>JAACJT020000032.1:9521120-9594027 GCA_009936485.2 Gymnarchus niloticus | reverse complement strand
CCCCCCCCCACACCAACACAGAATACCCCCTCTACCTCCCCCCCCCCCCCCCCCCCCCCCAGCAATTTACAGTTAAAAATGATACATAAGCGACACAAGTCCGCTGAATTAAGGAGTCTCCAGCTGGCCTGAAGTGTACATCTATGTGACAACAGGCAGGAGCCATGCGGTGTCCTTGAGCTGACTGTGCACACCAGAAGCTTCGGGCGGGGGGGGCAGGGGATATGAATAGTGTGAATGGTGCAGACGGGATTTCCGCATCACCTGGAATTTTTTCCACTTTTATTTATGATAAATGGCATAGCACAGGGCACTGCAGCTAACTTGCAGGGCTGTGGTTAGTGTGTCACCACGGGTACACGAAATACGAATGATTTCTCTTCAATTTCACTCGCACCCGTCATGCTGTACCTGTCATATTTTTGTATTTGTATTAATAAACTTCTTCTGCCCGGTGTCGGCAAGAAGAAGATGGGCTTCCCCCTTGAGACTGGTTCCTCACAAGGTTTCTTCCTCCTGAGGGAGTTCTTTCTTGCCGCTGTCACCTTGGCTTACTCTCTGGGGACTCTGGGCCTGGGACTATGCAAAGGGCTTTGTGACAATGCTTCTTGTTAAAGGCGCTATATGAATAAAAATGAATCGAATTGGATTGACTAGATACGCTTTTGTTTTAAACTTGCATGTGACACGATCTACCGCGTCAACATTATTCATTCATTTTGAAGGAAAAGAAAATATTTTTGGAAAAAAATTAACTGGTTTGTTAAGTGTGTCACAGACATTTATCTTAAAGTGACACGGGAAGAGCTGCAGGGGTCGGAGAGGAGTCAGGCGTACCTGCTCTGACCGGCGGTGTTGGCAATAACAGAAGCAGCACACTGAATGCGAGGTGCACTTGAATATTCATGACGAGCTTTGGGAGTTCCTGACCTCAGCTCGTGAGCTAAATTCAGGCAGATGACATGACGTGTCCACATCTTGAGAGACATGAACGCACTCAGCTGCTCACGTCCCGCCCCACAGTGTGTTACAAGAAGCAGACTTAACGCTCGGTCTCTCTCCCCATCCCCCTCGCTCTCCAGCCACCCTCCCCACATGCACTTGTCCTCTGCTGTCCTGTTTCCGCATCTTGGGTCAAACCCAGCTTCCCGTAGTCCCTCCCAGGGGAGGTCTAAGGGTGTAACAGAGCGCTAAATTCCGCTGCTTCCATCTCGGATGCTCTTAGGACCTCCTTCACACGCGACCTGCCCGCCACCACACAGTACCGCTTCCAGACCGCCTGCGGTCCAAGGCCCACCGCCTGCTGCTGGGCTGTTTGCTTTGTGTTTTGATGGTGCCACATATGGGAGGTACCACCGAGGACGGGAGCACAATCTGACGGCCGAGCTAAAATGTGACATCAGGTGTATTCTGGCACTTTCTTTTGTCTTTTTTCTCCCTAGGATTTTTTCCGTACAGAAACGCAGGTCCAATGAGCATCCTCAAAGACACATTTTTAAGTACATTAAATTTCAGTTTATTTCAATTTATTTATATAGCGCCTTTAACAAGAATAACAAAGGTCCGGCCTTTTCACAAGTTCATTGGCCCCTAACCCTCAATCAGTTTGGTGCAAACTGGCCTCCTGGGGACAAGACAGGTGACGCCGTTCTCACTTACTGCCACACTGGAGCTGACGATGAAAGTTGAGAAGGCTTCTCCACGCCCTGACAGGACTGACAGCGAAGGCTCAGAGACGGAATAGCAGGAGGGTCGGATGCGTGGCGCGGAGCAAACGTGCAACCTCTAGCAGGAAGCAGCCCGACAGGGACGTGCGTTGGCTGGCCTGATAAAAGGGTTTGTGGCAAGAAACAAGTGAATCGATTGGATAAAACAGACAGTGCAATGTCACAGAGAAGATGTACGCAATGCAACATGCCGAGCTCTCGTCAAATAACGGCGAATAATGCGAACGAATTTAAAGTGGCGTATGCAAACTCAGCTAATCTGTTTAATACGGAGGGGGTCTATTCACAACCAGCTTGGAATTAAAAAGGTGTCGTGTATGACCCTCCCTCCCGCACATTCAGGTGACACATTCCTGCATCAGCCTGCAGGAGCAGAAGAGTCATTCAGTGCCTCCTATGATGGAGGTGGATGACGCTGTAAACTGACAAGAAGCAAAGTTAGTGGAGGTGAGAATCAGGCGCTCAGAGTTTGCCCATGCATGTGCTAGTGCCGGCAGGAGCAGGTGGAGGACATTAAACCTTTTTCTCTTCCTCTCAAGTTGAACACTTAATCTAACAAAAGAACTATTTAGTAATGGACATCTTCCATAAGTGCTTATCCAGTACAGGCTCACAGTGGGTCAGGAACCCATCCCTGGATGCACGAGGTGTGAGGCAGTGCACACCCTGAATAGGATGTTGGTCTATTGCAGGGCAGACACACTTTGGGTAATTTAGTGATGTCCGTTCACCTAAGCACATGTTTTGGACTGTGGGAGTAAACCAGAGGACCTGGTAGAAACCGGTATTTTATAATTCCCTCAACAAAACAGCAGAAACTATTGTGTCTGTAACCTAACAATAAAGAGCTTTAAAATTTGTATTAGTTTGAAACAGGTGATCTGTGAAGACACCAAGATCGATGTTCTCCCAGCCTAAAAATTTGACAGTACATATTCCATGTTCATTTCTGGATATTAATTAAGGTGGCTGACAGGGGAAAAATTAATACAAAATCGTCATCGTAATTTTTCCTCCTATTTGCCCCAGGTAAAAAAAGCAGTTAATGTTTATTCTAAATGACAATTAACGCTGTAAATAAAGTTAATGTTTACATCCATACCGTCTTTACAATGCTGACGTAATTAGCCCCTTTGCCGCCAGCGATTGTTGCTGATGATGAGGAGTATAAGAGATCTTTCATCCTCTGAAGAGCAGATATTTCTAACTGTGGGGCCTTAATGTCTGGGGGAAGAAAATGTGACTTTCTCTTAAATCAGTGTTCAGGGCTGGTAATGACAAAAGGAAAAAAACAGGAGGCAAGGCTGAGATTACATTAACGTTGTTTTGAATTGCTACTGATAATGGAAATTCATCTCTGATGTACGATGATTGCATATCAAAAAGTCAAAGGGATGAGTTCCCCCAGAAGGAAACATAAACATGGTGTGACTGTGTCCCCCCACCCAGCCTGAAGCGTTTACACACGCATGGCTCTGCCCAGAAAAGCTCCCAGACCCCAGCCCCCCGGGGGGCACGCCTTCCCCAGCAGTACCCAGGGGGTGAACAGAAATGAGAAATCGATGCCGAGCTCGAGTGCTGATTCACTGGCCTTTATTTTCCCTCGAGTCGGCTGCATTCGCGATGCAGCTCAACCGGAAAGAAGATCAGCCGGCCCATCCTTATTCAAGCTCATACCGTACCTTAATGTTGCACCTGGGGCATATCCGACCTGATGAAGAGCAAGGAACAGTGATAAATCCATTACACTAACCAGTGGAATAAATTTCATACATAGACGAGTATAATTCTTAAAGTAAACATCAGAGACTCTGTGGGACGTCAGACTTGCAGGAAGTCTGGAGCCTATCTCAGGATGCACAGGGACAGCCTGGATGGGATGGCAACCCATCAGAGTACACACACATGCATATAATGGGCAAGTGAGCAACACCAATTCACCGGGGACTCCTGGAGACCTCTGAGAAGCTCTATTCTTCGCCAGAACACCATCCTCCTCTCTTTGCTAAAAATGACTTGTGGCATCTTATCTGTACAGCTCCTTACTCTTTTAATAAATCTGTTATTTTGACATTATCTAGTATGGAAATAAAGTATATACCCTGACTGACATCACACAGGAAATGTACGGTAACATGACATAGGTAAAGTGGTGAAATATGAAGTTTGAAACTCCTTTAGCCAAGGTGCATATAAACCTTTGGCCTGAACTGTATATGGCTCATCTAAAATAAATATTTATTATGAATATTAAGTACATTTCATTTATGTGTTTAGTTGAGAGGCAGAAATCTCAACACTACTTCACACTGTCATGGCTGTCAATTCTAAGGTTACGTTCCAATAGTTTACATTGAGTGGCTTGTTTTCTTACAGTGGATCAATTATTATTTAGATAAAAAGTCAGCACCACTGGTGTTTCAGGTGTAAATTCTTACTTAAAATGTAGGACTCTGGAGGTTTTTCTTGATGTCTTCGATCTCCAGCTTAACTGAAAGGAAATCGAGGGCAGGGGTTGCGGCTTGCAAACACAAAGCCTAATACACAGGTATTTGAAGTGGTTTACTTAGGAACTGACACAGCGGCTGTAAGGATTCGTTTATAATATAATGTACCTGTAAAACAATTTATTTTGGATTTTGCAATTTTTCAGGGCCCTGGTGTTGGTAGGCAGCCATCCCTGACCCTTCTTAAAAAAAAAAAAAAAAAAAAAAAGATTTCTCACTCTGTTTGGGTGATTGTAGCTATTTGTTTGTCGGTCTGTGATGGACTAGCAGATCCTCAGTCTTGTACTCTGTGCTGCCTGGGATAGGCTCCAGGCTTGCCACAACACTCTCCAACATAAGCAGTTAGAAGATGGATGGATGGATGGATGGATGCCTTGATATAATGGTACCAACTGTGAACACTGAAATTATTTCAGCCAATAAATACCAAGACACCCTGTCATTTTTTAAAGTAATTGAGTCAACATGGGTCTGCATTTGAACTTGGACCCTCAGAAGTTATGCATTTGAACCTTCAATAAAAGTCCTTTAAATTGTAATGAGACAAATAAGGCTTCACAACCTATGGTGAGGGGAGTATCCCGAACTAACCAATCAATGGTGACGCTAAATAAAGCTTCAAAACCCATGATGGGTGGGGGTATCTCAAACTACCAATCAATGTAGTTCAGGATACTCCCACCCACCAGGGATTTTGAAGCCTCATTTGTCCCGTCACTAATTTTAAAGGCCAGGACAAGCCTTTCCACAAGTGGTGGGGCACACACATTTGCGGGCCAGCGATATGGCTCTTCTCATATGATTTATTCTCCTACGTCTCAAAATACAAACAAATCTGAAACGCACCGTCACACACTTGGCTGTGTGGACAGAAATGTTGGCCTGCGTGCAGTCACCTCTGCATTCACCCAAAACTGCCTGCGAAAAATGATGTTAAAATTATATATTCTGTCTGCGCATCCAGTTACTGCGTGTGCCAGAATGTGAAGTATGAACCGGCATTATGGCTCTCTTGAAATCCTGCGAGCGTCTTGGAATACGGTCCTGCCGGGGTGGTAGTTACTGAACACAGTCCCTCGCAACTGGTGTTCTTTGCAAGCCCAGCCTTTTACGTTCATTTTGGGGATGCCTCTGCAGTCAGCACCTATTCATCTCCTCACGTGTATCCCATATAAGCAACAGTATGGTCTTCTCTCTCTTCCTGAGCGTAATCTCTTGATTTCTTGGGTTGAGCCCACTTAATTCAATGAAACAGAAACGCTGTGGCAGCAGCTCAGAATGGATTTTCAATGCGCTGCACCTGCTCTAATAAGTTTACAGATACGGTATAACCTCCTACAACCAAAGCTTTAGAACTGAGAGATGTAGCTGGTTGATGAGGGTGGGGGGGGGGGGACAAAAAGCCACCACAGATTATGGTGACAATCCCCACCCTGATCCCCTTCAGATATCCCACAGGTAATCTGGAATCAGGTATATAGCATAAAAAATCAGCCATACAGCACGGATCCACATATTGAGAAAAGAAACGTCTGGCTTTGTCATAAAAATGTATGCTCAAAATAAAGTGCAATTTAATGCACTCTGCTTCGCTGTGTGACACACCGAGGGAATTCTAAAAGTCCTTTGCTTATTGGGCACACAAAACCTAAGCACTTTTTTCCCACATGGACACACCATCAACTGGTATCTCGATGGCCCGCATCACTTACACACCAGCAGATACACTGGTAATGCTACTGAAAATGTGCTATTTCTAAGCCAAGCCAGTGGACCAGTTCAGTTTCCCAAATAGATTTAAAAATTCTACACATTTGAAAAAGTCTTCAGTTTTCCCTAGAAGTCCCCTCTGATAAGCTTTACATGGTATAAAGAACTTACACCAGCTAGCTGAGTGGACTGTTCTCTCAGACAGTCATAAGCACAAACATGATAATGTAAATATTATCCTCACTGCTAAGCATGTATGAAAAACATTGAAGGCAATACAGTTTAAAATGAAGCCTGCACCAGTTCTCTTCAAGCTGGAGCAACTGAGGGATGGATAAAAAGGGTGGCACCCTTATGTCACGCCTCCAGGGTTGAAGGTTCGAATCCTGGCTCTTGTCTCCGGAGTTTGTGTGTTCTCCCTCACTCAGGCTCAATAATATTTGCTGGATCTACTGTACATATGAGGACAAACTGATACCTTAGCTGTACAACGTTTTGTCAAGCAGTTCTTTTTTTGCTGGTGCCACAGTGGCTCATGGGCTAAAAGTTATCACAGCTCCAAGCAGGCAGGGTTCAATCCTACGATAGCTCTGTGCTAACAGGATTTGCATGTTGCCCGTATGTCGATAGATTTCAGACTGGGACATGCTGTTCGCGTGAGCTAGTCACTCTAATATTGTTTTTGAATTGAAATGCTACTATAATAAAAGAGGGGAAAAGGAAAATAGGAGGGCAAAAATAGTGCAAAGGTGTAAATTTATTTTCTCTAGAGTAACAATTCCTCAGCAAATATGCAAATACCCCAGGTAGCATGGTAAAAACAAAAGTAGCTATGGTACTCATTTCTCCTTTAGCTCACATGATCAAAGTGTGCACTCGTAGATCAATTTAAAATGAGACATTTTCTCACGTCAATAAAATGCACATAAAATCCTGGATCTCATAAAAATTGGCTTGTAATCCCTTCTTGTTTTCCACGTTTCGTTTTTACGTCCTTGTAACGGTGCTCGGAAGCAATAAGGAAAACGGCCATCCTCATCATCAGGCATGAATTCACCCCGAAATGAGCTCTCCTGAACCTCGTGAAGTTCACCAGCCATGCCGCCAGAGTCAGAGGGCCTGACGAGCATGTACGCACGTAAAGCACGTTTGCGTGGATGCGTTCTCTCACTCAGTGTCCACTGTGCTCCCACGTCATTCTAATGCATCTTCACTTTCTCTTCCGTTATTAAGCCAGTTTGTTGCAGTCTCCACCAGGCAGATGGTGACCGTCTTCCACAACCTCGTCATAAACACAAAAGGTCATACGGTCAGGCGGCTGTGGTTATTTCCTGGTTGGAATATAACCAGGATGGGTTCAGCTCAGCAGTTTCTCTAAGTTCCACCCTTTTCCCTTCACAGAGTCCTCTCACTGCTCCAGTTTATATGGCAGAATTCTACATTTCTGGTGCAGAGAGAGGTAGGCAGCCAGCCACCCCTAATGACACCATTCCAGCTCTAGGTGAGAGAAATTCGGCATGAAAGGACCCAGCATGTCATGATGAAGGAGACAATTTGGATAGTTTGATAAATCTCTCTATTAGGCTGGATAAACTCACGAGAGAGAAAGCTGGAGAGCACAACGTCCCGTGCTACGAGGGAAGGTTCATCATTCTCCGCAGTCCTAGAATTGAATATTTCCGAAGTAGAACCTGTGCAATTAGGTACTAAGGGACTGCTACTAAGGGACAGAGTTCGCCAGAAGTAGCCGGCAGCTGTCTAGATTGGGATGCTACAGGCCATTTATGTCACTCATGTCCTGTAACCCTAAAAAACACTCCTAGCTTGTTAGGGCGATGAAATGTTTCAGCAGGTGATGGAATGCTTCCTGTGATGACCTCCTCATGAGATCTTCTCTGCATTTGTCTTTCCATATGGCATAAGCATTTCCAGTTTTCTGCCCTTTTTCTTTTCTGGTTCACCTCGGATTCTCATTGGTCGTCAGCCTCGGCAATGCATGGCCCGTCAGATCTGGGCGAGTCATGTTGATTATCTGTCTCCGGATTCTACAGTTCAGCATTGTCAGCTAGGGGCACATAGCACTCAATCAGCTTTAGGGCTGCCCTGACGAAGAGCCCTGGCCTCAGGTGATGTACATCCTGGGAGCGATGAGGAAGATGTTCAGCAAAGAAAAAGGGGCTGGGCCGCCATCCTTCCACACATATGCGATTGTACAATTGGCCTATGGTGAGGCAGTGCTCCCCCCAGAGGTCATATTTATTCACTGTGCCATTACCCAACCACAGTAGAGAATTTGCCTGGCTCTCATTACCAAAGCCTGGTGTATGCTGAAAATTCGACCTTTAGATCTGGCTGCAGTTAATCTGCCAGTACACCTCTACGTTGTCTGCAGTGGTCATTTACCCAAAGGCTCAACTTACAAGTACAAAAAGTCACCGTATGTAAAAAAGCAGGCACCTAGAATTTGGGAGGGGAGCTGTGCAGATTAACCAAACCGCACTGTTCCACGGAGCTTCAAATGTATGCTTTCCCAGTGGTTCACCTGCAGTCCAATATGTTACAGTCAGCGTTGCAATCAGGGTCATAAATTACTACAACCTTCTGCATTGTTTCAACATCATAGCCAATACGTATTTTTCAGTGACACGCAGAACCGCTGCTGTCGTACAAGAGCACACGTCTGGCAACCTTGAGCGTGCTGCGAGTGTGACGTACAGCAAAATAAAATATATCTTTCATAGTCAATCAACGTGTCGCAGGCCATTAAAAAAAAAAAGATGGCATCTTAAAAATGTTTATATTAGTCTGGAAAATCTTTGGTCCGGATCGAGTCCAGAATAACATCTACTGTCAATCCGCAAGACTGCCGTGCCACTCACTGCCATGATTCAGCCACTAGCCTCAGATCATACAATTACCTTGTCACCTCAGTAAAAAAAAAAAAAAAAAAAAAACACAATTTTGAATCAGCAGATTCCTTGTCTGATTGTTACCTAAGTGTAGTGTAACATCACCGGCCGAACCCCATCTGCTCTCGAAATTTCGCTTTTAGACTCATCGCAGGGGGGCTGAGGCACAAGCGATGAGAAACACGGGTCAACGGTGATATCGCTGTTTCAGACTCCTCGTCTGTCTCATTTTCTGCACCGGTTCAGTCCCCGGGGGCGTCCAAGGAAGACGTTCAAGTAGATGTTAGCGTGGGGGGAGGGACACCCACTGGACCTTTGCGATCATCTATTGCACAGAACAATGCCGTTGTTCCTCCCTTCCTCTCAACTAGCTCTTTGACTTTTATAAGGTGAATGGAGGCCCTTAAGCCTAACAGTAAAAAAAGCCAGCTGATTAATTCCGCTGCCACCCGTTTCCACAGTAAAACTATATAACCCAGCAGCAGGGCTAGCCTAACTGCTGAGAACAGCCTTCCCCAAACGCATTGATTTCTTTTCTCTCGTCTCTCTCCTTCTCCAAGTGTGGAATTCGCCCAGTATTGAATCATCTAAATATCATAATGCAACACTGATGAATACTAACTCGACAGGGCCCCTCCATTTGATTAATGAAGATGCAATTGCTGTTTGCAACAATAAACTAGAGGCCTCTCCACTACTGCCTTTAGTAACTAGCTAGAGCGTATTAATCAAAGCTAAATGGGATTGGAAATGTCTTGTTCAGGCGTGCGAGTGAAAATGCATAGGCTGAATCAATTACACCAAGACGGAAATCCTCAAGTATTTTGGTTAATTTTCAGAATTAAGTTATATTTCATATAACCTCAGGGTTGTAAATATATTTATATTTAACCGATTTCTTATAACCAACCATAATATTACTGGAGTCTTACTTAATAATTGTAAAAAATTATTTAAATTGGTATGTAGGTAGGTTCATAGAGAACGACACAAATAGAAACAGATTATTTAATTTACGGTCCGAGTGATTATGTTTAATATTTATAATTGGTACTATTGTATGGGTGTGAGTTCCCTCTAGTGGATTATGGAGCAGTTGCTTAATGCAAGGATTTATTGGCTAACAGCCCTCTGCTGCAGTAACTTTTGGCAGCAGATTTTATGAAATCTGTCTATCCGTCTTCTAACAGTTTCTCCTAGCGAGCGTATCTGCCAGAAGAGAGGCCTGGAGTGTGTCCCAGGCAGCACGGGCCAGAAAGTGGTGGTGCACCCTGCATGGGGTGCCAGGCCATTATTCAGTGCACACACACACACACACACACACACACACACACACACACATTTGTATTCCCTTCCATCCATTTCAATTGCCCTAACTGTAACCCTAACTATGATAACCCTAACCTTTACCCACCCCTAACCTTAACCATAAATAAAACAACAAAATACAAGACTTTTGGCTATTTAGGTTTTTTGATTGCATTCATAGATTTTTATCAAAAATGAGTTTTCTCCTGTGGGGACACTCGTCGCAAAAATGTCAGGTTTTTATTACCTCCTGGGGACATTTTACCCCCACAACATAACATAAACATGGTACACACACACACACACGCACACACACACACACACACACAAAATCATACATCATATGTGGTTTTGAAATTTTGTTTGCCTAACTGCATGTCGTTGGACTCATGGAACACTCGGACAACATTTGAACCTGCAACAGTCAAGCAAAAGTGCTGCTCATTTTATGAAATATGAGTATTAAATCAATCGATGTGACAATTACAAAATTTTGCTAATAATTTAATTTAAACGTCTCAAACCATATGCAATGATTACAAGACAGCTACGGATGGAATATGTGGCGTGGCCAGAAGTATGTCAAAACCAGGCTGTGCAAAAACTCATTCCAAAAGCAGGGCATAAATTTGAAATCGGTCCAACATTTGCTGCTACAATAGCCTCTACTCTTCTGGGAAGGCTTTCCATTACGTGTTGGAACATTGCTGGTGGGACTTGCTGCCATTCAGCCGCAACAGCATTTGTAAGGTTGGGTACTGATGTTGGGTGATTGATGTTTGTGTAGCTTACCACTTCACAACTGACCTCTTGCTGCTTTTGGAAGTTTCCGGGCCGCGATCGCTTCTGTATTTATCCATGACACGACCTGAGCAGAAATTTGATGAACTGACGTCCTGTGACGGTGCCACATTGAATGACACTAACCTCTTTGAAAGATCCACTCCACTGCCAGTGTTTGCTTCTCGAGATAGGAGTGCATGGCTGACTTTAATTATACATCTGTATCAGTGATGGGTGTGGTTTTATTAGCCAGTTCCACTGAGTAATAGGGTATATATATACGTTTTATAATGTATTTCTGGGTGCAACTGAGGGGTTCAAACTTTGTTAAGAAATTCGTACTGGGCACGGTATGGTTTTAGAACATACTGTGCTACATTCCACTACAATGGAACCAGGAGTCATAACGTGTGATCTGTACAATTCATCTGTGCTTCACAGCAAGACGCTCATTGAACAAAAAAAATGAATAATTTGGAAGTTAAGTGACAATCTCGGTGATTAAAGAGTTTCTCAAAACATCAAGTACAAGCTTTACAATGTAAAGAGTAGGAGATTCCCTGTGCATACAGAATCATTTACACTGAAGTCTGGCATATACATTTTCTTATAAATTAACTCAATTACAGATTTCTTGTCTATATATAAATATATTTAAGTAGGCACATCATTTGGTAATTTCACCATGCATGGTACTTGTAATTCTACGTGGGCTGTGTATTCTGAAAACATGACCGCCTTGCAATATGAAGTTGATGAACTTATTTGTTCCTTTATTCCACTGCAACCAGTTACTTTTCCTTTAGTCTCTTTATCGTGATCAATTGCACACTGTGTAATTTAACAAAACGTAGCATAAATTTCAGTCTTACCATCCAGTCAGGCACTTACTGCAACTTCATTAAATGGAATTTGTGAGTTTCAAAAAACTTTTTTGTTTCCTTTCCAGAAACCTGCTAGTATATTTGAAAGGTGTGGGCAGGTGGCTCATTCGGCTATTTTGAGAAATATAGGAGCATAATATCGCCCTCTGCTGGGCACTTTCATAGCTAAACGTTTAATGATACCACACAAATGGTTTTACTTCATGTCTTGTAACTCTTTTTTTAACAATAACCACGTGCCATAAATGTACTTACGACTGTAATGCATACATCCATTCATTGGCTTTTGTGGTATTGGTTGTAAAACAAAGTGGGATTTAATTTAATCCATTCTTCTTCTGATTGATTGTTTAGCATTGGGTTACGGGGGGGGCGCTATAAATGTCTCTCTCGTTGGCAAGACAGGTGGAGGTGTGGCAGTGTTACGTCACGATGCTTGCCAATGCTAACAAATATCACTTGGTGAGTTTAACTCCTTCAGATATCTTTGTACACAATGTATTTAATTCTAAATGTTCTACAGGCTATCAAAATACTCTGCAGAACGACAACTGGTGAATTTAATAGTCCATCCATCTATCCATTTTCCAATCTGCTTAAACCTATTCAGGGTTGCTGGGGGCCTGGAGCCTATCCCAGGCAGCTTAGGGCACAAGTGGGGGACGCTCTGGACGGGGACCAAGTCATCGCAGGACACAGAATTTCATAGTCACATGGATAATCATAATAAGAATAAAATCATCATAACGTGGAGGTCCTCCTCTTACTTGTTGTTCATATCCTCCACTTGGTTATTTCAAATGGACTCGCATTCCTATTACTGACGTCAAGGACCTACCTAATCGGACCACTTCTGTATCTTTGATTTGTTGCCTTCACCAGATACCAAATCGAACACGGCAACTGTCAAAAAAAAAGGTGCATTAATAAAAAAAAATACTGCTGTACTGTTTATGGATGTTATGCAACAAAACCTAATGGCAACTTCTGTGGATGATGTTTTTGAACAATTTAACTTAGGAATTCTCAGGATTTTTGGCCCTATAACAGCTGATTCAGTTACTGCCCATAGCTAATTTGAATCAAACCTGGCTATCTGCATTTGGATCCTGCCTGTGACTAATCATATGAACACTATATGTTTAGTGAGTCAATCTGATGTGTAAATCAATCCAAATGCATTCTTATTATGATATTTATAAATAAATGTATAAATGAATCAAACATAACCTCATATTTTATCACAGGATTCCGATAATGAAATTGTTTGACTACAGACTATCTTGGGTTTCTTTGTTTTGTTGCCGCTTTCAGTTTGGCTGTAATGTTTTTTCTTCCTCTTCTTGATCGCATATATTTTTTTTTTTTTTGGCATTGTTCATCAGTAATTGCACTTGGGAACAGTAAGTACAGTAACCATCTGTGTCACCTCGTTCCTCTAAATAGTCTGTTTTTTCCACCTCCTCTTGGCTGTCCCACAGCATTTTGATTTTTATTTATGTTGTAAGGATTCCACTTTCACTTTCCCATGCTTCTCTTGAATTTTTGTTTATTAAGAACTTTTGATTGTTTAAATACTGCAGCCACTTGCCGGAGTATGAATGAGGAGGAAGCTGTTTAACTGTATTGTACTCCAGTGATCTACTCCATGGACTGATATGGCTTAAAGTTGTATGCTAGTATTTTATAGTTGTGTGGGGTCAGAAGAAAAACTTGATAAATGTTGCCATGTTTTATAAGATTCTTCAGTAAATATCGGAAGTTTCTTTCAGTTTCCAGTCCTAGCATCTGCTGGAAAGAGTAGCAGAGCTGGTGAGCAGTGTTTCTGGACCCTTACCTGAAATCTCCACGCTGAATAACACAGTTCATTTCCTCTTGTTCACCAACTAGGATTATAGTAAAGTGAAGAGTTTGACAGAAATGCACCATTGATTTATTTTGTGGGCCTGAAAGCAAGAAAAACTGGAACTGCTTGGCATCCCTGAGTCCGAACGCTTACGTATATAAAGCATCTGTTTTTAGCAATCGGTTTTATCTTTTTAACATGAAATTCAGAGGTGGTACATGCATACGTCCACACCAAATTTTCAAGGAATCTGATACAAGAATAAAAGTTTTGCACAAAAATGTGCTTTTCATTAATTATTTTTTGTGCTCAGGTGAAATGGAGCATTTATGAATGTATTTCTCCTGGGCTCGATATTTTCAGTCATGCTGTCATGCTAGAGAGAAAACCCTGGACAGCGCAGGGCTACATGGGCCAGAAGTGAAAGGACTAAAGAGAATGAACATACAACATGTATATGCTATGCTGTTATTGCATGTGGTGAGCCTGAAACCATGATGCACCAGGCCCAAGCAGGGGGATGCATTAGGGCACGGCTCTTCAATTGTTTCTGCGTGAGGGCCAGATTATCAAATGTGAAATGTAGGGAGGTCATCATCACCAGAGTCGTGCAGAGAGGTTTTCAGGATCCAGTGCCAAAAGAGCAGCCCAAAACTTTAAGAGGGGGGGCTAAAACATATATAACTTTAGTATTTACTGTACACCCTTTACTGGATGTCAGACTGTCAAGGGGGACACTCACAGTTAGCCGAAGTGGATGTCATCGGACTTGTGGAAGGATTCTACTCGTGTAAGATGGGGTCACAGCATGAGTGAAAATACCAAGCATTACAAACAGGGAAAAAAAAATCAAAATGAAAAAGATGATAGCTGTTCAAACTGCAAAGCAACACGGTGAGAATGGAATTTCCAAAAGAACACTAAGACCCAGTAGGTCTGGAAGTTGTAGGGAAGATTCTAGAAAAACAAGCATCCTTTCAATGTGAAAGAAAATACAAAAGAGTGGAAAAATAAGTACATGATGAAACACAGGGGCTTAAGGAAAGATTATAGCAGCATGGTAAACAAAAACATATCCTGAAATTTGAAAATGCCACCATATGTATTGGGTGACCGTTAAAACCAGATTTCTTGGGTAAAAGTTCACTGTGCAGTAGGACAATATTTGCCTGCTTAACAGAGGCATTCTTCAGGTAGGAAAGGTAGAAATGTTTTTGAGGGACTAGCCAGTCAGCAGTCCAACAGGAGAATAATGGTAAACCTGACCAACAAGCAATGGGAAAGCAGAAAGAAGCAATGAAACATACACGTTGGAGACATCTGGGGGATGGATACTTGATGCAATTATTGTAAACAAGACATTTGCTGCTGAGTAGTGACTTCTCCCTTATTTCCAGCATGTATGGCAACTTAAAGTACCTGGGGGCTGATGATCCACTTAGCAGAGCCTGCCAGCTTCTGCATATATGAACAGGATTCATATTTAATTAGGAAGAGCAAGTACAGTCATGCTAGTCTTCTGTGCCACTCATTCCTATATCATGACAGTGACCATGCACAAACATGCTGCCAAGACTACTACATCCTCACATTTGATCTGTCATTCTCATCCCCACACTCCGCATGCTGCCCGTGCCCCACTAGTTTGCAGCTGCAGCAAGTGTGTATTCCACGCAGCCCTGATGACACTCTGTCGTACACAGAGCCCTGAGAATTGCAAACAGAGAGCACTAGGCAGTTTTAAAATCACTATCAGAGCCGGTGCCTCATCTCAACCAAAACTTTCCCGGTCCCCTTTTCATGCACGAACAGCACTTTCCCCGGCCACTTGGGTTTACGATGACGACACAATTATTTTGATAAGATATCAATGAACAGCTGAGGAAAAACGAGGCATCACTTGCAGCACTCATCATTCTTTCATATGCTTGTCCATCCTATCATGCAGGTAAGCAAAGCGTAGATACTCAAGTCAATATTTATGAAAGCACAGTCATGATCCAGAAATTATGTGGGATTGCATCACATATGTGACATCACACCTATTTAACAGATGCTTTTTTTTTTTTCTAAAATGATTCACAAGGTCACCAGAGCTGTTAGGGTTAATGGCCAAAGGTGATATCGTTATTCGGCCAGACTCAGGGTTCGAGTCCACAACCTCCCAGTCTAGAACACAGATCCCTAATATTTTGACTTACGCCTAACACAAATATGCAAGAAAAGATTATAATCATCCTCCTCAATCGGTGGGCAAGAATAACACACATACCTCACAGACCCTGATTAGATATGTATGGTATTGCTCAATTGGCATACCCACTCCAAGGAATCTAAGCCAAAGGAAAGAACCACAATACGTCTAAGCATTCAAGAAACGTTAGGGAAAATTCCAGGATTACGATACTGTCCCGTTCCAGGTAAAGCACAACACGTACCCTCAGGCTAGTCGTATGTCAGACTCTAAGAAGCTGCTGTGTAAAGGCTTGAATGAATGAATGCTGACGGTAGGAACTTCATCTGGAATATTTATCAGACTACAAATATTGCTCCCAAACACTTTTATCAGTAAATATTGTGTGGTCTTTGGTGGTTTTGTAACTGCAGCATAACCAGCCAGGTTAAATCCACTACACTGGATTTACCGAAATAGTAATGCTAGAAGATTTATCATTAACACTGGATATTGGGTCAACTGACGAGTTAGTGTGCCTGTCTTCATCCGGAGGTAAATCGATGGATAGACAAATAATGTTGCTAATCAGACATACTGTAACTAGATGGAAATATACACTAACATAACGCAAAATTACGATCGGGTGTCGGTCTGTTATTCCTTTTGGCCAGGATTTCTAAGCGATGAAATGCGGTTGAACAAAAAAAAAGCCGCGCAGAAAGCGTCGTCTGACCATAAACCAATCACTTTTGACAAGGGCGATTATTCAGATTAAGCAGGGGCGTGGCCATAAATCAATCAATTTACACGGGGCGATTCAGATTAAGCAGGGGCGTGGCCATGACTCAATCAGTTTTCACGGGGCGATTCAGATTAAGCAGGGGCGTGGCCATAAACCAATCAGTTTTCACAGGGGTTTAATTTGCGCTGGGCGTGGCCATGACTCAATCTGTTTCGACACGGGCGATTCAGATTCAACAGGGGCGTGGCCATAAACCAATCCGTTTTGACAGAGGCATTTCAGGTTAAGCAGGTTCGGATGTCTATGGAAAAACAGGTGCAGAGGAAATGACGCGTCTGCCTCAGACGTGTGCGCAGTAACATCTGCGCGGCATAACGTTCACTTCTTGAAACCAACTGCAAAAGATTTAGGGCAGGAGCCTGGATGCTGACGACACCACTGCGCTAAAGTATTTATTCATTTATTTTGGCTGTTAATAGGAGAACAGCAATGCATTTTCATACATCAGAGAGGACGTTTGACTAGAGAGGGCATTTCCTGGAGAAAATGCGTGTGATTGCTGGTTGCATTAAATGGTATGGAAGGATGAAGGGATGAATGAAAGTATAGAAAGGTGAGGGATGAGTACCATCAGCATGAAAGTAGTCGTGCTGTACTTCTGATGTAGAAAACATACCTATGACCGGCAATCACACAACTATCTTATAAAGCAAATAAATGAAGCCCAAGCATTGTCTAAGAGGATGAAGCACCAGGGTGGGGTCATTTTTTCCACTTGTAATTCTTCTTTCTGTATGAATACATAAAGGATTTCATCATAGTCAAAGTGGAATGAAGTATTACATATTTCTTTGTATGTCCAAGAGTTTTGTGGTACGTTCATACATAATGCAAGACAGAGACGAAGGTCAAAGGACCGTGTGGCTTCCTCCTTTACTAACTAACTAAGTCATACGTATCTCAAAGTGTCAGCTGGAGGCTCACATCACCAAGGTAATGAAGAATGTGAGAATAACTAGTGAATTATCAACCCCATCACCAAGGTGTTGAAGAAAGTGCAGAATAACTAATGAATTATCAACCCAATCACCAAGGTGATGAAGAATGCGAGAATAACTAGTGAATTATCAACCCCATCACCAAGGTGTTGAAGAAAGTGCAGAATAACTAGTGAATTATCAACCCCATCACCAAGGTAATGAAGAATGCGAGAATAACTAGTGAATTATCAACCCCATCACCAAGGTGTTAAAGAATGCAAGAATAACTAGTGAATTATCAACCCCATCATCAAGGTGTTGAAGAACGTGCAGAATAACTAATGAATTATCAACCCCATCACCAAGATGTTGAAGAATGTCTCTATAATCAACAAACAATCAATCAAGCGTATCTAGGCTCCTAGAACTAAGATTAGAACGGGTGCTACAGTGGCGTAACCTCATTTTAACGGTAAAGCGCATGCAGTCCGAAGAAGTTTACTATAAATTGCAGAGTGCCGTCAATTGAGCATGCTCAAACGCTTCCCAGACGCACATTCGAAAGGTATGTCACGTGATATTACATCCATTGGTTCAAATGCTATAGCGCCACTGATTGCGACCTTCTCATTGGATAACAATGACTATGCGGGTTAGTGAGTGGGTCCAGCCATAGATATGTTCCAGCAGTATTGTCTATAGAATGAATGAGGCGTGGCGGACAGCGAGCTGACGTTAATAAATGTGTTTCACGAAATCCGAAATGAAGAAGAAAAAATGACAGTGGCGATAAGGACAGCCGAGCGCGCCATCTGGTAAGTAGGAGCCACGCGCCGCTGGCGTGGGTGTGCCGGAGCACGCGGGACGCGTCAGGTGCACGCGGCGTTTTCCTATAAATGTCACGCGAGCCGTTAATCACTAGATGGCGAGAAGTCTGACAGGATTTAGCCTGGCTATTTAACGGGCGTGTGGGATTCACCAAAGACTCGCTGCCTCCGGAATTTAGGGCTATGTTGAGGTAAACCTGGCACCGTAGTAATTGTAATGGTGGCGGTGAATGTATTTCATGTAATTTTCGCCGTTGCTGTAGGTCCGGTCTGCCTGTACATGTCAGACGGGCTATATACGGCTACCACTCCGCCTATTACACCTGTAAAATCGATAAACGATTGTTAGTTTTCCTCCAGCGAGGTCTAGAGTTTACGAGTGATGCCTGGGTGTCGATCTGAGCCCTGGGTATTTTTAGCTCCCTAACCGAAAGCACTTCTGTGTCGTGTACCATCGTCGCTGTACCAGAAGGCTGTGGCCGGGGTTACTATCGGTCAAACACCTGTACCCATGATGGTCGCGGGCCCCCCCTCACGCGCTCCCACAGTAAGGTCCTGCAAAATCCCCCTCTTTTACTTACCTGTGCTGTTGCCATTTCCAGCAAAAAGAATAGCTCCTACTGTTGCCTTTTGTGAGATTTTGAAAGTTAGCCCCAGGTCCCCCCCCCCAACTGTATACATACTGGACTCTAAGTTCTTCAGTATAAGTCTAATGGTATAGGTGAGACTGGCATAAACAAGAAACTAGAACGTGTCGCTGACATCGTTTTATCTTGGTTTCAGATGAATGGTTGTCATATTTTCTAGTGGGTCGGATTGTTCGGATAGTATTTGGTCCTTTTAAAACATAGGGACCTGTTAGTCTTTTGACATTACCTTGTTTATAACCAAAAAGTTACACAAGGGTTTATATATGGGGGTTGTACAAATCCCAGTCCTTCACTGGGTGTGATTGAGCGCTTTCCGCTCATGGCATCCTTGGAGGCCAGGTTTCTGTTTAATGTTGTCGTCTCTTGTGAGTAAGTGACAATGACCCATGTGAACAGATGCCCACCCTTAACTCCGCCTCACAATAAGTTACATGAAAAATGAATCCAGCTGACTGGCAGATGCCATGGTATTCGGTAGCCTGAGGGGCTGTCTTATCTGGCAAAGTCGTGTTTGAACCCTGTATAACAAAGAATCAATTTATTGCTGTAGGTCAAAGGAGCGCTAACCTTGAATAATCCATAGGTTATAAAGAGCAATCAATTCCTTGTGTCTAATCAAAATGGCTTGTTAATCAATTTAATGTCACATTTTTATTATTTATGTATACTACTTTTGTGTACTATGTTTCTTTGGTTGTCATCTTGTCCAGGGTTTTCCCCTGCCTTGTCTGCAATCAGGGTTGCAAAATTCTGGAAATTGTTAAAGTTGTTACAACATTGTTCTTATTTGTATTTGTCCTGCCCTGTGCCAGGCAGAGGAGGATGGGCTTCTCCCTTGAGACTGGTTCCTCCCAAGAGTTCTTCCACCTGAGGGAGTTTTTTCTTGCCATTGGCTTACTCTCTGGGTACTCTGGTCCCGGGATTATGTAGAGGGCTTTGTGACAGTGCTTCTTGTTAAAGGCACTATATGAATCAATTTGAATTGGGGGGGAGTTGGAAACTTTTCATGAGAATTAATGGGAATAAACTGGAAATGTGCAAAATTGCTGATTAGCCTATAACAGGGAACTTAAATGTACTTGAGAGAGGGGAAAAAAAAAAATCTTGCAACATAATCTTGGTTAAAGCAAAATTCAGTTGAATTTCTACCATGTGCTGTGCATTCCTCCATCACATACACAGATAATTTGTAGAATTCTGCACAGTATAGCAGGACTGTTGAAGCCACACTACTGCATTTGAGCTCAGGACTACATCCAGTCAAGTAAGTTTCGATGATATTACTGTTTTGTTTTTTTGTTTTTTTTAATCTATGGTATTAGAGTTTAACTAGCAAATACTAAATCAAAATGTTTATATAGTAGCTAGCTAGCCAGTAAATCAGATATGCTAAATATAAGCTAGCTAACACCATTTCATTGACAATTTAACCTTTAGGACCCGATCGTCACACAATATGCTGATTGAGTTTAAAAACAATAACTCACGAACCCGTTTGATGCACAGAAATCCCACGTACCGTCAGAATCGCAAGACGCCAAACTTGACGGCGCTATTAGTGATATCATTGTGTAACCAAGTGCTTGAGTAATTGTGTGTGTGCGTGTGTAAAAACACCCCAAAATAAGCATTTGCATCAACATATACTGATTATCTGCTAATGTGCATACAATATCAAAATGGATGGGTTCCTAAGGCTAGCTATCATGGTGCTAGCCAGCTCAACTGTGATGCTGTTTGTTCTGCCTTCTGCTAACCATTTTTCTGTTGCCGTAAAAAAATGTAGGTTAGTTTAATTTGGCTTTTTTTTTTTTTTTGGGGTGGGGATTATAGGTAATGTTTTAGTCAACATTCATGTTTTTCTGTTGTTCAATGAAAGAATCAGTTACAGTTCTACTCAGAAGTTAATCAGTCAAAAATGTCTCTTAAATTTGTATTGGAAATGTTTGCATGCATGTCTGCTTATGACAAAACATTTGTTTGTCTATTCCACAGCTTAACTTCCCATGGAACGTTTCTGGAAATTTCCCTTAAATTTTCCGCCCCTTTGCAACCCTATGTCCAGTTCTTCTTGGGTTAGGCTCAAGACTGTATAAGGGATGAAAGGTGCGTGTGTGGATTTTAGCAAAACTCTTGGGGTGAATCTCCATGAAGGAGCCATGCTGGGGGTTCAAATCCCATTTCCACTGTGTATGCGTGTTTGTCTTTCACAATACAAAGACATGGAGTTAGGCTAATTGGCATCTCTAAATTGCCCGTAGTGCATTATTTTTGTTCTCAAATTAAGTAGACATTGAAATTTCTCTTCGTCTAAGGGTTAAACAAATGTTTTCAGAGCAGGAAAATATGCAGACTTTTCCTCACAGAGCTGTGGTAAGATTTTAAGGCATTTCTACAACAATGTAGTGCTTGTGGTTCCCTGAAAGCATAAAAAAGGAAACGTGTTGCGTTACAGCAAACAGTTATCAAAATATCAGTCTGTGTGCAGTGAATTTAACATTGAACTGGTGCTATTGCATGAGACTTAAACGTATTTCTCACGTGTAAAGGAATTTACGGAGTGCACATACACATATGAATGAGGTTAGCTTTTTTTTTTTTTTTTCCCCCCCCTCCTCCTATATAGACTTGGGCATTGGTGTGTGTGTGCGTGTGCATCACACTAGTGTGCCAGCTGGAACTATATCTCAGTTTCAGCTGTTTTGTGTTTGTATTGAAGACCAATAGATGTAATTTCTTATCTAGCTACATAAGACATCATTCAGCCTAGAGCTGGGCGTTAACCTGCCAGGCTCTCTATCCACTCTGCAGTGCACAGAAATAGATGATTGAAATTTCACTTCCTTTTTCCTTTAAATCCCTTTTTTGGGTGATGGAGTGATTCAGTGGGTAGCAGTGACAATACACACCTCGAGGAGGTGTGGGTTTCTGTTTTGTGCGTGGAGTTGTGCCAGCTCCTGGAGGAAACCTGTAATCTTCATGCATTCAGGTGTCTCTAAGTTGTTTGGTGTGTGTGTGTGTGTGTGTGTGTGTGTGTGTGTGTGTGTGTGTGTGTGTGTGTGTGCGCGTGCGCATGCGCCCTGCAGTGATGGTTTCCTCTCCTGAGTGTCCCCTGTCTTGTGCACTGTACTTAGACTCCAGGCTGCCAACGACCTTGTGTTGGATATGTGGATGGATGGGTGGGTGGGTGGATGAAATGCTTGTCAGATGTTTACAAGGCACATGTCTAAACATAAGAATGTGACACTTGTACAAGTCTGTGGAGTGTGCTGTCAGGGCAGCTGACTGGCAACGTCTAGCTGGGACAGATGGTGAATACATATGAGGCTGAGTTCCCCTTACTCTCCTCTGAGACAGCACTGGTTTCCCTGTAAGCCCTTGGTGATGTGTGTGTCAGATTAGAAGTGTCCCATTTTACTCCCTTGGCCCACGGCAAGCGCTTCAGGGCTGTTCCCACCATTGAGACTTGCATGGCAGGGTTGAATACTTGAGTTGTGCATGCCCTTTCTAAGCGGGTATCATTCTGGATTTAATACTGAAGGTGTAGCATACAGATTTGTGCTGTTATAATGCATACTGTGTACATATTGAAGCCGAGTGCGCAGTTTCCCTTGGAGCTAAAACACAGGCTTTAGGAAGTAGGAGCATCAGAGTAAACATCTGACAGCTATTCAGAAAGGCAGAATCCGGTTTATCAGAGAAGTGCCCAGGGGCAGTGTGTCGCTCTGCAAGTTTGGTGTCTGTGCCCATGACCTGAAGGTCACTGGTTTGAACCCCTAGTGCTGATATTACCGTTTTGTCCTTGAACAAGACCCTTAAGCCCAAAACTGTTCCACGGGCACCAGATAAATGGCTGATCCTGTGTTTTGACCACTGTATGTGTGGCTATGTGGAAACTGGCATGCTCCAACAGCATTGCACACTTCATGACGTTTCATTTCATGAAGGTTTAGAAAAAAGGCAGCTTATTGATGCTGTGTCTGAACACCTTAAATGGCTTTAGAGCCCTGTGTTATATCAGAGCATGCTGCTTTTGTGTGTGCGTGCATGCGTGCCCGTGTTTTATTACAGTACATTTCTGTTATTCTGCTCATTTCACCTAAAAGCGAGGCGGTTTCACTGTCTCTATTTGGGTACCTAACTCCACTTCAGTTTCCCTTGGGTTACAATATCAGTTGCCGGTCGGAACAGGTGTAGGTATGCCAGAGTATTTAATTATCTTGCCATTTATGCTGTTCCACTATCATTGTATTACAGTTGACTGTGAGGTATAGAACTGTTTTTGGCTTCTGATGAAACGTGTTCTATTAAATCAGTCCTGACTGGTCTTTTCTGTATACTTGACCAACTTGCCCTAAGTTCAGGAGGAGCTTGATTACAGATAAGGTACATATAATAGGCATAAAGGTCAATACACTTCAGTTATGAAGAAAAACATCTCTCTGGATGTTAAAACTATATGTGTGTATGCATGCATAGTGTAGTATGTTTTGAACTCCATATTCTGCCTGAACCTTTAGCCATTTTAAAATATAGACTTGTGGTTAGTGTGGGATGAAAACAAAGAAAGCCTTCTGGCTGTATGAGTAGATAAAGCATCTGGATCACCTACTGTTTTGGTAACCGGGCATTTGAAATGATTTAAAATGGCACACAATGTGGCAGTCTTTACCTGGCTCCCTCAGAGCCTACATCTGCTGATGACTTCCTGTAGAGCAGGAAGTATGCTGGTTAGGTATGACCTAATTGTAATGGTAAGTCTGAGAGGGCTCTTTGTTGTTGTGCTGTTGAAAAAATGTTTAACCTGACCTAAACTGAAAGAGAACTTAAAATGGCATGCATATGTAGTGGGTAAAAATGAGAAGTGGCATGGTGTTGTATATAGCTATTTTCTTTACTAAAATGAATAGGCCTAGAATAGAAGATGGAGCAGATGTCTGTCTCTGCGTAGCTGTCTGTGGTCTCTGATGTTATAGTCCTGTTTTTGGCCTTTGGAAAGGAAGTTCTGAGTGCAAGCAAGTTCGAGAAGTTCTGTTTTAAGGGCTGAGTGTTGTCATTTAAGACCTTGCACAGAGCTTGAAGTAAAGGCTGGGTTCTCTGAACAGGATGCCAGACCACATGGCGCACACAGATTCACTTGCAGTAGACAATTGAGACAATTCAGAAGATTGTTTTTGGGCTTTGGTGGGAAGCCAGTGCACCTCAGTATGCATGGACATTCATGATCTCGTAATTCAAGTAGGTGTGGCTCGGGATTGCTTCACTTTGCCAAATAACTCCATTGACATATTACAATGGGAAGAACAATGTTCTGTTTTATACCGTAATGGCTATCACCCGAGACTGACATATTTTCTCTCTCTCTGGCCTCGGTGGAATGGAGAGTAGGTTATTCCTTTAATATTCTCAGAAGGCTTATTTTCAGCAAAGCCAAGATCTCTTCCTGGAAATCGGCAGTTTTACAGGCATCTGTTATCCCTGTTGAATGTACTTGTAGCCTGAAATCAAAAGTACTCTGCTAGGTCAGTAGTAAAATCTGCTGTGAGTTCAATTAGGGTACCTTCTTTCTCAGTGAAACCAAAATACCTCCTCCGCAATAATCCAGTACTGTAAAATAATGTAATGTGTTGTAAAACACAAAGTTCATATTTTTGCTTTTTTCATTACACGTCTCCCTATCTGGCACTTCAAAACACTTAAAAACAGTTTTCTGCTTCACTATGTATGGTAAAACACAACTAGCAGCATGGGCCTAGCTCATGTGAAACTCCTTACTGACCAAACAATGTAGAATAAACATGTTGGGTAAAAGTAGACCTGGCTTTTAATAAGAGCCAAATTCCCGTTCCTCAAACATGAAGTGGTATTTCAGCACATCAAAAGCACCTGTTTTCCAACGGAAAGACGTGGAACCCCAGTGTATACAGCTGTTTTTCCCAATATCCACTGCTTTCTGTGGATCTGAACTTCCTCTAGTCTTATCGCACTGACAATAAATAGAAAATTAAAACAGAAAGATGTTGCCTTTTTTTTTTTTTTTTTTTTTTTGTAGATCACAGGCGTAGTTTGTTCTCAGCATCCTGAGTCAATCGCTTACAAAACAAACAGAAGCTGGGCCCTCTGTCTAGATAGAGCTCACTTCAAACGCACTCTTCCAGAACAATTTTGCCGCACCCACTTTTGGTAAATTGTAAGTCTTCTGATATAAAAGTGTTATTCTCACCATTGTAAAGAGCCTTTCTGTTAATACACAGGAAGATCTGCTACAGGAAGGGAAAAACCCAAATAATCCTTTTCCTCTTTGGCCCCTGATGTATTCTGTTAAAATGGGATTTGATCATTGTTACTGCAAGTGTGAATCATTTAGCCTTAGTACTTTTTAATAATCTTGATGTGACTACGGTCACAGTTGTGGTGTGTAGGCAAAAATTGATTGGCAAAGCTTCTCATTATTTTTAGAGCACCAGTGCATTTAACTTAGTGGAAAAAATGTTACTGCCATTTTTGGTGTGGTCAGAGGGGGCAGGCAGGTTCAAACTCCTGATAATTTAGTTTGAGTGGCAATGTGTGTCTCGTTCTCTCTGCTTGGCTGTTACAGTCAAGCTTGGCGGTTTCCTTCCACTGTCTGAACAACCTTTTAATCTTTTAGCCTTCCCCGTAGGCACTGGTCATTGTGAAGTCTTCACTTTGGAATTAACAGACGTTCTGTTTTGGCCTGTGCTTAGTGGGGTGGGCTCTCAATGTAACCTGAGATTGGGGAGGCGGTCCCCCTCGAGATTGCTATACATGGTGAAAAGCTAGGTTTTAACTGTCTTGAATAGTGATTTTTATCAAAATAAGGGCATCTGTTGTTTTTGCATGAAGTCTGCCTTGATTGAAATGTCTTTCATGGTACCGCCTTTGCAGTGAGAAAGGCATCGGTTTATGTTTAGTCTGATGGGGTATTTATATCTGATAGCAGTCATACTGGGTTTTGTGTTCTCAGGAAGCTGTACTTATGTTCTTTCAGTCTAGCTCAGACAACTAAAGATAGAATAAAATATTTATTCTTGACATCTGGGTTGGGAGCCAACTAAGGATAACCATGTGGATTTTTTTTAATTTTTTTTTTGTTCCCAGATCTGCTCATTTGGGTAGGTGATTCCTCCCAGACCAGTGATGTCACTGAAAAAAAAAAAATCTAGATAACTAGTATAGCAGGAATCACTCTGCTAATGTAATCAGAGTGGGTTCAGGACCTGTTCTCTCTCTTCCCTGCCTGCCTGCCTGCCTGCCGGGATCACGTAGCAACTATGGCTTGGTATGTGTTGGTCCTTAGATTATCAGCCAAGTGCAAGTAAGGACACAGGTCAGAGTTTGTTGGGTGGACTGGGCTGCTGTAGGTCTTGGGTTTTGCAAGATTTGTTGGTGCTTAAGCAGAGGTTTGATGATTATTTGGTGAATCTGGATTTTCTTGTACAAAATCAGAATTGCTTTTAAATGCTACCCCTAAGTCAGATTTTAGTTTAGATGTTACCAATGGGCTATATGCGGTAATCCAGCAATCATATTTTAAAAGCAATAACTTCATACTGTTTTACTGTCAAACCTTTTAGTTTGATAGGAAAAGGATGCTCTGAAAGGCGTATATATTGTAAATTATTTGAAAGTTACTTTTGTCAAGGGTTGATTTTAAAATGTACTGTGTGTAGTAGTGGATTTCAAGGATGGGAGTTTGTGTGTAGTGGCCAAGTTTTCATCCTGTCTAACTCAGTCCATGGAGCAGGTTTTCCAAATTAAGTTCTTGAACGAACAAACATGTGAAACTTTGCATAGTATTGGCTCTTGAATGGTGTATATGATTTTATAGATGTGTGAAATTTTACTTTAGGCCTTTTTTTCCCCCCCTTCATATGATGGTATGCAGGATTGTATCCAGTAAGATTCTAACATACTGATTTGTTTTTTAATGTTCTGTGAAAATGAGGGAATTTATGATTGAGTCTAATCCATTTTTAAGCTGCATGTCCACAGGAAAGAGAAATTGTATCGATGCATTCAGGTTTTAATGTCCACTACATCAGCTCTCCCCATGTTTGCCTGCGGTAAGTGTAAAATGGTAAAGCTGAGCAAGTCTCCCTGAACAAAATTAGTTGCATGACTATGCAGTGTGAATGTAAATAATTGTCCAGGGAAAGTTTATAGTGTTCAACATGACTGTGCAAGAGGTCTGTGGTATACAGCACGCGCTGACGTGTTTAGACAACCTCATTTTAACACTGGCACTTTTTACAAAGACCTTAACGAAAATTAAACCAAAATGTGGTCTCCTCCACTCTTGCCATGTTCTCGTAGTTCTGTCCAGCCAGCGTGTCTTTGGCCTGTGCTCATTAGCCTCAGTTCAGCAGTATTTTCTTCTACTGGATGTGGCAACTCTAGGCTGAAACGGCATTCTTCTGTAAGGCACTGGCAGGTGGGATGAGTGGCAATAAGTAATAATAATGCACTTTAGAACTGGAGGGAATCAGAGTGCTAATGTGGCTTTTGCCTCAAAGGAGGGAAGGATTTGCTACATGTGCAGTGAGCTGTGACTCTTCGTGTCTCAGGCTTCCCCAATCTACCACATGAATGCCAAGTACACAGTGGTGCCCAGGATCAGGAACTAGGTCTGGTACCTTTCTCCACCACAATGAGAAAGCAGGGATCGCTGAACTTGATCTTCTATAGCAATCAAGTGTAATGAAATCCTGTAACCACACACACACACACACTCAAATTTGGTGAGAGCCGTGACGCAAGCTTGTCCCCTGGGTCAAGCAGCAGAAAGGTCAGGGACCGTTGTCATTCACTACTCCAGCAGTACGATTGTGGTGAGCAGTGGGAGCATTTGAGGCGGAAATGGAGCTGGAGTTTAAAACCGCAGAGTTGCACAAAACACCAGGAGTTACGCTTTGTACTTGGCTTGTACTATGCCGTGCCTGTCGGCCTGAGCAGTTAATGTACTTGTGATGCTGTGCTTCTAGTCATCTGCTTCCTAAACAGCAGCCTGGACCTCCTTTTTGTAAGAATAGTCAGTCTGTTCAACATTTGTTCTTCTCAGGCTCTGCAGCCTAGATCTTATTTTTAAATAGTAGTAGTCGTAAACATGTCCAAAAACACACCTTTGTAAAGCTTACACAGACAAGAGCTTTTATATCTGGAAATGGCATTCGCAAGTAGAAAAGTTGTATTGATTTTAAGTTTAAAAAATGGAAGCCTGAATACTATACAAGTCTGCATAAATCAAGGGACCAGTGTCTCTTTATCCGGATGTTTAGATGTCAGTCTGTACTTTTTCTGCTAGTGAAATCACTTTGTGTATTTTGCAGGTTGTTCTTGGGGCATTTTGACATGTCTCTCCTTCACAAGTGCAGATTCTAAGGAATCATTTCACTTCTGTTGACCAAGTTAACTCAGGCACAGGCCCCCACTATATTGTGGTGCCCAGTAAAGTCAGTGATTGACCAAGGAAAAGCTTGTCTTCGCCAAATTAAGAGCTCCGTTGATGGCCATGCCTACCCTGCACAATCCCGACGCCTCCTTCAGCTCCAGGCAGGAGCTCCTGGATCTCCAAGATGGACCCAGCCCTGATGTCCTGGACAGCCCTGATACAGTAGAGATCCGGGATGGTTCTCCGGCATGTTCCACCCCTGGCAGTTTAATCATAGTCAATCAGGAGATTGGTGCTGCACCTTTGCGAGACGTTGGTGATTCAAATGGGGTTAAGTTCAACCCCACCGAGTCTGAACATCTCTGTGGCTGGGGGGCCCTGACCCCCCGATGCATCCAGGCCTTCAACACCCCCCGCTGGGTGCTCTTCTTCCTCTCCGTGGCCTCTTTCCTTCAGGGCATGACCGTCAATGGGTTCATCAACACCGTGGTGACGTCCATCGAACGGCGCTTTGACCTGCGCAGCTACCAGACTGGTCTGATCGCCAGCTCCTATGACATTGCCGCTTGCATCTGCCTGACCTTTGTCAGCTATTTTGGGGGTTCAGGCCACAAGCCCAAGTGGCTGGGTTGGGGCGTACTGATCATGGCCCTGGGCTCGCTGGTGTTTTCCCTGCCGCACTTCACCTCCCCACCGTACCAGGTGAAGGTCCAGGAGCAGAATGGCCTATGCATGAGTAACAGAACCAGTCCCTGCCAGGAGAGAAGCAGCAGTGTGTCTGGCTACAGGTTTGTCTTCATGCTGGGCCAGTTCCTGCACGGCATGGGAGCCACACCCCTCTATACCTTGGGAGTCACCTACCTCGATGAGAACGTCAAATCCAGCTACGCACCAGTCTACATCGGTAAGCATGCTTGCACGTTCGTGTAGTCCGTTGGTCGAGTCTTCCAAATTCCTGTCCTGGTCAAAGGTTGGCAGTTCTCTTAACTTCGAAAAATTGTCTTCTAATTTCCTCTGATCTTGATGATGATGATGATGATGACATGTTTGAGAGTCACTGCCAGAGGTCAGCAAAAATCTAAAAGCGCAGTATTTTCCTACAGACACGTAACACCACCAAAATTTTGAGATATTCAATTTTTGAATCTGTCATGCAGAAAATGCTAATTCTGAGCTTTAGCAGATCTCTACTTCTATAATATGGTTGGCTACGTCTAAATCAGTGTGTGGGTATGTTGGTACAGTGTGTGGCTGTGCCTGGTAGGCTCTCCAGAAGGCTACTGGGTCGAATCCCAAGGCCAGCAGAGTGATAATGTCACCATTGGGCTATTAAGCAAAGCCCTTAACCCCAGTTTCTCCAGTGATACTGACTGATCCTGTGCTCTGACCCTAAAACCTCCTCTCATCTGTAAATGCAGAGCAAGATGGGATATTTGAAAAGTACTCCCATATCCCCATGGGATGGATAAAGTATGATTATTCTAATATTAACTACTCGATAAACGGTCTTAAAACTGGGCTGTTTTCTTTACGTGGACCCAATTTGTTGCAACAAAATCAGAGTTGTGGATGGTTTGCTGATGGCTGGAGATGTACAAGGAAATCTCACATCTTGGAGGGGGTGTGTGTGTGTTAACAGGAAGTTATAAGCCCCCCGTCATTCCTGCATTTGGCATCCATCTGCTTTGCATGTACATGGAGCTGAAACTTGTTTGGGATACCTGGGGAGATGCCAAGGGTTGGTTGTTTTTCTGCCAAAGCTCTTTTTTTTTGTTTTTTTTTTTTTTTTTTTTTTTTTTTTCCCCTCTAGTGGAATCAGTGTGCCATTTGCTTCCTAGCTACATCGGCCTGAGCAGCACATATAGCTAGTTGCTCCCCAACTTAAGCCGCTTTGCTGGTGCTCTGAATCATTTAACATGGATGTCTGTAATCCAGCTGTCCCAAATACTGTCTGCTTTCAAGTTATTTTGAGTATTGTTTCTTAAAAAAAACCCTTATCAATGATAGATTTTCTTATCCGTTTATATTGAGTTATCAATGACCTTTATTAAAATCTAAAAATCTCTAAACAAATGGAATTCTGTCTCCCAGAAATGTCTAGAGCAATGGGTAATGTCTTTAAGACAGATGTGTTTAGTGTATGCAATTCATTCGTATCATTTTCCTACTTAAAGTTGCTGTCCTTTTTAGGTGCCTAGAAATACATTAGTTTACTCAGTGGAGCCACCAGTCCCAGCCCAGACATCAATAACACATCCATGAATTGCATTTTCCTGCTTGCAGTTAAAAGGCCATCAAAGGCTATGAGCGAAACAAAAACAACTCATGAGAGTAAAGACAGGACAAAGTTAACAATGGTGTCTATCCCAGCTGACTGATCTTTCTCTTCCCAGGGATTTTTTACACTGCAGCCATCGTGGGACCAGCAGCTGGATACCTGCTGGGAGGAATTTTCCTCAACATGTATACGGAGATCCCCCAGACGTCAGTGCTCCGCCGATGCCAATACCTCATATGGCCACCAGAGGGCCACCTCGTAGGGTTGTGGCATTGTCCCTAGTCAGAATCTGCAAACACCATCGATACAGGGAGTGGTAATTGACCAAGCTGGAGTAGCTGTGAGAAATCTGTGTGACTCATTCTCAGTGTCAGGATCTTGACTGCTAAGACATGTCAGATGTGAGAGATCCAAGGTCAGGAGCAATCAGATGGGTTTCTTAACGTCCTGGCTCACCAACTCGTACACAGTTTACGTTTGTGAAGCATATTAATAATCATTAACGAACCCCTGAGCAACGCTGTATGGGGGGGAATCCCCATCAAAAAGCAGCATGCTTCTGGAATGGTGTGGAGACTGCATAGATTCTCTCATTCTCACTCTGTGTCACTCTCCCTACTCTGCAGGACAGAGCTCACCCCAGAAAATCCTCTCTGGGTGGGAGCATGGTGGATTGGGTTCATCATGGGAGGTATTGCATCACTTGTTGTTGCGCTCCCCATTCTGGGATATCCACGGCAACTCCCAGGTGATTTGGCGTCTTCATCGTACAGTCCTGTTACCGTGTGATGTTCAAAGGGTGGCAGTAGCCCTGCACTCTAATGTGGAGCTCCTTCTGCCGTGAGAAGTGCTTCTGCCGAGGTTGTCTATAGGCATTACTTAAAGATCTGACCATGGGTAAATAATTGCTTTTTTTTGCTGCATAAGCTTGAGCTTTGTCAGGGATGTCCTTAAAAGTGCGTGTCGTAAACGGTGCCAGGTTCTCAGCGGTATGTGGCCATGCGTGTTTCGGAGGCCCATCAGATGAAGGACGGGAGCCAGCAGAAAGCTGCGGACCCACAGTTCGGGAAGACCGTGAAAGACCTGCCCAGGTGTGGCCCAAGGCCTGCTGTCCTCCTCACACCCTGATGGCACTGTAACACTCCCCATCCACTGGCTAGGATGACTCCAGAGCCTTCGCTGTCAGTGCTCAGAGGTTCTTTCTCTCTGCCCGTCTAGGTCACTGATGCTGCTGCTAAAAAACCCCACATTCATTTTTCTGTGTTTCGCCGGAGCCACGGAGGCCACCCTCATCGCAGGCATGTCCACATTCGGGCCCAAGTTCCTGGAGTCTCAGTTTAGCCTCAGTGCATCTGAAGCCGCGACCTTGTTCGGTAAGACGAACGGCGTCCCTAACGTTGCCTGTCCAGCCGCCGCGTGTGAGAACGACCACCCCCATCTTTGGCTGCCTCCTTGCCAGGCTACATGGTGGTCCCTGCGGGTGGGGGCGGCACCTTCCTGGGTGGGTACATCGTGAAGAAGCTGAACCTGCGGTGCCGTGGCATCATCCGCTTCTGCATGCTGTGTGCCCTCGTCAGTCTGCTGGCCATATTCATCTTCTTCATGCACTGCCCCAACTTGCCCATGGCCGGTGTGACCGCGCCGTACCACACCGAGCCAAGCCAGTACCTCACCACGTTCCTGGACGCCCAGAACAGGTGAGACTAGCAGGGATTAGCTACGCTGCCTCCATCCGTAACCGGAAGATGTGTCCAAATCTCAGACCGTGGGTATAACCTTCAATAAGCATAGTATCCTTCTTTCATTAATCCTGCAAGGCCAGTCGCTAATCTTCTCAGAACAACTGTTTAGTAGCACATGCAGTAAACATTCCTTACTGTTACGTTAACAAATTATGGGATTGATTGCTGGCCATTTGGCATGCTCTCTATTCTTAAAGTTCATCAGTCATCTCTCAATGCCGCACCCCCAGAGAGCGTTGTGAATGTATGGAACTGTAAAGGCTTATCAGCTACCGGTCACAGGATTGCATTGTAACTTATTTCCTCAAAGCTCCCTGCGAAATGTGAACCTCATGGTGGAGTGCAATTCCAAATGTCACTGCACACAAGAGCTCTACAACCCAGTGTGTGGATCTGACGGAGTTATGTATTACTCGCCGTGCCATGCCGGCTGTACCACAGTGAGCAACTTTCAGAACACTACCAACCGACAGGTAACCAAACGCAGGTCTACAGAGGTGTGTGTGTGTGTGTGTGTGTGTGTGTGTGTCTCCCCTGAAGAGTTGTTTTGGTTCTTGTGTGGTTCCTACACTTACCTTGCTCTCCACTTCTCTCTCTGGCTATCTCTCCCTCCTCCCAGGTATTCTCCAACTGTAGCTGCATTATGAGAAATGGCACCATGCAAAAGGGGTTTGCCCACACTGGAAAGTGTAGCTCTTCTTGCCAGCACATGTCTCTCTTCCTCATCTTCCTCTTCATTGTCATCTTCTTCACCTTCCTCTGCAGCATCCCAGCCCTCACTGCCACCCTCAGGTAAGCTTTTTGAGTTTGCTGGAACGCTAACTGAAGCCTTTGGATGTGAGTTTTGACGGCACAGCCAAAAGTCAGGCCGTCCTCAAGTTCCTGACGGCCCTCTTTTGCCCCCTCATAGGTGTATACCAGACAGTCAACGTTCCTTTGGACTGGGCATTCAGTGGATCGTTGTGCGCACACTTGGTATGTTCAGCTCATTCGTTAAACTTGTACCTTCCAAAAAAAAATCATTTGTGTGATCCAAGGATTAAAAACAATATTCAGTCTTAATTTTGCGCCAAGTGAGGAAGCTGTTTTTATTTCCTTATTTACCCCCTTCTCCAGGTGGAATCCCAGGTCCCATCGCCTTTGGGTCAGTCATTGACATCTCCTGCCTCCTCTGGCAAAACCAGTGTGGAGAGCAGGGCTCCTGCTACCTCTACCACAACTCCGCCATGAGTAACTACACACTTGCTGCTGGAGTCATTTACAAGGTGCTCGCCTTTGACAGGATCGGTACTGTGCAGAAGAACCTCAGTGACGCTAGCTGTGTTAACGTGATGGCGGTGTGGGGCTTCTGTTAGGCGCTTGTCTTTAGTATGATTTTTGTGATTGGGTGGTATGATTGGTATTAAGAGTATTATTATTTTTTGGAGTTGCTGTCTGGCTGCCGTCGAGCCGGCTTTCCCACAGGGAGTTTTCAGACTAGTCTATTGACTGTAGTTCTCTACGTGCAGGAATGACCGTGCTGCTTTGTGTCCTCTGTCAGGTTCTAGGGACAGCGTTCTTCCTGTTGGCATGCGTTCTATACCACCCCCCACCCGAATCTCCACAGAGCAGCTGTGAGAGCACAGATCCTGGGCCGGGAGACACTGGGGACCTCCCCGTGAAAGACGTCCCCCCCGAGATAATTGCCAATGTAAATGTGAAGCTCTGATGTCCGCTTGTCACTGTGTACACCCCTCTCAGCCCAGCCAACTCTGGTACAGTTGACCATCACCTCCGCTGAGACTTTCCTCTAGCTCTAAGATGCAACTTTGCAGGAGCCAAAAGTTCTCTGTCAATCATTATTTAAAAAAAAATGAGACTGCAAATGGTGTCATGAAATCATGTCTGAATTTCCTTTCAGCTTGTTTGATGTTCAGCTGAAGCAGATCAGTCTATTTTAAAGCTTAGACCCTGCTCCTCTTAGCATTTTCACCATGAGCAGCTGGCTAATGTGTCAGGACCAACATCTCAGTAAAGGTCAGAGGTCAGCTGGGATCATGTGAGGCTTGTATCTGTACTGAACTCAACGAAGGTGCCAAATAGCCGTTTCTAAAAGAGCCATCCTGAATTATGGGTACTGTAGTTTTTTGTTACGCAATTCTATACCCTGGGGGGGGGGGGGTAAAAGATTTACTGTTTCAGAACTGCAGTCATGACATTATTGGTGTAGCTGTTTCTGCTATTGTAAAGAGATGGGTCGCTAAATTTGCATCTGCAAGGTATTCATACATCTCCATTAATTCATTAGTTTTCAGAAGTTAAGTTATTCTTTTACCCTTGCGCATCTTTGAACTCCACCGAGCCATTTCTTTGAGCTGTGGGGAATATTTTGGGTCATGACCACATTTAAATAAGTTCAAGAACTTTGAGAAAGACCTCCACATAAATGTATGAAAGAAATGTCTTTCCTTCAATGTACCAACTTGCCAGTACATGCAGTTTTGAAACGGGCTGAGATAAGACGGTCTCAGTCTAGAGCTGATACCCAGGGTGAGGCAAGAATATAGGAGACCACACCTAGCACCTCATGGCACAACTCCCTTCCATATAATAAGAGTTCTAACTTCAGTGATGCAATATTAAACTCCTCATAAAATCATTTTAACCACACAATTGTATTACAATTGCATGGAAATCATGCGCGTATTTTCATACATTTTCTGTATGAAGCCTGATTGAAGCTCGCCTGTAGACTGGCATTCCATTCTGGGTGTACCTGTGACCCTGACCAAGATGAGCGATTAGAGGATTGGACTACATTAGATTTTTTTTTTTTTTTTTTTTTAAACTTGTACAGGCCAAATAAAATTGACCTAAAATGATGGGCACTTACTGTATCTTTAAGATAGTTATGGCCTCTGTTGTTGAGTGTCTGGGTGCTTTTCCAGTGACCATTATGCACTAAAAAGCTTTAACGAACCGGGATGAAATAGGCCTTGGATCCAGTGTTAGATCTGCACCCGCACAAAGAACTACTGCGTACACGATGTTCTCACCGATATGGATTTCACCACGCTATGATATAATGCTCTAACACCTATAGTGTGACTAATTTAAAAATGTTAATTCATATGTCAATGTTATGAAGACCTACTGGCTAATTTTATCCCTCTTTGGAGAAACATTCATAAATGAGTTAGACTCTTGTCATTTGTAAAATTCTGCTTTGGACAGATGAATTATCCACTTAATATGAAAAACAAATACTATGTAAAATGGTCTGACAATCTTTCTAAATATGGCATGAATTTTATGTAAATTTAACGCTTTGTTTTGAATGCAAATTGGCACAACTCTTAAGCAGAAATCTTAGTAAATTTCCAACTTAAAACTCAGCAGAGCTTGAGAACTCTTCAGAGGACCAAAGCCTAAATGATCTGAATTGTGCATGCGTGTGCATTTGTCTCTACCTAGACTGTTATTTGAGTTGTGGTGTTACGAATGAGTGTGATACATTTTATTATAATGCACCTTTTGTTTTGCGTATTAACTTATTCACCATGCTGCCGAAAATGTCTTTCTGATGTATTTTGTCTAATATTGGAAGGGTTTTACTGTTTTTGTTTTTAACTATAATCCCCGTTTTTGTTCTGCATCAAGCTGGCTTGCCTGTTAGACCCTTTGGTACTCTAAAGTGAATTGAACTTTATCACAGTAAGAATTAATGCCTTGATTATAACGGTCCTTTCTTCCCCTAAAGTAACATAAGATAACCATCTCACTCATTAGTGTTTGTGTATTTGTTGACTGTACAGAATTAACTTGCATCACATCACTTATTTTCCAGGTTCTCGTTTCCTCATCTTGCCCAAACGCTTAAACCGTACAGCCGGTGCTGGCCGAAATTCTCTTTACAGAGAAACTATGGGAGCCAATGGTATGTAGGGCATCAGCATAAATGTGCACCAAAGCACCTCATGTCATTTCAGCATGAACATGCACAGGTCATGTGAGCCACCCGCAGTATGTGGACGTCTGTCATGTCCTCCTGTCTCCCATGTCTCACCATATGTTCCGCTTCAAACAGTGGGGAGTCTTCTCTAGCCTTTGGAAAATAAACACCCACTTTATTGTAAAGTCCTCGGCTGTCGGGGCCAGCAGCTCTCTGCTGAATAAACAGCACTGTACGCCAGTGGGCGTCGTGTTTGCCTGGGGATTATACATGCTGCCTGACCTGAGAAGCTGAGTTCAGACACAAGTGTTTGGAACAGGTTTACATTTTTTCTATTTTTTTTTTCTCCCCTTGGCTACTATTGTTGAAACTTTGCAGGCCTCATCTAATAATCACTCTAGGGCAGGGTTCTTACAAGAAATTAAGCTTTTGTGCCCAGAACATACTGAATTTCCTCCATTCAGTCATGCTCAGCTAATCTTAAAGATTAGGAAAAATAATAATCTCTTTTATGGTCAGCCTAAAATGGTAGTAGTTGCAATGGAAACAGTCTGTGTTTTGTCTTGGATGTTTGAGTCACTTGGGATGGTCTGAAAGGACATGAAAGTAAAAGTGACTTTCGTGCTGAAAATCAGCAGCTGGCTATCGAAGCTGCGAGGTCTTCAGTGTGCCAGATTCTGCTCAGGTCCGCTTGCCAGACAATGAGGTCTCTGTTGTTGGTGTACATTTATGTAGGGCTGTTAAGGGGAAGTTGTACATATCTATTCTGGAAGCAGTTGTTTGCCATCACTACCAACTTTCATAAAACACTCGAGGGTACTCAAGCTGTACACTAGAGCCAGGCACAGAGTGGGACTAATTTTCAGCCCGGGAGTTTAATGCCCAAGACTTGCCCATTTTGTCTTTGTTCTGGGGGACCTTTGATAAACGATGCCACAGTTCAAGTCTTATTTTATTCTTATAAGAAAATAATAAATAGCATATTGAACTCTTCAAGCAAAGAAATTTCACTCAAGCCTTTCAACAGGCCAGTTGCATGGTTGAAAAGTACTGTAAATACAAAAGTCAAATATATTGATGAAACATCAGTATGGATTATGATCTATACAAGTTTGAGCACAAATTATAGACTTGTTCTATTACACAGAAATGAAATGTTATTGCACTCGATAATGAAAATTCTGCATTCTATATAAACACACATTCAAAGAAAAACTTAGTGAAAATGGCAAAGCTTTAAAAAGCATCAGCAACTGCCAAAGCGCTGAGCTGATTTTTCCAATTTTTTCTTAATTTCATAAGTGACAAATTTTAATAGGCAAATATGAACATTTATCTTCAGCATATTCATAGACATATCACACTTATGATTAGTTAAAAATCAAGTCCAATGAAAAAATCAGTGTCTGTATCCCTTTTTTTGCCCCTGCCTCAGCACCACACCAATCTGTATTAAATGGCATTAAAAATAATTCGGAAGGCTATGAGCACTAAACAGTAAGCAGGATAATTTCATGGGAACAGCTTTTGATTAAACAACTGTTACCTATTATTTATGTTCATTTTATTTCAATGCCTTTTAATATAAAACACATTGAGTTTACTTGTCTATGAAATGAGCTACACAAATAAAATTTCTGCTTGGTCTCTGTAACATCACTTTAATATATTATTTATGCTGCTCTGTCCAATCCACCTGTCCTCTCAGCACTCCTGGCCTCCTCATGGCTTCTACCTGGCCCTGGTTTATCTTCACACTCAACAGGGGATTTGATTTTTTGTTTTTTTGTTTTTTTTTTTTTGTTTTTGATGCTCAGAAGCTGCAAACCATTTGAAGGGGTTGTTTTATTGCATTCAAAGTCACACTTCAAAATTCGACTAATTAGGCAGGTTAGCAACGTGTCATAACAACCGGCCTCATCATTGTCTCTCTTTATTTGTGGTTACTGCTTGTTGCGTGACGGTTTGCCTTGAAAACATTTGTCAGTTTGGCACATTTGGCAGTGTCATCTTCCAACGCCATTCTTTTATTTGTCTGACTTTGTCAGCCCCACCTGGTCTCTTCCTACCATCCATCGTTTGAGAAACTTCCAATGATTAGCAATATCAATCAATTAGTTGTGGCCCCTCCTCTCACTGAGTTCTAAACGCCAAGCGATCACCCAGATGGCTGCGCCATGTATTTACACGTTTCTCTATGCAGAGCAACGTGGTCTATTGTGTGTATTTGCGTGATTGGCTACTCTGGGCTTGAGTGGATCCCACATCGTCAAGTTCAATACTCATCGTAAGTTCAGTACTGGGAAATGAACAAAATACAGTCACTCTCCTAACAGCATCTGCCAAGCATAAGCGTTTATTTTTAAGTCATTACATGTTTCTAAAGTACAAGGAATCTACAATCATTAATGGTCTCCAAATATCAAATATAAGTCTGTTTAAAAAGCTGTTCAAATGACAAACAATACATGCCTTGAGAATATTGTTTCACTTGTATGTTTGCCATTTTTCTTCTGTGATACTTGTATCTCATACATCTGGCCTTGAGAAAGATCAATATTTTTGTTATAAAAAAGTTGTGCTGAAGTTAAGAGCTTAAAATCTAAATACATGAACGGTCCGGCTTGGTGAGGCGGTGTTTTAAAGTTTTCCAGAAGTCATAAATCATTGTATTAAAATGCTGTTTGTGTCCAGCATCAGTTCTCATATGGAAGAAATAAAATGAAGCACCAAGCTTTTTTTTGAGCTCTGTGTGTGTGTAAAAGCGAGATATGTTGCTCACTCCTTTCAGGAATGCACAGTTCTTAATGAACAAAACGACTGATCCTTCAAAATCATTGTATATGCTAGTTTACCACTTTAGACTTAACGCGGAAAGTTCTGGTACACTGCTCCACGCTTTGGGTGCGTCGACCAGTGGACTCAGGAACAGCAGTGTGATTGCTGGATTGTCTTGAGTAATATTTAAGGTGGAACCCTCATTCGCTTGAAACTGTTTAGGGTATTCATTCTTTGAGTCATGTAGGAGATTTGTCTTTGATCATTCCTATGACGTTGATCAGTGTGCTTGTTTCTCCATTTTCCAATGCTGTCTAATTGTATGTAGCCGGTGCTTCTCCATTCCCTGAAGCTGACACCCATTCGTTTTGTGCTGCTGCTTTTTTTGGGTTTCATGAGATGCTGTGTGACCTTCAGTGTGTATACAGTCTAAGTCATGACCCATCATCAGTGTGTAAGTGAGCATTGTCTTATCTCCCTCTAGGCCTGAAGCAGAAACAGGTGTGTGGGGGCAAGAAAGATTTTAGAAACAAAAGTCTGAAATGTTTCTGTTGTTGCTTCAAAAATAATATTTAAAAAAAAAAATCTCGGATCCCTGTTTAAGAGGTGTGGTGATCCAGTGATTCACGTGTCTGACAAATCTCACATCTTTTAATGAAACTTTCACACAAAGAACTTTGAAGATGATGTTTATTATTATGATGCTCATTACCTAGCACAGCAGTTCCCACCCCTACCCTACAGTAACCCCTACCAGTTTGCTGTTCCTTAAATAATGCGAGTTAAGCGTTCATACCTGGAGGTATGACGCAACAGCACTAACCACTGAGCCACCATGGCTCTCCAACCTCAGCATCTCAATATCAAAAGCACAATCATCAATAAAACTACATTGAGTTTTCCTTATATTCACCACCAGAGAGCAGTAGATCCCTACTCATCGCAAAATTAATTTTGCTTCTCAGTGGCGGCTACTACAGAGTTGGTGAGTGGCCATTCACGTTGGCAGCCGTAGTAGTGACTTGGTATTCTGAAATCACCTGTTAATCCTGGATTCTTCATTCTTTTCAGGACTTAACCCTCATCTTGTATCACGTGCTGTGTCCAGCAGTATATTTGGTTCCATAATAATATATATTAAAAATATTTTTAACTAATAGTTCTCAGACATCTAGTCAATGTCACATTTAGTGATTTGTATTTTTCAGTATTTTTACCTGACGTCTTTCTCTTTCTGCCTCTCACACACATTACACCCCTGAGGCTGCTCTCTAAGCAGCCCCTTGTAAAGCCAGACACGATGCATCTGTCACTGTGCTTTAATAAACACCCTCCCTACAGCTATTGCTGATTGTCTGGCTATAGAGGTCACTTGTTTCACATGAACTAAGCACAATAAAATGATATTATGATCTGATATCTTAGCTGATGAGTTACTACTAATATCTGATCAAAACAGTTACCTCTCAGTAGCTTCCCCTCACAAACTAAGAAACATTGACGGAAAAATGGCATTTCATTCTCAGGATTCTGTCCATCTTTTCTGCACATCCTGCTTGCAAATGAAACATCTACGTTACCATTAGAATTCCTATAAAATACTCATTTAAATTTTAATTTAAAATTCTTTATGAAATGCACTCACTAAACGTGTCACATATTATGCGATCCTCTGTGCTGGCAACTGACCAAAAAGCTGACATAAAATTAAGAAGCATTTAAAACTCAGACAGCATAGCTACCGAACCAAACCGAACCACTCATATGCGTGTCTCATAAACGTGATTTGACTCCAAGGTACGAGTAGTTTTTGTTTTTTTTTTTTGGTCTTTTTCTTTTAGTATTTTTGTGGTTTTTTTTTTTGTTTGTTTTTTTTTTTTAACACATGCCCATAACTTTTAGCGTTAGAAACGCTCACACATTTTTCAAAAATATACTGAAACCTGCAAAATAGATTTCGGTTTGTTTTTTTTTTTTTCGATTGACCAATGCTCTTTTCGACTTTAGCGCCACCTTCTGGCATTGTACTGTCTCACAGACAGTGACTGTTCTGCCTCACTGGGCGCCCTGGGCTAAAGCAATCCGAAGCGCCCCCCCCGAGGGGGGAGACAATCATAAGTGACCGTCTATCAGTGACACGGGGTGGGGACTGTGGGAGGGCTATGCGGTCACAATGTCAGCTTCCTGTGGCGCCACCCCTGGAACGATGCTGCCCTGGACGGTTACCCATGTCACCAACGCCTAGATCCGCGCCTGCTCCTAAATGCTGTTCCCATGCTGTTCCCCAATGTGGGAGTAGCAGTATGTGCTGATAAGCAGTTACACTGAAATCTTTTTTTCATAGTCACCTCTTCTTGTTCACGTCCATTAGAGCTTTTATTTAATTCTTTCCTTTGACGCAACTGTGAAATTTTCAAAAGCACCTGATCATTCTAATGAAAGTGGTTTTCCATTTAAAATCAACAGCCTAACAGCCTGAGGCAATTACGGACTTGGAAAAATATTGACATGTGTAGTAGGTTTAATTATCAAAGCGCTTTACATCTTGGGTCTATGTACATTTCTATGATTTTTAAATGTGTACACTTGAACTCTGTTCAACGCAGCCAGTATTTTTAAACATTAACTGGTATGAAGGTACCTGTGAGTGCATGGGAGTTTTTGTTCGTCGCAGTAGGTTGTTTTCAAAAAAACGTCACCACAACCTTATGTTGCTGTAGTAACTTCATCTGTCTGTCTGCCGCTGGCGTTTTTTTCAAAAGTCAAACTTCATGCTAATGCCACGTTTCATTTTCTCTTTTATAAACACAATGTCATAAAAAAATAACACAAACTACCATTTAAACGTCTGTACGTCAAACATTGAACTCTGTATTTCATTATACATACAGTACTGCGTTCCTTTCCCTTGACATTCTGCAATAATTAATCAAAGATGAATATCCAATATAGAGTGTTAAAGAGCACTTAATATATTCTACAAACTATTACTGACTGCAAAATTCAAAATTTTTTTTTATTTGATGGGTACGGACTCATGTGGCTCTGTACCTCTCCATAAATTTATATCTTTTTTTCAATTGGTTTATGATTTAATCTGCATTTCCCATTATGATTAATGTTCATGTTCATTTGTCAGTCAAAATGCATGGACAGTACCGTCAAAATCATTCCAATGCTGCAAAACCTACACAAAGATAAATACCTTCAGAGTACCCATTTATTGTTGTATTTCCACTAATCACAATATGTGAAAGGAGCAGGGCAGTATTTCAGAAAGTGGGCCTAACAAATCCTACAATAACCTGAATTCAGGGGCCCGTTCCAGAAAGCAGGTTTAACGAATCCTATAGTTAAACCTAAATTCTGATTGGAGAAATCTGAAAGCCCAACTTCAGGATTGGTCAATTCCCAGAATCTCCCCATATTTCTCCAGTCAGAATTTAGGATTGACTATAGGGTTTGTTAAACCCGCTTTCTGGAACCAGCCCCACCAAGCTTTCAGAGACACCCTTTTGCAGTCTCTCCAAAAGCTTTGTCATATTCACTCAGCTCCCAAGCAAATATACCAAAAATTTCAACTAATACATCTAAGGAAGGAAAGACATCAGAAACACATATGAGACTTAATGGAGAATCAAAGTAGATTCCTCATCGGGTTTGTGGAGATTTCTACCGCTTGTTTTGTGCTCCTAACCTGCATCCCAAGGTTGCACTTCATTACTGATGAACTGGATCACCAGAGCCACACAGGACCTTGGTGACGGTTTTTCAACAATGGAAAGCCATACGGAGTGTAATTAGCACATCATGCCAGCTGGGATTAGAGGCTCTCTGCATATTCTGTCGGGTTGGTGGATTTCAGTCAAACACATCTGTCTGCTGCATTCACAAGACCTCACTGCTCTCACGCAATCTTTCACCGTCCCTAATTTGTGAATAAACAGCTCCTACAGGCTAAAACATTCAAGCTGATTATTTTTGTGTTTATTCAGCGATTTTTCGGCGTTATTTACACCCATCTTCTAGCCACGTATCCTGGGGAGGTTCAGGGGGAGGCGGGTTATTTTTGAAGCATCAACACAAATGGGCTGCAGCTGCCACATGGTAGCCTCAAGTGCTCACAACTGGCAGCCAATCGAACCGCCCATCGGTAACGCCCATCAGAGACTCGTTTTTGGCCCTTAGCCTCTGAAGAATAGGGGTAGCATAATTAAGACTGGAGAAAGAAGGAAAGGTGTTGGTACCTGTGAGGAGCCTGGCACTCACCTTTACGTGGTTTATTATTTATTTATTTTTTTGACGTGCTGACTTTTTTCTGCCTTGTAAATCGACGAGATTAGATTTAAGGCTTAAAAATAATTTTGCACGATGCAGCTGTCATCTGCCTTTTAATAAAACGCTTGTGAAACATTTAAAATAAAATGTTCTTGTTTAGGAAGATATTTATAAAGCTTGTTAAACAACGTGCCGGAGTGTCATCACAGGAAGTGCCGACATTGCATATTGAAAATATAAGATGGATCTGCCTGCTGAACTGAAATTTCTCTAAAGCAAGCATTAAATCATTTCCACAGAGCTCAGCTCTCGCAGCCCTACATGGTAAATTACTTTGGAGCATTGCAGGGACAGGTTTAGTTCAGTCTGAAAATTAGAACCCTTAGGACCAAAACCAAAAGTTGGTGTCAGTGCTTCTTCGTTATCTCCGGTACTAAACAGTCAATTTCCACAGAATGCTATAGATGAAGGTAAGACAATTTGTAGGGTTGGGGTGGAGATGTAGCTACATAAGATGATGGATTTCATGCTCGACCTGCTCGAAAGCTGAACGTTTCCTCTCGCTGAAAAAGTATTTCTAATTAAATGGAGTTTAAAAAGTTGTGAGTAAAAGTTGGCTGTCTGTAACAAATCACTGTTCCCCTCACACACATTTTCGTAATGTCAACCAATTGTAGAAAATAAAACAGCGAATGTCAACAGACGCAACACCAGAGCAGGGGTCCGAAGGTTCCTTCCTGTAGCAGGTGGACAGCTTTCTCAGCACTCCACTTCGTAGAACCTCTTCTGAAATCCAACATTCCACAACTGACAGGTGGATTGTGCCAAAGCCCCTTTAGGTGCTGTGTAGCTTAGCATGTATGGGCTCTGCTTCCATGTTAGGAAGACCTGGGGTCCAAATCCTGCTGCTAACAGAATAATTGTATTACCGTTTAGTCTTTCAGCCTGACCATTAGCCCCCACTGCTCCAGGCACTCAGGTTGACCCTCTGCTCTGACCCAAAGCTTTGCTCTTGCCTATGTGGTGTGTTTCTCATATCCAACAAGATAGAATATGCGAAGCTTCTGAATTTCCATACAGGGTTCAATGAAGCAGCCGTCATCTTTTTTTCATTAAAAATCTTTTCATATTCTGTCTCCGTATTCAAAAAAAAAAATAACTAAAGGTCATTTATTTTCCCTAGCAACACCACATTTAATGTGCGTACAGCACTTGATGTTTGCTTTTTGATTTGCAGAAATTCCATATCAGTCTCATGCACAAATGTATGGTATGGTGTTGAGTAAACAACACACAGCTGTGGCTGTTAGCTGAAGAGGTTGAACATCTGGGAGTCAGTCTGTCCTTACACCAGTGCTGAGTCTCATGGCGACAAGCAGACCCTCTCATCCTTGCTCTTCATTAACACACAGGCACAAAATAATGATGTACAGAGGCATACAAATGACCTGGCATGGAGGAATTTTTTAATAATTCATTCTGTATGGATTTACATTTATTTACTTACCAGACGCTTTTATCCAAAACAACATCCAGCAAGGTAAATAAAACAAGCTTCAGTTGTTTAAGAAGCCAACTTTGGGGTAAGTACAAGTAGTCCGCCCATCCAATGAGGGGCTATGCAGTAACAAGTGCAACTTAGTACTGGAGTTGTGAAAGCAGCGTAAAGACCTAACAGAGGAACTTTAAAATCCATCACCGTGCGGACTAGGAGCCTAATCGATGAGCTCAAGATATAACAGCACTGGCAGGGGACAGCTGATGACGGAGTCGGTCAGTGGTTAGACGACCAAGATGAGGTGTTCCCAGACAAGATGGGTCTTGAGGGGGTTCTTAGAGGTTCTGAGGGATTCTGCTGGGTAGCTGGGTCCACCATTGAGGAACCACACACCAGAAGAGGCCACATGGAGAAGGATTACTGACCAAAGATGACAAGACAGAATGGAGGCGCTGACAGGAGTGTCAGTGGTGGTAGCTGGCACTCTTAACAGGTCTTAAATTAAGCAATGACAAGAAGCCAGTGAAGAGAGACCAGGTGGTTTGTTTGCACAGTGCACTGTACAGGATTTGATTTACATTTTGCATTTTAATCACGTTACTCCTTCGAGTAATGTTAGAGTTTATAACATAGCAATATATTGTGCAAACATGTAAATCAGGGGTTCTTAAATGGTTCATTTTTGAACAGGTATTCCCCTGTATACAAAGCCACTGCTGCAAAACAATGTTCTTTCATTTGTTAGTCATAATTACTGAACCCAATGTCATTAAAAACCTCATAATAATGTTTGTGGCTAATTAGGAGCCAATGAATCCATGAATAAATTAAGTTTTTTAATATTATTATTATTATTACTGTACCTCACAGTCCAATGTTGTATTGTTTCATTTAATTTTCTTTCCTTTCATCATCCTGTTTTCTGCTAATGATATCCATGGACTCCAGCTAGCAAACTCAGTGGCATATTACGCACTGCAGTTGCAGGCTGTTTCTGTCAGAAATACTGCATTACCTTGTCGTTCCCGACATACACACCCACGGCAAAATCTGTGATGTAAATTCGACACTCTTGGGACTCAGACATGGTGGAATTAGCATATTTTTGTCGTCAAAATTTGCTGTGTTGTTGCGAAGATGTCCAGGTCTCCCGATACGTATTACTAGGCGCTCATGCGCTTGTGGACTGCCTGTTGTCAATGCCGATCCACTTACCCGTGTTCTTTGGTGTGTAGATGAGACACTTTGGCTCAGTCTCCAAATGGTTCAAATGGTGCTGAGACCCCATCACTTCCATCCAGAGCTCAGACACGGTAGCATGAACAGGGAGCTGACTACTGTCACACATCCTGTTTAATCACACTTTAGTCAGGCTTTACTTACAGACCACACTCTGGGCTCTTTGGTGGGCTTGTAAATAAAGGATACCCACTTCAACTCTCTGTTTACCAAATTCATTACCGTAGTTACCGTAGAATTTGCAAACTATGCTATATTTATATAACAGCAAAGAAAAACTAGACTGGCTGCAACTTTGTTGTCCAACCATTGCAACACTGAGTTTGTCTGGCCGTGAACGGTAATGTAGTGAAGCTTGGCTAATTATGGCCAAGGTCACAGGATGGAGAACATGATCATGATTAATCTGAATAACTTATCATGACCAAGGATGGACAGCATGATCAACTTATAATTGAATTTTTTTTCGCTTACCGAATCATGTAGTCAGATTCAATAATAATCAAGTTAGCGGCTCCCCAAGAATTTCACTGTGCATTTTCCCTAGTGATGGGACAAATGAGGTTTTAAAACTCATCGTGGGTGAGAGTATCCTGAACTTACTAGTCAATGCTGGAGATTGGTTAGTTTGAGATACTCCCACCCACTATGGATTTCGAAGCCTCATTTAGCACCAGTATTGATTGGTTAGTTCAAGATACTCCCACCCACCAGGTTTTGAAGCCTCATTTATCCCACCACTAATTTTTCCTGAAGTTCAGGGAAAGGTATGAAGGCATGCTTTACATTACTTTATACGCTTTCAAGTAATTTGACCAGGTTTATTTTTTTAGCAAAATTTCTTTCATAGCAAGTTAATATGAAACTGGTGCCAAACATTCTGTGTTTATTGAAGCACAAAGTAAACATAATCTGATATTATAAAAATTGAGTTTGTGTTTGCTGATTGCTTTAACTTTCCTGTGCACACGGACTCCAGCTTCCACCCTCTCTCGTCTGCTCCCAGCCAGCAGGTTTCTCATCAGCACTGCTGACCAATTAACAGAACAGGCAGACCCTCGCCTCACGGCCTCCCCCAGAATGACGGGCTCATTTCCAGAAGGATCCCAGCCATGCCTCCCATGAGAACCTGCCCAGCTGTTAGGCCAACTGGCAAAATCAACATTTCACATTTCTTTATTGGCTCCCGCCAGGAGGAAAATTCCTGCCTTGTTTCCCTCTATTTTTCAACAAGATGACTACTGTATAAAATATTATCTAAAACAGCACAAGTCCTGGATCTTGCAGGACTTCCCATCCTAAGAAGAGCAGCATGCTAATTGCGTGGCATCACAATAAATTAGTTTCATTTTTATCAGCTCATACCTTCCGCACCTGCTGTGCAATTTTGGTGTGCAGATGTTTTCAGAGAAACACTGAACAACTGAGGCTCATGGGGAAAGTAGTGTGCAAAATTCTGCCTCTAATAAAGGAGGAAAATTCTGAGTCTGCCCTGCGGTCCATCTCATCTATCAAATAGCCACGTCTATGAAGAGGTTAAAAACGCACATTAACCATATGACAAACTACAGTGAAGTCTTATATACAAAATTTGGCACATAAACATTATTGGTATGCATTTTTTTTTGGTAAATGAAATTTATTTATGAGGTTGAGTGGTTATCGCTGAGGTCACACACCTCCTGAGTTGTGGGTTCAAATCCTGCCGAGGCTCTGGTGTATGGAGTGTCCATATTCTCCTACTTTTATGGGGATTTCCTCCAGCTACTCCTGTGTCCTCTCATAACCCAAGGTTAGGTGTCCTGGTGCCTCTGAATGACTTAATAATCAGGCCCTGCTTCACCCTTAGTGGAGCTGAAATTGTGTGAAAGGACACCTCAGTGGGACAGCAGAGATGTGAACACACATACTGCAGTGAATGGAGCCAAGGGGTGCGACAAGTGAGACTATCAGCCCGGACCCCAGTATTGTGTCACACAGGAAGTTCAAGTCAATAACTCATTAGTGCTACTCTGTCCCACCACAGGTTTTGAAGCCTCACTTGTCCCATCTCTACTAAAAACCTTATGCAATTAAAACACAACTGAATCCCAGTTGAGCTTCAGTAGGAAATGCTGATGTGAAAGTCTGCATCCAGTTGTGCTTCACAGTCTCCCAGTGGTGTCCAAATGAGTTGATATCTGGAGCCTACAATGGCAGTGAGACGGCATCCACGTGATTTCCAAGCTCATCAATCTTGCGATGATCAGTCACGCCCTGTGAAAAAGTGGACTGATGCACTGGAAGACTCCATCAGCATAGAGATGTTGTAAGATGAACAGGATCAATCAATATGTTATTTAGGCATTTGCTTTACTCTCTAAGGAGATGAGGAGACCTACAGAATGGCAGCAAAATGCACCATTATTCTCTCTGAGAAACTTGCAATTCAACTTGTCAGCTTCTCTCCTGCTTGGTGTATGTCTCTCTCAGTTGCTCTGGAGAGCACTGCCTGTGTTCCCGAACCACTCAACTCACAAAATTGCAGTTTAGGTATAACAGAAGTTTTTGATTGCTTAACGGGCTGTACCACATAAAATATCTTTCTCAGTTTTACAGCCAGCTGTTCAGTGTTTGTTTTTCGGTTTTGCCAGTGCGTGGGCAACACAGCGCAGCAGCAAGAACTTCTGTTTGCAGCTGATTACTCTTGAACAGACTTCCATGGCAATATTGTCTTAGCCATTTTTCCTCGTGAACAAGCTGAGCAGGATTCCTAGTGATACCGTTTGTAAACGCGTGCTTATTACTGCCATTAATATGAGGTCTTCTTCATCCCTGCTGGTCAATATAACGGGAAACTGAACCTGACCAGAAATGATGGACGTAACCATAATTGTAATGGAATATTAACTGTGTATCTCATTTACTCATTTTCCTTTATAACAGATACCAGTAGGCTCCTTTATAGATTCACAGCATTATCAAAGCATGTGATTGTGAATGTGTGTGTGTGTGTGTGTGTGTGTGTGTGTGTGTGTGTGTGTGTGTGTTTTACACACCCTGCAGTAGATGGGCCTGCTGGCCTGGGTGTTTCGCTGCCTTGTGTCCCGTGTTGCCTGGGGTCAGTTCCAAGTTTGCAGTATCTGGAAAGGAGTTTAGAAGATGGATCACTGCAATATAATCTCCTAGGTAGCAAGCCTGCAATTGTACCATTCTAGCCATTTTTAGCAGGCAAACTATCTACCAGTTCATGTGGGACTTACTTAATAAAGCAGTTTAACATCATAATCAGAGTCTATCTCAATATTAATGTCCACTTCCAGCGAAAAACAACTCACAACTGCAAAATCAGAATACATCTTGATTTACCTGCAGATGGATATAACCACACATATTACCATTTATGATGGAAGTGATTCCCAGGTCTTCCCATTTCAAATGTAACCAGGGGTTCATAAGGAAAATATATTCTGGAGTTTTCTTGTAAACGAGTCTCTACAGGTCTACAACAGATCAAGGTGAGCTAATTAGAGAAAACACTTAAGTGGCTAAAAACGAGATGGCTTCTACCAAGAGCACTCTGGGTGGCATCATTTGATCAGCCCACACGCACTACAGATGTATTCAATATTAATTAGAATCCATACATAAGAATGACTTATAATTGCTGATGAACAGCATTTTGGTAATGAATTAGAAACATTTACATTTATAAGTGCCTTTCATTCCCATCCACGATGCTATTGCAAAACCACCTGTCGTGTTGTGCTGGGACTTTACTACCAAAATTACACAGCTCAAAAAATTCGCTTGGTAACAAACTTGATCTGCATTAGTTAGCAAATGCCAGTTTTACTCGGTTGATCCAGCTTGCTCAACTATGAAATGAAAATAACTTTGTAATAAAACTCAAATCTCCTGTTAACTTCTTGTTTGCATTTACACACAATTTAAATAAATTGTGTGTAAATCAGACACTTTTGTCCAAAGCATTGCACAGTGAGGCGAAATGAAAAAGTAAAAAAAAATAAATTTATCCTCCCAGAGCACACCAAAGTGCCAAAACCAACCTCTCGGAATTCTGAGACATGCTTGACGATTTTTAATTGCTTTATGTTTTGAAGCATTTCATTTTCTGGCAGAGATAAAATGTCCCTGTTTTAAAATCCAGTGATTTCTCCAAAAAAACATGTACTACCCGACCTTTTTAAAAAACTGTAGGCAGCATCTTCAGTAGTCTTCAGAGTGCTTCAGTAGTCACATTATGGGGTTGTCGTATGTGAGGGACAGGCAGAGCATAATTAAGGTCCTGCATTAAGTGTGACCTTTTGGAGAGCGCTGGGCTGACACAAGTTCACTTATATGAAGAGTATAGATCAAGATGAATTTAGCTCCTCTAATGAGACTGTCCATGCAAAAAAAAACACAAAACAAATGGACCCCTGCTGAGATAGCCACTGATAAATAAATAATCCATTCACTATTTCTCACCAACATGACGGGACACAAAAAACCCATTCTTATATAATAGTGTTAAAACACAGTTAGACGTCTGAAACACATATGATACACAAATGTAAAGGTCAATCTGACTTGATCTTCCTCTTCCCCGTCTTTCTGGAATTACTCCCCCCACCTTGCTCTTCCCCCACTTCTCTCCTTCTCTAGCTAAGTCGGAGTGATTCATTTGAGCTCCCCAGGGAACACAAAACAGATGAAAACCACCAATGGCAAAGAAGGAGCAGGGTGAGAATTTGTAGGTACCCATCTATAAGAGAAACAAGGGTAGACACTGACATATCCCTGGATATGGAGGATACATTTTAACGATACTGCATTTTTTCATTACCTCATCAGTAACATGACCAAGGGCTGGATCCAGGCACGGAGAAGACAAGAAGCAGAGACAGGATCCAGAGATTGATTGAAGGGTTCAGTGGTAGCAGGGTAGGGTTTGAGCACATTTTACCTTAACAGGGTTCACCCTGTGCTGATAGACTTACCATGCAGAAATTCTTCCTCTACTGACAGTCTCACCCTGCAATGTGCACTTCCTGGAGGACTGTGCACTTCCGTGAGCGCTGTGTACTTCCGGAGTACGTACTGTGTAATTCCAGGAACGCTGTGTAATTCTGGGAACTCTGTAATAGTTAGTTATGTTCTTTATTACTGTTATCTTACGGTACTTTTAACTATTAATTATGGTTTGTTTGGTGTTTATTGTTCTCTTTGTAGCTGCATTACTGTTGTGATGTGTTCAGGTCATTCAATATCATGGTGATAATATATAATATTTTAATATTCAGAATGTAGTCTCCGGTTTTGGTTCATCAGCGTTTAAAGCCTTATATCTGGGTTTAAATGAAAATATAACACTTTTAATTTCAAGAAGACAGTTGTGCTTTTATGTGTCTGAATTGTTGAATTCTCACTGAGTTCAAAAGTAACCAAAACTCCATTTATTCACTTTTTAGTGAAATGATTCCTCCAAATATAACAATGGTAAAAATCATAACATACCCCTCACAGTCAGAACACCAATATTCAAGTAATGTTTACATGAATATAAATTTCAGGAAACATATAAAAACACATCAAACGGTCAATATCAAAATAGACCAAGTTTTAGGTGAATGCTGAAACAAATCTTTAAGAACATTTTATAGGAGGGGGATTTCATACACAGACACAAATATGACAAGATGTACACTGAAGGTAAGGTAAGACATGACAAGATAACACAAGATTTCAATGTGGTCATGTGGACAATCTGTAAAACAGACATACCCCAGAGCTGGAGGCATCTGATGTATTCCATGTCACATTACCAAATTCAATCCCCTTAAATTCAACAGAACAAATTTGTAATATTGTAGAAACTACATCTAGTTCTATGGAAGAAAAAGGTAAGTGTAAATCAGCAATCCCAAGACAGCTGCTTAAGTGAACAGGGAGACGTCTTCATATCCCAGCTAGATTAAAGTCAAAAGAACTGTATCTGAGCCTGATATAGATGATGCCTGCTTAACCTGAAGTCAGACCTGCAAAAAAGTGATGAAGACCAGCTCTCATCCATCTGCAGAACGTCATCGGTGCCATTCATGGCATCACTCCTCTTTGTTGCGTCGAGCCACAGCATCCACTCAGGAAGCCAAAGGAGTTACGGACTTTGGTGGCAGTGTGTAGCCTTGGGTTTGGACTGTGGAAGGTTGTTAGTTTGAATCCCACGGTTGGCAGAGTGACCATGTCACTGTTCTTCCCTGAGGAAGGCCCTTAACTGTAATTGTTCTAGGGGTACCTGTTGATAATAATAAAAAACTATATCTAAAAATATATATATATGAATATATACATATAGGAATGTGGACATCTTCAGATGATTGAGACTGAATGGTTAAAGACAAACAGCAGCAGGGACTGAATGCTTGATAACAACGGAGGTGACAACATTGGAACGGTCTGTGGCTGCTCATGAGATTGCATGCATGCGCATATGAGCATGCAATTAAGTGCATCACCCACTGAGGCTCTTCAGCAGCCTATTAACCGAAGAAGGGAAAAAGTGAATTGCAACCAAAAAAATAAATGAATATTCAACAGCTGCTTTCAAAACCAGCCCTGAAGATCTAATAATGTGAGGTAAGAATGCATTAACACATCAACAATTAGACGCCCGGGTGGTGAAAAAAAGACTGCGTAAAAAGAGCTGACAATTTGTACTATATGTATCCTCGGGGAATATTCTGCAAAAATTGTGCATCTCATTAAACGAAAAAGTAATTTCAAAAACCCCTGACATGATCATTCATGTGGACCTTTAGATGCAGTTCTCAATAGACAAGCTCAGCATGCTGAGTGAACTTGTTAGGGCACTCTGAAAACCTAAGAATGAGCGGAGAATTCAATGGCAGTCAATCAGCCTGATCCCATGTCTATGACTGGAGTACAATAGGCTGGGAGCATGACCGTTCTCCATGACCCCAAAGTGTGGTGAGCAAGTGGGAGAGTGGTCAGCTTGGTTCCACCACATGGCATGACCACATGGGACCTTAATGCAAAAACCATGAAGCAAACGTATGGCACAAGTCCTCATTGTACTGCCTTGATATACTGTCTGTCTTACAGATATACTTGTGTTCCAATGCCTCGCCTCAAAAAAGTACAAACCAGGGAGAATTAGTGGACTTGACCTAAACTGAGGGGCACAGTGGCTCAATGGCTAGCAGATATCTCACTCTGCCAGGGGGTTCAAATCCAGCCTTTTCTGTGTGTGTGTGTGTGTGTGTGTGTGTGTGTGTGTGTGTGTGTGTGTGTGTGTGTGTGTGTGTGTGTGTGTGTGTACAGGTTGTATGTACTTCATGCTTATCTCCAGGTGTTCTGGTTTTCTTCAGCAGTGCAAAGAACTATGACATGGGCTGCTTGATGTTTCTGAATTGGGTGTCTGACCAGACCCTGTGAAGGGCTGGTGCCCTCAGCCACCCAGGATAGGGCTTTGAAAGATGGGCCAGTGCTAATTTGACATAGCTCCCTGGTTCTCAGTAAGATGCTATATCTTTTGGAGAAGTTACCTTGAGTGATGCTGTCACAGATGCCCAGAAGAGTGATGATGATTTGAAGTGTAATTTGAGGGATATCAAAGTTTGAAGCAAACATCAGGGTTTCTCTGCCAGGCAGCACTTGTACCTTGACTGAATTTGTGAGGCTATGAGCAGGTCTAAATACATTAGTCCTTTCTAACAAGACAACCTTCAAATTTCTCGGTATGCTTTTATCATATTATAGTTGTCCAAAACGTCCTTCAGTATACTTACACTGTCCTAATCACTCAGTCAATTGTTAGATGTTGTGACAGAGAAAAGAAAATTTATTAGAATAATACATCTCACTTATCTCCCCAAAGAGAAAATGCCTTTAATCTACAACCGACCAGGAAATATCACCACAGGAAAAAAAATGTATCTGATATTGAGCACTACGGCAACTACCATTAATATCCATTTGTTTCCAGTTACTTCTGTTTCTCTTCAATCTAATCTAAGATTATTTATAGATGCTATACAGATTGTTTACAAATGCTATGTGGATGCTAAAAGGGGTGCTCTATAGATCCTATATAGATGCTATTGAGATGCTTCATAGGTTCTATATAGATACTCTAGCATGGGTTTGTGTACGTGTAGAACAGGATTGTGTAATTTAAGACATATAGCACAGAGATTAAAGCAATAAACTCCACACATCAGAAGAAAACAGTTTCATATGATGGTGTTCATCCATCTTTTCCCCGCTTTTTCTTGACAAAGTCACAGATGAGCCTAGAACATACCCCAGAGAGCATAGGTATCAAGCTGGGGTGCACCCTATGCAAGGTCATCGGAGGGTGCATGCACATACCCACAGTGCCTTTAGAAATGCACATTAGCCTAACTCCATGTCTTTGGACTGGAGGACCTGGAGGAGAACCACACTTCTGTTTAAGTCCTACTGGTTTTTAACGCAGGCTCTGTAAACTGGTTTTGTTCCCAGATCTAAACAAATTAACCTTGACAGATGTGTTGACAGATCAAGTGGCACAATTCAGGTCATATTACGACACGTTAGCTTTAGACTAGCTGTAGGTGTCTGGCTATGTTTAATTAAATAAAGACTAAGACACTGGATTTCTCTCTATTTTCACAAGCTCTTCACATCCATGACGTCTATATGACAAATGCAGTAGGGGGTTTTGTGTACGCATGCGTGTATCTGGCTCTGTACAAGTCATTGTATCGAAATACTTTTAAAATAAAAACCAGTGACATAAGCATACAATGACTGTAGAGGAAATGAGAGTATAGTATTATAAGAGTAATCCAGCCCGTTGTGTCTAATATTTAAAAGCATAAAATGTAGGAAAAATATAAATAAGTATTTATGCTTTCATTACGTGAGAATTCTCCCGCTCATCGCTGCTGGTCCCTCTAATTCAAACAAATATAGTTTGTAATTTTAAAAGGCAAAGTAAATCCTAAACGCCCAAATCAGAATCATTTTGGATGGAGCAACAATTCCGGTCAATATTTACTTTAAAGACTATCCTCAGCAACCTCAAGTTTTCGTTCACTGGGCACAAACACCATCACCACTTCATGCATACATATTGTATATGGTTTCAGTCGTCTTCAATATACATTTGAGCTTTTTGTTATTTAAAATACTTGAATTATTGTGTTATGTTTTGTGGACCATTTAATGTGCTGCTGAAAGCCCCCGCATCCTTCTGCACGCCTCATGCATTCATGACTAATGGATCAGCATCTAATGTGAAATTAAACTGCATTGCACTTGACCCATAGAAACTCTATTACTGTTGCTAGACTAAAGTAAAAAAGGATATGTCACATACAGCAAAGCAGTATTTCTCACGCATCCTCCAGACACACACACACACACACACACACACACACACACAATCTTCTCCAAACTGTACATGCAGCACTTGGGTCAGATATTAGGCTGAAAATGATCACAAAACTAAAAAAGGAAACTGACAGGTACTGACGTGGCTTTTGTAAGGATTATTTTTGTGATGTCAAATATAAGACTGAGTTTATCTGATTGGCAAAAAAAAATGAGAAAACAATCCGCAAAGGAAAAAAAAATCCGGCCAACAAAAGATAGCAAAATATAAAATTATGCATAATAATATAAAATGAACCTGCGTCAGTGTTCAAGGTCCCGTCTCCAACACGCCTCCGCTTTACAGAAACATAAAACTTGCGCAAGTCCTCCAAAGACGCACACAGCCTTTCTCTCCATCAGCCTCAGCTTTAATGCTCATTCAGCCGCCTGCAGTCCACGTCTGCTCACCAGAGCCCGCATGTAACTCACGCCTTCCAGCTGCAATCATATAATAAAGATCATTTAATTTAAAAAAAAAAAAAAAAACAGATGCGAATGAGGTACAGGACGCAACTTGCTGGACTTTAGGGGTATCAGCAATACATGGCGCCTGAGAATCGCTCAGATCTGCTGCTGGACAACCGCAGCAACGAAGAAGCCGAGGATCTCCTGGATGTGAACACAGACGTGTACTCGAAGGTGCTGATCACCGTGATCTACATCGCGCTCTTTCTGGTCGGCTGTCTGGGGAATTCCATCACGCTGCACACCTTAGTCCACAAGAAGCCCTTGCAGAACCTGCAGAGCACCGTGCACTACCATCTGGCCAGCCTCGCTGTCTCAGACCTGCTCATCTTGGTGCTCTGCATGCCCATTGAGTTGTACAACTTCATATGGGTGCACCACCCGTGGGCGTTTGGAGAGGCGGTATGCAAGGCTTACTACTTCTTACGAGACGGCTGCTCGTACGCCACGGTGCTGAACATCGCCAGCCTGAGTGTGGAGCGTTACATGGCCATCTGCCACCCTTTCAAGGCGAAGAGTGTCATGTCCAAGAGCCGCACCAAGAAACTGATCAGCAGCATGTGGGTTCTGTCCTTCATCCTGGCTTCGCCTATGCTCTTCACCATGGGACTGGAGAACGTTGGCGACGAGAACATCTGCACCACCATCCTGTCCCCGGTTAGCTCCAAGGTTGTGCTGCAGGTGGGTAGGCTTGCTTTAACGGACTTGTCCTTTCGCCCATCCATCTTCTTGCCCGCTCATCCTGTTTAGGGTCGGCGGGAAGGCTGAAGTCAGTCCCGGGCAGCGAAGCGCACAAGGCTGATCTCCTCTGTGGACGGGATGCCACTTCGTCGCAGTGCACAGACACACACACACGCACACACACGCACGCACGAAATATCATCCGCTACAGCCAATTTAGAGACACCATGTCTTTGGACTGCGGGAGGAACCCGGAGAACCCGCGCGACACGTGGAGAACCCGCGCGACACGTGGAGAACGTGCTCAAACTCACAGAAACATGACATTCGTAATAAGGCTGCTTGTTACTTTCTGATTGATGCTCCTGCTTTGAAACGATTGATTTTATGTTCACACTTTACATTAACCGCGTCATTTTCGTTTTGCCCGACTTCAGAGGGACTTCACACCTCGCTTTAAAGAGCTTATACGGCGCTGCTGTGTAGTTCCCACCTGCCACTGTGTTAAATGACTAATTACAATGAGTGATCGTCCACTTTGGGAAAAGCAGTTCATAAAAACCACGGTAAAGACTTCTTTCCCTTGATCAGCATAAGTGCCTTGCTTCTTTTAATTCTTCATTCTTAATGCGCAGTTTTTTATTAATCCTATAAATTAGACCGGGCGGTAAGACGATAGAAAATATGAAGTCATAAGGTTTATCATTAAATTAATATCATTTAGGCTATGTCCTGGCTATATTCATTTATAAATGCTAAATGCAATATTTATAATGAACCAACAAACAATTTAACCAACAACCCTACAAAAATCAAAGGTCAGCGGGCGTTAGACGTGTGTGAACTTGGATTACTCCGAATGTGTTTTAATCATAGCCCTATCTTGAGTTTTTTTCCCATCTTAGATGGGAGTCCTGCCTAAATTATCAGCCTTTGCGCGCAGTTTGGCGTTTTGCTCTGGGTGTTCATTTCATTCCTAAATCGTTTCAGTCGCCGATCCGGGAATTACCTTCTCTTATATAATCGATGACTTTTTTATAATTTCCCAAAAAGCTAATGCAGCCTATTTTAAGCAGCCGATTTGAATGCATTTACAATGCGTTGAATGCCCAGCCCAGACACGCGGCCTGAAAGTATTGGTGCCATTTCACTTTTTATAAAAGAATCACAATTTTCCGTGAAATACGTTGAAACGGACAAAAGTGATTGCCATCTACCATTCTTTATTCCATTAAAAGCAGACACCATGCTTTTGATTTAAGATTCAACATATTATTTTAAATAACAACACAAATCTTCTGACCAAGATGGCAAAAATGCCCTAATTGCCTTAGAGAGAACGAGCTATGAAATTCTGCCTCAGCTCCCACTCTTACATCTCACTGCTGTTCGCTTTCCTGTGCAGCCACCCTCCCAATCGGACGTGATCCATGCTGGACTCCAGGTCATGCTGTAACCAGGCTATGCATTCGTGCTTTTATTTAGTTGTTTTTTTTTCATGAATGACCTTGAAAGACATTGATCTATGGCATTAAATCAGAGCGTTACTTCAGGATTCAGGAGATCCATTATTCAAATTAGCAAATTGTATGATCTGGTCCGGATCATGCAGTTCTCCCCAGTACAATTTGCACATTTTCCTTACTGTGATTTCCCTCCCACAGTCCAAACAGAGGCTTTTAGGTAATTTAGAGCCTCGGAATTGCCCATAGTCTGTGATTTTGTCTGTGTGCCCTATACTGAAGTAATACCCAGGGTATTCTGTTGCCCCGCCCTCTGTACTTTGTGGGATTGGCGCCAAGATTACTGCACCCCTATATAAATAGCTATGGGAAGTGGATATTTGTCAGCAAGTACATTACATTTGCTGTCAATTTTGCATCATTTTATTTATTTTTAACAAGTGTTAGCAGTGGAATAAAACTGATAAAATTATGAAATAAAATACATATGTTTAGTGCACTCTGCAATATGGGAGATTAAATACAGCCTCTATTAATTGTGTGTACACACAGTGAGCAGATTGTAAGGTTTACCTCCTTATTGATGCAAGCAGCTGGCTCCTACAGACAGAGCATCATTTGGCTGCAGCTGAATCCATGTAACATGCAGACAGGGCTTAGAGGTTTCCTTACTGTTTGGCTAAGCATTAGGCTGGGTAAGTCAAGCGATTTTTGAATGTAATATGAATGTTGATGCTAGTCGTAGTGGTTGTTTCATCCCTGAAAAAGCCACCCTCGGGGGATTTTCACACATTATGATGTTTACAGAGAGCGGCGCAAGAAATGAAAACAAGTCAGCGGCAAGGAAACCTTGGTAATGAAAGAGGTCGGAGGATAATGGCCAGACTCATTATAGCTAACAGGATGGCGGCAAATACGAGCAGCTCAGTACAACGATGAGGTGCAGAATAGCCTTTCAGACTGTGCAACTCGATTGCCCTTGACGCCGTCCTGGAGGCAAAAGGGCTGTGCCTTTAACTAGCTAGGCGTTCCTACCTAGTAGCCAACAAATCAGCCGCCGGGTATATTTTCTGTACATTATTTGCTGCATAGACAAAACAATTAATGGACTGCACTGAAACCCCTCTCTTATGACGGCATGCACAGTGAAGATGGAATGCATGATTTCTCTCACTTTCAAGGATGAGCAAGACCAGTTTGGTGAGGTGCGTGCTGGTCTGCATTGGGCTGAAAAAGTAATCTTCCACATGATTGCTGATGGCTGTGCTATCAGCGTGTAGTTACTGGGCATCTCTAAATTGGCTCTTGACTTAATGTCCCATAGCCATCTGTTTAATGAGTGACTCCTGATGTCTAGTTCATGGCAGATTTATTATTTTAAGGCCTGTGACCTGGAACAGTACAACCAGCATGAACTGCTGCGATACGCCACGTTTTCGTGGCAGAAATTATTGACGTCTTCCAGCACAATTTCATTTCAAGGCTGAACGGTCCTGTGAAGGCTCCTCCCTCCACGTATTGCAGGACGTTGCGAGCTGTTGGCAGCAGATATTAAAATGGATGAAGGGCCATCAGAATAAGCAGGCCGTGTCGCTGAGGTGCTTTTTCACGCCTAAGTGGGCGTCAGACTTGCTGCCCAACAGGATCTGTTTTTCTTTAAGTGTCTCATTTTGCTCCCCAGTAGCTGCCAAAGAATTGCATCTTGTCCTTCTCTCAGAAGCTGCTTACGTTTGCGCCTGAATTTTCTCATGCTGCAGACCTTTACACCAGACTCACGTAGCAGGTTTTGCATTTCTGAAGGACTTCCATACATCCATGTAAAAATCTGTAATCAATTTTTGGCTAGACTCCGCATGTATATTTTCTTATTACTTTCCTAATGCATTAAAAAAGTTTCCGTAGCACAGTTAAAATCGTAGAAGGACATTATGTCGTGTGAATCATTCATGTCACGTAACTGTGTACTGAACAACAGATAACCCTCAGCACAGACCCACCTCTGATTGCCGATTTCCTAGTCCAGCATCTCAAGAGACATTGACTCTCGACTTGTTCTTCCACGCTGGTCTCCTTCTGAGATGATAATGATAACCTGTATTTATGTAGCACTGTTCAAACAGTAGCAGTCCATTCACAGAATTTTACCATTTATCAGATAAGCCATAACCCATAACAATAAAATTAACCCTGAGGGAGAACACTTTATGAAGCTGTTTGTGTGTGTGTGTGTGTGTGTGTGTGTGTGTGTGTGTGTGTGTGTGTGTGTGTGTGTGTGTGTTTCTGTGTGCCCAGCCATTGTATGTCTCTTCCTAGGATATTTGTTCTTTTTAACGAATTCTTGCTTGCTCATTCCATCTCATTTATAAAAGGCACTGGATCTCACAGTGGATCCGCGGAATTTAAGCTTAGTGTTCCTTTAAAACTCTGCAGTGCATCTGTCAGTTATTCCATTAAAAGCCAGCAGGGCTTGGATTCATATGGTAAATATATCATTCCTACATCAGCTGTTTTTGCATCTTGCGTCTTTGTGCCACCAAAGTGAAAGACCGCCCTACCCCACACTCTACGATAAAAAAGATATCGTGTTTTAGACAATATTTAGGTGCTGACTGCATATTCAGTTCGTGAGATGGTGAGCAGACACGGTGCCTTTGGAGAGGATGTCCAGGCACCCTGTTGGCCAACCAGGCCAAGTAATTAAACAGCGGAGTGGGCACCATCCTGACTTGTAGCAGTTACCGAGTTACTTTATGATTGGACGAGGAACTTCTTCTTTCTTTCTCTCCCTGCTTTGTCTGCTTTTGCTGTAAATCAGCACGTTTGCCGCCTTTTAATCACATCTACTAATCCTACAACTTCAGATCTTTCAGCATCTTTCTCACATTAATTAAATCCCTCGTGTTTATCAAGTTTTTGGGGAATAGGGCCTGCATGTGTCTAAAAACATAGCATACAAAAGAAAAATCCATGCCCTGTAATTCTAGATTGCCTCTCCCAATAGTGCTGACAAGGTTGGCACATTAAGTTGAATGTTTGGAATTGAGATAAGGTTGGAAAACAGAAGCTGGAGAGAAAGTTTTCTTTTAAATGATTTGATCGTATCTAGTCTTGATGATGATGCACAGAAATTACTTTCTTGAGGCCATTTTTTTCTCACATTTTCACTAGGCATTCATTCCATAATGAGAGGAACAATTTTTCTCTGGTAGAACTTCTGGTGTGATGGAAGCACATTACCAGAGGACTGAGCTTCTCGGTAATGTGCGTCACTGTTTTGAATGATTGTGTATATAGTCGAAACTGATAAAGTAGTAGATTGTCTGTTATGTTGAGAATCGTTTGTTGAAAATTTAACAGACATACTGTATGTATCATTATTAGCTGGGACGGATAAGTGTTGTGCATCCAGTTTTTTTATGATTTTTATGACATCATGGGTCAGAAACAAGAACCTTTTGAAGAAGAAAGGCAACCAGACCCGAATGTGTACGTTCACAGTGGACCTCCAGATTTGTTGGGTGGACGAGGGGAATTAGAACTCAAGACGGTGCATAAAATGGTAGATCATCTGTGTACCTTTACGTCCAGCTAAGTACTGATTGATTGATGTTTGCTTGTAGCAATGATTGATGACAGCAGTTAAAAATACATTTCATTAGGCTCCATACTTAAATAATGGCTTGGTAAAAGGGACCGAAAGCAGCAAAAACCTCCAAGCTGACAGCTGATCGTCTCAAGAGCATGCAAATTTCAGTGCTTCTCAATTCTCACTTTTGGCCACCATGACAACAAACTTGGGTTTGTGTACTTTATCATGCCATAATAAAAGCATGATTTTTAAATACTTCTATTAGGAATGCTTCAGAACTTGATGAGAGTGAATACTTGGATCATTTGGGGTCACTGGCAGCTCTCAGCACCTTTTGCTTGCTGGTGTTTATGGCTTCTGGTTCATACCATCACCATGTGCTTCTTCTTGTAAATGACTTCTTGTTTTTCAGAGAACAAAGTGACTGCTTAGGAGTCTAGCTCTTTTATGTTTCTGCAGTTCCTTAGACACAATTTCAGCGTTCTCTGCCTCTCCTTCCTCAGGTTATGTCAGGACAGGCTCTTCACGTAAGCTGATGCGACACGGAACGGCTCCGCCCAGCACGTCATTCTGCCTGATGTCGAACACTAACATTATAGGCAATTTTGCAAAGCCAAGGAGCCTAGAACACTGAGAGGAAATCTGTAAAGCAAAGGGAGAACCTCCACACACACAAACACACACATACATACAGCTGAACGTTGCTCCATACCTTTAAGCAGCACATTTAGCCATCTATCTTTAAGCCACTTATCAAGTATTGTGTTGTGGGAGGAGACTGGAGCCTTAGGGGTTAAGGAAGAGGTTACCCTGGACCAGATGCCACATCATTGCAGGGTGCATAGGATAAAAAAAAATATAAGCCAAACTGGACTGGAATTTCTGATATCCCTATAGTAAAAAGCAAGAATGTTTTAAGAGGGTTACGTCTTGTCATTTTTTGAAAGCCAGTTTTGTGTATTTATTAATTTCTCTTTTCTTTCTATAAAGATTTTAATCTGGTTGAAGTTTTTGAAGCATATCTGTCTTGCTGGCATTGCGAGGCGTGGCGGATGAGTCTGAGCAGTAAAGACGAAGGAGGGCTCATTCAGTCACATTGAAATGCAGCTTTTGAGTAACTCATTTCAGGTCCATAGCCTATGGATCCATCAATAGCAGCCACAGATGCCTGAGCTCCGCCGTAATCAGGCTTAGTTCTGTCTACCAGTCATCAGCGGTCCTGAGGGTGGGCCAATGCGTTGCTGCTGGACGGTCAAAATAAGCAATAATGAAAAAAGGAAACTGCATAATAACTTAGTGTAGAATTGGAAGGGAAAGCTGAGGGTGATATGAGCATCATAATTGGACAATGCTGTTTCTAGATAACCCTGTCCCAAATAGCTTTCAGGAAATGGCATGAGGACAGTTTCTCATTTTCAGCGAAAACCTGTGCAACATTTTTATATTCTAATACAAATCAAACACATAAGTGCCTCTCTCTTTCTACTCGTCCACCCTTTTCTCCTCCTCACAGGTGAACGCCTTCCTGTCCTTCCTGGTTCCCATGACAGCGATCACGGCTCTAAACGGCATGATCGCCAGCCAGCTCGTTAAGATGTTCCGCCAGGCTGAGCGGGACACCCGCGTGCACACCATCGGCGAGAACCCTACCGTGCTGAGTGTCGCCATGGAGCCCGGCCGCATCCAGTCCCTGCGGCACGGCGTCATGGTCCTTCGTAAGTGTGCCGTTCATCTCAGACGCCGGCACACAGACCCGCACTCATAAATGGCGTTGCATTCTTTAAATGTTTTTTAATGGTTAAAAACAGAGAAAAAACAGTTGGTGGGGGAGAATTTTCTCTTACATGTTGTGTGTACATGCACATATCGATGATGGGGAGGTCATCATCAGTTCCATCACACCTTTGACCTCACCTTCTCAGAGCAGTCAGAATGTCCGATTTAGGGGTCTGGAATAGATGAAGCACATCTGCTCAGAGGGTGGACCCTGGCTCAGCCTTCGCATGGATTTATGGGAAACTGTCAGAAGCTAGAAGCCTGCGTTTATTTCCTGATGTGTGAGCTCAGAGCAGTTCGTGTTTTTAAAAAAAATTACATTGGGGTGACAATTTTTGCGGCTTCGGTTATGCCATGAAGGAAACTCGTGAGACATTAGGGGGCTTGACAGAGTAACAGAACCCCCCCCACGGAAAAAAGGGCAATTTCAATTGCACCTACAATGGTGAGTCACATTATGTTAAATGCCCGTTAGTGGGGGTCAGTTATCTAACAGTCAGCTTTTTGAATAAGCAGTTTTCAAAGCAGCATGAGGCTACTATTAGAGTTGCTCAGGTGTCGTATAGTTGGTGTCAAAATTATAGATGTATCAGCCAGAAAAACTGCAAAATTATTTAATATGTCAAAGGGGAGCAGTCTCAGAAACCATAGCAGGGAAAAACTACACTGGCAAATCGCTACTCAACAGTAAGGATGGATGGGGCCTTATTAAGAAAGCTGATAAATACCCCAGTAATACAGCCTCAGCAATTAACATAGTAATGACTCAGCGCATCTGTGACAAGGTCTCGGTATGAACTGTACATTGTCAACTTCACAAAGCTGGAATTTATAGCGGGGCTGACATCAGAAACCGTTTACACCCAAGGCCAGTGCGCACAGAAGCATAGCTTAGTATAAGGACCATGAAACCTGCCCCCCTGAACAATGGAAAACGGTCATAAGGTCTGATGAGTTGCCTACACCCAGACCGCTTCCTCCTTGATTAATGCCCACAGGATGAGGAACATCTGTAATGGTATGGGTGTTTTGGGCGACCTCCTCACAGCAGTGATTAGGCGCCACGATTTCTGTGAATGGTCATATTCACGGCAAGAAACTTGAGGCCATTTTACCATACAAAGTACACCCTGTGTTGAAACACTGCTCTCTGACGATATTCTCACATTCCAAGAACGTAAAGCGCAAGCACGCACTGACAAAGGCAATTTGGAGTGGCATCAGGGACACGAGGATGGTGTTAAGTGCCTTCCATGGTCGCCCCATTGACTAGGTCTAAGCATCATTGAACATTTGTAGGAAGTTCTGGAACACAAAATGAAAAGGCAAATATATTCATGTGTTGTTTGTAAATGAGACCAGTTTTGCAGCAATTATTACATACAAATATACATTCATATTTCAACAGTTTCATAACTCTAAAGATTGCAGGTTTGCACAACAAATTGTGTAAAGCAATGAACTGTATTAAATTAAATAATACAAAGATAACAACATTTTGCAATCTGCATTTTATTGGGAAAAAAAAGTAAACTTAGTTTGTCATCTGTTCTATTTGTTTTTGTATATTTTATGATTTAGAAATGTTTTGATACAGCTTGTTAAATAGCTAACATATTTAATATTTATTGGCAGCTAGATGTGAGGGATTGTTCATGTCCAAGGTTGTCTAAATATTTCATTTTAGGTGCCAAATATTAATTTACTTGAACAGAATTAAAGACTAAACGTTTCCCCTTCCAGGCAGCAATGGAACGTTAATGTCGGTTCAACGAGGGAGTCCAAGTCTGCAGTCATTGACCGAATTGCTTGAGGTTCTACTCCCATAGTAATCTAGAACCGCTGGTAGTAAGTGTTAGGCTTCCCTGAACCGGTGCATCAGCATCAGAAGGACCAGACCTTCTCTCTGCCCAGCGATGCAAGAGGTGCGTTGCTCAGGACGGTATAGTGCTGTTGTGGAATGGTCCCGTTGGAACAAAGTCTGCAAGGTGCATTAAAGGCAGTGAGGCTGCGGATCAGTAGAGGTGCTCATCTCTTCAGCCCTGTTATCTTTTTTGGTGAGCAGATCAGGCATGGTGGTCGTTACCCGTCACAGTCAGCCAGTCCTCATTATGCAAGAAAGAGAGCAGTTCTCCTTCTTGGGATAATAATGAGGAGTACCCAATAGATTATTGCTTTTTTTTGTTAACCAGACTGTCAGATACATAGTCACTGAAAGCTTTTAGCCAAAGGAGAATGGTAGTTTTATCATCATCAGGCACATTTGGCTCCTGCCATTTGGACGCACAAATTGATCATCGCGATCGTTTCAGTCTAACAGTGATGGCAGATAATTTCATCCAGACAGGTGATGGGTTATGTTGGCATGGTAAGACATGACAGTGAAAGGCTTCATTTATGTGAAGTGCCATTAACGGTGGATCATGGAGTGATTTTCTGGAAAAAAAAAAAGAACCGGGTGCATAGAAGGACAAAACAACAATAGGCCAAAAAAAAAAGTGTCTTAGACACATGTTGAGAGGGGGCAGAATTTCCTAGAGCATGAAATGATCAGTAAATGTGGCATCACTTCTGCAAATTAAGAGTGGATTGGGAGACCCAACTTAAAAGAAATCTTTTTCTACATAAACATCCAGAAGCACCCCAGATTTTCACCCCGTTCTTCACTAAGCTTGGCTGTCTGAGTCTGTCTCAGACATGGTCAGTAAAAAGGTACTGGCAGTGAAGCAAGGTTGCATTCTACATCTTTTCAAGGCTGCATTCTACATATTTTCACGGCTGCATTCTACATCTTTTCACGGCTGCATTCTACATCTTTTCACGGCTGCATTCTACAGGCAGTTCTTTTCAAATTTCCCTTCACAGCAGGCCACAAAATGCATTGCTGCGTTACCGACGGGGGACATATCAGGACACCAATGTAATAAGCTTAAAGCGGCAACAATTTCCCTGTGATTTGTTTACCCCAGAATGAAGATGGTCAGGAGTAATGTTCTCCTCCCTGAGTGCCAGACCGTCCTGCTGGGGGCTGACCGTAAACCCAAATGCTGCCACGTGCATCTGCTGTAGTTGTTCTCCTGTGTAACATACTTTAATAATAAATAGACTTTCATTACATGCATAAGGTACTTTGGTTCTCTCGGTTATTCACTAACGAGGTTCAGTATGCCGTTTGGCCAGCAGATGTTAGGCAATTCAGACAAAATAAACATAATTAGGATCTTAAAGCAAACTCAGGGAACAAGGAACAGGAAAAATATGTTCCTAAGGAAGATCGTCAGTGACGCTCATCAGTTGATTGACCCCCCCCCATACTGAGATAAAAATGGCAGCTAATCAGCCACACACACACACACACACATACAGGAACTAATAAACAATTGTTTGTCGTTCTTGTGGAATCCATCCTGGTAGTGTTGTTTCTTTCACTTTAGCTTTGTCATTATTTAGACTAATCACCTGTTTCTCAAAGAGAATGCACTGCAAGGTCATATGTCATGTTTTTCACATGTTTTTTAAAAACCTGTTCACTGGCTAATCCATAAATCCAGATCGGTAACTTAAAGCAGATGCTCTGCTTTCACCATGTAATGCGTGTAATAACATGTACGATTGTTATGTATCTGTATTCCAGCTTAACTGCTACCAATTTTGGAGAGTAGCAGAAGCCAGATTGTGGTTTTAACGAATTAATGACATTAATAAGCCAGAAATCTGAGTTGGCAGTCCATCGGACTTTTATGTCCCCTCCTCATGCCCTGATGTGGCGTTTTCTAGCAAACCCAGTGAATGATGGTTTCTCTAGATGTGTTTCTTATCTAAGGGTAGGCAGTGATGTAGAGGCTATCATTAAACTCTGCGTCTCAGGGCCGAGAATCTGCTCTTTGGTGGGTCAAGGTAATGGACCTCCTACAGTGACAGGCCCACATACCGAGACAGCCCAGCGTGATGTCGTTTACTCAGTTCTCGACGTTCCTTCACCAGTCACGTATCTGCATTTTTATCGCCATTCATGTGATTTCTGTTTTTTGCCTACAGAAGTAGTCGGAATCACGAGTCTACTGCATGTACCGCTGTATTAAAACGGCTTGGTGTTATTTTAATTATTGGTGACGCCAGCAGTAATGCGCATTAAATATTAAGCTCTGTCAACGAAGCTCGATTAAATCAAGCTGAGATACTGAGCTACGGGCATCCGTCGTCATAGAAACCCTTCTTCCAGATGCTGGGTAACCTGTAGAATGGCCATCACCGTGGATACGTCACGGCGTACTGTCCTGACGGCCCTCTTCTCTGACTCTCCATTCACCCTGTACCTGCACAGGTGCTGTGGTCATCGCGTTCGTGGTGTGCTGGCTGCCCTACCACACCAGACGACTGATGTACTGCTACATCACCGACTGGACAGAGTAAGTGGTGACTGTCGGCGTGTTGGCACCTTTCATCTCATCGATTAACTTTATTATTGAACTTTCTCTGTTTGACGAACTTTAAAATTAACGTAACATTACAGCTGTCGAAGTTAACGCGCTAATAGCGCGTTAACGCCGTTAATTATCTTGATCAAATTGACTTTCGGTGCTTCATAAATAAGAGGATGTTTACAGTACGTGGCATTGCCTGCGGATTTCAGTTTTTTTATACAAAATATTCCGGGTGATGACATGTTCCGGTCTTTGAAGGAAGTTTGAAAAATATCAGGGTCTTTAACAGAAAGAAAAAATAATATATCGACTTGCACGTGTTACGCGGAGTATGTTTGACTGTCACGGAACGTCCTCCAGTTAGAATCTTAGGATTAGTATTTAAAGGAGCCGCAGAGTGTCATGTGCCACATAGTACACTGTAGCTGTGTTTAAATAAAGCATTAAACGCGAAGGTAGTCTGAGAGGAGCATCCTGTCTTTTTGATGGTGGACGTCAGATGAAATGCTACAGGACTACAGGATACTCTAAATTAATCCACCCATCTTATAATCATTTCTGTATTATATGACATTTTAAAATCATAGCACTTGTTGAAAAACGCACTTCCCTTTGAACTCAGCTGTAGTGTGTCTGGTGCATATCTAAATGAATATTCCAGTCAGCTAGGAACGCAGCATATGAGGTATCAAGTCGGTCATGCACCTCTGAAAAGCTGTTTACTGCACAAGCTTTCGTTTACAGTTTCCATGTTTATTTTTGTCATATTTGATTCAGCCTTATAGTTGTTGGGAGGATAAAACACTGTTATTTAACTGGACTAAATGAATGCCTCTTCCCGAAGGCCAAGGGGATTGTGAAAGAAAACATCTAGAAGTATTTCTTTTTTAATTTTTTACCATAAGTGCACTAGGCTAGCTTTTAAAAATAATTATAGTAGAGATGAAGGCTGCCAGGAGGTATTACAGAATGTACACTGTGTTCTGATCCTGATCACAGAAGTAAGTCCGTAAAGAATGCAATATTGAAATGCTGTTTCATTCTGTTAACGTTGAAAGATTTCACTTTCAGAATTCAGGTTGTTAGCTATCTTCAAGGGTACTGCGGAACAGCCTTTCAGACAGCGCTCTACTCTGGAGTACAACAACCAGCACTGTGACTGATGCTGACACTTTCCCCCCATCTGACTCTCAGCCATTTTGCAAATTAATACATTGAATTTGATCAGATCTGTGCTATGGGGTGTAGCATCTTAGAAGAGTTCAAGAGAAAAGGATTACAGGATTAACGCACTGGCTTCTGTTATTAAAGTTATGTTGGCTGCAAACATTTTTTATCAGGGCACCGTCAAAAAAATTCTTTAAGACGTTGAAAAAAAACACTTTACTTCAGTCCCTCAGTCTAGAAAGCATCGTAAAACCATTTCTGTGCCTCTATATCGAGTCCAACTGGAGAAAGTTTGTATTTTTTCACAGAGCGACCCATACTGCTACAGTCAAATTGATAATTACACAAAGCATTTGGTTGTAGTTGGATGGCGTGTGGCCTTTCTGAGGTGCTTATGGAAAATAGATGGGTTTGTGGACTGGCATCGACTTAAATTATACTGAGAAAAAGATGCATGAATGACTCGATCTTCTTCAGATAGAGGCGGCAGGAAGTAACCCTCCTTTCCTGCCTGCTTTCTTCTACAGTGGCCTGTACGACTTCTACCACTATTTCTACATGGTGACCAACGTCCTCTTCTATGTCAGCTCTGTTATCAATCCCATCCTCTACAACCTGGTGTCCGCGAACTACAGGCAGATCTTTTTCTCTGCGGTAAATTACTTACTCCTGCCCTGCTGCCAGAAGAAGCAGGAGCAGGTCCTGGTCAGACATTCCAATAGCATCTCCAGCAACCACACCCTTTCCACCAATCTTATCAAGGAGACTGTCTACTGATCTCTGAGTAGCTCATGCTAGTTAATAACACCTCGTAAGCATGGGAGGGCAATGGCCAAAGTTAGCTGGGCAAATGAGTCTTCAAAACACATTTAGTGACTGTTAAGACGCCACTGATTGGTAGTTCGGGATACTCCGGCCCACCACAGGTTTTGAAGCCTCATTTAGCACCAGCATTGATTGGTTAGTTCAGGATACTCCCTCCCACCACAGGTTTTGAAGCCTCATTAAGCACCAGCATTGATTGGTTAGTATGGGATACTCCCTCCCAACAGGGGTTTTGAAGCCTCACTTAGAACCAGCATTGATTGGTTAGTTCATGATACTCCCTCCCACTCTGGAATTTAAAGCCTCGATTGTCCCATCACTAGCCACAGTAAACTCAAAAGATGCAAGACTCAGCAGAATTAGTGTCAGACTGAATGTGCCAGTAACGGTATCCATTTTTTTTATCAGCCTTCTGGGAAAGGGGAAGGTAAGAGTAATTTTCATAATTCCCAAAAAGTTACAGTTTATAAATGCTCAGTGTCCACTATTCAATTATTTGTCATATTAATTATAAGTTTAGGTGAATTGAATTCTTTGGAGCAGAATTAATAATCTTTTTTTCTCAACAAAAATGGGTTCCACTCTGTTTCATATTTAGTTGACTGCTATAGGCTAACGATGTAGCGACATGCCATACCTTTGTTTATTAAGCATGACGGAAGGCCAGTGGTCCTGCTCCCACCACGGTCAGCGTGAACGTTGATGGAAAAGGATGTTCATAAATCTAACGTGTCATGTTTGACATGCACGGAGCTGAAAGAATACCCGCCCAGTTTGCATAAAGGATACGTGACTTGAACCCAGAAATCGCAAATGATAGCTCAGGCTTCAATCAGGGACGAGGTCGTAGTGTCTGTAAATTTTGACCAATAAGAGACTGATGACCTCACTCTCAGTAATATTTTGTCTTGTTTAAAGGTCAATTTAAGGGGCTCAGAGGCAGAAAAAGCTTGGATGACAGCTACAGTATTACCTAATTCTCACCAAAGGAAAGTGTTGCTGTGTTGCGTAGATCACGGTGGCCAAGGACGTTTTGTCACTGTCATCGCGGCTGCTTCGCACTCACTGTGACGTTCACCACAAACCGTAAAATCCGAAGGCATTTGGACTTGCTGACTTTTCAGAAGGAGCAACACCAAATCTCCGCAGATGACAAGCTGTGAAGGTCCTAGACGTGTGCAGTTCCACTAGCATGTATTCAAGCCCATATGAGGCCATGAACTTTGGTCAATGACGCATCAACCAACTTGGCTCAATGTCTCGATTGTGTTTGTATAGATACCATAATAAAGTAATACTCTCTTACGTTTTGCAGTATGTTGTTCAAAGCATTCAAAGTCCATTCTCAGTTCTCATCTTGGTCATGCTGCTCCCAGAATGAGTGATGTTGATCGACAAGCCATGTGATTTCAGTTTTATTTAAACAGAACAGAAGGAGGACTACAGAACGAGAGCCACGTTTTAAAATGCTGACGAGTACAGACAAGAAAGATAAGAAGCAATTTAATAGCCATGTTCTGTTAATATTTTGTATGGCTTGATAGTACTGCATAAGACCACACTGATCACGTCAATATTTATATTACTGACATCGTCATTTCATGCCTCTATCCATCATTTATGAAAGTAAAAAGGTTTCAGAATGTTTAACCACAATACTTTGGACCATCATTTTTATCTGGCCTTTGTTAATTAGAAAGGATTTACACATAAACATTTCTGGTTAGAGTAAAAGTTTTTCATATTAACACCCGCTATATGAAAAAAGTGTAATTTTGGCATAATTACTTGTCAACGTGAATGTCTTGCCACGAACGTGCATTTATATTTTGCTTCTTTGTGATGACAGTGTTGGTTTCGTTAAAGACATCGTGGAGTCACGTGGGTTGCATCTGGTGATGAAAAAAAGAATGTAAAAGTTACTTTGTATATATTAAATATGTGTTGTTTACATCTGTTTCTTGACAAGTGAATAACTAGTATAGATATATACAGATTTAAATGTTTCTTTTGAGTTTTACACGATGAATAAAATTCAGAATATACCTACATTTTGACAACGTGGTTTTGTGTGCCTGCAATGAACAAACACACACACACACACACACTCAATTGCCAGGCCGCGTGGCAGCGATGACCTTTTCAAACCTTCTAAGTGGGTGATTAGCACCTGACATTTCATTAAAAGCCACCGGGTGCAAGTGGCTATCTCTGCTTTTTACACTGGTGTTTCTCTTCAGCAAATATTGATTGGCAAAATGCTGCTGGTCACATTTCCAGTGAGGGTCTAGTGCTTAAGACATGAATATTGATCTGGCAAAGAAAACAAAAAAGACTGCAGAATTACAGCTCACATTAATGTTAGGATTTAAATTAAACTGTTTGGGATAGTGAGTACTTTTTGACTACAGACTTTGAAGGCACCAGCATTGAAGACTAATCATTCATAGAATGTTAAATATTTTAAAACAGAAATAGATTGAAAACTAGAGCTTATTGTCAGAGGACTGGTCCAGGTGACGGTGATTTTGACACTATGGTTTTATATAGTACAAATGATTAAGGTGTAATACTAAATGCTTGCCAAGGTTGTGGGTTTGAATCCCACCTCCATTCAGTGTCTGTGGAGTTTGCATGTCATCCCACATGTTGTGTGGGCTTCCTTTGGTTTTCTACTGGCGTCCAAAGACAAACAGCCTAAGTACTCTAAATTTTCCCTAGAGCATGTGTGTGTATCCTGTGATGGATTGTGATTCTGAACCAGAGCGTAATCCAGCCTGGTACCCTGTGATGGACTGGCATCCCATCCAGGATGTACTCCAGCCTGGTACCCTGTGATGGACTGGCATCCCATCCAGGATGTACTCCAGCCTGGTACCCTGTGATGGACTGGCA
>JAACJT020000032.1:9493887-9517860 GCA_009936485.2 Gymnarchus niloticus | reverse complement strand
CTGATCTGGTAATTACTCTGCTGTTTGGCGGTGACCATGCTGAAAACCCCAGATTAAACTGCTTCCCCCCCCCCCCCCCCCCCCGCTTGAATGTACCATCCAGCACGAGCCTAGTCTCACAAGTAGGTGCAGTGTGTATGTAGGATGGGAGGAACCATTCAACTGGACATCAGAGTGCGAGTCTCATTCCTAGAAAAGTTATTTTGAAGGTAATGTTCTGGGCTAGTCATGGGATCTCTGTGTGGTGGAGTGGGTGTTTGTCTAACTTGAATGAAAGGGAACACTCACTACGTTATGTACTGAAAAGGATGTGTCCCCCCCAATGTTCTCCACCCGACGGCTTAATAAGCGGTTTGGCACCCCCCCCCCCAAACCCCAGACAGCAGACCTAGACTTAGGAGCAAAGAACACAGTCAGCCCTTAGTCTGGCTCGGACAGGCCAGTCGTTCATGGTGCTGGGGAGGAGCCCCTTTGGCCCCAGTTCTGGGTGGTGGTGTTGTTCTCTTTCAGTCGTCTCGGTGCCAGCCTGGCTGAGGGCGGGAGGGTGGCGGGGGAAGCACGTGGTGACGAGTCTGGGAGTGAGGTGCTTGGACTTCACGCAGCTTCAGTTGCTAGGAGTCTGGAGAGCTCATACTGCCAGAGAGATGCTAATGTTCCTTTACAATACTGTATTGATATTACAGTATTGTTTGTAAGGATGATAATGTAGACTACTGATAAATACTTCTGTGATTTGCTATAACTCATGATGATGTTACTACTCATTCACTGAGTACTGCTGCTGGAGTTATGATTCATAATGGATTGTAAGCTGCGAAGAGAGCTGCATGAAAAACATAACATTAATAATTTTTTTTTTTTGAGAAGCCCCCCCATGTACATGCAGCACTATGTCCTTGCGGAAGACTTTGACAGCAGTGGGCTTTCACACATCAGATGTTTTGGGGGGGGGGGGCTGCCAGCCACGTGGTGCCACTGTTTGGTCTTGAACTGCGTGAGTCCGGTCACATGTCTAGCCCCCCGCCCCACTACAGCCCCTTTTCAGCTGCCAGGCCACCAATCATACACACTTGCTGCCCGTTGGTTCTACTACCTTAGTGGAAAGGGCCCAGCCACCGGGGGCCACTTTTTATTTTCTTTGGTCCAGCCCTAATGGGCCTGAAGCAGAATGAACAGTGTGGGCATGCTGTTGATTGAATAATGGCATGGGGGAGCCATGCCAGTTACAGAAACATTCAAAGTAATAGTCTGGATGAAAAGGGGACCACCGTTAATAATATGCAGAACGCTGTCGGCATGTCCAAACATGCCCAAATAGGACATCTGGAGGAACTGGCGGCAGCCGTTGGGTTACCAGCCTATATCCTCAACTGCATAGAAATAAGAACAGAAAGCCGGTTGCTGCTGGGAGGTGTCCCTAATTTTCCCTGATATTTGGTCAGGGGTGGGCAGGGTGTGGCTTTTGGAAACCATGGAACCACCTTGCTTGATCAACTTTAGTTCTTGGCTTAGCTTCTTACACCGTAAATAGGTTGAGATTTTGTGCTCTGATGTGTGGTTCTTTCTCTTATTTAATTGCTTTATATTAGTAACCTTATGCTTCAGCGCCCCCCCCCCCCATGACCCTGCATAGGATAAGCAGTTTGGATGAATTGTACGTACTAAGTTTGTCTCCTTCCATTCTCTCAGCCCTCAAACTACCCCTTGGCAAGACAACGGTGATGCATTTGGTTGCCAGGGAGACATTGCCAGAGCCCAATTCCCAAGGTAACTGTGATTGTGGAAGTTTTCTGTTTCCTGTACTCCCATTTTGGGGGCGGAGGTGGCCCAGGCATAGATTATTTGAGTATGAGTTTAAGCAGCGCGGCAGATTCTGTCATCTGAGCGAAGACACGGCTGGAGTCATTGGACATATAAACTGGACCCGCAGGCTTATGAACTTGAAGTGGGTATTTTAGAATGCAGATAAAACTAAGTAGAAATGATGTGGAAGTCGTCGCCTCACATACCTGCCGTGGCTAGCTGTCACGTGACCTCTGATCCACGCCTTGTGTGTCTCACAGGTCAGAGAAACCGTGAGAAGACAGGGGAGAGCAACTGCTGTGTGATCCTGTAAACCTGACTGGCTGGGTCCTGCTGACATCCGTGTGCTATGGTCTTTCGTCAATCATGCTGCTGAAATGAACACACGCACGCACGCACGCACGCACGCACACACATACACACGCACCACATGTATGTACGCACACACACAATTTTTCAAACAACACGCAGACACAGGTGTGCAACTTGGCTTGGAGGACCAGTAGGCTTTTAATACAAAAAAATGATGATAATCGAAACAAATTGCACGGGGAAAAATACAAGAACAAGTGATGGGGTGGGGGGGGTAGTCACATGACAGAAGTCCTTTTCATCGACTGTACTTCCTCTTCTGCATCCTCCTCCTGCGCCATGTCTTCAGTTCTGTGGAGGAGTCTGAGGTAGTCTCCTTGTTGGGTGTCCCTAAAATTTTTATTAAATTATTTTTTTGCTGGGGGAGACCTCTTTGCCCCCAAATGGGGTTGTTCCAGAGGACATCTGAAAGAGGGTATGGGGGTGTTTTGATTTGGTTAGGTAACATTAACAAAGTATAGACAATTTTTTTTGCAGTGACTTGGCTGATGTAAACATTCAGTTGTGAGGCTCTCATGATTCAAAATAAGTCTGCAGGTCAACCACTAAATTAATTGTCACTTTCTTAAAATTGTGATGGTGGACTTAACATTGATGTGCCTGTAATCTTGGTCTGCAGTCAATAAGGAAATGAGAACTATTTTTGTGTTTTCTAAAGAGATGGTGTGCATTCTTTTGACTAAATTCTTAACAAAGCTGCCCCTTTTTTTCGCTTGGGGAAAAAGGCCACACCTTTTCAGCTACCTAACACACGAAGGATTTACCTTAACAAATCATGCAACCCTTTTCTTTACATCCACGGCTGTGTTTTGACAGTCTCTGAGAATTTTATTGCCTAGCATAGTGTTTCGCTATTCAAAATGGCTCCCCTTAGGGGAGGTGAGGAGGCATCTATGGGGCAAGTACATTGTCGACACCTTTTTAAATGCGGTGTGTCAGTGATCAGTGTTTGTTGCTTGTGGTTGGAGCAGAAGGTAAATTTGGAATGAAGTTTGTGTCCAGGAATCATATTTTTCTTTGCGTATGAAAATCTTTTTGCACAACACAAAGCATGTGCTATTTCATCTAAACCTGTACATTTTTTAAAATATTTTTTTCAATGGGAGTTATATTCCAAACTAAAGTTACATATGTGTAGAATATATTTAATATGAATCTTATATAGTACATGACTATAGATATTGATATATTGGTGTTTTAGTGTAAGATGGTCTATATGAATAGCTTGCTAGCAGTTGAAACAGTCCCTTGCTGACAGGATGTCTTGTTCTTTTTAAGCAAACAAACCCTAATCATGAAATTTGATTATTGTAACGTGTTTTCTTTTCTTTCTCCCCCAACTGTTCCTGTTTTTTTCCCCTATGGTTATTGCTTTAAGGAAATCCCTTAACACTGTACTAGATCATAAAAGTATTGTTCATAATGTCAGATATCAGATCTGTATAGGGCAGATTTCAAATTGATTTGTAAATAGCACTAATGCTTTTTTCCTTTGAAAACTACAAATGGAATAATTCTTAAAACTAAATAAAATATGGAATTGCATTATGGGTGTTTTTTTTTTTAAACAATTGTGGTAATGTTGCTTTTGAGAAAAAAGTATGAATGAATGTTTGAACTACTAATTTTGGAGAGGGGGAGGAGACATTGGTTATTTAGTGAGGTCATTCATTTTATTGGGGTTGGGGGGTAAAAAAGGAGTGTTTATTTAGGAGAACATTAATTTCACTTGTGTAGAGTTGATTTCAGTGCACAGCTCTTTGGGAGTGGAACCCACAATCTTCCTGACCCCACTACCCTTGCTGGAGATCACAAACTATTAGAATACAATGGATTGCTCCTTGATTATGTCTCTCAAATTTCCCATAGTGAATGTTCGCCTTCTGTCATAAAATTTCTTTTGCCATAACACAAGGTGGTTTAATCTTCCATCCTCATCTTAAAATCACACTCTGAGGAACTTTGGCCAATCCAGGTTTGAATTGTCAGATACCTGTCTCCAGTTTTGACTTGTGTACAAACAGACTTGCACATCCTGTATCAGTCGACCCTTACTAAAGTACCTTTGTATTAGTTGGGGGTCTATAGGATGTTGGAGTCATTCTGAATTTGTGGGCGAAGGAGTCAGGGTGGGGTAGGATTTGTTCTGCTACTATTGTTGATGACGCCATCCTTCTCAGTTGAGGAATGAGCTTGAATGAAACCACAGGGGGCAAGCCTATCTGGTTGGCCCTCACCATGGCACCCCTATGAGCCTGAAGGCATGTTCTCAGACATTCTGCCTCAACCTCACTCACAGGGCCCTGGTCTTTGGCGGTCAGCCCCTCATTTCATAACCGGCACTCTCCTGGGTACCAGCTGGAAGCTGATGCTGGCAAGTATGGTGCCACTGACTTGGCTTTTCCTCAGTACACCGCGTGCTTATTTTTTGTACTACCCTGCCAATCCGTTTAAAACTAAGGAAGCACAACAGACTGGATTTGCCTGCGATTGAATGAGGATGACTCTGGGTGCCATTTGATCAGGTTCCCACTTTGCAGATCAGTGGAGGGATATTCTGTATAAATGGCATGCTTGATCACTTTCCATTCACCTCGACAGATCTGGTGTGACACCTTGCCGCGGGTCTCCTTCACCTCTCTTCAGTTCGCTATGCAGCACTCTATATAAACACCGTCTAGGATGCTATGATGAATACTCTTCATATGTTTTCCTTACTCCACGGTGCGTTTATTCATATTTTGCGGGTGGGTTGACGATGGCTGAGTTGCGTTTCAGAGCTCGTTGTGTCCCCACTGAATCACGCACCTCACGGATTGTACCGTGGGCCGAGTTGAATCTGTAATCACTGAATGTTACGTATTGATTTAGCTCGGTATTCGTCGTTTTTTATTTTTTAATTTGGACTGCCTCGCTTGATATAATATACCATTGTATAGCTTATTAACACAGATCCATATACTGTGTTTCACGTAAATACCAGAGGAAAATGCTGTTTTCCTAAGGAAAAGCAATGTGAGTCAAAATATGTTGTGCATAAGGGGAGAGTGGAGAATTTATTTCAAAATAGAAACAAATTCTGAACGTTAAAATAGTATACGTTATTGGAAATACTGTAACTGATTATGCGTAAGAGAGTAAAATGTAACATTCAATTAAATAAAGTTGAAACGTTTCCGCATAGGAAAGCAAAACACTACGTGAATGCGTACATAGCCTATTCTTAAAGACCACGATATTTTATAGTCGTGGAGAAAATGAGACACATCAAAGATGTTCTTTGGCGCCACCTTGTGGTCACATAAACGCACTAATCTATGCAGAATGAAAAATGTTTAAATTAATGTAAAGTGGGCATATTTTTAGTGTTTAATGCGAGAGGGTAGTATAGCGGCCCAGTGGGTAGCATTGCCGCATCTCATATCCACGGTTGAGGGTACGTGAGCACAGTGTGTGGAGTTTGCATGTTCTCTTAGTGTAACACAGTTATCCTAATTGGTGTCTTGAAATTAAGTTTAGTGTATGTGTGAGTGTGCCCTCTAGTGGATAATGGTCCTGTCCAGGTTGTACCTGAATATTTTACCCTGTGATAGGCTCCAGGTGTCCCTGTTGCTGTAACCAGGATAAGTGATTTGATGATGGAGGCATACTTCATAGTATATTAAGTTTTGATAAACCAGAAATTAGACAAAAATGATCTTTTATTAGTGGAAACTGTATATTGCAAATAAGCAGCAAAGACACCACTTTCCTGAAAATAATGCAACACGATTGTTTGTAACTAGTTTACATGTAGTCTAAAACTATCTAGGTGGTTCAGTGTAGATGCAAGTGGATTATTGGTAAAGTATTCATCATCTATAGTTAAAGTGGCTTATTTGAATTTTGAGTTTAAAGATGTAAAGTTACATTTGAATAATGAATCCCAGTACTGTTTATTCGTCAAAAATTGTCCAATGAGATTTAAAAACTGGTCACAAGACAAATGTAAATATATGATATACTGTACATCTACAGGGCTTATAGAGAATAGTGTAAGGCACATACACACAAAATCACACACTACGGGAAATATAGAAATGCCAGTTAATCTAATTGCATATCTTTGGACAGTAGGAGGAAACCATGGGTACCCAGAGAACCCTCACAAAACACGGGGAGAACATGCAGACTTCACACAGACAGAGCAGAGGCAGGATTCGAACCCAGTACTATCATGCCCAACACCCCACCAGGAAAATAGCACTGAGCTCTGCACATAGATGTTGTATCACTGTATACTGACAAGGTTTAACAGCAGCTTATCTGATCTGGATGGATCCACAGAATCATTTTGGATGATTGAATGGAAGTCATTCCCAGACAAATTATAAATGGAATTATAAGTGGGGATGTCCCATTAGTCTAGTTGGATTGTGGCATCAGGGTAACACCTCAGCTGGGTGAACAGTACTGTTGTGTAGAACCTCCAAGGTTGAGGATTTGAATCCTGCTCTTTGTTTGTGGAGTTTGCATGTTCTCGCCATGTTGTGTGGGGTTTCCTTCTACAGTCCAAAAACAGCAGTTAGATGACTTGGCAAATCTGAATGACCCATTTTGTGTGACAGTGTGCTTCTCTGTGACCTGTAATGGACTGCCTGGCATATGCTCCAGGCTCCTCCAACCCTATAGGGATTAAATGGTTGGAAGATGGATAGATGACCATTAGCACAAGATTCCTGAAAGAGTGCATACCAGGCCATTCAGTTTGCTGTTTAACTAGTTGAAGTTGTTGTTCTCATTCACCTGTCTGTGTAGTTTCAATAACAGATTATCAAACCATAGTTCTGATGCTTATGAGCCCATTTCATGAAGTTCTGTGTGGGACACGTGATAGGCTTGATGTCTGATCATTGCATGTAGGTGCTTACGCAGGGGACAATTTAGGGGACTAGAATGTGGAAAATGGACTTGTGACAAAGCCCCCTACCAGGTTGTTCCATTCATGTTCTATTCTCATAAAGGTATTTTTCTGCTAATATGGTAGAAATTTGGAGAATAAGCAGGTGGCCTAGAGGAGAGGGGCATGATGGAATGGTGGTCAAGTCTTGACTTATTTGCTTGCTCATATACAAACTACTCAAACCAAAATACCAATTTATTTAGAAAGATTGATATGCCCCAGTGAAACAACATATATTCATTTACAATTAAAAATTCTATTTTCAAAATGCTTTAACTCGTATGTCTTCATTTCATTTTGTATAGCAACATTGAGCAAAAACACAGGTGTAAAGTATATCATGTGAGGAGGATGAAGGAAACATTTCTGCTCAAATTAGGAAAGCCCCTAACCCAAAGTTTAGCCCTTGCCCCCAACATGAGGCTATGGGACCACAGGACCTGAACCACCAAGGGTTAAACTGGTAACCAAAGTCAAGCTGGCAGAATCTCTTGTGACCATTTTTTAATGCCCAAACAAGCAGTGCTCTACATTGTACCTCAGTGTCCACCCTCTGAGAAGCTTTGGCCAGCTTTGATAAAGGAAAGTCCCAAAGCTTCACCCACTCCATGTGACGTACAAGATGAGAGTAGCTGTTTTGGCAAAATGGCTTAAAATGATTGTATTTTATACGTGGGATCTTGGTACCATCTGGCAGCCTGATTGTATGGCAGACCAAAATGGAACAGCATAGGACATATGCTGGGACGGGCAAACTGCAATCTTGGAAGATGATTCATCTTGACTGTAACTGTAAATATTTTAAGCTGCGCTGTAGGGTTCATACATATGTTGGTAAATCATGAAGTAAAGGTAATAAGATTAACACTATGTGCCACAACATACTCCCCCTTCATCATACCTATGGCATTAATAGGCAAGTCTTTGATTGTCTGTGCCTTTCAGGTTGACTGTTGCTCAGTGAACACTGGGTTACAATCAGATCTTATTGGCCAGAAAGCATCCAACCCTCTGCGACTCTGAATATCTTTATCAGAAGGAGTCAGATTAGTGTTTGCATGACAAGAATTAGTCAGCACAGCATGTGTGGATGGTTGGATATGTTTAAAGGTGGCAGAACAATTTTGGCTAATGGGGATCACACTGTTATTTAAGAAAGAGTGAAAGATGTGGATTGATGAAAGAAGTGATGGGGACACGAGGGGGAAATTTAGGGAATTCTACTTTTAAGTAAAAAATAAACCCCCTCATTTCTGGATTCACCTTTGCGTTGTCTTAGTGGAAGCTGCTGGGTCCTCCTAAAGAATTCTGTGCAAAAATTGCACAACTGAAAAAATTAATTATTAAATAATTAATAATAATAAATTTAATTCATTTAATTATTTAACTTAATAATAAATTAAATAATGAAAAATGTGGTGAAGTCAGATTAGGAACAAATCATGATAAACTATTCAGTCCCTCAACATACTTGAAAAGTATGTTGTACTAAGGCATGCCAGGATAGGTTATCATTGAATAATTAGCAATGTGTTACCTTTCACATTGCAGTAAGATTATATTAGTGGTTTGTGTGGGAAAGTGGCCAGACACCAATATAAAACAATTTTATTGCTGTCATGCTGTGTTAGGAAGTTTAATGCATCGCTTCAAGGAAATACAGAGACATACACACATGCAAACAACATTGGCAAAGTATCAACTATTTCAGTTCCATTTTCATGCAGGGAACAGGACACATTAAGATTTTTTCCCCGACTGATAAAATTCACAATATTCAAATTCTTAATCCAAGGCTATACATTTCACAAAATAAATATATATGCACATTTACATAATTGTGTTAAAATCCTATTGCACTACTTTTCATAATTTTGGAATTCAGAACATGAAAATTACATTTCAAGCAGGTCTTATCTGCAAATAGCTACAATGTTAGCCTCCTGACTGATTGCACGCCTTCGCCAAAACAGTTTTAACAAAATATGTCTAATCTCTGTTGTCCTGAAGCAATATATTACTGGGTTGAACAAAGGGGGCAGAAGGCTGTAAATTAGTACAAGCCCGATACGAACATCCACGTTTATCTTTGTCATGTAGACAAATAAGCGGGGGATGTAGTATATGCTTACGATGCAGAACTGGGTGATACAGGTAGACATGGCCTTCAGCTGACCCTGCTTGTTAGCGATGTGAAGAACGGCAATGATGATTTGGATGTAGGACAATATAATGAGAGAAAATGGTACCATTAGCACAAATGTTGATAGGGCTAATGAGACAAAGCTTTGCATGCTGATGTCACCACATGCGAGCATGTTGATTGAAAGACTGTCACAGAAGCAGTGAAGGATCTGGTTTGATCTACAAAAGTACATTTGGGAAGACTGGATGGTCGTTACACTTGGTGAGATCATGGCCGTCACCCAGGCAAAGCCATTGAGAAAACCCATTATTCTGTTGGTCATTAACATAGGGTACCTAAGTGGGAAGCAGATAGCCACATAACGGTCCAGTGCCATAATCAGCAAGATGAGAGAGGTTAGCGTTCCAAAGTAATGGATCAGCTGCCTCTGAAACAGGCAGACGTGGAATGAGATGGCTCCAGCGTCAAACCAGTATCTGGCAATTGCCTTGGGAAGTGCCACGGTGCAGTAGCCAATGTCGGAGAGGGCGAGGCTCACCATGATGATATACATGGGCTTCTGGAGGCTGTGCTGTACTGCAAAGAACACCACAAGGAGGCTGTTTCCTGCCACCGCCATCACGTATATGATGAAGAAGCCCGTGGCCATTAGACCATAATATTTTGGATCAAGACCAGGAAAGCCAACAATGAAAAATTCTGTGACGGCAGAGGTCTGGTTTCCCTGTGACATGCTGAAAAAATATGTTACTGGAGATATTTATCAGTTAATCTGAATTCATCATACTTACTCAGCTAAATCATTTTGCTGTTTAAAGGACGTTCCGAGTAATTCAAGATCTATACTTGGAGGTCCTGGACAGGTAGAATACATCAGGGATGGAATACAGGTTTGTCACATGGCCCTGCTTCACTCACACAGTCTTACAATCACATGCATAAGGTGGGTTATTGGAGGATCCAGAATTAACATGAATATTCTGCACAGAAATATAAGGGGCCTGAGTATGAACCCACAATTCATTAATTATGAACAGATCAATGTTGCCAGCAAAGCTGTCATTTTCCCTCCTCTTAAATTACTGCAGATTTTCAATTAGTTAATCAGTAGAAACTGCAGGATTTCACAATGATCTGATTATGAGAAAACCAACTTTGTTAAAGTTACCCATCTGTCCTCCACCCACTTATCCTGCTCAGGGTCAAGTATCCCAGGGAAGGCTGAGGTACACCCTGGATAGGATTCCAGCCATTCATAGTTCACAGACACACATAGTCAAACTCTGTGGGACAATTTAGAGATAAAGATGACCAAGGAGAACAGGCAAACCCCGGAGGTGAGCAGCAACAGTGCCACCTACTGTACCACTCTGTTCAAGTCGTTATATGTTCTTATTTCACTTTGAGCTAGATCTGACCTTAAATAAAAATTTCCATCCTAATTTAAGTGCTATTCATCGATCTTCAATAAAAATTCTAGACATAGACATATATTGACTGTTTCCAAATATTGTCAATTACCGATAATCTGAGTAGCATCTGAATGTGAAAATAAAAGCACGTACACAAGACTCATGAACACTACAAAATAAAAACCAAATCTATTCCAGCTGGGTTTTTCAGAAGGCCACTTACCCTTTCTCTCTTCGATAAAAGGATGTCTACTAAAAGAAATCCAAAATGAATTAAAAAGGCAACTCCTCATTTGATAAAAAAATCAGTTTATCAGATGGAAATATATGCATTCAAGTCATACACAATGTTTCATCTCAGTGTGCATTTGTCAGATGGCCTTACCTCTTAGATAGTGCAGCCAGAGTCACTGTTTGTTCCTTTCTAAGGAGCATCCTTATAAATATGCCAAGTATTTACCTGTGAGCTGTATCCATGGAGTACAGCTGCCATGGCCCACCTGTAGTGACAGTCAATCATTTTTTTAAAAACTTTTAGTGACATTGAGTTACCAAGGAGGAGACAGTCAGGTGAGGTGGGGGTGGGGGCAGTCATACATTTGTGTCATTTCTGTGTCTATGAAATATTAATTAATTAATAATTAAAGCAAATTAAATGATCAGTTTCAAGAATTTAAGTAAATTAAACGTTTATGAAATGATTGCATGTTGGTCAATTGGATATTTGTATATACCATCCAGAAAATAAAGATAAATGCTTTTCGTTAAATTTTCACTAATCATCCATCCATCCATCTATCCATACATCCAACTTCTAACTGCTTATTTTGGTCAGGGTTGCAGGAGGTCAAAAGTCTATGTCAGGGAGCACATGTGTTAGAAGGACTCACCCACTGAGATTAAACAAGTTTGCAGCAGTGAATGGAAAACTAGGCTTCCAGCAGATGGCGGCTCCTGGCAGGTCAGGACAGGGACTTGCCCATGCAGCATGGTTCACAGCCATAGTTTTTGGTTTAATCTGACTTTCATGGAACGTGAATATGGGATACACTGCTTTAAAGGGTTGCTTTACTTTGATTTACTTTAGGGCTATCAGAGTTAACATATTAATATGATAGCGTCAATTTTAAAATCATTATGCAATATTATTTTTTGATGGAGAGGAAAAGCAAAGACAGTGTTGTTTGGTTGGCTTCATTTAACAAAAGAAGGCAAAAATATTGTTGCTTCCCAGGCTGATGCTACTTCCAGCATGCATTCCCAGTGTGCACCGGGTCGTAAACAGTTGTACTATGTATCCATGTGCATAATAACTAATTATCTTTTATGCAGAGGCAGGTTTTGGCTGTAGTGATCAGTTCATAAGTCTCTGTTATACTGTGGAATTTCCTGTGTGTAGAGACTCTATTCTATGGCTCAGGTTCAGTAAGAACAGGCTCGTGCTTACAACAGGCCAGCTTAGCCAAGAGATTTCCAGGTGAGAGGCTGGATTCTGATACTGCTTCTGTCTTTATCTGATAATTTTCTTGCAAAATAGTAGGGACCCTAAATGATGGTAGAAAGGATTGAACTGGTCAACTACTGGGTCATCACCTGGAGAACTACATTATCCACATTAACCTGCCGAAATGATACGTCAAACCTGTCCCTGTAGTCTCTGCTCTAGTTATCCAGGATTACTCAAACTATGGGGTTGATATCACCCCTACACAGCAGCAGAATGTCTATGAGCTAGTTCAACAGCACCAGAACATACTACAGTATTCTCTTCAGGCCTAGGCTGTACCAATGTAGCGTAGGACCACATTGTGCCACCCCAGCAAAATCGTCATGGTCCTGAAGCCCATTAGCACCTGGTGATTTTGCAGTAACTTCTGGTAGTTGAAAGAGGGGTCTAAATTTGAGAGTTACTCCCTTGAATGGGTCGAAGAATATATGGAAATGCTTTGGTACAGCACAGTACATAAGTACCAAGTACCTCACAAAAGTGTATTAGCAAGTGCCTCTGATCCTTGAGGCCCAGGAGAGCACAGCCTTTAGTAGGTCGGTGGGGCACTGCCAGCACTGGGTTCTATTATTTGTTATGCATGGAGCACTTCACAGAGACAGTTTGGATGAGAACCTCATCAGGTTGCATAGGGTGCTAGAATCAATTCATCAAGCAGGGCTGAGTGCCAGTCCTGTGAAGTGGCACTTGGGTCTAGCAGAAGCTCACTACCTCAGGTCCTTAATTGTGTTAGGCCAAGTTCTTGAACATAGTGTTTGTTTTGAACAAACTGTGACTAGCACAGAAGTCCAGTTATTGAGCACTGCTGGGGTTTAGATTGGGTGTTCCATTCCTCCCAATCACACCCTTCCAGGTTTCATTGTTGGTATTCACTTCAGTGTTAAAGTCCTCCAGGAGAAAAATGGTGTCCCCATGGGGAGCATCTTCCAGCACCCCACACAAAGCCTCCAAGAAAGCCAAATACTCTGAGATGTTTGGTGCTTATGCACAGAAAACATTCTGAGCCCATCCCGTGACTTGAAATCTCAGTGAGGTGACCCTGTCATTCACGTGGGTAAACGTCAGCACTGAACTACGGGGCTATGAGTAAACCAACACCTGCCTGATGCCTCTCACCGAAGGCAACTCCAGAGTGGAACAGAGTCTAGCCCCTCTCTAGGTGATTGGAGGTAGAACTTGTGCTGTTTGTTGAAGTGAGCTTGATGATATCTAGACAGTATCTCTCTAGACCCTTGCACTAGCCCAGGCTCCTTTCCCAGTTGAATGGTGACATTCCAAGTCCCTAAAACCAGTTTTGGTTAGCTGGAGATTGAAATACTAAGACCTCTGCCTTTGACTGTTGCCCAATCCACATAGCACCAGACCTTTATGGCTTCTCCTACAGGTGGTGGCCCCTCAGAAGGGCAGTCCCATGTAGCTCATTTGGGCTGTGTCTGGCCAGGCCCCATGGGTGAAGGCCTGACCACTTGACACTTGCCGATGAACCTCTCCCCCAGTTCTGGCTCCAGGTATAGGCTCCAGCATCCCTATTCTGGGTGAAGTTTCTGGGTTCTTGATTTTCTTTCTCATAAGAGTTGTTGGAATCTCTCTTAGTCTGCCCCAGCCAGCCTCATTTAGGACAGGTTTGCTTTGGGAGACCCCACTAAGAGCAATCACCCCAACAATATAGCTTCTAGGACGATTGGGACATAAAAACCCCTCGACCATGGTAAAATGGCAATTCATACAGGGAAGATGACACATCTTAACTCTTAAATGTAAATGCAATGATTCAAACAACAAACTGGATTGTTTGGGATCACTCTTATATAGGTATCCAGTGTTAATAATCATTTATCCATCTTCCATTTATTCACTGTAGGGTTGGAGGTATGGTGGCCCTGAAAGGTCAACGCTCTACAAATTCAGACAATACAACACATTAACAGAAATTCTCTGCAACCACACCAAATAACAACGTAAGTATTTCCAGAGGAAAGTTATAGTAAATGTGATGAACATGTCTGGACATGCTAGTTTTTTGTGACACATGACGTTATTGAATTTGGCTAGCTATAAGTCAGTGGTAAATGAGCAAAAAGGCAAGCGTTTTTGATTTATTTTAACATTGTGATCACATGATTCAAATATTATCACAGATATCTGTTGTTAACTTATGGAACACCATGGTACTCTTAAATGAAATGAAATGAATCAATGAATACTGATACCATTTAAAACATGCACAAACTGTGAAACAAATGCTTTAATTCCCTGGAGGAATAATTATGAAACAAAAGGCCAGTTAGACAACATGCAGCAAGGCTTGCCTGTGTATCATTTTGGATTATGTCTTTATTTTTCCAATAACTGATCCTGTGTTTTGGGGCAGAATATCAGATCAGCGCATCCCTATGTAAAAATATACTACCAGTTATACTACACATAGGAGTAATGCTTGGAAACAGGATGTGATCTGCTATGTTTGCTTTGTGTTGCAGCTGAAGCAGGTCAGTGACATAGCTGCTTCTTTTGTCATCTTGAGTTTGCCCCGAAGGCGGTGGAAACTTGGGCCAGTTCACGCTAGGTTCAGTTCTTTTACCGGTCGAGGACTGGCACCATTTTGGTGGCAAAAAGAGACATTTAAAATGCAGCAGACAGAACAGAAAATTATGGAAGTGTATTGCTGACAAAACCAAATTACAAAAAATTGTCTTTAAGTTGTTATTACGTCTATTAAAACGACATAATAATCACATTAAAATGGCATCATGTTAAAATGCCATTTATCTTGTTAAGATGATTGCAAAATGTTTGCGACATGACCGTTGAAACAAAATAGCTAAAAAAAAATTGAGATGGATGGTTTCATGAGGGCAAAAGAGTTAGAAAGTGGTGTGGTGGAGGAAAATAGATTTTGGTTGCATCAAAGAACCCAAAGAAAGCTTACATTTTAGGTAATGCAAAGGAACTATTTTTCCATAATGGAATGTCAAAAAAAGGACCATAGCTGCAATCCCTCGACTTCTCAGAAACATCCACAGATCCACATTTTATACCTAACAGTTCAAACATAAAATACTGATATTTCATTCATTTGGGTAGAACTGGTTCCTTGCTAATGGACTAAACACAACTCAGGGCTCCAGCAACAAATTTGAACAGGGCTGAAGCAAACCACAGCTCCCTCAAAGCTGTTGCAAGACAAAACCAAACAAGCAGGTGAGAACTGTTCGGCCTTTAATGCAAACAAAACTTCAGGACACAGTATTGTCAGAATAACAGTTTTAATATTTAGTCATGCTATGTTAGGAAGCTATGTTAAGATGGCTTGAAGGAAACAAAGAAGCATTCACATGTAAACAAAATCAGCGAAAATAATTATTTTTGCGTCATTTTCATATAGGTACAGGCCACAAAAAGATTTTTTCCCTGACCAGTAAAATTCACAATATTTAAATTCAGAATCCATGGCATTACAATTCACAAAATAATTATACACTCACCTTGAAATTATTGTGTTGAAACTCTGTTGCACTTGTCATAATTTTGGAATTCAAAACATGAAAATTACATTTCAAGCAGGTCTTATCTGCAAACAGCTACAATGTTAGCCTCCTGACTGATTGCACGCCTTCGCCAAAACAGTTTTAACAAAATATGTCTAATCTCTGTTGTCCTGAAGCAATATATTACTGGGTTGAACAAAGGGGGCAGAAGGCTGTAAATTAGTACAAGCCCGATACGAACATCCACGTTTATCTTTGTCATGTAGACAAATAAGCGGGGGATGTAGTATATGCTTACGATGCAGAACTGGGTGATACAGGTAGACATGGCCTTCAGCTGACCCTGCTTGTTAGCGATGTGAAGAACGGCAATGATGATTTGGATGTAGGACAATATAATGAGAGAAAATGGTACCATTAGCACAAATGTTGATAGGGCTAATGAGACAAAGCTTTGCATGCTGATGTCACCACATGCGAGCATGTTGATTGAAAGACTGTCACAGAAGCAGTGAAGGATCTGGTTTGATCTACAAAAGTACATTTGGGAAGACTGGATGGTCGTTACACTTGGTGAGATCATGGCCGTCACCCAGGCAAAGCCATTGAGAAAACCCATTATTCTGTTGGTCATTAACATAGGGTACCTAAGTGGGAAGCAGATAGCCACATAACGGTCCAGTGCCATAATCAGCAAGATGAGAGAGGTTAGCGTTCCAAAGTAATGGATCAGCTGCCTCTGAAACAGGCAGACGTGGAATGAGATGGCTCCAGCGTCAAACCAGTATCTGGCAATTGCCTTGGGAAGTGCCACGGTGCAGTAGCCAATGTCGGAGAGGGCGAGGCTCACCATGATGATATACATGGGCTTCTGGAGGCTGTGCTGTACTGCAAAGAACACCACAAGGAGGCTGTTTCCTGCCACCGCCATCACGTATATGATGAAGAAGCCCGTGGCCATTAGACCATAATATTTTGGATCAAGACCAGGAAAGCCAACAATGAAAAATTCTGTGACGGCAGAAGTCTGGTTTCCCTGTGACATGCTGGAAAAATGTTATGTTACTGGAGATAATTACCAGTTAATCTGAATTTGTAATCACTCAGTCACATAAATGTGTTGATTACTGGATGTTCAGATTGACTCATGGGCTATACTTGGAGGCTCTGGACAGACAGGATACACCTGAGATAGGATATATGTTCAACACTGGGCCCTAGTTCACCCACACACAGTCTCACAGTCACATGGTTAAGGTGGGTTTTTGCAGGACCCAGAATTACCATGAATATTTAGTAGATATACCAGGAACTGAGTACTAACTCACAATTTGGAAATTATGAATGGGTCAGTGTTCCCAGGTAAGCTGTCCTTTTCCTTCCTTTTGAAGTACTGCAGATATTCCACGAGAAGAGCATGAAAACTGTGGAGGTGTGAAGGACTGCTGGCCACTGTGCCACCTGTTCAAATTATATGGTACATTTAGTAGAGTTATATAAATACACAATCTTTCAGTCATTATATATGAAGAAAATACCTCTTCACAACTTTGTTCTTTTTTCAGTTTGAGTTAGATTTGACCTTAGATAAAAATTCGTATCATTATTTAAATTATTTTTGTTAAATTTCAGTAACTATTCTACATAAACATATTTGAATAATTTTGACCCATATATACATAGATTGATACACTAGTTTATTAACGTTGGAGCTTTGTGCTTTATAGGTCTGAAATATTGTTGATTACCAATAATCTGAATAGCACCTGAATGAAAATGATAGAACACACAAGTCACGTACACTACAAAATAAAATCAAAATCTATTTCACGTGGGTGTTTTAGAAGGGAACTTACCTTTCCCCTACTAAAATAAATTCAAAATGAATTAAAAAAAAATAACTGCTTGCTTGATTAAAAAAATCAGTATATCAGGCAGAAATATATGCAGTTAAGTCATACACAATATTCCATCTCATTGTGCATCTGTCACATGGCCTTACCTCTCTGAAAGTGCAACCAAAGTCACTGTTTGTTCCTTTCTACAGAGCATCCTTATAAACATGCCAAGTATTCACCTGTGAGCTGTATCCATGGACTACAGTGGCCATGGCCCACCTGTAGAGACAGTCAATCATTTTTTTAAAAACTGTTTTTGTGACCTCGAGTGACTGAGGTGGAGACAGTCAGGTGAGGTGGGGGTGAGGAAAGTTGTGAATTTGTACCGTTTCTATGTCTCCGAATTATTTAGTAATTTATAATTCAAGCAAATTGAATGTTAGGTTTCTGAATTTAAGTGAAATGAATATGTGTTGATCAATAGGGTATTTCTATAGACGATCCAGAAAATAAAAAAGAATGCTTTCACTAATGACCGATAATAATAATAATAATGATAATAATATCCATCGTTACAGGGGCCATCGTCTCCTGGGTTGGTGGTTCAGGGAGGTGGCGATGGGGAATGAGAAGTGCAAGTTACTTGCTCCCAAAGGCTACAGAACCACCAATCCTCAGCGGCATCTGGCAAGACCCAGACCGAGACCCCGTCTCAAGTTGGCTTGCCAGACACACACCAACAACAGCCAATGTCCACTGCTATAAAAGTTCCTCAAAGAAACAAATGGACTAAGGAACAGTACTGGCATGTGATGTGATCCTACTACTTTGCTCTTAAGACAAACATGGGAGTAGGAATAGTTCAAGGCACATATGACAACTGGTGAACGCGGAACCCAAATCTTTTCCTGCAGGCTGAGGCCGAGAGACTCAGAAGGTATTCCTAATGAAGTGAACAGTACTTTCAAAACAAGCTCTTCCACGGGGACACAAAATGGTTTTATCGCCAACTAAATGGACTGCAAAGTGCAATCAAGGAACCACCTTCAAAATAAGATGTAGAAGTCTTCTGGAGTGGAATCCTCGAAAATAACGTAACACGCAGCAATGATGCTAAGTGGATCAAGTTGGAAGAACAGACCCACGAACATCTCACACTGGATGACTGGGTTGAATTCTCGGTTGAAGTGATAGCTTGTGTTATCAAGAACACTCAAAACTGGACATTACCGGGTCCCGACAAGGTCCAAAACTTCTGGCTTAAGCAGCTCCATGTTCTATATAAACCACTCATAGAGGCACTTAATGAGTTGGTTAGAAGCCTGTATAGCATTCCCCAGTGGCTGACAACCGGAGTCACATTCCTTCTTTCGAAAGGCAAGGATAAAAAGGTCCCGAAGAAATTACATCCAATTACATGCCTGCCTACTATCTATAAAGTGCTAACTGCCGCCATCGCGAATAGGATATATGACCACTTGCTTAGAAATAATCTGCTCCCAGATGAACAGAAGGAATGCAGAAAGGCAAGTAGAGGCTGCAAAGATCAGCTCCTTATAAGCAAGATGATCATCACAATGGCAAAGAAGCTTAAAAGGAACCTTATCATGGCGTGGATCGACCACAAAAAGGCATTTGATAGTGTCCCGGCTACTTGGATCCTAAAAGTAATAGACCTTTACAAGGTGTGTCCAGCCCTAAGGAAGTTGATGGAGGTTTCAGTGAAAAATTGGACGCACAACAAGGGACCCATCACGACGAGGGAAATCGCCATTAAACGAGGCATCTTCCAAGGTGATTCCCTGTCTCCACTTCTTTTCTGTTGGTCGCTCATAACATTGAGAAACATGCTTAACAGAAATAAGATAGGATTTGCAGTCGAGAAGGAAGAGCTCATCAGCCATCTGTTGTACATGGATGACCTCAAACTGTTTGGGAGAAATGAAGCACAGCTCAGAGAAGGTCTAGAGATGGTAAAGAGGTTCAGTGATGAAATGAAAATGGAGTTTGGACTAGATAAGTGCGCCTTAGCGATCTTTTGAAGAGGCAAACTTACCAAATCCAAAAACATCTAGCTGGACCAAAACACTGTCATCAGAGACCTGGACCAGGATGAGGTATATAGATGTCTTGGCATTGACGAGAGTGATGGCATCCAGTACACCACGATGAAACAAACCATCACAAAAGAATACTATCGTCGAATACACTTAGTCCTCAAATCGGAGCTGAATTCCCAAAACAAGATCACTGCGATTAATAGTCTTGCAGTATCAGTACCGATGTATAGCTTTGGCATCATCGACTGGAAGAGACAGGAGGTCAAGAAGCTTGATCGAAAAACAAGGAAGCTTCTCACTATGCACGGTATCCACCACCCAAAGGCAGATGTAGAGCGACTGTACATCAGGAGACAAAATGGTGGCCGTGGACTAATAGAACTCGAGTCCACATATAACACCACCATTGTCGGGCTCAATGAATACATCCAATTAGGCAAAGACAGGCTCACTTGCATGGTGAGTAACCATGAAGCTGGAAAAGCGAGAATACTTGCTCTCCAAAATTGCAGCTGAAGTCAAAGAGCAATTCCATCTGCAAGATTCATCAAGCTCCTCTTCAAAAAAGCTGTTGAAAGAGAAAATGCTGAAGAGCAAAGAGGAAAAACCAAAAGGGAAACCGTTGCACGGACAATTCTTTAAACTACTTGACCAACAGGATATAGATAAAGAAACGTTATTGGCATGGCTTCGAAGCTCAGGGCTCAAAGGAGAGACGGAGAGTTTATTGCTTGCAGCACAAGACCAGGCACATGACTCCATTAAAAAGCCATTCTTAAGATGGATGTCGATAGTAAATGCAAAGTATGCCATCAATTTGATGAGCATGTAAGCCACATTGTGGCTGGCTGCCCAGTGTTAGCACCTACTGAATACCTTCATAGGCACAACAAAATGGCGAGCTATCTGCATGGGTCGATTTGCAAGGAACTCGGCCATGAAGTGCCTGAGCACTGGTTTGACCACGACCCACAAGCAGTCACAAACATCGGTGCCTCAATCATGGCCATTAACACTAAGAGAGCCATGTTGGCGAACTGACCTGAGATAGTGGTCCATGACAAGACGGCAAAAACATGGCTCCTAATCGATGTTGCGATCCCAGACGACACTAATCTTCTAACAAAAGAAACCGAGAAGGTAAGTAAATACAGAGGTCTGGCGATATAAATAAATCAAATGTGGGCCACAAAAACAAAAATAGTGACAGTTGTCATTGGAGTGCTCGGAACCCTAAGGAAGGGATTCAATGACAACCTGGAGCTGCTCCCCGGGAAGCCTTGTGCTAAAGAACTACAAAAGATCGTACTCTTAGGAACTGTGCACATTCTGAGAAAATTTTTTATGTAAAGTGATATTTAGGTCTCTGACCGAGACCTGGTTACTTTGTAAAGACCAGCTTAAGGGCCATGAAGTGAAAATAAAATAACAGTAATAATAATAATAATATAACCATAAGTGGTGATTAAGTAGTGACCCCAGGCATACTCTCATCTGTGTGTGTCTCCAGAATTGCTCCAGAGATGTCAGATAAATGGCTAACCCTGTGCTCTGACCACATGCTTGCCCTCATTTGTGTGTGTGTTATTATGGATGGTAAGATAGGATATGCAAAGACACCTGTTCCAGTGCACCCTGGTTGGCAAGAAATGGTTTCATTTTATTTAAAAGTTCAGTAGTTGCTCCCCCTGGTGGCCAACCTATTCAAACTATCAAAGTACAGAACACATACAACCTGGCAATTTTTTATGAAAATTGCATGAACCAACTACACAGTCACCACAACACTCTACATATTGCATGAAATTTAAAAATGACTGTATATTGTAACGTTTCAATGACATCAGATGAATGGTTTTTGTGATACATATTTCCAAATGTCATAGCACCCCCTATTGACAAACTGGTGTCACTTTTGGTTGACCTCATTAAAATGACCTCCTGGAGGTGTAGATCAAAGTTGGTGAAATTTGGTTGAAGCATGCCCAAGTTATAGCGTATAATTCATATTTGGTGTGAAGAAGGTACAGTTTGGGAAAACTTAATATGTTTCTATGCAGTATTTACCTGCGTGGGCTCCTGATTCCAGCAATGCCACATATGGCCATAATGGTTGAAAAACCTAGGAATAGTAGACAACAGGCGGTTTTAGAAATTATGCAAATTTGCAAAAAATCAAAGTGGGCGGAAAAAAACACCATCATTGACTTTTTGATGGAGAATAAGCCATGGAGCTTGGGTAAAAATGAATTTTCAACCGTAGGTCCTATGGTTCAATTGATATGACCAAATATGGTAAAACCCCCTATGTACAGAATGGGTCCCCTTTAACTGGGGACCTGAGTACTGGATAGAAAGGTAGAAATCTGCAGCTTTTGGTCAAATTTGGTGTTTCTAGGTTTTACAGTTTTGCCTGGGTATTGTGTTTTAAGGCAGGAAAATAATAACAAGAAAACCAGCACAACTCCAATAGGGTTTCAGCACTGTGTGCTTGAACCTGTAATAAAAAGAAACAGTAAATGAGATGAGATCGTGTACAGTGAACATTATATATTTGGAGTCCTCAGTCAGTAAGCGAACAACCTGAGGATATGTAGAAACATGTTCTAAGTCTCTCTGTTGGCTGCGAGTGTCTTCTTGAATGCAGCAGACACAAAAGGTCGTTGTTTGGATGGGTTGGATGCCCACCTGTTAGAAGATGTGACCCAGTGACATTAAACATTAGGAGTGTAACGGTACACGTATTTGTACTGAAAATTTTCGGTACGGGTCCCCTCACGTCCTCTCAGGGCCTGAGATTCTAAGGGCAATGGTCGAATACTTGTAGTGCCACTATCTGAAAAAGGGGGTTAAAGCCCAGAACTATCTTATGGGGCAGCAGTGGGAAGAATGTGAGTACCAGATGTTAGTAGTCTAATTCCGAGGAACACCCCTTCTCTGATTTCAAGTGCAATAGGGAGTATCTTTGGAATGAACAAGAAGGTGCTGATGGTAGAAGGAGAGTCGTTCAACAAGGGCTACCTCCCCAGTGGTTATTTACTTATTCAAGGTGAGCAGTTGTACTTCTCTGTGCCCTGCCTGGGTGACAGGAATGAACCCTTGGTAGTGATACAAACCTCAACACGAGCTGTAAGATACAGGCTGTGAGAGACTGTCCACAAATGTCAACACGAGCTGTAAGATAAAGGCTGTGAGAGACTGTCCACAAATGTCAACACGAGCTGTAAGATAAAGGCTGTGAGAGACTGTCCACAAATGTCAACACGAGCTGTAAGATACAGGCTGTGAGAGACTGTCCACAAATGTCAACACGAGCTGTAAGATAAAGGCTGTGAGTGTAACAGCTTAGAAGTAACAGTGAATTCAGTTCCATGATTCCCTCCCTGGTGACTGTGGTTCACTAAATATGCATAGTATTAGCTGAATACAGGCTATATTTTAAATTATTTTACACCGTCATTGACTAAAATGGTGCTTTTTTGTTGGTTCCATTGTTTTGTAATCTTGTAATCAATTCGCTTTCAGAGAAAATTTCGCTTTCTCCATACATTTAGCTTAAATTGAAAATTTGATGAGTGACTAAAAAATAATGATGAAACGGCGTGGAGGGGAGGGCAGGGTGCTTCACAAGCTGTGGAGACACAGACCATTAATGTAATAAAAGGCTGACTAATGCAGCCTTACACTGGGGAATCAGTTTGTGGAGCTGTTTAGGGAATGGGCCAACGACCATCAATGAGCTGTGGGGCGGCATAATCGGACCCGGGGATTGGGGGTGCCAATGAGGCCTGCTGTGAAAACACAAATTTGAGCATTCCACCTTAAATGAGATGTCTACTCTCCATGCAGATTTAATTTCACATACCTGCACTGAAATATAAGCACAGATGTTTTATTAATACTAATTTAATAAATTAATCAATATTTTTGAAAAAATTTTGGTTGGGCTGATGTGTCCCGAGGCCAGTGAAATAATCGATAGTTAGTGAAGAGTGAAGGATGATTTATCAACTTTGAAATGATCATAACTGGAATCCAGTGTCGTCAGGTCTATCCAGGGCTTTATAAGTCAGATTCCTCATTTATAATGACTTATAGGAGCGGCTCTGAGGCGAAATACATGTAGACAATTAAGATGCTCTTCCAAAACCTTGGCGCTTTATAAACAAACAAAACTGCTCCACTGTTTCCCATGCAGTGTATACTGCAGTGATAATATCAGCGGTGCCCAAACCTTTTTTGCACTGCTGTGAATAAGATGATTCCCCTGTCCTTGGCCAATCAAACCTGACATTGAGCTGACGAAAAAACCAGATGTGGGGGGGGGGGGGGGGCAGCAGGTGGCGAAAAATCTTTCCGGGCTAGACGGGCGGGCCTGCTGGAGGTGGGCGGACAAAGTAAGATG
>JAACJT020000032.1:9456623-9471007 GCA_009936485.2 Gymnarchus niloticus | reverse complement strand
GGGGATGGCGGTGTTCCTCTGCCACAACATTTTTTTTTTCACTAAACAAACTGTATTTTTTTTGACCCCCCCAAGCACAACCAGCACCGAGCGAGAAACAAGACATAGCTGTGCGTCCCCCCCCCCCCCCCCCCCCAAATCAGGGATTAGTGTAAGCAAATAAATCTTTCATCCGGCTGTTTTCCAAATTGCGCTATTCAATTCTGGGTCATCGGGGAGCCAGGAGCCGATCGCAGGCAGCCTATAACACAAGGTGAGGAACACCCTGGATGGAGTGCCCACCTATTGCAGGGCACAATCACACACACAATCACACACTGTGGACAATTTAAACAAGCCAATTAGCCTATGATGCATGTCTTTGGACTCTCTCTCTCGCTTGCACACACACACACACACACACACACACAGAGTTGTATTTCTAACCTTGTGGGGACCTTCCATTCTTTTTTATGGGCCTAACCCTAAACATAACTATGACAACCCTAACCCTTACCCAGCCCTAACCTTAACCATGAGTAACCTGACGAAATACAAGCCTTTCAGCTCTTTTGGTTTTTCATTGCATTCACAGATTTTTATAAAATTGAGTTTTTCTATGTGGGTACTTGACAAATGTCCTTCAAGGTAAAAATGTTATGGGAGGAGGTCAGGTGACCAGAAGTAGGAATTCTGAATTATCTGAAGCTGGAGTTACATTAAACACTTTACGTGAAAAAGTATAGGTGCAGAATCAAAGCTCACCATGATCTGGTACTGGACACTTACGGAAGATGGTTGAATAGCACTGATGTCCTATTTGGTTATAACAACACGCTCGTGATTCAAAACTTACAATTTCTGGTCAAATTTTAATGTTAGAGATCAATCACTAACATAATTTTCTGTATACTGTTCAAGGCAAGGCCCTTGTAAACAGAATGGTTATGTGCAGGATCTCTTTTGGAGGTGATGCTTTCACCTTATGGGATTCATTAACTTGTCAGTGTTTGGAGAAACCTCTGGAGAGACCCACTCCACTGGTGGGAAAGCCCTGGGGCCCCCACCTTCATCAACAATGACAAACAAAACATACTCATTACAGGGTAATGAGCACAAATTGGAGCATAAAACAAAATTATAACAGCTGATACTGTAAACAAGTGCTCAAAAGGTGCACTGTTTATGCCCTGACCCAGCCCCCGGTGGTGATAATGAGACCCAGGTTGCCCTGCTCCACAGCATTACGTAAGCAAATCAAAGAAAGACAACTTTTGAAAGCCAGGGGTTGTTAAGCAGTTTTTGTCTAGCTGTCTATGTGTGGCAGTTTAAGCAAGCAGTAGTTGTGCACTATTGGGGGGACAGGATATTTTCCATATGTTTTTCCACCCTGTCTGACCACCTCTCCAGTGTGACTGCTAAATCAATTCTTAAGATGCCAAATCTGTTAACAGCGCTTCCGAAGAAATGCTGACACCATGCCTATGTGAAACTGCCACTCGTTTTGAAACAGCTATGCACATTTCCACTAGTCGTACACAGTTTCCTCTTATCCTGAAATACATTCCAAACGGATGTGAAGACAGGTCATGTTTCCGCAGAGTAAGCTTTTAGACGTCGCCGTGATGTGCACAGATGCAACAGTAGATGGAGCTACCGAATAAAACTTCAAAAACCATCCCACAGACGGTATTACGAAACACGAAATACTACAAATTCCTACAAAACTTGTACTGGCAGGCAGCAACGCGTGGATGTTTTAACTGGAGCTGATTTACTGACCTAATTAACTGAGATTGTTTAGTACTTGTTCCAAGCACTCCATTTAAATAACGGTTAAAAAATCTTGCCACTACTGTGGCAAAGAAAAAACTGCGCGGTTTGACTTACTATTTAAAAAAAAAAAAGTAAGAAGTAACCATTTGACCTAGTTTAATTTTGCAAAACAGATTCAAGTGTTTACTCTTTATAACTTTTTATACTCAAGTGTTGCTACAATGGAAATGATAAATAGAAACGTTATTTTGTTAAATGGTACCGCATGTATAAAGAAGATTACACACAGTTGGACATTTTCATGCATCTCCTGAGGCAGATCTATTGTCACACACCTAAAAGCTTCTAGGAGTCAGCCATAGCGCCACAGTGGGGGATTCACCACCCAAACGTTAAGTACATCACTAGTTAATTGAATTCAGATCAGACAACCTCACTTAGTCCACAATCTTAATAGGCTAATTCAAGATGTATCTTATCAGCCAATTAACCCTTATTCAACATCTATACGTAGGCCTATTCACAATTAACTCTTGGACGCATTCATATGCCCCCCCCCCCCCCCCCCCAAGAAAGTGCTATCAAAAGACCGGTGCTTTTGTGGCGTTTAATTGTCCCATAATGAGTTTTAGGTTATTTCTAGCTATGTACTACGACAAAAAACGTCTAAATACATGGCTGCCTTGGTATTAAAGGACATAGGCTGAATACAAGACGCAATAATCTTTACAAAGTGTTGAACATGGTGAATGCAAAGAGTGCAGAAGGCGACACGGACTTTGTTCACAAGTTCTCGCTTCGTTTGTTTTATGAACGGACAGTCGGTAATACAGTCGCGATTACTCAAGATGACCAGTAACCGTAAATGACCGCACAGTATGCGTGAGTAATCAAACTCAGATCTGTTTTGGATGTCTTCTCTGTTTCCAATATTACGAGCATAGCCGATTAATTAATTAGCAGTCTGGAGTTAATACTGCCACAGCCGAAACCTAAAATTCCATTCTGCGAATTTTCCATTGTAACCCAAGATGATTTTCCAATATATTTCAAAATACTGAAATGGGGGGTTCCAATTATATATTACAGAAAAATTAGGAATCTGGATTCCTTTTCTTATTAAAGTCATTTTATAGGTAACGACTCTTTTTCAAGTCATCAGAGGCATGGGCAGGGCGTTTGCACTGGTGTAATGTCGACTTCATTTTTTTTTATCACCAGAACGGCTTTGGATAAATCACGAGGGGGTGACCAAATGCTTGTGGGGGGGATTTCTTGTTAGGTTGCGGCGCATGCTAAACTGGGTAAGAGCTGAAATGAGTGACGTGTATGTTTTCCCCACCCAAGGTTCCCTCTCGAAACCCGTACAACGCACATATAACATATTCAACATTTAAAATCTAAACCCTACATCTCCGTGACTTCGTGGAGATGCGTCAAAAGGACCGAGATGCCTGTGATTCAAAAGACTTTAGTCGATCAAAAGTGATCAATCTCCTGGCAGCAGTAAAGGGGCGTTTTTGCAATACGTATGTGACAGCAAGCTCTTCGTCTACCTAATCCTACGAGTTGTTAAACTAGGCGAAATTGAGTAGTCAATGCAGGTGATGGGAAACTGTATTGGAACTGGACACTCCGTCGTCATAGGGTAGACCATATGTTCCTACCGCTGTCGTCAACCATGTGAAAAAGAGGAAGTGAATGATCAGTTTTTCGAAGAACAGAACTGTAGATTACGGAACTTTGAGTGGGCCCCTGGGACCAATGAATCTAATGAATCACGCATGCTCTAAAAATAGGGGGCTTGTTCGAAATAGATGCCTTTAACACAAATGCATGTTTTATGCATGTAAACACAATTCCGATAACTGGATTTTTGTAAACATTGGAGCATTAGTTGTATTATGCGTAAAATCATAAAGATAAAATGAGAATTGACGAATTTCAAAGACAAAATACATCCAGACTGGGTAAACTTCGTACTGAGACTCCATAAAAATACAGTACTTCATACTCTTTACATATTTTCTAAAGGTTACGAGCCAAAGCACTTCCCATTCCTTAGTAAATTGTGGCTGTGACATTGTAGTATCTCCTCAACACACACACACACGAAAGGTTTTTCAATGCATGTAACAAATAACCAAATAGTTCTGAATCTTTGCATCAAAGCTTTTAGTATGGATACGTCTTGGGATATACCTTCTAGCTGTCGATACTGACATATACCGGCTGCCGACTAGGAAACGTCTCTTAGTAATGACCTTTTGAGAAATCATCAGTAACAGGAACGTGGATAATGTAATACCGCTTTATTTCCATTTACAAATGTACAATAACGATAAGCATCGTTTTGTTCTACTGAAGCGAGTCTTTGAGGTCTTCACGGTTTTTTTTTACCGGAAGCTACACATAGCGCTCTAACGTGTAATACAGTTGCCTCTTTTGGTTGCAGTTATCTATGATTTAAAGTTGTCCTTATACTGATGGAGTAATTTAGATTCATTAAATCGAATCCTAAAACTTTTCTGGAAAATATCAGCTTTCAAACTAAGCACTGACCTATATAGGCTATAACCTTATTTACAACATATCGTTTAATCATCAGGATTAATAGGTTTCTCTAATTCACACTAACAATTCCCCACAATATGTTTGAGGGCTAGCTTCGTTTCTAAATATAATTCATTAGGAACAACAAATAGCAACAAAACTGTATCCGCAGGCATCTTTCTATTATATTGTATGATGTTATTGAGTACCATCATCAATCAGTCAATAAGACATATTACATTTCACTTCAGTGGAAACTAAATATCGTCTATATATGGTATAAAGAAGTAATAATGCCATGAATAGAAGGTGCCTTATACAGCTACGTTAGCTAGTCTTGGGTCGGAGTCCTGCTCATATCTGTAATGGTACACCTCCATCTGATCGCGACAAGCCTCCCTGATGTTGTTTAACCATTTTTTGATGCCTTCTCTGTTTAAATATAAGACCATGAGGAACACGACGCCAATCAAGGCCAAAACGATCCCAAGAAACACGTAAGAAACGGCTTCCAGGTCAGCGTTTATACAATCCAAGTCTTCCCTGCGGAGTTTCTCTAGGGGTGTTCCCCTTTGGCCCTCGGGCCCCGAACACAATAAAAGGTGAGCGTCTGGGCATTGCGATGCGTTTTTCAGCCAAAAATACAAACTCTGCAACTCGCAGTTACACTCGAATGGATTGGACGCCAAATACACGCGTATCGCCTTGTACTCGGACAGCTTCGAGACGTTTTCCTTAACGATGGTCTGGATGGAGTTATTCGTCAAGTCCAGGACTTCCAAGTTAAGCCTGTCGAAGGTGTTCAGGGGAATGGTTTTTAAACGGTTCCCCGATAATTCCAGCCTTTGGAGGCGCCACAAAGTGCCGGTTGTAAGCGCACCCGACACCTGTGTGACGGCGAAATGCGTCAGGGAGTCGTTCAGGCAAAGGTAACGCAGCTCCTGTAAGCCACTGAAGGCATGCACGGAGATGTGAACCAGTCGATTGCCGCTCAGATCCAACGTCTGTAAGCGAGGGAGTCCCAAAAAGGCGTCTTTTTCGATTATCTGGATGTTGTTCTCCGACAGCGAGAGGCTAGACAGCTCCAGCCGAGTCGCGTTGGACGAAAAGCCATCACTAACCAAAATCGAGATGTTGTTACCTTTCACGATCAAAGTGTTAACCCACTGGGGGAAATCCGTGGGCACATCGCCCTCTTGCAAGCCACGACAGGTGACGGTCCTTGTGCTTTCGACACAGGTGCAGCCTGCGGGGCAGCGCTCGGCTCTGGCCAGCGACAGCAGCACACACGTCGTCGTAGCCCAACACACTGCCAGTTTGGAAATGCGAAACGCCCTGACGTTGCCATGGTAATCATCCCAAGTCTTCCTCATTCCCATTTTGAAATAAGGCTTTTTGTCCCCCGTTGTGCAGCGCGTGAATGGTCTGGCTCGCCGCAAGCAGGTCTTATGGAAGATGCTCAGGTCGACATGCTTATATGTCGCCTCTCCTATCGTCCAGGTTGACTTTGTTCCTTTAATCTCGGTTGGTATTTTTCAGCACGATGTGTGACTAGTATGCTGGCCGGGGTTACGCTTTCGCTTGGCGACAGCTCATTTTTTTTTGGGCTCGGGGAGATCTCGCCCTGTGGACGCAATCAGTCGCTGTCCATCCGTATCCTTCTGATTCCAGCAAAGCCTCGCCCCCTTTCGTGATGGAGACAGGTCCACACTGCGAAGGGTATTTACCATTCCTCACTCTGGATAGCTGTCGGTTATGGAACACGGGGATGTAATAAAATAATAAATTAAAAAAAAAAAAAAAAAACCCGAAATGACGAACACAGCAACGGTATTTGAAATATGCGCCGTAAATCTTAGTACATTAGAAAAAAAGTTGAAGTACATTTGGGAATGTTATTGGATTTTGTTGTGGTAAACATTGATTTTATTTTACTTTATTGCATTTCAGCATTTGCTAGTTTATGCATTGGTATATTTTGGTATAATATTTGAGCATAGATTGATATTTTCAAGATACAGCCACAAAAGCTCTTGCGACATCACGAGTGTGTTTGTGTGTGTTGGAGCGGGGGGGGACGCTAGATAAAAGGATTCTTGTGAAAAGTATTTCCAATTTCTATCTAACATTTTCCAGGTTTTGTGTAGGTCTTTCAGTTGGCAGCACGTCAAAATTATTATTATTATATTATTATGTTGGCATCATGATCCGTGGATGTGTCCAGAGCATTTTCAAAGCATCAGTTTTATTATGGACATCCATTTTGGTACCTAAATAATGTCGTTCCACTGTTCCTTTTCACAGCTGTACCAGGATAAAGCAGCCCCTGCTTATCAATCAATGCCACATGCAACAATAATTTGGGCTTTTGTTTAGAAGTCTTAAAGACCAATATGGCATTGAGTTCTATCATCTTATCAAAGCATACAATGTAGAACACATTAGTAAAACATTTGTGTAGAAAAAGCATTCGCTTCAGGTAGCTGTAGTGCTACTAAAGGACTTGCCCTGGTCACTGGGGATAAAGGTCCATTTTGATTGTGCACACAATGCACTGATCCATTTTCTGTTAAAACTGTGTGACAGGCAATTCAACACAATTTAGCTTTTGTGGATGTCTTACAGCTTTGATGAGTTATCACCCGGCTATGGATCGATTATAACAGAGGCCAAACCTTCTCTACTTTGCTTTCTAAAATTGAATCAAGTCAAGATCCAGTGGTTCGGAGAAAGACGTATGCCTTCCTGTCCTTAAGTTTTAAGGATAGAGAATTCTTGTTTGTTTAATTTTTCAGGTTATTTGTGCCAACACAGCCCATTTCAGCTGATACAATCTATTATTAGAAACTGCTATTATTACTGCGAAGCCTCACACGTGAATGACTTGCTGAAGTCGAACAGCTTTTTAATTTTTTATTTCTAAATGCAGTAATATTTGACAGTGATGCTGAATGGATAGATAATTTGTAACCCCCATAATACTGTTAAGAGATTAAGTATTACCATTTTTCCAGAAACCCTGATCAGGATAAGTTTTTAGAAGATAGATGGATGCAGTGTTCCAGACTTTGATAGTGAACGTAAAATATATATAAACATACAATCAATTGGAGACTAAGAACCAATGAATTTAAGGCTTATCTTTGAAACAGGCACCTGTGGCCAGATTCCACTAAAACAACACTGTATAATTTATCTGCGCCTGTCAACCATGAAGATGAAGATAAAGATGAAGACAAAGGGTGGTTATTGTCCGACTACAGCAGTATTATGGGATCACATTAAGACGAAGCAAACGTCCCCAGGTTTCAACATCACTCAAAACAAAGTTCCCGTTCAGGTCCTGTGGGTCTGCAGTCAGGAGTGGGCGGCGTGAAATGTACACCCACAGCATGTGAGTGGGGGGAGGCAGACTCGGGTGTGTTCTGACTGACAGCTGAAAGGACAAAAGATGCAGCTCTTTCTGGGGTAAAGAGCGAATCCGTTGAGGTGGGCCGGCGATACCAGCATTGTGACAATGGGGTATGGCTTCATTTTCTAGAGGCTGTGTTTGGCTCAGTTGAACTTTGGAGTTGTGTGTGTATGTGTGTGTGTGTGTGTGTCTCTGCATGCATATACCGTACATATGTGTGTTTATGGGTGGATGGGTACAGTGTGTAAATATTTGTCTAGAAGTATTACTCATTCACCAAAGTCACAGGCACATTAACGGATAATTGCACTGCATAGATTTTACTATCCCATTAACCTGACAAAATATCATTCATCAGATCGGCTAGCTTATATTTTCCGATATAAATTTTTATTGGGTTCAAGATCTGTATTTGGTTCTCTGCATCTTATTTTTTAATGGAAGTTGGGCTTCTGCCATTTCAGGTTTTTGTACATTTCGCTGTGTCTTACCTGTGACTGTTTTGTTCTCAGCTAATGTCTTGAGAGGGAAAATAAATGATAGGCCTATAAAAAAATAAGAATTAATGAATATCTGTTGCTCATGTTGCAGTTGCTCGAGGCAGTAAGACATTAAAACTCATTGTGCATTTTTTAACATATAATGTAGTAGTCAGGTTGTAAAATTAATGGTGGTAATAAAGGCAAGATTAACATATCTGCCACTATTTATGTAGAGGCCCTGGTGAGATGTACCAATATTGCAAATTGCTTGTATTATTTTTTATTTAATAAATAATTTTTCCCTAGGCAAGCAGAACCATGACGGTGGATTTTGCCACAGAGACACACTGGTGATCCCATGACCTGGAGATGTTCTGGCATGCGGGGAACTGGTTCTCTGAGACAATCTGGTGAAGAAAGACAGCAGAGTAGCGTGACAATGTACCAGCTCACTGAAATCCATCCCTGCAGGTGCTCCTTCAGTTACCGTAATCTGTGATTGTGCTCTGATGAGGGCCCTTAACCGCCAGGAGAGGCAGGCGCAACACCGGAGCGATCAAATTAGAACCTCTAAATTGCTTCCCTGAACATAACAGCTTCCACAGTTAGTTTGTGAGGCTTAGTAGAAGGGGCTGTGCATTAAATCACGGTTAAATAAAAAAATAACCCAATGACCGATGGTTAGATATGGTCCTATTCAATGTTCTGATAGCATCTGAGACATGGAGGGGGAAGCATTTCAATGGTGCCGCTTCTATGTTTTACGTTCATTTAATTTGGACCCTCTAATGTCTCGTCTCCCTCACCGTAACCCCCAGTCGGTAAACAAATCTGATTTTGCATTATGTGGGCCAGCGTGCAAGTGGTTAGGTTGTTGCTGAATCAGCAGAAGAGCTTGGGCATGGAGAGGCTGGAAATGCGACCCCATGGGATGAGTTTGCCGGTGGAGAGCCGCGGGTAATTAACGACAGGGCTACTTACCCCTCAGGACAAAACCCCCACCGGCGCCAACCTTCGCCTGCGCCGAGGCGAGACAAGACAATCACAAGGGGACATCTGCGACGTGCTTCCATTTAGGGTACCTCATACGTCAGGTCCCCGGTTCTGGTGGTGTGGGTGTACCGTACATCCTCGTGTCTTTGGAGTCCAATTTATTGCAGCGTACTAAATGGGCTTGGGTGCGATAAGGTTATTGCCCTTGTGCAAAGGCCTCTGATGACATTGAATGCTGTAATTGATTGAGCAGTGGCTATCTGCCTTGACTGCAAACACCTCGACACCAGGAATTATCTGTTTTCTTCATGCTGTTAGTCATGTACATTTCCTCAGTTTACTAGGTATCCATCATGTGCCAGTCCTCAAATTTCTGACTGTTACTCAGTGTATCTCTACTTGACTCGCTGGCTATCAGTCATATATCTCTCATTGTATCCTCTATGTCAGTCATGTAATCCCTCCTTTGATTAGTGACTGCCACTCAAGAACCTCTCCATGACTCAATTTGTTCTTTGGCAAGTCCCATGTATCTTGTTTGATACATATTCCAATTTTACGAGGCAACAATCTATTTTTAATTGTCCTGTTATTAGTCAATTAACTAACATTATATAATATTTTAACATACAGCTTATGGATAACACTAATTAATTGCCATTCATTTTAAGATTTTTGTGGTTATGTTTCTGAAAGGGATTTTCATGACAGACATTACATATGCTACTCAGTTTTCTCAAAGACCAGGATTGATTTAACAGGCATCAGTTTGTCTTTTTTGTCATTTTTGGACACAAAGATTACTCTTAGACTCTGTATGGACTTGCAGGTTTGAAATTTCCAAAGGAAGGCCCAGTCTGTGTCAAAGCCAAAGCTTTTTAATCCCACTGTGAGCTCAGTTTGTATTTCCCACAAAGTCAGTCACAATTAAATACCACACTGAGAATTTCAAGAATACCAGTCACCCCGGTGTTCCTGTGACATTTTTGGGTTGATGGGCTTGGGCAATCATGGCCTCCTCACAAGAATTGCATGCAAGGTTTCATACCACGGGATAATGCCTCTGATCAGTTATCCATGACACCAACAGAGGCCTAGAAGTCATGCAAATATAACCAATAACAAGAACTCATTGATTCATTTGCACCTAGCAGAACTTGACAGGTCAGACAACTGAGTGTCAAACCTGTCAGATGATTTATGGTGTTTATAAGGATCCTTTCTCTGTTTCCTGTCACTCTTCCACCATGCATGCTGGGGATCTAGCCGTTCCTTTGAGGGAAAGCTGTCACGTCTGTGATATAATTATTATGCTGCTGATCCAGAACTCTATCATCCAACGCATATCAGAATTCTTACAGCTATAATGACATGAAGCAGCTGAGGATGGGACAGCAGGGACTTGGAGTTCAAACAAGCATTACATGGTTTCACAAAGTTCTGTCCTTAACCACCATGCTAACTGCTGTCCTGTTGAACTTTTAGTTACCCTGTATATCCATAGAGCTGCACACATTTGTTATGGACTCCTCCTAGCACACAGAGGTCCAGCTAATCTATTTGCGGCAGTGAGAAGGTCGACGGCAGATGCTCACAGCCCACAGAGAAGCCTTTTCTATGCCCTCCAACATGCAAAGAGCAACTCCAGCCTACAAATGCAAATCAAGGACCATTTAAAAATGGAGGAGTTGCAATGTATGATTTTATGCTTAGCCAGGATCTCAAGTGTTGTGTACCCCCATGTGATTACAGTGTGTTTTAGTTTTGCTTTTAGTATTTCACCTTCATACGGAACGTCAGTAATCTAGCCTGGGAACTTGGGAAATGAGCTTCCTTGTCTTTCAAAGTAGGCTTTTCCTGACGAGGGTTCCTAGGCATACCTGAAGCTGGGCCATTTTTGTCTGAACACACTGGGTGTCAGATCAATTCTTGATTGCCCCTTGATGTCTTACCCTCCAGAGAGACTTGTCATTGGTGCACCATCTAGAGTTTTATGGCTGGCACTTTGACAATCAATGTGATTGTGCCCATCCCATGTCTTCTTGCTGCAGCAGATGACGAGGTGGCATTTTTTTTATAGCCAGCCACATATAGTAATGTAGTGTTTTGCTCTGCTCTAAGTTTTGTTATGCACAGCCAATCTGAGGTTTAGACACCCCCTGCTCTCTATCTATGGTGGTGTTATTAATGTTAAAAATGTTTTGAAAAATGCATTTTTTTTACAACAGGAATATTTATAACGTAGTTTGATAAACATCAGCATTACATTGTACGGACTATATATATTTCAATTTTTAGCATAATTTTATTGTGTTTATGTCAACAGGGTCCGACCACAGAATCAGCACTGGCTATCAGGGTAAATTGCGGTAACTTTAATCAACGAACACCAATTAACAAAGTGTTTCGTCTGGTTAAGGTGACATAGTGGATGACTATTTGGAGAATGAACAAAGAAATATTATCAATTTTTAACTGTTAAATAGAACTTTATTGCAAGATTCAGTTCTCTTATAGTTCTATTTTGTGTGGCATATTGTTTTATAAATATGACCTCTGATTACTGTGAATGTGATTAGTGGAACACCTGGATGACCCTGAGACCAGAATAAGCAGCTGGAATATGGATGGACAATTAGAGCAAGTGGTTCCTGGGGCCAAGATGAAGTGCATTGCATTGACCCGCACATGGTTTCGTTTGGCTTGTTAGCATGAGCAAACCGCAAGGTGGAGACAGGTGACTCTTAAAAGTCGCATCTGACAAAAAATTAATAAATGATGTGTGGCTCTCGTGCCGACCACTTCAGATTCACTATGGGGGGGGTATAAGGTAACAATGTGGTGTCGTTTGTCTCCGTCCCATCAATTAATCATTCCAGTTTGTAAGGAGGGATTGCAGAGCATCCTTAAAAATGATTTCTCCTCCATACAGTTAGATTAATGGATGCTTACACTTATTGTAAGATAAGGATCATACAATATCATTGTAATAACATTATAAAATACAGGTCTCACTAATGTCACTGCCATCGCGATAGTATATTAAGCAACTGGGTGGCTCATATATTTCCAAGGAGGCAAATATTTACATTAGTATTACACAGAATTTGTGAACTAAAGCATGGGAAAACGATGCCTGCTGTTTCCAGCATCAAAGCTAAATATTGTTATTTCATTTTAAACCCTTACAACAGGAATATCATTAGTGCTCGTTGTGGAACAGGCATGCGATTCTTTGTGAATGAGACATTAAATATGATATTAAATTGTAAGATCTGTGCGATTGTTCTGGTGTCCGGCTTCCTTTCTCCAGGCACCGGAAGGTTTTCCTTGATGCTTATAGAAGTAAAACTCACCAGCTGAAAAAACTCGGTGAAAAGCTGGAATTGCTTTCGTAGATGTTTATCTGCTAGGGTCTCCACCATGGACAGTTTAATTATTCTCTACCGGGAAGTGTCATGAAGAATGTCAAGCACCGAAGCCTTTATTTTTCGCGTGTGCTGTGTACCAGCTTCAGCATCATAAGTCTGGCTAGAGTCGTTTAATTCCAGTGACTGCCATACTTCATCATCTTCTTTGTCCAAAGGACAGAGTTCACAGGAGGCAATATTTATGTTCCCAAGGCCAGATCTCCCTCATCAACTCCTGTGAGGCATCATAAATCAGCCAGCAACTCCTCAGGGCCGGCGCTAAGACAGAGTGAGCGAAATGATGCCCGTTTCTCTCTTCTTATGGAAGAATGACCTTGGCAGAGATGGATGCCTGGGCCGGCGTCTTCTCACCACTGTGGCTGCTAACAACGGCAGCGCCGGTGGCTGCCAGATCCTCATGCCGACTGCTCTCATCTATCAGCATTTCCGGAAACTTCAACATGAAAATGCTGATGCACTGTTGAACGGACAGTGCAGCAAAACAAGAATGGACTGAATTACTGGAACCCAGTACACTGGAGAGATATTTAGTGATATCACTTATAAAGGCTATATGAATGTTTTATAAATGCACAATGTGTAATAAGACTCCAAGCAAAGTTTTGAAACTTACAAATGACAAAACTGAAAAATGTGCATAGGGCTGCAGTTATGTTTCTAACCAAAACCTTTTAAAATACTTTGTCTTAAGGGTCTGCTGTGAGATGCTGTCGTCATTATGAAAGGTGTATTGTTGACCCACATGGTGTGATTGTTGTTAAGATAAACTCCAAACTCTGCACTCATAATCACAGCAAATCAGCCGTCCCTTGGATGCTGTGTTTCCGTATGTGCTTAATTAATTTCCTTCATTGTAAAATAGGTTTTTTCAAGTGTGATGGAGGGAATTCCATGTTTTTTTTTCTGGAAAATCACACACTACATATAAAAGCTGTAGTAGTGGAAAACACAATTGTCCAGTACTGTTAAAGAACGTCACACCCGAGAAAGTATTTTTCTTGCTTGTTGTAAAAGGCACTTACAGCAGAGTGCAAGATCTGATGCAAATGTGATGTTTTCAATGGAACCCCGAGGACGGAATGTTCCCCCTATGGAGTGAGTGATGCTGGGTCATTGCCACCACAAGCTAACCAACAACATGACATACCACAGAGACCACTGTGCATGGGGAAGAAAGTCAAAAGTTGATTTGGACCGGCGTCTTTGATTAAGGGCCGAACACCACTCTGAATGATTTCTAGTTAGCATGTCAACCTAATAAATTACGTTAATGACCTAACAAGAAAGAATGATGAGGGTTTATTTTTATGTGAGGTGGACCTCAGGCCTGTTCTGTCACGAATTACATGAAAGGGCTGAAAAGGAGAGTGAAATACAATGCGGATGTGGGACAAAAATAAGTACAGTCCTCTAGTGAGCAGTTGGGTGTATTGGAAAGGGCTGTCCTTCCTTTTAGTCAAAGGGAAAGCTTAGGGCTTGGTTGGTTGGTGTAAGGGGTAGTTAGGATCTGAACCATCAATAATCTGCTGCCCTTCATTAGGAGGGTCGAGGCTGACATGGCACGACAGCTGAGCCATCTTGTTCACTCCAGACGGGCATTGTTTTCACCTGGCCTCCGGACGGTGCCTTGGGTCCAGTTTCTGTTCAGCTGCTCCTCCCTCCTTATGGTATTTTACTGAACCCTGCCCCGCCCCCCCCCCCCCCCCCCCCCCCCCCCCCCCCCCCCGCGCCCCCCCCCCCCGCCGGCTGCCCCCCCCC
>JAACJT020000032.1:9432427-9456523 GCA_009936485.2 Gymnarchus niloticus | reverse complement strand
TTTTTTTTTTTTTTTTTTTTTTTTTTTTTTTTTTTTTTTTTTTTTTTTTTTTTTTTTTTTTTTTTTTTTTTTTTTGTATGTTACACCCCAGTTTACGGTAGCTGCAGCGTGACCTGTGCCCCTGTCCAATCATGTTCATTTAGAATTATCTCCAACCAATCTTTGTCAAGGCTCAGCTGCAGGCCTAGGTTTCAGGTCGCAGCAGCTTTGCTCGTGAGCCTTCTGATTTCCAGCACTGTTGGCCTACAAAGCCCCAGGACATGCTCTCACCTATACAGGTGCTTTATGGTAAAAGGGTGTTGCTCCAGGGTACCACATTTTGATGACATTGTTGGTTTCTACAGAACGAAGCCCTGAATGAGCAGTGTGATCTATGTTTCTGCTCGGATGCATATAGCATTCGGCAGTGTGACGAGGCCAGTGTGAGAAGTTGAAGTGAACGGTGGCAGCATTCTTTGAAACTGGGGAAGGGGACAGGAACTAGAATGTGGAAACTGTTCTATGATCTGCAAGGGCAGTATGTGGAAAAAGTCTGTGTATACCGAGCTGCCTGGAAGAAGTACACGTCTTTGTGGTGATTCTATAGAAATAGCAATAACCCAGTTGTACTAGTATATCAAAATAATGGTGTTTGTGATCAGCACATTTTAACCCAAGTCTTTCAGTCTCACAAGACAAAGGAACTCCCGAAGTTGAGATTCCAGCTGTAAATAGAGAATTAACATTTCAGAGGTTAAAGATCATTGGTGACAGTTCTGGTAATGTACTTTTTGAGTGCATTCCTAAGAACAGAGGTCTGCGCTTTGCAGCTGACCATGCTCCGCCCCCTTTTATCTGATCCTTTTTCCTTCTTTCACTCGTTGCCCCCAGGAAGGGACCTCGCTCTACTGGAAGCTCCGCCTCTTCATCTTCAGCTTGGGTGTCTGCGTCTGTGCCATATATTTCTTCAGGCGACACAACAAGTATTGTGAGCCGGGAGGTGAGGATGGAGTTTCCCTTCCCCACGAATGGCCCCCCACGTGTACCTTAACACATAGATACACATGCGCGCATCCCTGCCTCGAAATGCATCGCATGCACATGGTTGGTGACGCAACTCTTTTCTCATGTCTGTGTCCTGTATGTCTGACATGGTGAATCTAACAGATTGGTGGGTATCATTTCCGGTTTAGATTCTCTCTTTGTAAATCAGTGTGGTGGGCAGCTCAATTACTATCAAACCCCACCCACTTCAGTTCTTCTACTCTGGAAGGCTGGAATGGAAACCCAACCCTAAGGTTGCCACCCCCAGGCAAATAAGTACTAGAGGGTGTTGTCCTCTCCCTCAACCCCTGTTTTGTCTAAGCTTTCGGTTCACCGTTTTAAAAAAAAATTCTCCAAGATCTGCTTTAGTATTTCTCTTCACCCTTTCTTACTCCATGGCGTCCTCTCCTGCCCCACAGTGTACACCTTCTTTGCCATTTGCGAGTATCTCATGGTACTATCCAACATGGCGTTCCACACCACAGCCTACTGGGATTTCAACGGAAAGGAAATGGTAATTGCCACAGTGCCAGAGGACAAGCGCTTCTGACGGGGGAACCGAGGAAGAGCAGGCAGTGGAGCCAGGGCCAACTGCTCCTCTTCCTCCTCTTCCTCCTATTCCTCCTCCTCACCCTCTCCGCAGAAAGATGGGAGGAACCCTGATGGGTGGCAAGGGGGGCAACTCTTTCACATTTTCCCTTGAGGAACGACAACCTATCCAACAACATTGGACAACTAGAAGGTTTCTGAGGATGCAGTGATATTAGGGTGGGGGGGACTTCACATAACCTTTGACAGCTGCTACTAGTCACTGTCTTGGTTTGGAAGTGAAAAATATCTTATGAGATTAAATTTAGTCTCAGACAGGAGCACATTGCTACTGACTAACAGGAATATGACCTTAGTGTCCTTGAAGTTCACCAGGGTTCTACTTTCGGCCTATTCATTTTAAGAATTTCCTCTTTTCAGGCAGGTTGTAGTTTCCACTGTAACACAAGGCATTCTCTCTGTAAGGATGGTTTCGTCTGCTAAGATGCAATTTTAAAGAGGCAAGTCCATGTCCTGTCAGTCATTGGATGGTTTCAGACAGTATTATGTCTTCTCCATGAATATTGCTCAGTGATTGCTTTGGTGTAATACTGTGGAACTCAGGAAACTTTTTTTTTTTTTTTAAAATTCGATGGCTTTGAGGATAATTTTATCGACCTGGACTACAGATGGCCCTTTTAAAAGGGAACTGGGGATGAAGGCCACCAGTCTGTATTGCAAAGCAGCTGCCTTCAGTATTAATGTATCAGCTTTGTTTGCTGCTGCCGCGCTCTGCATACCAGAAGGATCTCGCCTCTAATCTTCAGATTACCTGTTTGTGTTGTATGTTATCTGTGTGCCCTGCAATGGTGCCATGCTGCCAAATGACATTTCAGTGACATCCAAGTGACCTTTACAGAACATCCCGCTAGAAGAGCTATTGTGTGATATTCACGGTCAGCTTAGGTGTTGTGATATACGTGATGTTTCTTTTGTAATACAATGCATAGCGCTGTAGACGAAATGCAGACATTTACATAAATGAAGCTGAGACGCTGATCTAAACTAATTTGATTGTACAAGGTGGATGGGTATAGATCCAGACAGCTTTGAGACCCCTTAGGTATATACATCTGTGGTTTAAACACAATCTCACAAATAGAGACCTTAAGGAGACCCTAAAGTCAAGCTGCTGGCTTGTAGAGAAGATTTGTTTCCATGGTTACTGGGAATCTTCTGCATGAAGTTTTATGTAGTGTTTGCATTGTTGCATATATATTTGACTATTATTGATGTAAGAATTACTGTGACTGAGAAAACGGCACCTGACCTTGGTGGCTCAACACATCTCATGAGAAATGGCTTTCAAAAACACTTTTTGTGGAAAGGCATCACTGGCAAAGGGGACCAACGCTTCTGCTTGTCAGCTGTGCCACTGGCTGATGGCAACACACCGCGAGAGGCTTTGAGGTCTTCATGCCATCCCCGGTGACTGAATGTAGTGACGCTGCTGGTCCAGCAAGACTCCAGTGGCAACGCTTGCTAATGATTAATAAATATCTTTTTACCAAGACACATTATGTCATTATTAGAGGCCAACGTTAACACCTTGTTTCAATAAAGATGTGATTAGAACATAAGGGGAAAAAAAAATGGTGCCTCAGAGTATGCAGTTTTTATACCATTTTCTTAAACTCATTTTGCCAAGGAAACAACAGGAGTGGTGACTCACTATTCTAATGTTGAGTTTAGTTTGTCACTTAAAAGCTGAGGTTGAATTTTGCACATGCTGTGGCCATTAAGATCCAGATTTTCAGTTCTGGACAATGTAGGGGGAATAATGCTACTCCTGCCTCACCAACTAGGAAATGAGGTCGTCGAGCCAAAAACTATGATGCTGTCTACGTCATAGATGTAGGGGGGATGAAACTGTCTCATTTCACTGTCAGATGCTGTGACTGGTGTGGTGTGGTTGATATTTGAAGAATGGTGGTGGGGAGCTTTATCTCTGGGCTGGACAAGACCCCAGCTCTCAGTATTTCCCTTCCAAATGTTAACCATGCAAATAGCTGCAGGGAAGTACTGGTGTTTGTTTGCTCATTGTCGCTTCTTGGTCCCGTGAGCCGGAAGCAGCCTTTGTCGTGGGAAAACTTAAGGGTACAGATGTACGTTTTTCATAAGGTGGTGCATCAGTGGTCATCTAGTGTGAGTGCCAACCCAGGTATATTGTTCCAGTTCTATGGGGGGGTTGAACTTGTGAAAGACTGAGCTAGGAACACCGCTGTATTTCCCAAAGCAGCTTCCAGCAAGCCCAGACTACAAGGATATCCCAGTCACCTGGTGGTGACATTTGTCCTAACCCCCAGCAGTTGAGGAGTGGGGGGTCTCTGTTATGGCTGAAATTCTTATGGCACTTAGGTTGTGGACCTATTTACTTGTGTGTTGACATGTGACTCAGAACTCAGATCCACAAGTGGGATTCATCCCAAAGCATAAAACTACTCCTGGGTCAGCCGGCCCCCACCCGACCGCCATCTGCCATCTCCGATTTTGAGCGTGGCCTGGTGGGGTTTTGCAGGAAACTCCAAACAGGAAATCCCTGAGATGGTAAAAAGTGGTCTTGGAAGAATACAGCAAGGACCGAGTCCAGGATCCCACTGTGCGTTGAGTGCGTTCATTAGACCCCAGAAACCACCGTCCCACCAAAAACACCAGCACCACAGGCCTACATATGTCATTTCCAGCATTTCCTGGTTACAGACTTCACATTCAGCATAGGGATTTACATCTACCTAGTCCATGAGTGGCCAACTAGTTTGACACGAAGAGCCACAGTGGTGAGGTGCCAGTAGAAAAAATAAAGTGTGAGACTGTGCCATCAAGACAAATCCTAGTCGCATTTTTTGAATTGTTATCGCGAGGCTTTCGTTGGCCACTCATGACCTACACCATTTCTGAGGCTATTTATGTTGCGTTGGCTCCTCTGAGCTCAATTAAACACAGAGGTAAGTGTTCCAGCTGTCAGTCATTACTGTTTCCTTGTCCATCTACTGAGACTAGCTGATAAAAGCTAAAAATGAAAAAAAAAAAAAATCTGAACCCAGGAAAAAGGGAGGAGTACAAGCTCAGGGTTTTCTGAGCAACGTCAATGTCAAGTTCCACTTCTGTTTCTCCAAGTCCATCTGGCCAATAGCTGATGAGACTAATTGAAAGAACAGAAAAAAAAAACGTGCTGATTTATTTATAACGAGTTGCTACGTTCCCCATTCATGCATGCTGCCATGGTACAGAAGCTCACCTCGTATAGCAGCTGACCACAGGATGGGACTGGGTTTTCAAGCATGAGCTCTTTCACCGCGCCAACAAAGTTAGCTCCGTTGTACAAAAGTGCCTTGACCGGCCGCGCTCTCAAATTCTTCACCAGGACCACCTCAGCTAAAGTACAAGATCATGTGACCCAGAGGCACAGGCTCAAGAAATTGGCCATGAGTGATGCAGTTGTTTAACCACCATCATGACGGTATGGGGAAAAATCCACCATGGTCAGCCCCAAAATCTTCCATTTTCTCAAAATAATCAGTATCACAATAGTAAGTCTGCATGCTTCCCAAAGCGTGGAGGTGAAAAAGCCTGCATTTGTGACTGCAGGTACAGACGGCAAGACAGCATCAATGGACATCTGCCTTAGCGTTGCAATGTTGGACCATAAATTGTTGAAGAAACACGAATCACCATCTAGATACAAACACATTTAATCTCAGTTGATGTGAAGCGACTTACAAAATGTATTACATTTATAAAATTAGCTTTTCATTACAGAATGAACACTTTTGAACCAAAACGAAAGTGTTATTTAATCACAAATCAACGTAAATTAATTAGGGGAACTGGACTTTCAAGCACCAGATCTTTCCCTGCGTTTGCTGACATGCGTGTGTGTATGGCCCTATATGATTGCAAGACGCGGGTGTCAACTTTCCAGGTTCCTCGTAGCGCAAACGTTTGCAGCACCACTCTTGGCTGTCGCTATGGCAACTGCTGCAGAACCTATGAGGGAGCCAGCAAAAGCTGCAGTGCACCTTTCTGCATTCACCCGAGTGTTTGGAAGGTAACGGGGTCACAGAGCTGGAGGCGGCGAGGTGCACAAAGGAAGTCGGGAGACGTGTTTATGCGGGAAGGTTACTTCCTGTCGCGCAGTGTTGCGAACTCCAAGCTGCATAAGAAATCCGCCTGGCAGAAATGCGCCCCCACGCTGCACCACCAATGCACGTACAAAGCAGGCACCAGTTCCCCTTTGTGCATGTCTGTGTATTGCGACCTCCTGGAATTACCACAATGTGATTCTCCCTCCTGTAGTTTGACCCTTCACATCATCACTACATGTCCCCAGTTCTCGTGAAGACACATGAACTGCATTTTTAACATCTTGAAATATCAGATCAACTGTGAAACTTGCAGCTACGCAAAAACTGACTTCTGTGAAATTTGCCCTAATCCAGATATTTGCAATGATATGCATAGTGACACATATTCCTAAAAAGATATACATTCCTGTAATTTCTCATATGAGATGAATAGAAAAACGGGTTTCTTAACTGACACTGTGACCAAAATTAAACTGGAACCATGTGGGTCAAAAAAACAGTGTGTGATAAAAACAACGGAGCACTCAGACCTTCGTCTCAGAGGGGAGGAGTCCTTCCGCATTTCTCGAAGGCCTTTTGGTAGAAAACAGCAGGTGAGCCATCTCAAACTGAAACCACTGTCATTGTCACAGAAATCTTGGTTTTGGGTTGAATGTCTGCCAGAAATACTTACACTCTTTTATCAAAAACCTTATTAAAATGAGAGGCCTTACTTCCGGTGACTTGAGAAAAGGTGGTAGGAGAGGTCAGATAATGGAAAGAATTAACCAGCCCGCAGGACCGCACATATTTCAAGAGAAAATGGTACTCTGGGCCTGTCAGAATCGCAACGCTGACCCACGAGGGGTCCTTGAAATTCCTCATTAACCTGCCACACCATGGGAGCATCACCCTGTATCCAGAAGTGCACATGCATACTTTGCTACAAAAGGTACTTTTAACATTCAACTTTTTATACATTTTTTAAGCCAATGGGGAAAAGTAAAGATAAGGGAACAAACTGGCAAAGCATTCTGCATTGGGTGTCTCTCGGGGAAGGGGCGGGGTTCTCACGCCGACAACCAGTGATAATGTTTGCAGACGCGAGGAAGAGGGAGCTGAAGATGAGCTTTAAGACTTAGTCTTCCTAGCGTTGCGTATTTTGCATATTCGGGGGGAGGACTAGGTTCAGACGCTCTGCTCAAACGCCTCCATGTTAATCTTACACCGCGTGCATATTTCAGCTGGTACCATGGGTCTCGTGCGGAACGAGAGGAAGAGAACGGTGAGGAAGATTAAGAGCCAGAACCCTCACCCGTGAGGCTGGTGGGGAAAGTAAAGGGACACAATATGTGAATAACCTGGACCATATGACGGCAGACTAAGGACACATGCTAAAGAAAAAAAGAAACACTTCAGTCACAACAAGCAGAACAGCAGGTTTTTCTCTAAAACACAGACGGTAATTTAATTACATTCGTAACATAATTACTTTCATTTTCTCCTCCCCATTAAGGCAGTTAGTTGTCTCTCAGTTTCAGCACTTTGGTACTCATAGGACATGCCCCTTCCTGGCCCCTCCCCTGACATCTACACCACACCCCATTCCCCCTACATCCTTAGCCTACAGAAGTACGCAGGGTCTCCTGGTGGAAGCAGGCTGCGGGTTGAGAAAGGCCCGTACGGCCTCTGCGAACACCTCCTTGATGCCCTCCTGATTGAGGGCAGAGCACTCCAGGTACCGGATGGCGTGGATCTGTCGGGCCAGAGCTTGGCCCTGCTGCTGGGTGATGATGCTCTGATTTTGGTCCTTCAGCTTGCGCAGAACCTCCTGGTCGGAGCGCAGGTCGCTCTTGGTGCCCACCAGCAGGATGGGGGCACCAGGGCAGTGGTGCGTCACTTCCGGGTGCCACTTGAGCCGCACGTTCTCGTAGGAGGGCGGGCTGGCGATGGAAAAGCAGATGACGAACACGTTGGTCTGCGGGTAGGAGAGAGTGCGCAGGCGGTCGTATTCCTCCTGGCCCGCTGTGTCCCACAGGTTGAGGCTGACCATGCGTCCGTCCACGGTCATCTGTGCGCTGTAGTTGTCGAAAACGGTGGGGATATACTCCCGGGGGAAGGCATTGGTCGTGTAAGAGATCAGCAGGCAGGTCTTGCCCACTGCACCATCGCCAACCACCACACACTTGATGCTCTGCATACCTCTGGCTTCAGCACCTCAGCATCCTAAAAAGCCACACACACGACATCATAGAAAGGTCCCATCTGTTAAACCTTTAAATGGCATTTTACTTAAATACATAAACTAAAGTTTTAAGCCTGTTATATCCCAATGAGTTTTCTCACTGCCTGCTTTGATTGAGGCATACTTTTACTACATTTCTGAGACATTCAATGTCTCCCTACCTATCCGAGCACTTCAGGTCCCATCCCTAAAGTACATTCCCCTAAGTCAATCATAAACACAGTCGCTTGGCCCGGGGCCTACATCCAGCGGTACAACGGTACAGTCTTATCTGTTTCAATAAGCGGGATGCTGTGTCACGGCACCGCCCGTTTTTTGTTTATGAAAATCAAGAAAACACAAGGAAGCCGAAGGCAGGAAAATGCCTGAACAAAAGAGAGTCCCTGTGTCGCATGGGAGGGGGTGAAGCAATGCCGTCTCAGGAAGAAATTTCTGAAACATTTTCATGGTGAAAACAAAGGCCGAGATATAATGTAAAACCACCAGAGTTCAAATATCTGAAAAGAACGGAACAGAACGGAACAGAACGAAACGCGCTCACAGATTTTTCTGTTCCCTCTGCTTTGTTTGCTAGTCAAACGAATTTGGGTAGTGTAGGGCTTACTGTCGACCTCAGGACTACAAAGGCATTGCCTCCGTGCATGTAACAACTCACTCCAAACTGCGTGCGGGGGGGCCAACAACTGAAAACCGAACCAGCTCCATCCCCTTCACCATAGCAACAGGGGCCATTGGGAATTTCAAAACAGGAGCTCAGAAGAAGGAGCCACCAAACCTGGGTTCAATAGTGTCCGGCTTGCACCCGATGTTGTCACTTTGCGCCTTTTTCACATCGCTGTCTACCCCCACCCACCCCGGCTGCAGATGTTATCACCTGCAGACACTTAGGGGAAATTTTCAAAGACTTGAAACGTCACTTTTACTCGTTTCACTTCGTGCAACTGACATGGCTGGTAAGGTTACAATGGGAAATTTGGCACCCAGGTTCAGCTCAAGAAAATGGCTCCTGTTGAACTGGCCATGCTTTTACAACGATGACATGTCAATATGAAACTCAGCAAATACACAACAACATATTTATGAACTACAAGCCAGAATAAACTCAATGAGAACTAAATATTCGCAAGTTTCCGTACGTTGACTAAAAATGACTAAATGGTTGTGGCATCTACACTCAAAAGTATTTCAAAACATCCTGAATATCATGGTGGAGGACAACGCCTTGTATTAAGGTTTCTACTAGTGAAGTAACCTAAACCCCCACTGAAACAAAACAGTTTACAATGTATCCAAGTTAAAGAAGATAAAACACTTGCTACTTCACAATAACTGGAACTGTAGATACTAGTTAACTGAAGTGGTGCAAATGGGGTCTTCAGATACGGTAGCACAGTACCAGGGGACCATGTAACACTTTCTCTACAGCTTTTAAAGTTCGTTTTAATCATAGAGGGTGGTCTGCTCAAAAACCAAAGGTGTGAAAAGATACACACCTCACAGTCAGTGGAGTGTTATACAAGAATACATCCATCGTCCTCCCTGCCAAAGTTAAGTAAGGCTCTGGTAAACAAGAAGCACAGACACTGTGGCTTAAGGTATTGGGGAGCCAAGTGGGGGGGGTTCACAGAAGTGAAAAGAAGTGACCATAAAGGGGCTATTTGGCTGGTTTACAGGTACAGGCCCGGCTTTTCACTGCACAGAACCACACACATACTCCTAATGCCTGTCCAGTACATGTCTGCCACACAAGAGGCAGTCCGTCCCACCCGGCATGCAGAGATGAAGTCAGAAACCCCCTTGAAGAAATCCTTGGAGTTGTGCCCAAAGACCAATACTTGTACAATAAAATAACCTTCATTTTCTCCTCCTTCTTTTAAATCTTCTGCTTTTATTTTCCAAATAATTTTTACAAGTGAAGACTGGGGCAGGTTTGGAAAACCTTTTGAATGGATCTGGTGGAGACTGTAATAAAGCTTAGTAAACCCGCAGTTCTGTTAATGACAGGGCAAGGCATCATGGTCCCATTATCTAGAACCTCATTACGTGCCATGATGGTTCATGGTCCAAATCCGAGTCGATCATTAATTAGCTATAGAGTAATGCGTTACGTGTCAAGGCAACAGTCCACCTGAAGAGGTAATATACACAACCAGTGTGAGGATTGAGGCTCTCTTTGCGTACATTTGAGCATGTCTGGGCTAGAGGAAAGGATGGATGAGGTACAAGGTCAGTTTCGCAACTTTGGGTGTTTTCTGATAGATTTCTCAGACCTCCGCACCACAGTGTGGGTACATTACTGGCATCTTCAGAAAACAGCACGATTTCCATCAGTTGTTGGGTTTGTTCATTATATTGTACCTTTATAAGCTAATTCCTGGACTCTTCATGTTTGGAGTCACACTTAAAGGATGGCTAGGAGATCCTAAGTCAGTTGTTCTGGGTGTGAAGAAACCTCTCTCTTTCACACCGAACTCATTGAGCGGAATTGCGCAACGTTGCACTACAGAGAGAAAGAAGTAGACGCATTATGACATTAAGCGAAGGAGGAACATTCCCTTCTTCTGCTATTTTAAATTAGGCTCGCTTATATTTGCGTTTTAAGGTTTCACTAACAGCACAGGTTATAATAAAAAGTCAAATGAAGTACATAACGCGTAATATGTCTAAAAGCTGTTGTCTAATCCTGAATCTGTGACCACGCCGACCCCTTCGATATTTTTGTCTGCTTCTCGCAAAAAATCGGGAAACTCCGAGCAAAGGCAAGTGTTCAAAAATGAAAGGAATGCAGCCTGGCGCGTTGTAATTGGAAAAGAGCCGTTAAACCAACGTTAACGACAGAAATATAACTGACACACGGTGCATTCTCTTTTTGAGGACAAACGCTTATAGTCAGTGGTACACCTCTAGATGACCATCCATACACATACATACAGAGTCCAGCACAAGAGGTCAGGTTAGAGACTGCACATACAGACAGAGAGCACAGTCTGCACAGACAGCGGTCACTGCGTGAAAACAGCCCATACTGGGTGTCTGTATAATACTTAAGATGAACGACACTGACCATCCAACCACGGTGCACATGACCAAAGCTAGGGGAACTATACTAATTTTAGATGCAGGCCTATATTAATCATACAGAAGAAATGCATACTTCAAAAGACCACACAAATGTTATATTTAACACGTGTTCAACTTTACAATCCATTTAACCATTAAGAATATGCAGTACAATTGCAGTCAACTATAAGAACCAGAATTCATTTTTTAATCAAAAGGAAAGGCATTTCAGTATAAATATCCACGCAAGAAGAACAAATTATACATGAGTAATAAATACCCGGACCATCCAAATCAACTTGCCAAAGAAGTTATATTCCCTAACTGCTGTCAGTTTGAAACAGAAAGCAGAAACTGTTAACAATCCGAAATGGACAAAACCTGACACCCCCACTTCATTAACATGACATTTCTCAAAGCATGTGGACGGCTATTTTTTCGCATTGCACTTTGTCATAAAAACGGAAAGGCAACAAAACGAAACTCACCAAACATAATCCTGATCCTTGTGTAAGTCCTCCCTTATCGGATCACAAGCAAAGAAGCTGTTTGCGGATGATTTGCAGCAGCCAGCCAGCCAGCCAGCGAAGGTTGCGCCGTTAAGGAAGTGAGTGCAATTCTCAGAGAGGAAGTCTGACACAAAAAAAGGGGGCTTTGCTCTATGAGGAAGTTTATTTGCGAAGTCTGTGCACACGGTAGCGATGCATGCAGACTCAGATGTCAGAAAAGCCGGGTGCTCACGGCAAAACGCTCTAGTTTCGAGTCGTTTTCATAAATAATGAGTGTCTGAAATTTCCTACGGCGAGCTGTGAAAGAATGCTGGATTTACAGTGAATAGGCCGGTGTTGAAAACAGTGACACACGAACACAACAATACGGGGGTCACTCATATTCAGTCTGCTCGATTCAGTTCCAGTCTACAGCTCAACACTGACTGCTGTGTGTACCAAGACAGAAGCAAATGAAACTAAGATTCACATTGACTTATTTTATATCAAAATGTACTAAGTTACACTCACTAAATTGAGTGTAACTACACAGTAAAAGCTAAAATAAAACTGTAGTATAAAGAGAAATGATAAAGTTAGTATTGCCTAGTTTATGTACTTTAGTATACTAAATGATGCCATCAAGGCATCTCATGAAAGAGTAGTAGCTTAACAAAAATCTTACTTCTGTTTTAGCTACTTATTTGACTGAACTTCTTGTGGCCCAGTGGCTTTGAATGAGTATAGACCCAATATTTTTGTTTGTGAAATTTGTATCCGCTAATGTATAGATGAATGGATATTTATTTTTTCAGTGTGGTTGTATGTGATTGACAGCTGCATATTCAGAAATGAGCTTCAAATGTCATTGCAGCTGCTGCAGGTTTATTTATTTACTGAGGAACAAACTCAAGAAGATGCACACTGGTGTCCTGGATCCTGGACCACCTAACAAACGGGTATTAATGGGGCTTCAGAACTCAGTGTGGTCGTGAACAATATATTAGCACCTCAGGGTACTGTTCTCTCTCCCTTTCTGTTCACCCTCTATACAACAGACTAAAGTACAACTCCAAGCTGTGGCGTCAACAGAAATTCTCAGACGATGGTCCATTATCAACAGAGATGAAAGGGAATTCAAGGAGGGCAGTGAGAATTACCTGCATCTTAGCATCAGTACGACAAAGGAACTGATGGTAGGCTTCCATCATGTAGGGGAAAAGTGTAAAACTAGTGTAAGACCTATGGAGATGAAATGGAAGTGGTCTGACCATATAGTACGTGGGAGTCCATTTAGCAGCAGATTGGGTTGGACAGACAGCACAACACAGAGGCTCTGTTCAAGACAAGCTAGAACAGGCTATTCTGTTTCAGAACTTATAGGTCTTTCATTGTATGGTGATGTTCTAATAGCCATAGTACCTAGTACAATTTACTATGCTGTGGACTGCTGGGGGGGGGGGGGGGGGGGAACATCAGGAAAGAGGACACAAGGCAACAAAACACACCATTCAGAAGGCCTAACCCTGGATATTCCGGAGCCAGTTGCAAAAAAGAGGATGTTACTAGCAAAAGTAATGACCAATGATACCCGTTCCCTTCACTATACTATATTGTTAAGGATCTTTAGCTATTGGCACCACAGTTTGTAAAGAGACTTTTCTCAAAGTGGCTATAAGGCTTTATAATGCCTCCTCCCAATAGACCTACACTCATTCCTGCCAAGGTGATCTGTACTCCAAGCGCTGAAGTACGTGGCGCCAAAATTTCCCGCTCAGAATCAATACATCAACGTTTATGTCGTAACCGTCCCTGAAGATGGCGCACTTGTGCTTTGCGAGCTTTTCGTTTCATTCAGGCGAAAAAAAAAAAAAGAAACTACAGCGGAGCACGGAAAAAAAATAAAAACCCTCCGTTCCAGTAGACGGCGTGGCGAGGAGTGCGGATAGCCTGAGCGGCCCACGGTCCTGGCTGCAGACGCTGGCTTCGCCGGTGCGGAGTCATCGCTGGGGCTGCTGGAAATAGGCTACGCCGTGGACGGGGCTCGCATGGCCAAAGTGAATTTTGCCTGATTTCCTTGGGAGGGGTCTTTTATTAATCGGACAGTAAAGCTGAAGCAACGAAGAATATTCCGCAGCCCCACACGATGACGTTTAAACGAATAGAGATATTAACGTAATGTGACACGACTCGTTCGCCAGGCGGAATTAACGCGGCGGTGAAGTCTGGATAGGAGGACTGTCATATATTTGATTAACATTTTTACAAAAACCCGAGCTCACTACACACCCGTTTTCGGTGCTAGACACGGGGATTCGCTGCATCCAGAAATATTTCGCATCGATTTTACACCGATGGGGTGCAGTCGGGGTTCTCCTGGGACTCGGCTCGAAGGGAGAAGCTGCATCTGATTGATCCGAATCGATCGGGCGCCTTTCCTGAAGTATCCGAAAGGTAAAGGCGGTTTCGCGGATATTCGCATTGCCACATTGTTTCCCCCCCCCATCTGATCTCTAGTTATAATGGAATTATCTGGTAAGTACAACAGTCTTCTTCCAGGAGCCATTAATCAGTTTAGTGTCATGAGGGCTGAAACCCCAAGGTAATTCACTCTGTTCATTAATTCCAGGCATGCAGGTGACAGTTCCACAGCTGATGGAGCCTGCTGGCTCGGGTTACTAACACAGTACAGGCTCCGTATTGTAGATCAGTGTAGCGCCAAAGCGGTGGACGTCCTCCTGGATTTGCCCTACGGCAATCAGCTGTTGCTCAGAGTAATGTAAGGACAAAAACATCATCGGTCTCGATGGAGAGTGTGGAGTTCTTGTGTTTTAGAAGCTCGTTTTTAAAATAGCGGGAACACGTGTTGTTCATCGCGCAGTAAACATGTCAGATGTTTTGCATAGCTGCGGAGGAGCACACTGCTGTGATCATTAATGTCCTGCCGGGCTGTAAACTTCTTCCCTTTTACCGATTACTTTATGCTGTTTCTTTTTTCTTTTTTTTTTTTTTCGACATGAAGTAAAGTATGGATTTCGAAAGACTGGCCGCCTTGTGGATTGCATGTCTCTGCCTGTTGGGAGGAGGACTGGCAGACAAGCTGGGACCGGTCTCTGCAGAACCCAGTCATGTTGACAACGGGCTGTCAGGTAAGAGCCCTGGTGTGTCAAGGCAGGGCACGGCACACATGAACCCCAGTTCAAATGGATACCAGAGTAACCTAAGCAAACTTCAGGATAACAGTCTAGTATCTTGAATGGAATGGGGGTTTGATGCAGGAGCACAGTTCTGACTGGTTTGATTAATTTTAACTTTTAAAAATAGTTCATACTACAGCTGACTCTGGAAGAGGGGGTTGCTCTTAGTTATTGGACATTCTCCTCCCTATGCAAATAAGGCTCACCTACAGCTCATTGATCTGGGTATGCCAGTTCACCAGACATCGCCTAGCACAGGTCTGTGCCTTTTACTAAAACCCGTTAACACTGCACAACTTTGTTTAGAGGCTTTCTTTCCCGCGTATGTGTATATTTTTAAATTTCCTCTTGCGTTTCTCCATTTTCCCATCTGTTTCACCATTCTATCAGCGAGTGAATTCATCTCGCTTGCTATTCTCGGCTGGCTGACCCGGCACTCTCTCTGTCTCTCGGTGTCCCAGGAATCACAGGGTTTTTTTCGGCGTTTCTGTTTTTTTAGAAACATGAAGCTATCCTTTACAACCACTTGGTATTTATGTGTTTGCTATCGCCTGCTCTGGGTGCGAAGGCATTTGTACGCAGCGCAGCGCCATGTTACTTTTCTTCGAGTGGACTTGGCACATCGCTAATAGGTTTAATTGAGTCTCTTGGTCTTCTGGATTTCCACCCTCAGTGTGCCCACACCTGGTCTCCTCCAGGTCTTTCTCACTCCTTGGCATCCTGCAGCAAATGTTTGGCAGCAATTTTAGACTTGAGCATGGCTTAATGCTGGGGTGGGGTGTGGTGCTTAAATGCCCTTAACAGTATCTACTTTAAAATATGACCTCTCCGGCCCAAGAGAGGATGTTGTGGTTGGGTGGCTGTTTCCTAGGAGGGCTAGGGAAGCTTTTTGTTTTGACTTGTCTATGACCCACTTTTCCCTGGTAAAAAAAAAAAAAAAAAAAAAACTGCTTTGTCACAGCGATTGCAGTACAGGTGGTGGTCGTTTTGTTTCTTTACTGCTTGTGGTAACCCCTCACTTGATGGGTTATTCTGAGCCTCCCACTGGTGTTCCGACCGCGGACATGCAAGCAGCAGAAACTCACGTGGTGCTCGGACTTGACCCCCTTTGAACAATCGTCAAAGCATACATCCTCTGTCTTACCAAGCAGAAAAATAGCCCCACCCCGCAGCCCCTGTGACCGCTGTGTTGGGTGTTGTATGCAAAACAAGTGTAACCTTTTATGCAAAAGGCACTTGGGCATACACATTGGGCATATCATTGGCATAGTTATCAGTTTCACAGTAAAACTGGTAAAATATGATGGTACATTTACAGTGTCCCAAAACAGGCAGGGTCAAAACCAGAACAGGTGAGCATAGAAAACGTAGTTATGGTCCCAGGCAGTAGATCGATTCCAGGAAAGCAACAAACACAGCAAACAGAACCAAAACAGAAGGCAGAAGGAGAAGTCAATCAGGGTCATACACTGGCAAGAAGAAGAACCACCGCCCAAACACTCACTAATGGTCTCAGAAACACAATACCTCACAAGGAGGCAACTTGACTGCAGGGCTTAAGTAGGGGATTGAACAAGGCATGGCTGGAAGCTACTTGATAATTCACAAGGCACAGCTGGTCAGTATTCAGGGGATGATGAACGGGAGTAGGTTGGATGTGGCAGGTTAGACGTAGACTGGCTTGGTGTGGGCGTGACAGCACTATAAAGTAAAGAGATCAATATTCGACATATCTACATTCAAACTTACGAATATTGTATTGCCCTCTTGCACTCAGGCAATCCCCAGCACGTGGTGAACAAATTTCTTTGTGTATTTGTACTGTCTAAACATTTTTAGTACATCTTAACTATATCGTGATAATACTGAAAACCGTGATCATTTGTGATACTGAATTTTCATACTGCCTAATGGAGGATGTCGGTAAAACTGCCAGGATTGTCGGCGCTCGTCCTGGTTCTACACCTGAATCCAATTCAGATTACCTTATTTATCCCCAAGGGGAAATTTTTGCCTTGGGTGAGTGGTGAGCTTCCGTTGGAGCCTGGTCGGGGAGCTCATGTTTTATTTACACAGCAGCCAGCTGGACTTAAGCACCTGGCCTGGCCTGGTCTGGCCTGGCCTGTGGAGAGCCCATGCTAACTGATTATTCTGTACCTTTGGCTGTTGTCCTCACCCACTGTTACTTTCAAGTAGACTCAGACTCCTGAAGTGTATTGAGTCTTCAGCTATGGAATTGATGGGACACTCACTCATACACCAGATTGCAGTAGGGCAACAGTGCCCTAAGAGCTACGCTACCCACAGTATCACATTTTCGATTCCAAATTTACACATGGGCTTTTTTTTTTTTTTATAGTGTGATACATTATATGATTTTAAGGGGGTGTTTTTTTTAAAGCAATCCAAGTTAATGGACCTCTGAATGTTACAACAGTGCAGTGAAAACGTTTCTTTGACCATGGTGCTACCTAAATAAGACTTATTTAGCAAGTTAAAGGGCCAAGAGATGGTGTGTGGCTTTGCTGATTTGGTGTCTGTGCTTGTGACCAGTAGGTCATCAGTTCAAATCCCACAGACAGCAAAAGTACCTATATCACTGTTGGGCCTTTGATCTGAAGTTCACCCTGCAATCCCTTAAGCCTCTCTCTCACCTTAATGTGTGTCTCACAGAGAGCAAAGTACCATATAGGCATTAGAAAACTGTATTCCAATGCACCTGTGCTTGTACAAGTAGTAAATAATCAGTTCAATTCACTAGTATATAGTTAACAAAAGTAACAGTTATCATAATCATTGTATCCAACTCCTGAATGCCACAGCTGTCAGAACTGTTCATTGACATTTAACATACAATGTGTTGTTTTCTTTGCCATCCTGAAGAGGAAACGACGACCTGATCCAGGGACAACTTGGCGAGGGCGTACTGGGTGACATGAGTTGAGATGAAATGAGATGATTAGAGGAGGTGGCCTGCATGCAGTGACTCTGATTGATATCAGGATTGTTTTTAGTCACCAGACTTTCCGGAGCAGCGGTTATAAAGCTTCACTGTCCTGTCACCGGAGACGCATCTGTTCTCTGTAGACAGGGAGATTTATTTAACCGGTGTGTCATCGGTCTTTTTGTTCTGGTAAATTTTGGTGCTGTTGCTTTGATCCCGCTTGGAACGATGACATAAAGAGGCTCATGTAGAGAGATTGTTCTGTCTGTCCATCAGGGTCCGCAGCTCGTGTCTGGATTCCGAGCTCCTCGGATTCTGACTAAGGAGTTTTGTGTCTTCTCATCTTGCCCTTCCTGGTTGCCATGGAGACAGGCCTACCTCTGTTTTCCGTGTGTATGTCTGCCTCAAAGCTGGGAGAAAGGTATTTGAACCAGACCGTGACCTGAGAAGGCACACGTATAGTCATTTATCGCTCAGGGGTCTTCCTCTTCTTGTGGTCTGCGGACTTTGGAGGCATCAGTTGCAGGTCCTCGCTCTCCTGGATCTCACAGGTCTTCCCCGGGCCACGGGGACATCAGCAGAGAGGAAGATAGCCAGTTGTCAGGCTGTTGGGTCTTAGAAACTCAAAGCTGGTGACACTGTGCCTTTAGAAAGTGGGCGTGATCTGTACATTCTAAATCCATGTGAATCTGATGCTAAAGTATCTCACTGAAGAGCTCAGAGACCAAGCTTGCGAAATTCTGCTGGTTCCTCACATGTTCTTGTCTAACAGACAGAATTGTCACACCTTGCACCACCTTCCTGTTATGCAGGCTCGAGAGCAGCGGCAGGCTACGACTGCGTTGTGTGTCTATCTTGTTTGAATCTCCCCCACTCGCATGCGTGCTGTCCTGCCAAACGAAGAATGATTACAGGGCCCAGTAGGGGGCGTGGTCTTTAAGAACATGAAACCCTGTTCAGGACCCCCCAGGCACTCTGATGGCTTTACAGAATATTGTGATTCAAATTAGCATAAGAAACTAGATGCTTATTGTTGTTGTTGTAAAGGTACGAATTATGCAGCGAGACTGCAGATCTGGGCGTCTTAGATGATTTTTGGTGAAGCCCATTCCGTCATAACTGCGTCGTCTCTGTACTTATAGCTGCTTCCTGTTTCCGGGGAAACCGTGATATTCTCACACCAACGTCGTGGAGGATGCATGACCAGAATGCTGCGTGCATGGGGTGGAGGGTGGGGCATGTCTGGTAGTTCTGCTCCTGTGCCACTGAGTCGGCAAGCAACTGGTATTTGACACACCTGTGAGGTCTTATAAACACCTCCATTTGTGTGTCCCCCCCCCCCCCCTTTTTTTGTGTCTTCTTTTGAAGTGCTGAGAAACCACATCCATTTCTCATGTTTTCTTTTTTGTTTCCATCAAATTGAACGCACCTTGGAGGAGTGTCCACACACCCAGCCGTCAGTCGGTGACACGGGAGGCATGAGGAAGCCCCACTGACTGGACAGTGGTACACAGTAGCAGTCTCGGCTGAGCTTCTCTCCTTGTCCTGGTCCTGGTTGCTTATCCCTTTACAATGAAAGGCATGTTTGGCTTTAAACTGGGCATATTTTTATAGCTGAATATTGAAGGCCCAATTCAATACCATTTAAACATTTTTTTAATGGATCAGAGACCAAATTGCCATCCTGTATTTATGGCTCCTGATTCCATGTTTTTGGCTTGAAACAACTTTACAGCTGTTTGCTGTCTCTTACCCAAATAAGAAGTGCCTTCATCAGCTGTCTAAATACGTATTTTGCGGATTTTGTATGAGAGAGAGACCTGTGGTGGACAAGCATCATATCAAGGGTACTCCACTGTCTGGTTCCCTGTGCCATATGGATAAGCTCCAGGCCCCCCCATAATCCTGCACTCATTCCAGTGAGGAATGCTGGGAACTCTCCCTACAGTCAGTGACCATACTGCCCCAGGGAGTAGGTGATTCCTGTTTCCTCAAGCCAGTGTGTTCAAAGCCCCCCAGAGTGATTTTTTTTTTTCTGAGGAGGAGGAAATGGACACTTCAGATGGGGGTTTAAAGACAGCCAATCTAAATTAAACTTAGACAGATGAATATTTGCAGGTCCTTATGGTAGAATAGGATTGGATAGGCATGACAAAGGTAAGGAGTGCTTGAAGTAGTAAAGGGATTGGATAGGGATGAGAACATTGAGGATCGCCTGGAGTAGTAAAGGGATTGGATAGCGACAAGAGAGATGAGGAGCACCTGGAGTAGTAAATCGAGAGAGAAGGCTTTGGAAATCTTTGTGGGTGGTGCCTTCACCCATAAGCACTTAATCAAAGTCATATTTATTTCTCATTGTTTGCTTATTTGGCTTTAGTAAAGTAAAACCAGGCAGTGATTGGCTGCATATATAGGTCATACCCATCCCCCATCACTAACTCAACACTAATGATGGGGCAAATGAGGCCTCTGAATCTGAGGTTAGTTCAGAATACTCCCAACAACCAATTGACTGCATTGATTGGCTCATTTTGGATTCTCCCACCCACCACGGATTCTGAAGCCTCGTTTGTTCCATCACTTAAAAACCAAGCATGGGTACAATGAATCAGAAAGCCTGTTATTGGTGATTGTGCCAGTTGTAAAAATGACCATCTCAACTTTCTCCTTTGGGGGGGGGGGGAGTTAGGTTTTATGAATGACACTGGGTGTGTGGAGGATTTCTGTTTCCAAAACAATCGAAGGTCCAATATCTCTCCTCCATCCTGGTTTGTGTTGTGTGGCAGCTAAGGTTTGTGTCCTGGATGGGGGTCTTCAGTTGAACTCTTGGGTGTAGCTGAGGGGGGGCAGTTAGACAAAGATTTTTACTGCATTCTGGTCCGAGTAGCATGTAGTACAGTCTTTATGAGAGCACCAAAAGCCTGACCCTCAGTCCGTCTAGTGCTGTTCTCCTTTAAAACTTAAGCTCTCAATCTACTTCGGACTCCAGAGTCCCCTCACCCAGTTCATTGAGGATTTTTCAAATCCCCTCCTTCATCCTGAGTCCCTTGGGAAGCTGACAAGAGTTGTGGCAGCTGCAAGATTCTGGACATGCTAAAAGACCGTCCTCATTTTCCCAGCGGGAAAATGATGTTTACGCAGCGTTCCATGGCTTCTGACTGTGGGTAATGTGCCAGCCCGGTCCCACTGGGAAACGGCGCATCTTGATGGCGGGCACAGGGGAACTCGATCAGAACCGTACTGCCGCAGTCCGTCTGGCTCTACACTCTGCTTCTCTCTAAACGTTCGTCATAGCTATGACCCCAGCCCTGCACTGCAGTGCGTCACTAAGCCAGATGTTGAATTCCTCTTTGTGTTCACCAGCAGGGAGCGTAATCATTAAGGAATTTGAGTCCTGGGCCCTCGACGCTTGCTGACCGTTCTCTTTTTGTCCTTCTTGCCCTTGATCCCTACCCCTGCCAGATCCTCATCCATCACCTTCCATTATGACGTCCACACAGCTGTACACGTTTTTAACTAAGAATAGACCCCTGCATGCTTTTTATGGCAACAGCTGTTTTTTAAAATCACCATTATCCCCCAGAGGAAGACAGGCTTTAGCATAATCATTGGCCCCCTTCCCATACTCTGCAAAGGCCAGGGTCTGCTGCACACTTGGGGGGGAGGTTATGGGACAGAGTTCCTCGTTCTGCAAAGTTAATCCTGTACCTTTGCAGTAACCCTTGGAATGATCCGGAACTGAGCGGGCTCCATGTGAAAATCAGCGAGTAAAATATTGCTGCATGTGCATATTTTTTTTTTTTTGGTGGGTTTTGTAAGCAGGGGTCATCATAATGGTACACAGGTTTCAGGGTGAGGTCCCAACATTTGTTCTTTAAGTGTTTTATATCTTGTAACCTATACTTGTAACCTTCCATGGCTAAGGCACTCTGTATTAGTTTAGTCAGTACTAAAAGCTTTTGATTAGGGATGGGACAAATGAGGCTTCAAAACCTGTGGTGGGTGAGAGTATCCTGAACTAACAAATTAGTGCTATTTCTAGCATTGATTGGTTAATTCGGGATATTCCCACCTACCGCACCAGCACTGAGTGGTTAGTTCAGTATACTCCCCCTTTCCACGGGTTTTGAACCCTGATTTTTCCCATCACTACTTTTGGTTGTTTGTAATGAAGGGAAATGAGTCAAATGGAGGTGTTTGTTGGGTTGCTAATGATGCCCCTTCACCCTCCTACAGAACTGTGTCGCATTGATGAGGCCCTTTGTAAGGATGAAAATGCCATCCTGAGCTTCGAGGCAATACGTAGCATCCACAAGCAGATGGACGACGATGCTAACGGCAATGTGGATGTGGCCGAGACCGATGGGGTGAGTCAAGCATGGCTTAGTGGTAACGAGATGGACTGGGGCACGAAGAGATGGGAAAGGTTGCTGCTGTCTTAAACTGGAATGAGGATTAAGTGCTCCATGAAAATGGCTTCACAAATGAGTGAAATGGAACCTGTATTGGGTGTACCAATCGGGTAAAATTGCCTGGATGATGGGCTGATCAGCAAATTGGTCATAGCTGCATTCACAAGAGTTTTTTTGTTCCAAGTGTAGAACTGGTATACCTTTGTTAAATGTCCTCTCAGCTTAGTGGTATTGCATGACTCAAACGCGATTCACGTATGACTACAGCCAGCCACACATGGGGTTGTACTGATTGGTGGGCTGTAACCATGTGAGGCCATGAGTTGTCTGTCCTGTGAGAACCACCTCCCGTGGGCTCTGAGGTTTTCCTGTTGTCGACTGAAAGCATGTCTTGAGGGCAGTTCACTGGTTTCCATACACACACTTCAGCACAGAGATGGACATGTACGTATGTACGTTACCAAGGTCTGCATAAGCCCTCCGTCTGAGATGGTTGATCTCTCAGCCTCATACACAAACTGTTGCTTGTTGTGAAGGAAATACTCATTCCCACACAAATGCACAAACTTCTTCATGAATGCATGCACCCTTAGGATCTTATGCGTGTGATCACCTAAGTATACAGATGCACATAGATGTACACATGTGGTACTGTTCCTCCAGACAGTAGTTTTTAATGACTAGGCCCATACTGATAACAGAGTGTTACGTTTGGGGCAGATTTCACCCTGGGTGGCTGGCCGCTTCTGTTTTCCTCTGTGAATAGATAGGGTGGGTCAGAGTGTGGAGTTGGGGCCGAGGCCAGAATTTGCTTTGTATGTGCCTGATCTTATGGCTTTTTGTATGGGCCTTCCCATCCAGCTGCAGCCTGTAGAAAGCATGGTGTGACATTAGTAGTTAGTAAGAGGGGTTATTGGGGCTGTATTTCTGCTTGGTCGGCTGTGTACAGGTTAAGGATCTGTGCCCATGTTTGGAAGGTCATGGGATCAAATCCCATGGGTAGCAGAGTAATCGTATCATCGATGAGCAAGGCCCTTAATCACAACTGCCCCTGGAATGCTGATTGACCCTGCTCTCTGAATAACCCTAAATTGATGGCACATTTATGGATAATTAGCCCCAAAGTGGGGCTGTCAAGTTCTGTCTGCCAAAAAGCTGCAGGAGACCATGGGTAAGACTTCTTGACCTGGGGGGGTGTTCCCTCTCTCTGTGTAGTTCCTCAGGGAGGACTTGAACTACAACGACCCCAAAGCCAAGCACAACAGCTTTCACGGCGCTGACTTACTCATAAGTGTGGAGGATATGTGGAACGCCTGGAAGGCTTCGGCAGGTTTGTCTGTCCGCAAGAGAAGTCGGGTCTCGCTGGTACTCAAGCTGCTCCACAATTCATTTCTCAATTGTTCAATTCCCCAACTCCCCCTCCTAACTTAATTCTGTTCCGTTCCATGTTTCCTTTCTCTTTTTCTTTGGTCCCGTGGGCCACTGCTGTCTAGACAGCCCTGAGGTCCAGCGGTGTGCCGCAGAGTCCATACACAAACACACGCCCCCTCCAACCCCCAGCCAGAGTCCACCAGACAGCCTTGCTTGCTTGAACATGTCCCCTGTTACTGCCTGGGATTTTTTTGGTACTGGCCTCCTTGGGGGAGCTGATCCCATTATCCCAGTTTATCTCAACTCCATGGCCTGCTGCCTCCTCCTTGGGGAGGTGGGACGGGTGCTCTAACACCTTTTTAGTTCCTCTCACACACACTTTCAGCAGTGCTGTCTTTCAGGCTACTCACACCCCCACTTTTAAATTAAGCAAGGGAGGGCGTGTGTGTGGGTGGGTAGGTGTGCACTCACTTGTTCTTTTCTGAACACAGACATCCACACACACTGTCTTATACTGTACAGCTGAGTGGTGTCACTATCTAACTGCAACTGGATGGTGTCTCTCTCTCCTATTGCATGACTGAATGATGTCTCTGTGCCTAACAGTGTACAACTGGATGGTGTCTGTCTCTCCTATTGCATGACTGAATGATGTCTCTGTGCCTAACAGTGTACAACTGGATGGTGTCTGTCTCTCCTATTGC
>JAACJT020000032.1:9408556-9423797 GCA_009936485.2 Gymnarchus niloticus | reverse complement strand
GAGAGGGTGGTGTGGTGGAATAGGCAAAGAAGAGGGGGGTGGGTTTGTGAGGTGGCGGCCTTTTTCTCTTTCCTCCAAGGGGGGGTTTTTATTTGCCCCCCCCCCCCCCCCCCCCCATACACACACGCACACATTCTGTTGTTTTCCATGTGCTAATCCCCTGAGTCCTTGGTCCCCCCAGTTCCCCATTCAGGTCATTTGTTCTCCACACCTGCTCCCCTCTGCTTGTATTGCTCTTGAACTCCTTTGCTCCTGCTCATAAAAGCCACCTCCCCCAAACATCTCTGAATAGCCTCACAGTGAGGTTCCGGGCCGAATGTCTGCTTGAGGTTGCCAAGATGCGCCTACGGATGGCACTTCAATTCCATATGGATGCAAACCCATCACGTGGGCAGAGGCATTCACATGGCAAACACACACACGTGTGTGGGTGGCTGGGGACAAATGTACACATTCCCACACCCATAACTGCATGTCGAAAAGGATGTTTCCTGTAGCTGCTGTTACAAATAAAATGAGATTCTGCAGTGTTCTGGCAGTACTGAGGTATTCATTCTTTCCTAAATATGCACATGAATGTCATGGTACAGAGAGCAAATTGTGATGTCACTTCCTGTGGGAGGTCACTTCCTGTCACCTTTTACGGTAGGGGACAGTAGGATGATACCTGTTGCATCTGCAGAAACACCCACGCGAGACCACATCCGAAATGCAATAAGATGTCAGTGGTGACTAGTGATACAGTAATGACAGTTCATGTAAAATATGTCACAATGGGTGCTTTAATTCAGTGTCGATGAATACCGCAAAATACATGATAGATGTGCACTAATGATGTGCGTCTGTGGTGTTGCTCGTTATTGATGATGCACTGTAGGGCCTGTAATCTGCTCTTAAAACCTTCCATAATGTTGCAGTCTTGTTCTCTGTTTAGTAACTCAGTTACACGTTTACTTCCCTCCCCCCCCAACCGTTCAGGCTACAGAGAGCGCAAGAGGACCACCGCACAGTGGAGGTGGAGAAGGTGACCTTGGAGCAAAAGCTGAGGGATGAGATCAACGCGGCCAAGCAGGAGGCCCAGCGGCTGAAGATGCTGCGGGAGGGGACGGAGAACGAGCTGAGCCGTCAGAAGTACGCCGAGGAGGAGCTGGAACAGGTAGAGCTGATCGGGCTGGATTCAGGCAGCGGGTGACCTGAACAGGTAGAGCTGATCGGGCTGGATTCAGGCAGCGGGTGACCTGAACAGGTAGAGCTGATCCGGCTGGATTCAGGCAGCGGGTGACCGTTCTGGAGGACCTCATGACAGTTTTGTTGGATGAGATGCAGCGCACTCCCCACACCGAGTGACCATCGTCAGTGGTATCTTGTCAGAGGTGACCTTGTGCTTCATTCTTGGGGTCAATACTGCAAGGCATGTAATTGAATATGTGCCCCTCCCTCACGCAGTCATCCCCACAGACGACTGAGGATATCAGTCATTGGTACAGAGTTGAGGTTTCTCCAACATACATCCCATTGTTGTTCAGTCTCGGACCTCCATCCCCCTCCCAGGTCCGTATGGCCCTGAAGAAGGCAGAGAAGGAGCTGGAATCACGGGGCAGCTGGTCCCCACCTGAGCCACTGCAGAAGTGGCTGCAGCTGACACACGAAGTGGAGGTGCAGTACTACAACGTCAAGAAGCAGAACGCCGAGCGCCAGCTACTGGTGGCCAAGGAGGGGGTGAGGCCTCACTTCCTCTCAGCCCTGTGCGGTCTGCATTTGATATCGTCGTGATGGCACATCCTGTTGCTACAACGATGGAGGGGCTCATGCATGGCTGTCTTCCTCCAGGCAGAGAAGATCAAGAAGAAGAGGAACACGCTCTTTGGAACGTTCAGTGTAGCGCACAGCTCCTCGCTGGACGACGTGGACCACAAGATCCTCACAGCAAAGTGAGCACCTCTGCCTCAGATCTGTCCTTGAGGCCAGCCTCCCCAACCCTATCGCAATTCCCTTTTTTTTTTTTTTTTTTTTTTTTTTTTTTTTTTTTTTTTTTTTTTTTCTCCACCTTCCCCATATTGTTTCTCTCTGGCATCCATTCCTCGTCTCTCCTCCCCTTTTCTCTAGACAAGCCTTGGGCGAGGTGACGGCAGCCCTGCGGGAGAAGCTTCACCGTTGGCAGCAGATCGAGGTCCTGACAGGATTCTCCATCGTGAGCAACCCCGGTCTGCCTTCCCTGGCCTCTGCGCTCAACCTGGACCCCAGCTTCGTCGGCGGCGCCAGCGGTCGTGCCGTGCCCCAGCACCTCATAGTCTCGGATGACGTCGACGACCTGGACGAGGACATCCTTTCTCCCGGCACGATGCAATGTAAGGGCCAACCCGGTGCATCAGCAGAGGGGCGGGGGGTGGGAAAACACAGGCAATCCAGGGGCCTGCTGGGAAAATCCAAAAAGCTGCCCTCTGCAGAAAAATAGCACGGCTAGCAAATGGTATAACCAAGCATCCTGCCAGAGCGCCCCCTGCTGGATAGAGAAGGTAGACTGAACATTGAGGAACTTTGACTAAGTAGCCAATCAAGCCTCACTCGTTTGGAATAAACACTTGTTCTGTTCAATAAACAGAAATGCAGTGCATGAATGAAAAATGAAATCTTTTTTTTGCCATTTGTACCAGTTTCACACAGTACATTGGAATGTGTTTTTCACATATCCCATCTTGCTCTTCATGAGGACACACAGTCAGCTTGGGCTCAGAGCACAGGGTCAGCCATTTCTCCAGTGCTCTGCAGCAGTTGCAAGGGCCTTGCTTACCTTTTGCTGGTTGTGGAACTTGATCTAGTGACCTTCTGGTCACAGTACTGACACCAAACCCAGAGTCACATGCTGCCCCACAGCATGCTTGGTTTCCCCACTCCTCCCCAGCCGCCATCATGGATTACGTTATTGAAATGCTGTGCCTTGTTTTATTTCATCATTTTATTTCCTGTGGTAAAAGGTTTGTGTGATTGAATTTCAACATGCAGCGCTGCTTCAGAACCTGTTCTGTGTTTTGTATTCACCCATTTTGAAATTAAACATTTCATAATGTATATCTGAAACAAGATTTGCAGTACCGTATTTGTTACAGTGTCATTGAACGTAACTTTGGTTCTCTGGAGTTCTAGATGAGACCAAATGTCAAACAGACGAAAGAATGGTGCATTTGTAAACCTACCTGGCCACGGTACCCATCCAATCTGCATCGCTCCCGATTCTGGGTCAGTTACTTGGCCCGGTTCAGATTTTCGTGTCACTATCGAGGTCGCGGGTTCCCTTGGTGTTGTACCTGGCCTTAATGTCGAGGACCTGAGGGATATTAGACAGATTCGCTCTCCTGCTCCACTCGACTGGGCTTTTGGTGGTGACCCCATGATGTGGTATGGATAATCAAGAGGGCTCTGAGATGAATGCTAGCATCACTTACCAGTAGGAGCCATAGAAGGTGTGGCTCATTGTCCCTAAAGGTAAGGCAAAGACATCCTTTGCAGGCCCGCTGAAGTGCCAGGGTTTTCCCTCTTGGCTGTCTGGACCGATGTTGCCTTAAAGTGACCAAAACCGAATGTGTGGAGGCCAGGAATGCTTATAAAGCTCCTGTCCTCCATTCCTGCCATGATCATTCCAGGTGTACAGGCCATTCTAAGAATTCACCTGCCGTTTAACCATCAGTCGCTCGATTTTCATGTACTCTGATTCCTCCGCCAAGTTACAGTAAGGCTCGCCAAATCTCTACGCGACACATTTCTCACAGCCTGATTCTGAAGCTTTTAGGTCCCTTTGGATTTCCCGAATACCAGTTGGTGGACGGTGCCCAGTGACGCAGACTGTTGGAGAACGGGACGACCGTTTGTGCTGCTGATTTGGAGGGGACTGAACGCTATTCCCATAGACTACAGGGTTGCATGGGATTTGCAGGCCTGCAGTACTGCAGGCTTTCAGCTGTGTGTAAGCTGTCATATTAATCATGGCCTCCCTCCCTTTCCACCCACCTGCTCCTACCTCTCTTCCACGTGATTGGCCAACCCCGGCCACCCTCACCCTCCAGACGCCGCCTGGCAGATGGAACATCGTGACAGCGACTTATGGCCCACAGGTGTCAACTACTACTCGCGGTGGAAACATGCCGGTTGGGCCCCAACCTCCCACCCTCTGCTCTCGCCAATATCTGCCCCTTCGAAACTCATTCATTAACCTTCTTATATTCTGCCTCCCCCCTTGGCAAATTTCCTCCCTTAGCAGTGCCTTTGCTAGCCTTTGTGTGCATTCATCTAGGGGGGAAGGTTTGCGCTTGAGATGATGATGGGGTCCTGGCTGTGCTGAGGTGCTGAAATGATGTTTGACCTTTGATGTTTATTCTTCTCTCCCTCCATTCACAGCTATTAAACGCTTTGGCATTTTGCTCATCTGCATATTACTCATACATTAACCATTGTAACACTCAGCTGACTTAATTCCATGAACTCTAAGTGACCCAATTACTAAAAAAAAAAATCACTTGGTTGTAATCCTTGCAAGTAGATCTGCCCTGAGCTCACAGCCATGTGTGTCTGATGATCCTCTGATTTGCTGCCCTACAAATCATCACCCGCTTTGAAAAAACCTCGACTGAATTTCAAACTTAAATTACTTTGGAACCTTCTGACAGACCTCAGATCCGGACAGATCTGGATTTTTCTGGCAAACATATAAGGTCATAAACCTCATCCATGTTATATTTAGGGATGTGCCAAACTGATATTCAGTATCATTTTGTCTGATACTGGCCAAAAACACTAGATGAGTTGTCAGAAATAAATAATTATATATACATAATCTGATATAATGACACACAGGCAATCCTGGCTTCGCGTTGCCAAACCGGCATTTTGTTTCGTAATTATTCTTTTAGGGAGTTACAGTATTTGGTTCATAGTCTGAGCATTTTTCAGATATACTTAAGTGGAAACAAAAAGACTATTAGATTGGTATTGGCTATATTATCGGTATCGGAGATGAAAAAGCGATATTGAGCCCTCCGTAGTTACATTACCGTGTCCACACTTCAGTGTTGCTTGTATGTTTCACTCATGTTCAACAGGACTTCAGAAGTGCTCGTGTTGACTTTTACCATGGCTGCTGGACTTGACAGCCTGTGAAGACACCTCTCCTTGTGGTCATTTAGTAGAAGCAAGTGTGATATGCCGTTTTCTGTTAATCGCTAACGACTAGAACATAACTGCTCTGAGGGTTGGGTCATTTGTGGTGATTATCTCGTTTACATTTTTCTCTCTCGCTTGGCTGCCACGTAACCATCCAGTCACTTGCCAGAGGCCTTCAGGTTGCCATTTGAGGTTGAGATTGATCCATCTGCCCGAACTTGCACTGTGTAAAGAATGCTCCCTAGTTATTTTGAACAAATGTAGACTGTGGAACAAATGAATTCAAACAAAATGACCAAATTAGGATTAAAAATCTCGCAACGTCACGCAGTACAAGACTCATTCCAAAACAACTGCCGTAGGTCACATTAAGATCGTTACATAAACCCAACTACAGCGAACGGTTACTGATTAAAGGCCTGTTTTTATTGCTGTTCAAGCATAAAACAAATTACCGAGCTTAGCTGCGGTCAGTTCCTACGGGATGGAGATGTCCAGCTTCCTCCCATAGCTTTGTTACAGAGATGTTCACTCCAACACATTTTAGTGTCATTGCAGCGTGTCTCTCAGAGTGCTAATTCCGTGGCTATTAGAACAGTGTTGCTGTTATGCGGATTAGTCCTCATTAAAAACTGTCATTCATGCCTCTGTCTGTTGATTGGCTGAGAGTCTTTACTGCTCAGTGCCACCTGCTCCTTTCTCTGCTTTCAGCTGCCCACCTTGCTTCCCACTTTTTCTCTGCTGTTTCCTTCCAGTCTCGCTGGCCTTTGGTGTGGTTCTCCACGGCGCTGAGAGTGAACGCAATAATTCTGAGTATGTGTGTGCGTGAGCTGGCGGGTGCCTGAGCGCTCTGTAATTCCACGTGCGTTTGTGTTCTCGTGCTCACAGCTCCCAGTCTGATGTCCCTGCGGCAACGCCACCTGGACCTCCAGCTGGTGTCGGGCTCCCAGAGGTTGGTAGAAGGCGGCCCCCCGGCAGGGCAGCGAGAGGAGTGCAGCAGGGGTGGCGGCACTCACCAGGCACGCGCGCAGGCCTGCTCCTGGCTGAGACGCAGACACTCCATGGGGCACTTCGAGTTCCACCCCTTGTCCCCCCTCTCCTCGTCAGTCTCGCACCCATCCGTTATGTGCTGCTCTCCTCTTCCATCTCTTCTCTCTCCATCTTCTGCTTAGCTCCCTTCCTCCGCTCTCTGTCACATCTCTTATTTCTAGCCCATGGAACCCGTTTCTGGCCGCCAGCCCACAGGTGGCACTGCTGTGCAGTCCAGGCACTCCAGCTGTGGGTAAAGCCTCTATCCTCACCTCCTGTATGTGTGCAGGCCTCAGCTCGTGTGTGGATGGAGGGTTTGACTGTTTATCATCTTCTTCACCCTATTAACACACATATGTAATGTAGTGCTTTTTTGTTTTCACTTGCCTGGGCAATCTATTTTGGCTTAACATTTCTTTTCTGTAAATATCAGCCACACATTTTTCTCCTAACCCACTAAGACCCCCACCCCACCCCCACTTTACTGGGTGTCTATCAGCACTTTGAACTTTCTTGATGCTCCCTTGGTCGATGCCCTCCCCTGTGGGTCTCCCACTATCACTAGACCGAGGCTTAGTGTACTTGAATCTCCACAGTACCGGGCCCCTCTTCCCAAATGTTAACCTGTTCCTTCATGCTTACAGGGAACTGAACCGATCCGATTCAGACTCCTCCCTATGCTCAACTAAGACTGTTGAGCACCAGCGCCTAACAGCATTCTACAGCTCCAAGGGTCACCCCATCCGGGCCGTTTCCCAGCTGCATGGCACCGCCTCCTCTCATAGCCACACCCCCAATGGAGGGAGCCGCCCCATCCCAGAGGGCGAGGCCTGGGTGGAGGCTGACAGCCCCCTGATGATGAAGAGGGTTTACGGTAGCATGGAGAAGTCTGCCAGCCTTGGGGAGATTAGCAGCGGCGTGACACGGCTGTCTCCCTCTGAGTCCTCTCACTCCCTCAGCCCTGCCTCCACCGATCCAGACACACCCTCTCCCACTGTGGGGCAGCTAGGTGTCACTGTGGGGAAGGTAGGTACCCGCATCCCCCAGTTCACCTCCAAGAAGAGCCCCCTAGAGGAGGATAGCGGCTCTACGGGGGAGGAGACGGACTCCAGCGGCAACCGCAAGAAACATACATTCAAGATCTTCAAGAAGCAGAGGAAGTGAAAAGGAGCCCAGATGACTGCTTCTCAATGAGGGCTTTAGCGGTGTGTTCTGTTTCCTTACAATGCTTTTCTAGTTACAGAGTTGCCAGCTGCAAGGTACTCTCTTCCTGTGAACCTGTGGGAGCCATTCACTGATATATATATATTTGGGGGGGGAGTGGGGGGGCATTTATTTTTCATGAGCTAATAATTGCACTGGGATGGGGTAGGTTTCCAATGCAAGGCATTACGTTTCCTGAAGGCAGTGGTGCCAGCTTTTCAAAAGGATTTGCAGCACCTGAGTGCCACTCTAGATTTATCACTTACTCATTGTCATTTAGTTTCCCTTTGCATGTGACTGCTGTCATTCAAATGACGATTGTAGCTCTTCGATTCCTTTGCTATTCTCAGCTAAGCTACTCAGCATGAAAAAAATGCCAGTTTTATTTCTTTTCTGACGGGTTTTCACATTCCTCCTCCCAATGAAGGAGGAGATGGGCAGCCTGGACCTGAAGGAAGAGGACTGCCCGTGTTAGGGACATTTTAGGTGAATTCAAAAGGGCTGAATGATGTTCAGAGCAATCCACTGACCTTGTGCAGGGTCCTGACGTATCTTAAAGTGCTCACATATGCAGGCACCTGAGTTGCTGAATGCTGCAAAAAAACAGACATAATTTGTCTCGGACAAAATCACGTTTTCTTCTATCGCCGGAGTCCTGAATCATGAAGGACACTCTGCTGGTAAGGGAAAGGCTTCAATCATTCCTTTGCTCTTGCATTATCTATGCATGTCTGACAAAAAAATCTTGATGGAAACTTTCAGACTGGTGTACTGTGTCAGAAAATGTGGACTGAAAAAGTCTTGTGACCTTTGAAAAGCTACTCAATGTCTGTAGGACAATAAATATAAGGAATTTGTTGAATTTTATGTCTTGTCAAATTGTAAAAAACACGTTTTTTTAATGTATATATTGTGTTATACTTGCTTATAAAGTGTTAATATATAATGGAGCTTAAGTGAAATCCAAAATAATATATGCATTTTTTCATATTGACATCAAACTTTTAAAATGTTCTTATATGATTCCCCATAGTGGAATATGTTGGGCTTTAATGAGGAATTAGCTTAGTTATAAATGCCATGTTAATGGCTCATAATTTGCCAAGTAAAGCTTTGGCTTTTCAGTAACCCAGAACAAAGAGGAGTGTCCGAATGCTGTCATTCGCTGGTTTTTACCAAATCAGAATGCTTTTCTCTCCATCTGCAAATCTGATTGGATACAGAACCATCAGCAGCTAGGTCTTCTTACTGTCCTGCCATTCCAATAGCCTGGGGACCCTATGGGCAGAACAGACTTGGTGTTTTGTCACCTTCTCCTATCTGTTGAATGTCATCCTCTGTTATCTGCAGTGCCTCTAATACTGAGCTGGGATGGGTTTATGAAATGTGCTACCCCTTCCTTATTGCCGTGGTATCAGGAGAGGAGGCATGGCACCAGGATTGGTTTGACCCATTACCCTTCACTGTGCATATCTCCATCACTGTGGAACCATCTCCATTTCTGTCCTTCGCAACTTCAACCATGGGATACCTGGAACCTGGAACTGATCCCTGGCATTGAGGCCAGATGGCCAAATGGGGCTATCCCCTTGTCTCGCCACCATCCTCACCCACAATGCAACACTGGACATTCAGCACGGTTCCTTGATGCAGTAAGGACTCTCAGCCAATCAACATGAAGCATTGCTGATGGCCAAAGGACCTGAACCTCTGACTTGATTGGCTTGAATCATTTCCGGAAATCCTAAGTGGTATAATGTGCGATATATTTTTTTTTTTTAACCCCTGCAAGCCACTTAGCATAAAGGCGATGACCAGGAAATGAACGTCAGATTATAGGGTGAGGATGATAAGCATGAACCCAAAGAGGCCGGCAATCAGATTGTTATTGTGCCTTTGGAGTCTGATGAACTCACCTAAACTGCAGATCCTGGTGATGGCCTTGTTGTGGAGTCTTGGGTTGTTATACTCTGAAGTCAATTTGAAGTATTTTTTGTAAAACTGTTTGAAGTTCTCAGTTTCTAAACTGTTTCTAAACATATTTTTTGCACGTTGAAGCTTTAAAATGGTTAAACCAGTCAGGTGTCCGTCTCTGTCAAAATTGTGTTGTTCTGTGTCTTGGACGCATGTTGCCTGTAGCAGAACCAGAACAGACAGTGGGGTGGGGGGGATCGATTGTAACAGATTGCTCCACTCCACCTCAAACATGCCTGAATTTCCCATCCTCTGCTTCTGAAAGCACTCTGCCTTTGTATGAAATGCACTTCCTGTGATGTGTTTTATGGCACTTCGCCCCTGCATGAGAGCAATAAACTATTTTGAACAAATGTTTTTCTTATTCTTCTCCTGCATTGGACTCTAATTATTTGACTAATGGATATCCATAGCTTAAATGTGGTCTTTTACTGCCACTGTACATATTTATGAAGCGTTTCTTGAGCTAGTTGACCTATATACCTCGGTCAGTAGTAAAACCACATCACCTGGTGATTGAATTGGCTGGTTGCCAATGTTGTTGTACCATCTTAAATCTTAGATTCCCCCCCCCATGCCGCATCAGTCAACAAGTGTTCATGCTTGTCGTTTCCATAGCAATTGCAGTTAGGAGGACAGGTCGCTAGCCCAATGCTCACATTCACACACACGGCAGTTTCATGGTGCAGCCAGTTAGCCTAGAACACATCTTTGGTCTGTGGGAGGAAACTGGAGTACCTGGAGGAAATCCATGCAGGCACGGGGAGAACATGTAAACTCCACACAGAAAGGCTCCAGCCAAAAGTCAAACCCAGAACCTTCTTGCTGTGAGGCAGATGTGTTAACCACTCGGCCATGATGCCACCAGTTGGGGGTGTAGGAGGAGGCAAAAGACTTGGATGAGAACCGCTGCAGTGGGACAGTGTGTTCGATTGCTGGTGTGGGGTTTGAGTTTTTACAGAAGGGCTCGGGTAGGCATGGTCAGCCTTAAGGTCATGATGAGGTTTTTCAGCAGGTGGTAGTCACATGACCGCCATTGTATTCTTGAAGGTACCAGAATATCCAGATGCACAGATAGTTAGAACTGGGTTTAACTAGTGCTTCAAAATGGGGGAGGGATACAAGTAGGTTAAAGCAAGTGAGTAATTTCTGTAGATTAGTGTGTCCAGCTGGCAGAATGGGTAAAGGACTCAGTCTCCAGCACCTATGATAAGTGACATAAAATGGTGTCTGACATTGTCTCAGTGATGAATTTTTAAGTCCCCTCAGCCTCAGTAAGGTCTCATCTAGCAAAACTTCCCTGTTACCATGGCGTCCATCTTTTGTTTCCCATGACGCACCGCAGTGTGGTTCACTGGTGGTCTGAACGTCTACAAACCGTATATCTGAGAACGTCGAAGATCTTTGAGAAAACATTCCCTGCAATGAAGAGGCCTATTTCTGGACATGCCGAACTACCAGCATGTTTCCAAACAACAGATGTCTGATGGTTTGTATTCCTTCACGGTTGCAAATTTAGACACACAAATGAGCCTGCAGTCTGCAGCTTGTTGCACCGTTTTAACAAAAACAAGCAACAGTTCAATGTAAATAAAAGTTTTTATTTAGACTTGGGTATATGTGGAGGTTGTTGTCGTCTGATTCTGTAAATAATACAATACCTATACACACGCATGCACAGAAGAACACACATCCAAACACGGGCACACCTGAAGTTCAAGCTAAAGTACTGCATAGATAAAAAAAGGCCAGAGAGATCTTCCTCCCATCCTTTGCCTTACAGCATTAGTGGACGATAGGCACTGAATGGCAACCTGTGCCAACATTACCTCGGGCCGCTGCGTGAGCCTGGGGTGGGCTGTTACACAACCGACTGGAGGAAGGTGCAGAGGCTCCTGGCTGCTTGTTAATATGTTTGCACTGCCACCCTGTGGCCATGTAGAAACATTGTCATAGCTGGGAACTGGCATCCCATCTTTGATGATCGGCTAAAAGCAAAATCACAATGGATCTATGTGTGTGCTAGTTAGCCCCCTCTGGTCTTCTTAAACATTCAAAATTGAAAATAAACCCTCAAGTGACTGCAAAGTCCACAGGACTGCAACATGCCAAGAGGGGAATAGTGAAAGCAGCATTGCAAAGCATCATCGAACTGAAGCCTGTAGAATGTTTTGACTGGACTGGGATCAAGGGGACTGAACCCCTTCATATTCCAACATCGGTGAACTAGGTGCCGGCAACGTTTCCACAACATTCCCACAACAGTACATTCATCAGTTGCGGTAGAAGGATACAAAGGGGTTTTAAAATGACCTTTTAAATATTTATATACATAAACATTAAAACGAGATTTATTCCAGTAGTAAAACTGTGCCAAAACCACACGTCAGGGCTTGACAGATGACGCCCATCTTTCAGACGTCACTTGCATCTGAAGAAACAGCTGAGAGATAACTTCCTATCCCCCATCTCCGGGGGAGTCTGCAGTTGCCAGACCAGTCACGCAATCTCAGCTTCAGCCCGTGGCAAGACGTACACAGCCAGACCAGGAAGCGGGGAACCACAGTGTGTCTCCATGGAAACGTAGTCATCACAGAGTTCTACATAGCATCACTGTTACTGGCTGTGCATCTGCCCTCCTGCCCCACAGGGGTAGGGGGTCTTACGCCTCACTGGCATTCTCCCAGGCCATGGCAGTGAAGTCCGATTCTGTCAGGTTAACGGTGAAAGGCGCCTCCACCCTCTCCGGCTCCGGCATGCCCTGGCTGACACGCCAGGAATTCAGTGGACGGACAGCTTTCATGTATCTCTGAGGGGACAGGGACACACACGCATTCTCATGTGCACATAAAGCAGGAAGTCAGCCCAGATAGTCCAACATTCCACACCCTCTGCTTCTCATGCTTCCATGGTTACAGTTCCTCTCTGCTTCCCACAGATACAATGACATTAATACTGTACTGTCTGCATTCCTGTTAGCTTTGCCGAGCCTACCCGCCTCCCTCCTTTTCCCAAAATTGTTTTGTGCCCCTACCAGACATCACCTACATCTTTCAGGGTGCCGGTCTCCTTGCTCATGGCCACGACAGCCCAGATGGGAATCTGAAGGCAGCAGACGGTGCCCATGCACACGCCCAGCGCCTTGCCCCAAAATGGGAACACGTAGGAGCCGTAGCAGAGTGGGGTGTTGTACATGTCCATGAAGATGTAGATCAGTATGAACTGAAACAGAGCCAAAATGAAGGCAACAGTCTATCAACAGGCTAAAGCTGACTGGTGTCACCCATCACACAATAGGGCTGGGCTAGCTACTCAGACAACAAAAATGCAGGCTAAGCCATGCTCTGGGAAACAGGATATTAAAAAAGACAAACAAATCTGATTTTCCCATAGAAACAGTGTTAAGATAACAGCTCATGTTCAGCTTTTTATTAGTTGGTTAAAAACATTTTAAGCAAGTAATGAAAAACACAGTATAAAGATAAATATCAGTAAGAGTGTACACATTTGTTTGAATAAACCAAAGCAGTAAATACAAACGAACAATCTATGCAGTATCACACAGTACAGCAGTGAGGTGTAATGACTTACTCATCTAACTGCAGTGGGCTTTGTGGCTTAATACACAAACTTCTGAAGCTTAAAATGTTAGGATCCCATGAACAAGGCACCCCCCACCAAAAACGTTCAGAAAAACCTACTGCAAAGACATCACCTCACACCTGTAATTGTCATTAGACTCTGGGGCTACCATTGACCAACACTCACCAACAAGAGGAACGGGGTGATGAATGCCCAGCATGCCTTGAAGTAGAGCAGCATCTTGGAGCACCAGGGAGGACAGCGGCAGATCATGTCGATGATGTCATGGCAGAACTGGTTCACCCCTATTAACACACACACACACACACACACACACACACACACACACACACACACACACACACACACACACACACACACACACAAAATGAGCCTCTCACTGGAACAGAACCGGGCCAACCAGGGACATGGCCAGGGGACGCACCGTAGAAGAACGAAACGCCGATGCACATGAAGAGCGTGATGATGATGAGGCCGAAGCTGGTGCTGAACGAGTCGATGAGGGTGAACCAGTAGATGCCCCCCTGGAGAGGCCGATACGGAGGAGTGTCATGATGCTGCCACACGTACGCCACACGCCCCACACACGCGGCGTTCTACTCACATCCGTGATCAGCAGTAAGCCCATCAGGTAGAGCGCAAAGCAGAGGGCGCCGAGAAACAGCACTTTGTGCTTCATGTTGCGTCTTAGCTGGGGAAATTCATCCAGCATGGCTGTGGTGATGCCCTCCATGTTCCCAAACTGCAAGGGGAGCGGTGAGCAGGGATTCAGATTCTAAAGGTTAAAATATCTGAGATCTAATGCAGGACCCTCATGGAGGGCAGCATGGCCCAATACGTTTTATTTTTTATTTCTTCTGGGAGGATTTTCACCAAAATTTACTTTACCAGTGTGTCGATCCCAAGCATGAACAACATCAGGAAGAACAGGATGGACCAAAAGACAGAGCCAGGAAGGAGAGCAAGGGCTTCTGGGTAGGCAACAAAGGCAAGGCCTGGACCTGCGAAGTAGACAGACAGAAGAATCACACACCATGACTGTCTGGTAACAAAACTAAAAATTTCCACTTCCAAGCTTCCTCTCGCCATACATCTGATGTCAAGCGTTTAGCCCTATATACATAATGCATATTTTGGACAGATCCAGAAGCACATGCGAGCCACAGTCTCCCCTACCTGAATCTGCCACCTGCCCCACGGGCACGCCTTTGCGCCAAGCCATGTGACCCAGGATGGAGAAGATGGCAAAGCCGGCGAAGAAACTAGTGCCACAGTTACCAATGCTGATGATCAGGGTGTCCCTGGAACAGAGTCGATCTCATCAAACCCTGCAGAGTTATATTCATATTGCTCTGATATTATTAAACACTACACTATACAGACACTACAGCTATCATGCAGCTTAGGACACAAGGCAGGGGGCACCCTGGATGGAAGGCCAACCCATCACAGTCACACACATACTCTCACACCATCACTATTATGAGTGGTACACCTGCATATCATTACTGGAGCAGTTCAAGTACATTATTCAATGGTACAACAGCAATGCCTTTCTTAGAATTGGATCAACAACCTAATTAACTCTCCTAGCTGATGTATATTTGCATGCATGCATATTACAAGCCATATTAGAGCATGTATAACGCTATAGTGTCTCACACTGACCGAATGACGTTGTTGTCAAACTTGTTGTAGGACGCCATGGAGAGCAGACCCCCCATACCGATGCCCAGAGAGTAGAAGATCTGTGAGGCTGCATCATTCCACACCTGTCCCAGGGTCAGGGGTCAGATATCAGGAGCAGCAATTCAAATCTCCTATTAGGTCTGACCTACCCAAAGCAAACTGGTCGGTCTGACTAGAAGCTGATGGCACAGCAATTTAGCCAATTAAACAGCTCACAAATGTAACGTAACCTTCTGCTTGTCAGCCAAATCACACACATACAGGCAAACGAAAAACCAAAATCAAGATTGTGAAAGGTCAACTTGAATTGGAGAACGGTTCCCCTTGTGTGACGTTTCACTCCCTCACCACCAGGGGGTGCATACCTGTGCACTGCCCAGGCGATCCCAGTCGGGGGTGAGGTAGAAAGCCACACCCTGCAGAGAGCCTTCCAGGGTGGCCCCTCTGATGATCAGCACAATAAGAACAAAGTATGGAAAGGTGGCTGTCACGTATACAACCCGGGGGGGGGAGTGTCACAATCACCATCTGTGAACAGTGTCCCGCCTTGTATTTAATGTAAAAAAAAAAAAAGGGGGGGGGGGGGGGG
>JAACJT020000032.1:9392364-9408456 GCA_009936485.2 Gymnarchus niloticus | reverse complement strand
GGGCGCCGTGTGAGGAGTGGAAGGCGTGGGGGGGGGGTCGGTGGGGGGGGCGCTTACCTTGCCTGAGCTGTGGATGCCTTTCAGAATGCAGAAGAAGATGATGATCCAGGCAGCAAGCAGGCAGAGGGCCAGCGGCCATCTCACAGGGCCCGGGTCCTGCAGTCCAGCGCTGTTGACCACACCCAGCACGCGCTCACTGATGCACATGGTGTCACGTGGGCCGCAGGGGGGTGGGGGAGAAGCACAGAGTCGCAGGCAGTCAAAACCATGACAGGGCAACATCAAAAATGAAGATGGGCCTTGTCACAGGATATGACAGTTAACTCCACCTCAGCAATGACCTGTCTATCAAATGGTGCTGAGCAACATCACCTCACAAACATGCACGCAGTGGGCCGACGCCTAACGCTTGCATAAGTGCAAGCCCAAGGAACGCCTCAGTGTGTAGGTGTGGAGGTGCAGCTCGTTTTCAGGCCTCAGGATGACTGTGTGCATTTTCCTAACAGCAAGTGAGGACCAGTGGGAAATCTACGTCATCGGTCTTCCTTTACGCCAAAAGGCCTCTTCCTCTTAACTGCTTGAACTCAGCGTCATATCCTACTGTAGCAATGTGCAGTTGTTAAGAGCCTGAACCCACCACCAAGTGGGTGTTGGTTTGAGACCCCATATGAGACCTGTTTCTGGAGTAAAAGTACTTAAATATTTTAGGTCATGTACGCGGGTCTAAAACCATAGCCCATGTGACGCATACATCATCCTGTAGGCGGCCTTGATGGCAGAGAGGTGAGAACGCCGTTTACTCACTTCCAGAACACTTCTGTTGGGCTGAGAGTTGTGCCACCAGTCGAGTTCATGGTGGCGTTCTGTGGGGGAAGGGGGTTTAATATTTAAATAGCATTTAAGAAAAAAAAAAAAAAAAAAAACAGAAGTGGCCTGGTCTTGAGGCTTAAGGGGAATAAAGGACACCAGAGCTATGTTATCAAATTCAATGACATGTTTTGACAATGAGTTAAAAACACCAAGCAAACATTACTGCTAGACTTTCAAGGGATTTGAAATTTTATCCTCTTGGATCTGAGTTCCTCCAACCTAGCTGGTACCAATTGCCCACGGCAACTTTCAGCACATGGGAACCTTACCCAACCACTGCCCAATGCCTGAATGAGATGGTGACTTCATTCCCAAGTCCCTTTGAGAGAATAATACGTACGCTTATTCTGGAGGTGTGCTTGTCTGATTAGACTAAAGGCTTAAGGAGTGAAAACGTGTTTTCAGTACTGAGCTGCTGTGGGTAGAGGTGGCCAGTTTAGGAGAGATTCACGGTGGTGAACGGGTTGGGGTGGAGGGCAGCCTTACCCCACAGAGGCCAGCATTGCTGAGGGCATCACAGGACCAGGGCAGTGGGCTCTGCAAGGAGCTGCCCAAGTAGAAGAAGGTCCAGGCAATGATAACGTTGTAATAGAGGCAGACCAACGTGGACACACACAGCATGCCGATGCCAATGCCTGCATAGTGTAGACGGGGGAGGGGGGTCATACTAGCGAGTGGGACTATCTCAGGACGCCTGCTGCGTTCACATCTCTGCTATCGTACCCATGAGGCAACTAGTCTGAATAGCTTTACTGAAACGGCCGGGTAGCACCAAAGGACACAAGCTTCATGTGATTAGCATAAATTTTCACCCATCAAGTTGCTCATTTTAGATCCTAAATCCTCTTAGACCTATGAGAGACTTTCACATGAACTACTCCAGAGAAATATCTAACTGTAAGACTGGAATTCAAAATGGATAAAACAGCTGAATAGATATTCTTTTAGATATCAATTATAATAAGTAATGCAATCTTAATATAATAAACCTAAATGAGTTTTTTTTTTTTTACTCCCCGTTTAGTGATAGGTGACAGAAACCATGTGCACGCATGTGCACACGCTGACCTTTCAACAGGGGGCAGCACTTCCACACAGTGATCACTCCGGTCGCTCCATACTGGCCCAAGCTGAGCTCCATGAGGAAGAGGGGAACCCCGGTGAAGATGAGCATGATGAAGTACGGGATGAGGAACACACCTGCACACCAAACACAGACTAGTGAGCCACATCAACACCAAAAGCCAAGGCAACAGTAGGATATGCAGGAACCAAACCATCACTACAACAAGTATGGCTTAGCAGTAAGAGCAGCAGCTCTGCCCCGTCGCCCCATTCTCAAATCCCCGGTACACGCTGTATTATTCCATAATTCAGCAGTGTACGACACGTGCTGAGCCCTTGCCTGCTGAGCCCTGTGGACACAGCCCAGGCATACCGGACCTGTCAGAGCAGGCAGCAAATTCCTTCGCCGCGGCATCTGCATCAACCTGGCTAATTAGGCTGAGCTATGGAGTGAGAGAGCCTGTAACAAAAAAGTACAGCTTCGAGGTCCTGGGGGTCCTAAGGGTCTTTTTCTAGCAAACTGACAGTTATGTGGGGAATATGGGCAACAGTTACCAGCAGAATCACACTAATGGTAGTTCAGTCATTCATAAAAACACAGCACTCGTGTACCAGCCCTTTAAGAAACCATGCATTCTGAGTTAGGGGTACGAGTGTCCACTATACAATGATCTACAGTGTTCGGTCAGGAGGTCATAACAAAACCCCATTACAAGTATTGCTTACGAGCAACAGAAAGATCATTTTTGTAAAACTGATTGTGGACCAGTTTCCAGATTTCATTTGGACTGGCTGATTAGGGATTTTCATTGAAGAGACTGGTTCTGGATCAGCCACAACATACGAAAACAACCAAAGCCACAGATTGATAACTGCACACTGATTTATTTCCAATAAAAACCCCATTCCTTTATGCCATGATCACTGAGATCTACATTCAGTATAACGTACTGACAATAATAAGCAGGGTGGTAAAACAGTATGAAACTGGAAAGGAAATGTAACTGGACTGGAACTGGTTCTGGTTACTTATTATAAGACCGAATGTTTCCATGTGTGCCAAGTAGCTTAAACTGCCACATTATTAGAATGACCAAAGGCAAACCTGCACATTTACTGGTCCATTTCCAAATAAGAAGTCCTCCTTAGCAGTTTTCATAATGCAAAAATGAATCCATCCATCATCCCAACAGCTTATTCTACACAGGGTCACGGGGGGCCTGGAGCCGATCCCAGGCATCATAGGGTACAAGGCTGGGGTAAACCATTTGAAACGCATACTGCCACAGCACAAACATGAAACATCATTACATAAACTGTCTTCTACACATAGCCTACACCTGACACCTGCTAAGTTGGCTCGTATTTTATCACACCTGCTCCGGCAACAATGAGTTCCACATGATCTTCCCTTCCACGCATTTTTTTTTTTTTCTCCCCCCTTTTTTTTTTTGTGCATCTATACCTCTACCACCACCCTCCACCAGTGAAGCATAGTAGATGGTGCCTGACCCTGCGATCATCGGTGCACATATTTGAGTTGGAATCGCCCTGCAGACACAGCGTACGCTCCCCTGATCTACCTGTGAGGCTAATCGTAGTACTGATCGGGAAATCTGTCTTGGGATTTACATATTTTCCAGTCCACCGCTAGCTGTCTTCTTCCCCTACTGGTCTGTCCCCAGAGGCAGAAAAGTGAGTGCTCCACTGCAGCCATCACCTTTTTCAACTTGGGCAGGAGGGATGGGGCCAAACCTTGAGAAACCTGTCCGGAGAATAACTGGATCTCCTAGGCGACTGAGGATTGCCGGCTGAAAACAAAGCCAACCTTTTGCAGCCCGGTTATGTTCCCACCCACCAGTGTCGTGCTAACTTCCACAGGTGACACCTGAGAGACTCAAAAGTCAGACATACAACAAACCAATTCTTCCCTAATTAAATCAACTTAGAGTTAATTGATGCCTCTGTTCTCAAACTGCTGGCATCTGCTTCTGTTTCAAAGCTGCTTTCACTGACGTCTTGTAATTTCACGCTCATAACATCAAGCAAATCCATATAGGTATAAAATAAATATTATACATTACATAGTCATTGGCTCCACCCCCTCAGGACTGTGATTAGGGTAAGCAGCTTGAAGATGGATCGATTACCAATTTAAATATTAACTTTTTTTTAGGTTTCTTCTCAAGAGGCACTGTGCACAGACTCATTTTGGCTAAAATGTCATCTTTAGTGTAGCAGATACACCTTGATTATTAGGTGATAATCCACACTAGATCTGAGAAACAGTTTGATAGGCAGGTAACAATCATGTTTTTCTAGTTTTAATTCAAGGTCTATTTCTGTAATACTTTGTTACATACAGCACATTGCGATTAAAGCATTGCACAAATGATAGCAAATGTAACAGCCACTGACCTCATTTATTAAATTTGTTTATTCCACTTACGTGAAACCTTGACCAAGATAAACTACTGGAACATGGATGGATAGATGGATAAATTGCCTATATTCTGTATCTCTTCTGTAACTAGCAGATTAAATAAGTCAACAATTCTACATCACTTACCTCCTCCGTTGCGATAGCAGAGGTAGGGGAACCTCCAGACATTGCCCAGCCCCACACAGTACCCGATGCAGGACAGAAGGAACTCGTATTTGCCCTCCCACTGCCCACGCTGTGGACGGGCTTCCAGTGATGGGGGTGGAGACGGAGCCCGGGACGAGGGGGCAGAGTTGAACTGAGGCTGGGATGTGGGGTCGATGACATCACGCACCAGTGTCTGCCCATTGAGCTGCAGGGGGTTCTGCGAAAACAAGACAGTGCGAGTGAAGCAAGTGAGCCCATGATGTTTGGGTGGTAACCATTTTCATCCCTCTGCTGGAACAGACCAACCACTTAGGATGGAGTGAAATGTCAAGCATGCAAGGGGGAAAGATAAACAGCCGCTGTGTTTTGTGGAAGGGATTACACAGCTCGATATGATACACTGTGATCTTATCAAGATATTAAGATCTTTCATGGTAAAGAACTTGCAACAGTACAGAAGTGAGAGAAACACATTACACATTTAGCAGGTCAACACACATACATCACCAGAAATATCAATGGAAGCAGATGATTAATCTCAGATCCAGGCAGAGAGGATAGTTAAAGCAGCTGCTATATTTATCCTGCGTATGGATTCATTTTGACTCGCACAAAAAGGCACGGTAGAAGGTGAAAGTGTGACCACACCGAGGATCAGTTACAGACCTCCGAGAGGAGCTCGAGGCAGATTTTCCCTGCTCCAGGACAAAGCGAGACCACTTCTAGATTTGATGCCCCCCAGAGCAACACGAGGGGTGCAAAAGAGAGGCAGAAAGTAATTTGTTCTTCATAATGATGCCTCACTTATTGGAAAAAGGCAGGACTGGAGAGGTGCTGAATTCTTACTGTGGTGCTGGTACTCCCCTCTGTTTGATTACCTTACTAGCAATACTGTGGGAATTCTGGGCCCCCTGCATAAATATTGCTCTGGACCCCCAGTTATATACAGCAGTGTGCAATATACTGTGTGGCATATATTCTTGGGGCCCCCACCAGCTGTGGGTCCCATGAATCACCGCCAGCTTAAAGGCTACTTGCTACAGCCCTGACCCCTCTCTTATTAAAACCCAAAACCTGCTGGGTCCAGATACCAAACCATAATTCAGTTTGTTGTTTATCAAGTGTACCATTCTGTTTTTAAGACTATTTAGTGCAAAGCACAAAGATGACCATTTTTTTCAGCAAAAAAATGAGGAACAGGTGAGAGGAACAAAAATACAGAATGATGACATAAGTTTTACTCAATTTACTCGTGGGCATGGCCGCAAAAGTGAAATGTTTAAATATTAAATATAACAAATGTACGTGGCTGACGAAAGGGTAAAGTTTCACACGCAATAAGAGTAATGAAGTGTAGTGAACCAGCGTGCATAACGCAGGGTTCACGCGTATTTATGCATACTATTTGACAAACAATATTATTTAATAAATTATTGTTATGTAGCTATACGTAACACCTAAAACGCATGAAAAGTTCACCTTCATGCACTCCAGCCCACGACTATTGACTGAAAGAGGAATGAAGAAATACAGGTTTTTATAGATCTCCTGATAAAGCTCCTCTGAGAACACAAAGCCATGCTGCAGACGGCCGCTGCGCTTATGTGTGCGATGGTTTCCATTTTGTCCCGGCCACACTCTCCAGCGAAGTCGCTTCTCCCACTACAGGTTCGCTTCACCTCTCCATGTGCGCTCACCCCCGGCTCCGGGCTCGTCGCGGTCCTCCCGATGCCGAAGCCTGCAGGCGCCGCTTTGGGCTCCCCGTTCAGCATCTCCTCCGTGGACCGCACGGGTCGCTTCTGGTCGTTCCGCTGCTCGGCGAGAAGTTTCATAAGAAGCGGCGTTTGGGAGAGAAACACGCGTCCCCGGCGCCAAAGTGGTACCAAAGTGCTTTAAAGACACCCGGAAAGTGGCGTTCCAGAGGGGGTGGGAGCGGCAGCCGGTATGGGCGAGTCAACCAGCCGAAACAGGGAAGTGACTGAATAAGAAGGACACACCTGGAAGCAGGTAAGCCACACCCCGGCTACACTTATTCGGAATAAAGCGTTCTATAGCTAATGAAGCTGAAGGGGTAGAACAGCTTTAGTTTTAATATGATGCTGGTGGGAAGCGTGTCTGGGTAGTTCACCACATATTTCCTGTGTTTATTTGAATTTGGAGGAGTGGTAGGGTCTGTACTTTTAATTCGATATTTCTCGGGTTAGGCCATTACTGTTTTCAGAACTTGCTCCATGAATTGTCGTTTCTGGATCGTTTGTCACGAAGCTTCTTCGTCTCGCGGATGTTTCCGCTCGCGCGCTTCGCTGCCGCCGCGGCTCGCGTGACAACCGAGGCGTGGAAGCGTCAGCAGTCCTGGACACGCCCCTTTCTGCAGATTTCGCCGAGCTTTGCCAAGGCTTGTGTTATTTTGCTATGAGAATTTGCACATACGCAGAGGATGAGAAAATATGAAGGTTGTACTGATTTGGTTTTGCTCAAGCTGCAAGCTCACGCATGTTTACCTGTGTATCATGTATATTTTGTACGTCGTATTTAATATTCATCTCATTCAACATTTTTTGGAACTTTCCCTCAACGCATGAGGCGCCTTTGTCTCCAGCGTAAAATGAGTTAAGTGCTCAGATCATCAGTTTCCCATGGAGCATTTAATTATCGTCAGCATGGAGCACTCCTCCATCATCAGCAGGATAGCATGCTTAGAAATTCAGTTATGCTGGTAGTGAAATATGATTTTATTAATATTATTTCCTAAAATGCTGTTATTTCCTAGCGCACAACTTATAAGTGCGATATCATACTCATTGGACTAATGTATACAGCATGCACATGCATACACGGAATAACATAAATACATAAGTCCATGCATATTTTTTAGCACCAATCGTCATCAAGGTAAGCAGACAGAAGGTGTATGGATAATAATACAACTTAATAAAGTTTAAACCTTAATCTGTTGTTAACTGCTTGCTGTGTGTAGGAACTGTGCGGGTGCCAGAGGGTCTGGTAAGGTATGAAGAGCACCTAGTACCAACATGTTTCTACATTAGAAGAACTGAAAACAGCATTGAAATACGCTTCTGGTGTACTGACACCCAACTGAAAGAGCCAAAACTGATGATCCACTATCCTGACGTCAGAATCACCTTGAGTATTCTGACAGCAGGCCTTCCTGGTAAATTATTTTAAGCTGTGGTGATAACTGCTTTGGTCTTAGTTCAGTTGCTGGTTTGATGGTCTTTCTCTTCGTACGTGAATGAAAGTTCCTAACGAACACATATATCAGCAGTTAATTTTAAAACGGTGTGATGTTATTAAAACATGTTCAAGCGAGGGATAACGAAGAACAGTGGAATCGACCGCTCTGGAAACCTAGTAAGCTTGATAAGTGGATTTAGAAAACTGCACTTGCCACAGGAATTAGGAGCCGGCCTATTATTCAAATTGCTGACAGAAGCCGTTTTTATTGGGTAATATCCCACGTGGTGGGTGGGACGAAGGTAGAGTGACAGTTCTTGTATTCGAAACAAAGCCTGCTATTCCGGTAAGAGGGCGGAAACCTTTTTGGGTAAGATCGTCTCGAGCAAACTACATCGCTAAATGCTCTGTCCGTAATTCAATTCACATCTGAAAAGAAGTTTCACTAAATACCCGTGACAGTGTTGTGTTGCATTTAATAAAATGACGATGGACTTGCATGGTGGCGACGGCATTACAATATATTAGAGGATACAGTATATGTGCAACAGTAATGGTATAAACAGTGTTGGTGAACGTTGAACGATGAAAGTATAGCGATGACAAACATTTGGGACGCAATTTGGGCGTGTAATCACGATGACCTAATTATTTTTTTTAGCGCTAACCATGTGCCATAGCCAAACCCCGCCTTTGACGTATCATTTGAACCAGCACAACCAGTTTATAATTAGCGGTAACCGATATTGTGTACTTTCCTTATAGGCAAAGTGAAGGACTAAAAAAAAACAGCCTAGATTGACGACGTGATTGCATGCATAAATCAACGTGGTGAAATAGTCTCTCCGGGTACTGGTGGGAATGGAGCGGAGAGCACTCAGTAACCCCTTAAATCCTTGTTATTCGGTGTCTAGCAAACGCTTTTGTCACCAGCGTCTGCAGGTTCATTCATGTGACCGCTGGGCTTAACGCCGAGGAAATCCTGGAACAAAATCGTGTTGCGACTTGAGCAGGCGGCATGTTTGCTCAAATACAGCTTTCTGGGCACCGTGTCCGTACATTATCAGTTCCGTTTTTGCATTTTTCTTGGATTATATTTATTCAGCACAGTATTTCTGGGTTCGTGTGTGGATGTGGGGTCTAATGCAGTGTCGAAATATTCCCGTTTATATGAATAAACAAATATCAAAAGAATACTTTGGGTATAATGTTGACCATACATCATGACATTAAATAAAAATAGGAAGTGTAGCACGGCGTGGCAAGGTCTAGTGAATTTGAAGGTCTAAGCGACCAAATAAATATGAGCCTGTTAAAGGAGAATTATTCTGTACCTTAATTACATTACGTACTTAAATTAGTTCAAAAATGCCGAGAATAACTTGTCTTTTATATCATTACACATTGACAGCAGTGCCCCAAAACAGCTTTTAAATGAATATTAACTTCCTGCACATGAGTGAATTCTTATCAAAAGCATATAAATTCTGGTCTGATTATAACTTATTCACTCTAACACTTTTGCAGAAGTCGAAAACAAAAAGAACATTCAAACTATCCCGCCACATGTACGGTTCAATAAGATGACAGCTGGCGCAGACCCGGAAGCAGATCAGGAAGCAGCGCCCTGATTGGCTGGACGGTCTTCGCTCGTGTGCACGGATTGGCTGGGAACCCAGTAGGAGTCAGTTTTGTGGCGGGTAGCCGCGTCCTTGCCGCTTTATTCTGCGGGTATTAGGGTACGTGCTGTGTGGAGCTTCCGTACAGTGTCTTCATTATCGTTCATAATTCTGATTTTTTTTTTTTAGAACACTTTCTCTAGGGAACAAGGAGAAAAAAAAAAGAAAAAAAACCCAACAAGCAGCCATGCACGTGATCAAGCGAGGTAAGACATTTCACTATGAATTAGCATTGATCATTTGTGTTAAAAATGTTCAGATTGCCCTCCACTACCTGCTCAGCGAGTCGCCAGAACTGTTTAAAGATCTCACTTTCTTGTTCTGCCCTGATGGCTTTGCAATAACTTAAAATACTATGTACAGTGTTACTTTCTTGAGCATGAAAGGGACCACTGAATGCTAGCAGATTCATTTTTGCCTACTTGTGTGTGTTAATAATAATAATAATAATAATAATTAGTGTCAGTATTTGTTATTGTTATCATCATGCCCCAGCTTTCATATGCAAATTCGTGTCATCGCGCCCTCAAATTCTGCATGAATCTCTTCGGGCGGATATTCAAGGCGCTGCTGTTTCCTGAACTTTTACCTCCCTTTTAAGAAACACGTTTTAATGCCGTTTTCTGCACCTCTGAATGAAATAAAACCCACGTACCTGCTGCTGAAGCGCATTTGCTTTGTCGTTCCACTGCCATCACTGCATTGTTGCTCCGTTGTCGTCGTCGTCTTGGCGCCAAATGTTCAGTACGATGAAGGTTTGCTCATCTTTAGGGCCGAAATGTGAACTATAACTGGGCCGTGATTATATGATGCTAATACAAATTCAATTTTATGTAATGTATATGGTGATTATTATTATTTTTTTTTTTTTAGTCATTTGTATTTTTTTTCTGTAGTGACATGACTAATATAAGGAGACGATTAGTTTTGTGTTTCCATGGTGTCCAGTGCCAGCATTGTGCTTCATGGTAACTCCTATATGAAGGACTAAATTGCTCCATTTGGATTTAGTATGAGCAGCAGGCTTTCTCACGCCTGTGTGTGTTGGGGGTTTGAGTCCTGTGCCACTTTTTGTCTGGAGTTGTGTGTGTTACCGGTGTGGTTTCCCACACTGTGCAGTTTAGGTGAATTGGTGACATCTAAATTGTGGTAGTGTGTGTTCTTAAATGGACTGGTATCCCATCTAGAGTGTACCCCTGCCTGGGATACCCCCAGCTTTGTCTGGTATATGTAGTTGGAAGTGTTGATGGGTTTTAGTGTAATTTCATGGATGTCCATGCAAAGATGTTCTGAGTAGCCAGTGTATATGGAATTCATGTAAACTAGTGAGAGCTATAGACCCCTTTGACATTACTTATCATACTTGTGTCATTATGTAGTCACTGATGTTAACAGAGCTGGTTATCCTTTTATTCACTTAGATGGCCGTCAGGAGCGTGTCATGTTTGACAAAATCACCTCCCGGATTCAGAAGCTCTGCTATGGCCTAAACCTTGACTTTGTGGATCCTGTAAGTTGGTCCAGAAGCAGCACCCCAAGTCTACTGTTTGAGACATTATCGCTTTGGTCTTGTACACTTGGTGTTATGAAGATGCTCATGTGTATGACTCCTTTTACTTTCCTCTCCTAGGCTCAGATCACCATGAAGGTGATCCAGGGTCTGTACAGTGGCGTGACGACGGTGGAACTGGACACCTTGGCCGCTGAGATTGCCGCCACCCTCACGACTAAGCATCCTGACTACGCCATCCTGGCTGCCCGCATTGCTGTGTCCAACTTGCACAAAGAGACAAAGAAGGTCTTCAGCGGTGAGTAGGGGGGTGGGTTGGGAAGGGTTTTTATCTCAATCCCTGTATTGGTTCTCCTTGGTATTTCTGCTTTTATTTGCTGTTAATTTCCATATTGACATGCATCTTCTGTCTTTGTAGATGTAATGGAGGATCTGTATAACTTTGTGAACCCCCTCAATGGGCGGCACTCTCCAATGGTCTCCAAGGAAACTCTGGACATTGTCCTCGCCAACAAGGACGTAAGTTATGCCCTCTATGTTCTGTTTTTGTGTGCATTTCACCTTGACCTACTTAATATTTTTTTTGCGTTTTCTCCCCTTTCTCCATTAGCGATTGAATTCTGCCATCATCTATGATCGGGACTTCTCCTACAACTTCTTTGGGTTTAAGGTGATTTTCTTTTCCCTGTGAAGAGGAGTGTTACTATAACTAGAGAAGTGTTTAACCCAGTTGTTTGCATGAGATTATATCCTCATCAATCTTGACTGTTTTCCAAAGACACAATCAGTACAGTAATACAATGGTGCTGTGGTTATTTTTTTCTAGACTTTGGAACGTTCCTATCTCTTAAAAATTGATGGAAAAGGTAGGTGTGGTGTATTGCATCTAGACATGTTTATCATTCTACTGGCATGGCTCATCATTGGCAAATGTATGTTTTGTTCATACGTCATTTTGGTTTCAGTATAAGGGAGCATGGTTCTGTGTTGGCAATTTTTTTTTTTTATATAAAAGTAATCACGTAACAATTTGGTTTTAGCCATTTGTTCTGCATGGGGTGGTCATAACCACTACACCAGTATTGTATTAGCATGGGGATTGCACTCCATGGTGCTCTATTTGCTGAGCACTGCCGCTGTTTCGTGCTCGCTGATCTCTCACCTTTGTCATCTTGCTCAGTGGCTGAACGCCCCCAGCACATGTTGATGCGGGTTGCAGTGGGTATCCACAATGCCGACATTGAAGCAACGGTTGAGACGTACAACCTGCTGTCGGAGAAGTGGTTCACTCATGCCTCCCCCACACTCTTTAATGCTGGCACCAACAGGCCACAGTTGTCCAGGTAGGAACCCATGGTCCGCTTTCAGGGTAACAGAAACGAATAGGAGGGCCAAACGTCTTCAGGCTAAATAGTCATAGTTAGGGCTGAACGATGAATCGATTTCAAATCAAAATCGTGATTTGAAATGACGCAATTAACAAATGGCAAAGGCTGCGATTTAGGATATATGTTATTCAGCCGTCTAACCCAGGGTTTAAAACAGTCATTTGAATATTTTCACAAATTGATGCCGTGCTCCTCGCGTGCCTGTCACGCTCACAATCAGAAGTGGCCCAAGGCGATTGTGTATATGCCCACCAACAACAAACACGTGAAATTCAAGGACAACTTTACGTTCGCGGTGCAGAAGATTGGCCTCCCCTGAACCAGAAGCAATGTTGGCCAATTTAACGCTGAAGAAAAGCTTTTGTGATAATCATTTTGTCTTTGATTTTGTTTTATGCTAATTTAAACAAAAAAAAATACATCCATCCATTGGAAGCAATTCATAGCTTTCAGTTCTCATCTTTGTATTAGAATGTAAAGCGGTTAATATTTTAACGGTATCTCGTGGTAAGGCTCCATCACCTTTTAAATGCATTACACAGTGAATATTGAGCTGAAGCTTGACTTAAAAATCGCAATATCTGTCAGAAAAAACGCAGTTAGATATTTTCCCCAAATCGTTCAGCACTAGTCATAGTTGTGCTCACTAGTCTCTGGAAATTCAAATAAATGCCTTGGGTACAAGGCATTTTAGAGGGAAACTCCTCCCACTTTGATTTTTGAATCTGGGAGGCACCTCATGTAAACGTAGGGACAAGATTTAAACTCTTCAACTGAAGTTCTGGAGCTGAATTTACCACCTCAGCTTATTCTGCTTGGATGGTGAAAATCCGTGGGTTGAATTTTTACAATGAAATCATTTTTGTCTCAGCTGTTTCCTGCTGGCAATGAAGGATGACAGCATTGAGGGCATCTATGATACGCTGAAGCATTGTGCACTCATCTCAAAGTCTGCTGGAGGTATAGGTGTAGCTGTGAGCTGCATCAGGGCCACTGGCAGCTACATTGCAGGAGTAAGTGACCACCCCCAGGCCAACTACATGCTGCGGAGAGCAACTGTAAACTTGGGATGTCTTTTTTGCATGCAGTTTCTTTGAAGTGTTGAAGTGACATGGTTTAAAGTAGGTTGTTTTATTTGCAGACAAATGGCAATTCCAATGGCTTGGTCCCTATGCTTCGGGTCTACAACAACACAGCTCGCTATGTGGATCAGGGTGGGAACAAGGTGCGTGTACCAGTGAAGGGGCCTGTGGCTGAGTTACGAGGCTGTGGCTCGTAACTTGCCATCCCTTGACCCTTGACCTCAGTGCCACATGATGTCAGCTGGATTGTCACGAGCATCCTATGTAAAGATGACCTATATCTATCACCCTTGTCTGATGGCTTTCAAGGGCTGGGGATGGTGAGTTGACTGTGTTTAACATTGTGTTAACACTCTTTGATTTTCTACAGAGACCGGGCGCCTTTGCGATGTACTTGGAGCCGTGGCATTTTGATGTCTTTGACTTCCTGGAGCTCAAGAAGAACACGGGGAAGGAAGAGCGGAGAGCCCGCGATCTCTTCTATGCCCTGTGGATCCCTGACCTCTTCATGAAGAGGGTGGAGCGCAATGAGGTAGCTGAGCCCTTCTGGGTCGACATTGATTCGTTTTGGTTTTTTTCCCCCTTTTTTTTTCCATTGATGGTGGTTGTCATTGTGTTGCATGTCATCCCATATAATGGAGAACCTCAACCTTGAGTAGAATTTAAAGTCTCTCACACATCCCTTGTCCCCTGAAACATTTGACCGTATGTCTCATGGGCACTGATTCTTTGTCATGCTCCAGGACTGGTCTCTCATGTGCCCCAGTGACAGCCCAGGTCTTGATGAGTGTTGGGGGGAGGAGTTTGAGAAGCTCTACACAAGGTACAGATGGAGGCTGTCATGCTAGTTGCATGTGGGTGCGAGCCTTGTAGAAGCCTTCTGTCTTTTTGGCATGTTTTCTCCAATTTAAGACATGTCAGGTGAGGTTATGTTTCCCTGACTGTTTCAGTTTGACCTTTCCTGTATGTTTCTGCTATCCTACTTAGGTATGAGCAGGAAGGCCGGGTCAAACGGGTGGTGAAGGCCCAGCAGTTGTGGTACGCCATCATTGAGTCTCAGACGGAGACAGGCACACCTTACATGCTCTATAAGGATGCCTGCAACCGAAAGAGCAACCAGCAGAATTTGGGCACCATCAAATGCAGCAACCTCTGCACCGAGGTGGTGGAGTACACCAGCAAGGATGAGGTGGGTGGTGTCGTCAGCCACTGTACCCCTCATGCTGTTAGATGAGACTCTCCGTTAAGGGGGGAAGATGCTTGCTTTTGTGGGTTAAAGTGCAAAAATGTTTTTGAGGTCAGCGATCCCATGGATCGAAGCTACCAGGTAAAGGTATGAATGGTTCATGGAAAGTTGGTAAGAATGATCTACTAGTAAGAACCTCCAGAATATGTGGGACGTGTAATATAGACAACCTTCCTTTCTCTTTGGCAGGTGGCAGTGTGCAACCTGGCATCCATTGCACTCAACATGTATGTCACCCCTGAGCACACTTTTGACTTTAAGAAGCTGGCCGATGTCACCAAAGTCATTGTGAGGAACCTCAACAAGATAATCGACATCAACTACTATCCAGTCCCTGAGGTGAGGGCAAGTTGTCATGTTTCTCAGCCTCAGGGCTTTTTATTCCAGGGTTATGGTGCCGTGAACCTCGCAGATCATGAACAAGGCATCTTTTTGCTAACGACATTCCCCTTCTGCTCAGGCCGAGAGGTCGAACAGACGACACAGGCCTATCGGCATTGGGGTGCAGGGTCTGGCTGACGTCTTCATCCTCATGCGGTACCCCTTTGAAAGCCCAGAGGCTCAGCTGCTCAACACACAGATCTTCGAGACCATGTACTATGGTGCCCTGGAGGCCAGCTGTGAGCTGGCTGCTGAGCAGGGCCCTTACGAGACCTATGAGGGGTCACCTGTCAGCAAAGGGGTGGGTAGCTTAGACTTTTAAACATGGTCATGTGATTATCCCAGAAATTCAAACGTATTGTCTAGCAGTTAAATATACAGTAGACTTGACAAAATGGGCAGAACTCATTTGAGGTTATTAGCTGCCAGGCTGTTAGAGAAATGGTACCACTGTAAATTTGAACAGTGGTGTTTGAAAATGCGTCCCATGTTCTTAAGATATCTTTTGTGGGGACTCTATCTATGGGGCCTTTTGAGCTCTAGACAACGATCTTGACCTTTGAATAGGTGTAAATGACATGGCATCTGCTGTAGCCATCAGAATGAGTCAAACCAAGGGGCTCAGCTGTTTCCCCTGTTCACTGCAGATCCTCCAGTATGACATGTGGGACAAAAAGCCCACGGACTTGTGGGACTGGAAGGTGCTGAAGGAGAAGATTGCCAGGTGAGTACCAGTAGTTATACACTGGTGACTTTGCACACTCTACAGTACATGAAGTCTTTTTTTTTTTTTTTTTTAATGTATTCCTTTGTACGTTCCTGTTTTTTACATCTTGTATACATATGTATATCTGGTCTTCGTTTGTGTGTGTGTGTGTGTGTGTGTGTGTTATACATGTATATTGGTGTTATGTGCACATGTTAGAGTTCTTCCACAAGAATTTTAATGCATGGGTAAATGTGAGATGGATAGACTTCAAACTCGAAGTGCTGAGGTCATATCTTTTGTGTGTGTCCCCCCCCCCCCCCCCCCCCCCCCCCCCCCCCCCCCCCCCCCCCCCCCCCCCCCCCCCCCCCCCCCCCCCC
>JAACJT020000032.1:9333463-9379557 GCA_009936485.2 Gymnarchus niloticus | reverse complement strand
CCCCACCCACCCACCATTGAGATCTAGACTCACCGACCACCCAGACCATGTGCAGGGAGTTATGCAGGATGTTCTGCTGGCGCGAAGTGAACTCGGTTCGATACGTCTCCATGGCGATAGACTCGCACAGCAGTGTGATGAGGAACCACAGGTAGGAGGCTGAGTGGAGCATGAACTTGATCACGGGGATTTTCAGGGTCTTGCCAACCTGAAGCGGGGACAGAAATCGAAACGGTGAGGACAAAACAGGAGTCGCAGGAGTTTCATTTGACCAGGAAGAACAAAAAGGGAACAAAGCCCAAGGGAACAGCATCCAAATGTTGTGATCTGACTGCTCTCCAGGCCGTAACCTTCATCTATCCAACTTCAGACTGCAAGAACAGGAATACAGGCGATGGTCATTTTAAAATGTAGACTGCACTATTAAATGAATTTTGGACTTTGCTAGGCACTACTTTCCATCTATTCATTCATCCATCCATCCATCCATCTTCTAATGATTTATCTTGGTTAAAGTCATGGGGAATACTTTACATATTTTTACTCCATGACGACAAAAAATGCATTTTTAACCCGGTCCACAGGTTAATTGGACAGACAGAAACTATTATAAAAGTAAATGAAATAGCATCCCCCGCTTGTGGTTCAGTCCAGTAGCAATAGATATAACCAGCAGTGATTGGTAGTTCGGAATACTCCCACCCACCATGGGTTTTGAAGCTTCATTTGTCCCACCACTACCAAAAAGTTGCCCACCATCATCCCGCCGCCCACCTTGGACTTCGGTGCGATCCAGTAGACAAGGCAGAGGAATGGCATGCTGATGAAGATGCCGACAGACACTAAAAATTTCCAGGCTGTCCTGCTACCCTTCCAGCCTGAGAGGTTGCCACACCAAATGGAGGAGAGCACCTGCTGGCAGATGGGATGTGCCACAAACTGAAAAAGGAAAGGGGGAGGACAGACCAGAGTCTGTGAAACATGACATTAAGAAGCAAATGAGTATGGCGTTCATTTAGAATTGGACCTTATATTCTGCCTCGGAATTTTTTTGAAGAAAAAATTAAACCAAACCCTCCATCTGACCCTTGAGAGCCAGAATTGCCATCCCATTTCTAAATAGACCTGGATTCTGCCCCTTAGTTATTACCAGAACCTGCCTTTTCTCAACAAATTTAAAGTAAAAGATGCAATTGTTTGTTACTTTTTCATATTGTAAAAGACACGTCCCTCCATTGCAGCCTAGTCATTGACCCATCTTGGGGCCAGCAGTACCCGTGTGCCCAAGGCTCACTTGTTTTTGGTTGTAGTTGACAGCCATGCGGAGCCGGGCCAGGTTGGGGATGCCCTCCTCGAAGGCTCGCTCATCCAGGCCGTCCTCGTCCTCGCTGTCGTCGCCACAGTTGTTGAGGATGGTAGTGACCTCACTCTGGTTGCGACACATCCCCAGCAGCTCCACAGCAAATTCCTGGCATAGCTCCTCCAAACTCAGGTACTGAGGCTGTGGGGTGGGGTGGGGGGTTAGTGATTATTCGGGGTTCATCTGAGAAGTCTGGGTGGTTTGTTTTTCAAAAAACAAAACCTTGTACCTATAGTGTTTGGGGGTAACTGTATATAGGGAAGGGCACTTCATAAATACTGTATTATCAATCTGTATTTAATTTTATCAGTTTTTCCAAGACTTGAAAGGCTGGTTAAGCAACAAGGAAGGTACCGGGGGTCAGGAGGTATGAGGAGATAAGTATCTTGCCAGGTGAGGAATAACTACAGCGCACCAGAGTGCTCTTTTACACGGGACTCAGAGCTCGTGGCTCAGATGGTCCTTACTTTGATCTGTTGTACACTGCATGCTGTGTGCTCGCTATCAGAAATCATGTAACATGCTCCAAAGCCAGCTTGTACTTGTCACCAGTCCCTCTGTAGCCGCACTTTCACCAATGGTGGCTCTTTAACTGCTCTGTGCTTGTCTTGTATTTGCCTTGAGGTGACTCACTCTGGACAGAAGTGTCCGCTAAGTAACCATAAATGTAATTTTAACCTGAGTATGGTGTCCTGAGGGACAACGCTAAAGCCGACTTGGTATTGTGTACTTGCTCGTGCCACTCCCACGATCCACCACACTGTTGTTTCTGGTCAGCAAGGAGCATAGCGGTTAAGGAACTGGACGTGTGGCTGAAGTACAGAAGTAATTCCTTCATTTGTGGATTAGAAGCATTTCTTTTTACAAATAATTAGGGTGTACGATGCCCAAGTCTCTTTAGCAAGATGTTTCTGTCAAGCTACTTCTGTAAACAGGAGAAAACAACATCCTTCAAATTCGATATCAATCCATCATTCGACAGCTAATACAGGATGAAGTCACAGTGACCTTAAACATCCATTGTGCCAATGACAACACTTGTACAAACGATTAAAAGCAATTAAAATATATATGGCACGTAATCACTTTGGTCCTGGGCTGGATACCCAGTATTAAGATGGATGGATGGAAAATCCTTAGAACAGAATTGCTAAGTGACTGAATATTTTAAATATTGGTGTCCTTTATCATGGTGATCCTGTACTAAATAAGTGATTTCTGGAACATAAATGGAAGAATGGTGGCCATCATTTTGTTCCTTAGACCTGCTTGAGTGGTGTATTTAATGCTACCCTGGTGTTTAATCTCAGAACCCAAAATTAAGATGGTCAGTAACCGAATAAAACGTGCAGACAAGGTGTTGTGTTAATGATCTACGCCTCACCTTGAACTCAGGCTCCTTCTTGGAGAGCTTGCGCAGATCCCGGCTGAGCCGGAAGGCACTGAGCATGGCATCCTCGGAGGTGATGGAGAGGTAGGCGCGGCTGGCGATGCCGCGGTACGTGTTGATGCGCGACAGCGAGAACTTCAGGAGGTCGTACTGCCGTCCGTTGCGGCACTCCAGGCAAGCGCAGGAGATGCGGTGGGGCAGCGGAATGACGTGGCCCTTGCGCGTCAGCATGGTGACTATGTCATACAGGTCCTTCTGGCAGGCCAGCGTCAGCGGCGTCACGCCGGGGGCGAACTGCGAGTCGTCGATGGAGTGGTCGAAGATAGCCAGTGAGAAAGAACGGATGTCCACCTTATTATTGCCCACGCCCTTCTCCTGGTCCAGCCGGTCCAGGAGCCGCTTGACCACCTGTGGCTGGTTGGTGTCCACAGCCACCAGCAGCGCCTCATGGATCTGACGGAAGTCAAACTTCACACCACGTAGGAGGGCGTCCATGGTGTCCTCGCTACCCAGCCGGATGGCCAGGTTCAGCGCCTCCCGCCACTGGCGATCCTCAGAATCATCCAGCTGCCGGATGATACCGTTGCCCGTCTTTAGCAGGTCCGACACCAGCACTGAGTTCCCCTCCTGGATGGCGCCTATCAGCTCGGGGGGGAAGTGCATCTTCTTGTTCATGATCTCCCGCCATTGGTCCGGCTATCGCGGAGAAATGATTTACATCGGAGAAAAATACACAAAACACGTCTATCGTACAAGCATCACCGTCATCACCATTGAGATCAGCCCAGATTACTGTAAACACAAGCAACGTCAGCAATTCTCAAGCAAACTGACAGATGCATCTAAGATCCTTTGCATATATTCTACAACATAGATGCTTTTAAGACCCTGCCACAGTAAGTTTGCTTTTCCCACCTTGTTCAGTTTACTGTATGTCCTGTCACGTTACAAACAATAGAACATCAACCAAAAGCAGCCCATTTTGTCATAGTGTGTGGGCTTACACCCTATGCCCAGAGGAGCCATTGGCTGACAGCACGCGTCTTCCTCACCGTCAAATTATGCATGTTCATCTCCTGAGCTGGCAGAACCGGCGGCCTCAAAGTCGGGAAGGAGAATCGGGGTGATGGAGCTCATAAAAATGTCCTCAGGTGTGACATGAAACTTGGTAAGCCCCCTGAAACCCCCCGGTGCTCAGCCAGTGCAAGCAGTACCTCCTGCAGGGGTTTAAACAATAATGGGCTGAGAGTTCACTTGCACTGCTTGGCCTCTCTTTGCCAGCCCCCCCATCTTCTCTAGGGTTTTCTGCTCATGCATCTGGAATCATCCACCGTCAGAAGACAATAACAGATGATTCCAACCCTGGGGGGTTAAGGGGGTGGGCCAATTAAGGCACAACAGTTTCATAAAATTTCACATCATAGTGATGGCCTCCCTCTCCTGCACCTCCTCATCCCCAACTTTCCATTTGGGGTTTTTGACACAACAGCTAGAAAAAGACAAGTGTTTTAATTGATTTGTAATAATTGAAGGTAATCAAGATAGAAAATTGTTTTATAACGCACATTAAGGGCTTTCGGCCAGTAATCCACAATCTCCTGGGATTCCCTAGAGCAGGCCCTGGGGATCCAGAGAGACATTTCTTAAATTGAAGAAATGTCAGTATAAACAGCCAGAATATTAAAAATATTCATCTTTAGTTCTTAGGTACTTTTTTAACGCATTAATGGTAGGAGGTACTAAGGTCGGGTCAAATTTCATTTGTAGGTCTTTGGTTTAACAAAGAGTAAAAATTCCTGACAGATGAACTAGACAGTGTGAAAGGAATGGTGTGTTTACAGCCCAAGATTCAAAGAGAAAGATAGCAATTTAATGGTTGGACAGAATACACATCCACACACACACAAAGTCATGGTCTCCCAGGAGAGTCAACAGACACCGGGCTCTGTTATCCCAGCATGCACTGGGCCTTAAGTAGCACTTTATTTTGTTTCAGTGTCTATAAAAAAATGCAAGCCAGGAAGATAAGGGTGCCATGATGTGCATCTAGTCCAAAACAGCTGCTCCCCTGGGCATCCGGAAGCACCGGCATCAGATTGCTAGGGTGACTTTGTTAGGAAGCAAGGGAAACTCAGTCCACCCATTCCCACTGCGGTTCCTCAGGGTCGCCACAGCTGCTGGCGTGCTGTTGGATCTGATCCGGGGGGAACCTGAAGGAGCAGAGTGGGCAGGGCACCAGGTTGACTTGGGGACTATAGGAGGGGCTAGGGGGAGGGCCAGGGGATGCATTGGGGGGAGGAGTGAAGCTTGTCGCCATGGTATCCTGGGACTCTGGCCACTCCTCCTCTCCCTGGCACCAGGAGGCATGCATGGGCAGGTATTCGCTGGTGAAGTACCCTGACACGGTGGGAACAAAAGAGCCCAGTCTCAGAGAGGAACATCAGCAGCAAGACATGCCAGTGTCTCTTACAGCATCAGGCCACCATTTCCAAAGCAAGTCCACTCAGCACTTCAGCTGGGACCCAACACAACAGCCCTTAGGCTCAAAGTCAAGACCCTTACATTACACTTAGTACTGCTTACAGGGAAAACTACAACGTTAGAACTGATGTACAAGTGGGCGATGAACACACGCACGTGCACACACACACCTCCACATAAAGGGCAGGTCGTTTCCGGATCCTCGCTGTCACTGAGTTTGGTCTGAGAACAGGGAGGAGTCCTGCTTCTGTTAAGACTGGAGCATGCTGGGATAGATTGCATGGAGGCTGTAGGCCTGGCCCTCTTCTTAGAAGCGGGTATGTTGGTGCAGGCTAGCCTGGAGGAAAAATGGATGAACAGAACAACAGAAGACACAAGTGCTATGAAACCCTACCCAGAATTTATTTATGGATAGACAACCCCAGCTCCTGCTAATGACGCTGATGTACCAGCAGTCATCTTCTGTCTGCCTGGCCACCACGGGGCGATGGTGATTTGATTTGCAGCCTCAGCTTCAGTCCTGTTCCAAATTCTAGTGGGAGGATTCTGAAAGGCCTCCCTGAATCTGACCGGGACAAGCAGTCAGAAGATGGATGGGTGGATTTTGAAGGACATCCCAGAGGTTTACCTCGTTTTGGAAACTGACTTCCTTTTCAAGTGTCTGCTGGGCTGTTTCTCACTAGTACTGGGCTCATTGTCTGTTAAAGACAAAAGAGAGGAAAAAACAATTGGATTTATTACCTATATATAAAGCATACTATTAATATCAATTTCTTCTACATTCATGCACCAGCACTGCATCAATTAATTGTACATATGGACAGGATTTGGATAAAATCTGTTCTGTAAAACACTATACTCAAATAGTACCTTGGTAAAAACATCCACACTGTTCTAGCAAGACATCAGCTTCCCAGCACTCCTTGTAGCACTTACCCCTCCCACTGGGCAGGTCCATGTCCCTGGATTGGCTCTGCTGCTGGACTGACATGGTAGGGAGCGTGTGACGTGAGGATTTGGCCGCCACGACAACCATGCGGGCCACACGGCTCAACCGTGGCCTGGCATTCCGAGTCACCTCTAATGCCACGCCTCTACTGGGCGTTTCTGGAACGGCCTCCCTGGAGATGTGAGACACCTGTCCATTTAAGGTGCTGCCCAGCTAACGAGCCAGCAAGCTTCACAGAAGATGGCATCACTGCTCCCTTCTCTGAGTCATTTAACCTCAAAGGTGTTTCGTTAACCCCTGAGGTTCCGTGCTTTCTCCAACACATCCCTCTCGCTCTAAGTGCAGTTCCAGCAGTGACTGTGATGTGGTGGAAAAACAGTCAACTCGGAGTCTAGAGACAGCAAATACCTTTTATTACCTAGGTTATTCAGTGCATAGACAAGAGGAGTCCCCCCTCGACACCCTCAAGTCTGACTAACTGTATCTAAGGCAAGCTTGTATCTCTTTCTCTAACAAGCACACCCTTGTTTGCCACGTCTTGGTTCCTTTATCTTGTTGTTTCCCAGGCTAGAACAAAGCTGGTTTCACTCATTTTCAGGTGGCCATGCACACCCCCTTGTCTTCTGCCTGCACCACCTGGGTATGCTTGATAGAGACAAGTTACACACAAGGTCACATTTTACTCAACACTACGTATTTCTGTTGCTTACTGAAGTCTTACATTATAGTAATCTTCCATTACAGTGACTACTGCAATATTTCTGCACCAGTACCCCATTTAAACTGCCGCACATGTCTTATCTATTTATTTTTTGTCTACTGCAGTGTTTCTTAAACTCGGCACATGCGTCTGTTGTCATTCTTCTTGGGTCCCAGCTTAATACCAAATTCGTTATTTCAGTCTTGAATTAAAAGATTTAAAAAAACTCTGGTCTACCGTTAGCAGTTCTTGTACTTGGGAGTGGCCGAAAAGGCAAGCATCGCAATGAGCTTGATGAAGAAGCCAATAAAACATCTTAAATTTCGAAATGCTTAAAGCATGGCTCACCCTGTCGCCCGTCCAAAGAAAGTCTTCTGTACCGCTGGGCTGGAGAACCACTCTATCACTTTTGATGTCATCTGCTCCGGTGTTTTCTGAGACAGGTCAAAGAGTCGTATGTAAACCTGACAGCAACATCCCTAAGAACCATTTAGTGAAAAACAATCTGTGAAAACCTATCACCTGTGAACTGTCTTCAGTTATCCTACTAAGGACATCCATGCTTCATCTATGGCAGCTACACTATGCCAGGCAGACTGTGTTGATAGTGCTGTGGATATCAACCCACTAAAATCATAGTTTGGACAAAATGAATCCCACAGCCATGAAATGTCTACAACAGTATTTACAGGTATGAATAATTTGAGCCACTTTCCAGTCAGTACTTTACTAAGAGTTGGGACTCAATGTGAACCACTTTGAAGACCACTAATGGTGCATTTGATGGGAAATCGGAAGTTCCGACCACTGACTAGGAAAGACCAGAGAAAACACCCCCCTGAAATCGGAATTCCTACTCAGGGACTTGGGAAGGGTTTCTCAACTCTGACCTCTGCGTTTAGTGTCATTCCATTAATGGCTGCATACACAGCAAACAATTCATAAAATGCAACTTGGGTTTAGTTGTACAGTAGTTCATAATGAGTTAACAAGCTCTTGTACAGCTACACTCATTATTTGATGGATTTAACGAACTACTGTGCAACTAAAATCCAAACTTCTGCTTTTAATTAATGAGTTTAGCTGTAAGGTAAGTTCGCTAAATGCACCATTACCATTATCGCTCATAGAAGCCAACATGAACGTCTCTGCTTGTACAGTCTGTGTTGTGTTGCAGTTTATGCATTTTGTTGTTCGAGAACGGAGAAAAGTAAGGAATCCTGGAGACAAATACGTTTTTTTCCCTACTTGGAGCATCAACCACGCGGAGCTTGAAAATGACATCATTTCCAAGGCATATCAAAAGCAGCATTAGTCTGACTAATCCAGCCCTAATAACACAGATACGTGCATGTGACTGGCCAGTCCCCTGCTTACAAACCTGTTCCACTTCAGCCCCCTGCTCACTGTCTGCCAGGGCGTTCCGGATGTGCAGAAAAGACAAACCAAACTGGACACGCCTGTTGAAAGGCTGGTGACAGGTGACACGCACTCTGTCCCAAGGAGCCTCCGCCCCCGCAGGGAGAAAATCAGCTGGAGGAGGGGGGGCACAAAGAAGAACAGAGTGACCAGTCTCTCTCAGCTTTAAAAACATACGTGTCAGTGAACCGTGACAAGTGTCGTGATTCAGGGAGATTGAAATTTGAAACCACAGACCAATTTGCCCGTTCACCTTTCTTGAACATCCGCACCCCAGTCCTCCCAGTGCCCTGTCTAGAATCTGCAGGGCTCATCAGCGTTGCCGTGGGCAACAGTGTGACATAGGGATGGTCGATGGGCCAGGAGGAGCGGCCGACGTCTATCTGAATGAAGGCGGAGCCACAGTTACCTGCCAGTGAGAATAAGGAACATCACACACTGTATATTATGCTCAGGCAGACGTATGACTTTATTTAATGAGAATCATAACAACCACACACAGAGCTGGCAGTGGCCAGTGCCATTCACTTCTTATTCTGCTAATCTCTAAGGGTAACATCAAAGAACATGTGGGGAGGGGGGGCTACAAACAAAAATACTATGACCATAGCCCATATATCACGTTTCTTGTCCACTTAATAGGAATGTCCAAAACAAACTTAGCCTAACACTACAATACCACCGTATATGGCAGTTTCACATCTCAGAACTACAGCTGAACAACCACTAAGTCACTGAAATTCCACTGCAGTTACACTGGGACTTAAACAAACTGGTGGCTTGACCACACGAGTAGGGTAACGTTTAACAAGTGGTGTAGCCACTGGAGCCGGGGCCAACATCTCGGGTGGGTGACGCAGGTTGAGCTGGTTTGGTTTTGCTCGGCTGGGCCTGTGGAGAAAGGCCAGGTAAGTTGCCCAATTCTGTTCCGCTGCCAACTGCGCGCTCTGGTCTGTCGAGGGACTGAGGGTCTTCCAATGCTCCATCACTGGGTGGCTCCTGTTTTGGCTGGCACTTCAGTGCCTGATCAGTGCATCGACACATGACCCGTCTCCGAAGACGCAATGTCTGGAGCCCATGTTGCTCCTCCATGATACTCACTGACCAGAACCAGGAATGAACTGCCCTCCATCGGCACTGGTTATCCTGTACGCACTCCACCACTGAGGCTAAGGTGGGTCTCAATAAGTTGAAATGGCTTGAAGCTTGCAATGCAGACACTCGCTTTTCATCTGCTGCCTCATTGTATGCATCAGTATGACCTAAGATGCTGGGCATTCAATTATTTATATACGTTTTAGCAACAGAAATCCCTCACAAGTTCCCTTTCATCCGTTTTTTCTTGTTGTCTCCCATAACCTGGAGAGCCGCTCATGTCCAGTTTACATTATTGTAGCAACTCGAACCGGCGCTAGCCCGGGGGGGGGTTAACTCCCTGCATGCACTGGGATTTGTATACAGTTGTATGGCGTGTAACTTTGTGTAATTAATGTATGTGATCACTGGGTGCTGTATAGATGTAGCATGCGTTGTAGGTGATTGACTAGCTTATCCAACGTACATGACGGGGTTACCAACGGAAATACCGTGACCATAGTCCGTAGGTCGCCATATAGGAGGGGCCCAGCCAAGAGCTGCAACTGATAACCAGAACTGATCGCTCACCCACGTCTATGTAGCTGATGAGTGTAGCGCGGTCCAGCTGGAGCTCTGCCTTCAGCACACCGCTCCGATCCTGGACGCTGCACAGCCAAGGTCTAGGGGAGTCCGACACGGTGCACAGATTCTCCACGCCGTTCCTCGAGTCCTAATGCGAGTTACAGCCGCATGTGAAACTGTACAGCGTTTACTTTGCACATACCAGAGTCCAATGAAACCTCCTTGTATGATGACACCGGCTTATTTATTGTTCTAGGTCTTGATTATATCATTATCATACAGCATATAAATGCAAAGTTCTGCCATGTCGATCGGATAGATCAAAAAATACAATCAGTTATGCAATGATTGTCTGTGTAACGCAATCGGGCCACTCGGTAATACGCAGTAACACTGAGAATGACTTTTCTGGTTACTATATTAACCGTATTGTCAGTATGTATTGCTACTAGGTATTAGCGTTCAGTAAAAAATAAACGTTTTAAGTGGTTGACTTGCCGTGGTTACGATATAATCATAGTCATAATCAGGGACATACCTGAGATGTGAATGAAACCACGTATTTAATATTGACTGGAGCCATAATATGCATTAAGATAACAACAATCTGTCTACACAGATCTTTAGTTGGGCTGTCCGTGCCACTGCGTAACTTGTAAAAAAATTTAACATCTTTGATCTGCGAATTATTCTAACTCTGTCTTTCCGGTACTACGAATAACGACAGATTTTTTTTCTTTTTTCCATTTTCCCGCCGCCAGTCGACAAACACGCCCCTTCCGTTTCTCGGAAGAAGCATTATGGGAAATGTAGTAAATAGACCGAGCATTCATTTGATGAGATTATGCTGTACATCACAGACCGTCTCCGGGTGTGTGTAGTTTATGTGATCTTCCGTCCGCTATAGACTCGCATCCCTTCCAAGATGTACCCCAGCCTTGAGCCTTATATTCCATGAGATAAACTCCAGGCCTCCCCACAAACATGACCAGGACAAGGGTTTAGAAGATTAATTTAAATTAGTATTTACCCGTGTTGGGATTGAGTCCTTTACAATATGCAACCTTATGAATTGTTACATTGTAAATCTAACTTTTGAATTATTTCTTTCCCCTGCATGGTTTGAGACTGCAAGCTGCCACTTGCAGCACAGTACATCTTTAAACCTTTTTGGCATAGTTGTTGTTTTTTTTTTTTTTGGTCTGGTTCCTTACCGGTTTTTTTTAAACCTTTTTACTATTGTTATTTAGGTGTTACATTCATATTCATCCAAACACCGTCAGTACACATAAGAAATAGTTTAAAAACAATATAAGAAGAGGAAAATGAAAAAAATAAAACGCTTCAACCCCTAAATCAAAGTTTACGTTGTTTGATTGTCAAAGCTGCTTCTGCTTTCTCCTTTAGTCAAGGGTGTATGCTGTCCCTGTTGGTACTGCCTGCTTGAACCCACCCATAACTGCTTGCATAACTTCTCCCCCGTCCAAAGGTTTGCACTCAGGCTAACTGGCGTCACTGATTTAACCACTGTTACTGTGATCCTATGATGGACTGGCATCCCATTTAGGGTGCACTCTAACATCGTGTCCTGTGCTGTCTGAGAACCCTGATCAGGCTACGCAGGTTTAAGAATGACTGACTGACATTCAATAGAGGGGGGAAAAAAAAATGGATCGAGAATCCAAATGATCAAACTAACATGGATTGCAAATTAAAATGGTCCAGGATCTTACTAGTTGTCACTAGACATCGCCTTATCTGAAAGCGGAACAGATCTCGGTAGCATCGCTTCTGATTGGTCGCCGCCTCGAGCCACCCGGAAGTTTCCCGTGAGGGGAGTACGTCGTTAGTGCTCGTGAAGATGGCGGGGGTGTTTGAGGTGGAGGTTGACGGTGTAGAACACGACCACGGACATGGGCACCACGACGAGGCGCAGCAGGTCAGAGCAACCCGGTGTACGTGCTCCGCCACTAAGCAGTAGACGAGGCGTGGAAGTTGCGAAGCTGCGCGGTACGGGCTTCTCTTAAAACTGGGATGCTATATAGCTTGCATGCTAGCAGGCTAACCACGACTGACACTTAGCCTTTTAGCTAGCTGGCTAATAAGACAGTATTTATTAGCTATGTAGTGGTTTGATTTTAATCGAGTTGTGCGAACTGTTCAGCATGGGAAAAGCACAGAAATGCTTAGCGTCCGTGGCACTCCCATTTAAAACGGTTTACTTGTACAGTGATGCAGTGTAGTGTAGAGCTTTAGTCAGATATCAAAACCTCTCAATGAACTCGATTCTGCAACTCCCCTCAACAAATGATCACATATAGGAGTATGAAGCGCGACGAGCCTAGAGTTTGCCAGCTGTATGGTCTTATTGGAACAGATTAGGCTGAGTTAGTTTGTTATTATTATTATTATTATTGGTTACGTGGCTGGCAATCCAGGCATCTGGACTCGTGGAATGGGATTCACCGTTTTAACCATTTAACGGCTCAAAGTGCATGAAAATGACAACTGTGCTGATGTTTGATGCGGACGTCGGGCGTTTAAACTGGCGAATCCTCGAAGTACACAAGTCGCACTTGTGGAATCTTAGTGGTTCGCCGGCTGATGTGGCACCGATGTCAAAGGTACACCCAGGCTCCTAACGACGGGTGTGTCAGTATCGTTGTAGGGAGATGTGAGGACGACCCACAGTCTTGGAAATATCAATTCTGGACACGCCTCTTTCGCTGTTCTGTGTGTGTGTGTGTGTGTGTGTGTGTGTGTGTGTGTGTGTGTGTGTGTAGGAGCGTCTGGTTCTCTGGCATCACAGCGTCATATATGGTTTTATGTTGTTTGTCCAATTTTTCCTCTGGGATATGCCATGCTTAACTTGAAGCTTGTGTATATTTTTCTTGATTTGCACATTTTCATTTGTCCTTAGAGTTTGCAAACTGAAGGTTAGTTTCCACAGATCTATGCGTAATATTCTGTCAGTCTTTTTCTTTGTTTATAAATTCCAATCTTTGATCCCTGTCTAGATTGATTTGTCCCAGCTGTCAGCAGAGGAGAAGTGGAGGTTAGTGCACTTAGCGTTCACGTTTCTGATCCGAATACCGCTGAAAGTTCTGTGGCCCGTGGCCAGCGGCAGTCCTTCCTGTAGTGTCCTCTTGCCATTTTATTTGCAGCACTTGAGTGTCAATATGTCTCTCTTGCACCTCAGGGTGGAACATGCCAGGATGCACGCCAAGCACAAGGGCCATGAGGCCATGCACGCAGAAATGGTGCTTATTCTCATCGTCACACTCGTCCTTGCCCAGCTCCTCCTGGTGCAGTGGAAGCAGAGGCACCCCAAGTCTTACAATGTAAGTCCACGCGATCACATTTGTATCCACAGTTGTAGCTTTTTCTTATATGGCAGCCTAGGAGTCTGCGACCATGTCTGGGAGGTTGCCAGTTCAAATCCTGACCCCTCAAAACTGCTCCATGGTCACAGGATAAATGGCTGATCCTGTGCTCTGACTTCAAGCTTCATTCTCACCTGTGTGTGTGTCTGATAGAGAGCAAGATGGAATATGTGAAAACTGCAGAATTCCCTTTATACCTGTGCTTAAACTTGTACAAATAGGACATGCCCTCGCATCCAGTAGGTTGCTGGTTCGTGTCCAGGGTGGGGTTCTGCTATTTTTAATCACAAGAAAAGTATTTTATGTGTATTGGAAGAGTTGAATAGCCAACTATGTGAATTAGTAAATAGATAGTAACATAGGAAATGTGTAGTGTGACTGTGACACTCCATTATGGCATACCTGCTCCACCTTTCGTACATAACACAAGCCCTAAATACTTATCCCTTCTGTTTGTTATCTGCCCTACACTGATATTTAAATTTCTTGGTTGTTTTTTAACTGCTCAGAACTTGATATTCTAATTGATATTCTTGATATTCTAATCTGATTTTTAAAAAGCTGTGTATGTTTTATTTCAAGGATTGTTTATTGAATGCTCCGAGCGTGTGTCCATGTATGATTTTGTTGTATTTTTTGTCATTGCTCACTAGGTGGTGCTCATATGCTGTATGCTAAAGTAGATTGTATTCACTTTGCCTTAAAAGAGTCTTGAAAGTAAGAATTTGTCAGGCTGATTTGTTCTTGTGATGAAAACAAGATTTGCCATAAAGCTCAAAGCAGTGTGAGCGATTCTGTTTGAGGGGACATTGTGCATCTGGATTCTCTCCCAACAGGTGCTGTGGTCTGAGGGGTTGCAAGTAGAGCAGGCTGACTCTTATGCATAGTGCTTGTGTGTGTGTTTTTTCTTAAACTTATTTCCCCAGTATTTCTGTGCTTAACCAGTCTCTTTGTGAGCCTTTTAAAGCATCATTTGACTTTGAACAGAAATTCAGTGGTATGTGTAGTGTGTTGAATTCATAGGTCTTATCACAGCAGTCTGGTTCTCTGGTCATGTTACTACTGCCATGCTGTGTTTTAGCACTTTTGACAGTCCCCGTAGTCATTCACTGTTCAGTAAGTGTGCCATTATCGCTGCTGACCGAGTAGTTCAGGGTACCTGTGCACAACAGGGTCTAGATGATTGTGAGCATACGGTGCAAAAGGCATTGCCATAGAAACAGTATCCATCCGAACAGTATGTTGTGTGTTAGAGAAATTCGGTGAGCTGGTTCTGCTGCCGGTTGGCTGTCAGGATAGACACAGGTTATGAACTTAGTCAAATGAATTGATCGAGGTTATTGAGGTCTAAGGACTGTATGATGTCATAATCTAGATAACATTAGATCCAATCAATACCTTATGTTTGAGCCCCGAAACTGAGACACCTGAGTATCACTGCTGAATGGGTGTTAAACTTCTGTCTGTCTATGGCTGGTTTAAATTAGACTCCTGAACATGTCTCTGCTCTGTCCGGTTTTGAGATTCTTGTTTTAAGGACGCCGTCTCTTCCTGTATTTTGCCACAGCTGGTGACCCTGTTCCAGATGTGGGTGGTGCCCCTCTACTTCACGACCAAGCTACACTGGTGGCGGTTCCTCGTCACGTGGTTCATCTTCTCGGCGGTCACCGCCTTCGTCACGTTCCGCGCCACGCGGAAGCCACTGGACTGCACCACTCCTCGGTAGCGGCCCAACCCGGCCCAGAGCCACAGGTTTTCTAATCACATGCGTTATGCCCTGTTCTGTTTTCCCTTTTCTTCAGTGATGTGGCTTGTCCCCCTCCCCCCAGGCTGGTTTACAAATGGTTCCTGCTCCTCTATAAGCTGAGCTACACGACTGGGATTGTGGGATACACCGTTATCATGTTTACTCTGTTCGGCATTAATTTCATTTTTAGGTGAGCTGGTGGCCGTCTCACTGTTCAGTGTTGGGCTTTTGGGGGGTTCTGGGAAGGAGGGCCTCGACTTTAATGTAAATCTAATAAAACGTTGTTTTCAGTGGCCCAAATCGGTGACGCCTCACAGGAGCGGCTTTTATTTATTTAACGAAGATGATCTCAGTGGCTCAGACCTCCATTTGATGACTAAATGGAGATCTCCTCAAACACCCAGTCACCCGCGGTACCTGTGTGTCTTTTCGTCTCCATTTGTTCTGCTCCAGTTCACCACCTCACAGCTGTAAACAGCTTGTAGGGACTTCCTGGATTACAGTTGGAATTTATCGCTCAAGTCCAGTCCCTTCTTACCTTCTCAGGTTCTCCCAGATGCCACTTATCACCTGTGTCACCCCCCCCCACCCCCTTCTCACGTTTTTGTGTGTCCAACCAGAATAAAGCCGGAAGACGCTATGGATTTCGGTGTCTCCCTGCTCTTCTACGGCCTATACTATGGTGTGCTGGGCCGTGACTTTGCCGAAATGTGTGCCGATTTCATGGCCTCCACCGTGGGGGTGAGTGTCGGGCTGGACTAGTCCTTCCCCTCTGTATGTGTTGTGGATTTGATTAGTGTTCGGGGGGCGCGAGTTTCCGCTTGTGTGTCCGCCAGCTGTCTTGACCGCGTCATTTCCTCCGCAGTACTACAGTGCCTCCGGGATGCCCACCAAGCACCTGTCGGACAGCATCTGTGCCGTGTGCGGCCAGCCCATCCTGGTGGACGTTAGCGAGGAGGGCATCATCGAGAACACATACAGGCTATCCTGCAATCACGTGTATCCTAACGCTGTAGTGTCATTTTCCTGATGTTTACGGAGCTCTTAGATGGTTCCACTCACTGCACATTATGCCCTTAATCTACTGAGGAACCCCATTAGTGTGTTTTTTTTTTTTTTTTTTTTTTTTAAACACTAAAATAGACGTGACCCTCTGCAGTTACTACTTGTTCTGCTTTTCCATGAATTACTAGACTTAATTTCCTTTTAAGGTTTGAGTTACTGTGATAGGATAGTACAAATGTAAATGAGCTTATCATGGGTAAATAACTGGAGGTTCCCTTTCCTGCTGTCAGAGATGAGTCAGTATGGCCCTGTGTCAGAGAGCGTAATGATAGCGTAATGGCGTAACTTCCTAACACAAGGCTCCCTTTCTCTGCTTCCTCATTGGCTGTTTCACAAGAATGGTTGCCCCCCCCCGTAACTATTGGTAATTTTTTTTAGAGAACAAACACAGAACATAAGACTGTGAGTTGACTTCTCATGTCAGTGGTGTGCAGTTCAGTCATGGAAAGTATGGTTGTGACAACCTTGTGTGTTTCTATGAAACATCGTATAGCTGTGGAGTATCACACTTCTCCCCTCTCTCTTTACCCCCATTGCTGCTTTCTTCTTTTCTGTTTCCTTGATGCGTTTCCTCTCCAGATTCCACGAATTCTGCATACGAGGCTGGTGCATTGTGGGAAAGAAACAAACTTGTCCATACTGTAAGGAGAAGGTGGACTTGAAGAGGATGTTCAGTAACCCGTATCCTTTGGCTCTCAGCTATGTCACTCAGCCTAGCTGTTCTTAGAAGCCGCTCGTTTGTTCATATTTCATAACCCATAATGATGCATGTTCTGCCACAAGTCTGACTCCCCAAGTGAAGTAGCTGTTGTCATTTCAACCACGTTTAGTACAGTACACAGTGAAACGAAACAGCGTTCCTCCAGGACCGCGGTGCTGCACAGAGCACAGGACTACAAAAGACTACACATAACATCATAAAGTGCACATGTGCAAACATTGCAAACAGTGCAAAGGCAAGACAGCAGTACAGACGATGACCGTGCAGTGCCGACCAGTACACAGATGTGATATATACGAAAGTAGCATTGATATTTACAATGCAGAAGGTAGAAGGTTATGCAAAGGTTTGACAATATAATTAGTTAATAAATAGCAGATGAAGACATGACACTGGGAGCAGGAAGAAGGTAACAGTATAATAATAAATACATGATTGAGGCAAGTGAGAGTGTGTGGTATCAGTTCGTTCCCTGAATGTTTAAGAGTCTTATGGCTTGAGGGATGAAACTATTGCATAGTCTGGTAGTTAAGGCCCGAACACTTCGGTGCCTTTTTGCAGACGGCAGGAGAGTGAAGAGTTTGTGTGAGGGGTGTCGGATCATCCACAATGCCGGTGGCTTTTCGGATGCAGGGTGTGGTGTAAATGTCTGTGATGGAGGGAAGAGAGACTCCGATGATCTTCTCGGCTGTCCTTACTATCCGCTGCAGGCTCTTGCGATCCGTGACGGTGCAATTCCCAAACCAGACTGATGCAGCTACTCAGAATGCTCTCAATAGTCCCTGTGTAGAATGTCGTGAGGATGGGCGGTGGGAGATGGGCTTTCCTCAGCCTTCGCAGGAAGTAGAGACGCTGCTGGGCTTTCTTGGTTATGCAGCTGGTGTTGAGGGTCCAGGTGAAGTTCTCCGCCAGGTGAACACCAAGGAATTTGGTGCTCTTGACGATCTCCACAAGTGAGCCATACAGCTCGTGGAATTTTATCATGCTTCGGTTTGGTTTGGTCTTGATTAAGCCGTGCTGGGGACAGCCTGGAAACCCCTGCTCTTAATAACACATCACCGGAGACTGAAGGGAAAGAGAGCAAAGCCTTTCAACATTAATGGAAAAATAACTGAACTTGAAAACAGGAAAAACTAGTACAATTTGCCATGAGGTAATACGAGGTCCAGTGAGGTATGAGGTGCAGTGGAAGTGAGATCTCATCTCTTTTCCCTTCTTTGAAATGAGGATGTGATGTAGGTTCATGTTCTGACTCAGTAGTCTTTGTTGTAGAGTTACAGTATGTAATTATAATGTGACTGTGGGGGGGTGGGGTCTATCAGGTTAACGATGTCTGTGGATGTTTGCCGATATTTCAAAAGAAACGAGGTATGGTGATATTGACATGGAAATGTGAGAGAAAGGCATGGCCAGCTCGGGGCAGCTGTGGACTAAAGTGCCTGCTACTTTACTGCAAAGTTTGTTTCCCCTATACGTTACATCATACATCTCAAATCTATTTAAAGATGCCCTGATGGGTTTAATTTTTTGTTTTTAAGCGACAGAAAAATTTCAAAAGGACCTGCGATTGTTAAAAAAAAAATTGCAGTAAGACAATGGTTGGGTCATTTCCAATCCCTTCTGACTTAATACTGAATTTGACTATTACATATAAATTGTCGCTTCTCTCATTGCTTTATTTCCTGTGTTATTAGAATAGCCTTTGGCTTAGTTGTGCTCTCAATGTTCTCATTGTCCTTCACAGGAGAGATGTACGCATCCACTGTGAGCGACCTTTATGGTTGTCTGCTCATATATTATGAGCAACACAGCTCTGGGTTTTGCAGGGGCATTCCTAGGCCAGATTTGAACTGCATGCCCTGAATATCTGGGGCGTTTCCCTTTCTGTCATTCTAGCGTGTGTGTGTGTGGGTGGATACAGTGTATCAGTTGAAACGGGCTTTACTGTGACATACTTTGAGTTTCAGTTTGAGTAAAATTCGTTTTACATGCCACCTAACGTGCTGCAGGGAAGGGTTTTAATACTCAATCCTTTATTTAAGGCACTGTATTTTGTTTTTATCCTGTAAGGATGGTAGCAGAATAAGTACATTTATATATTAATGAAGGTGGAAAAACTAGTTTTAAAAAAAATAATAATAATAAATTCTCAACTGGGCTGCTACTGCAGTAAGATGTCTTCAAAGCTGCTAGCTGTTTACTTGATTAAGAAGGAACCGTACAGTACATGGCGTGTTGCATTTAAAGCCCTCAAAAAGCAGTTTTTATCCTTGATGCCATGCATTCAGCTGGGAACGACCTCATGTCATGTATGGACAGCTACTAGACTGGCTTCGCTATCTTGTTGCCTGGCAACCCGTCATCATAGGCCTGGTGCAAGGAATCAACTACATCCTTGGACTGGAGTGAGCACAGTGCCCCAAAGGGGCGTGTACATCCTGGGCACGGACAGTGGAAGACAGTCTGGTGGGGCTCAGCCTTGACTGGGAAGCTAGAACTTTAACATGTGGAACGTTAACACATGCATATATGCACGTGTACATATACATACATATGTATGTCCATGTGTGTTTCTGTTATGTATGTATGTGTATATATCTATATAATGCAGGGACGTGCTAATCGATATTTAAAAAAAATGTATAAAATTTACCAGCAACCTGGGATTGCGAGTAAATTTTTTTTTTTTTTTTTATGTTCATGTAATTTGGACAGACATCAGTCAACAGTTTCACGAGAAGGGATGAATTCGATTTTTTTATTTTATTATTATTATTTTTTTTAAAAAATCCACAAATTTCCCCGCAAATAACAACACTCACCTGTTGGTGCGCAGAGCTTCTGTTCTGTATCCAGTGTTTCCGACTGCTTCCTCTGTTACCCCGCCTAGCAGCCTGGACATTCAATCAAGAAGATGCTGCATGAGGATGGAAGCCTAGTTCTTTCCAACAACCACCAAAAAAACTTACCACGTCAGTAACAGCAATATATATAATTTGACCTAATAGATCTCTTCCAATGACAGCTTTGTTCCGAGGAATTTGTAGGCATCTAGGATGGCTCCAGGCTGAATGTGGATTGTTAATATTATTTATCCCATTTCGGTTTGATTTGCGCGCGTACGTATGTACATGTTCAAAGTTTTAACGTTTTATGACTTAATGGCCGATAACGTGTAAGTAGGCTTGGTGGATTTCTGACCTTTAAGTACGGTCGCTGGTGACGATGCGGTTTGTGGTACCCGGAGTTCACTTTTCCATGTTTATGCGCGGAGCGATGGTTAAGAAAGTAACGGTTTTGATTTGTGTATTACAAAGTACTAATGTGCCACGGGTGATTTATTAAAAATGCTAAAAGTGTAGTTAAAGTTTTGAAATCCACTATGCCTTTATGGATGTAACGTAATTTACGATTCTTCTGTCTTTGGAAGCTCACCTGTCCGCAGAGGTGCAGTGTACCGAGGTACCATTTCAAACTTTTGGGGGGAAAAGTATTAAACGTACCTTGATACAACTCATTCTGTGGTCAGTTATTACAGACATTTTTCTAAAACTTTGCATTAGTGCATTCATAGGGTGGGGTATTTTAACACGATTTCAAGTTAGATATCTTGCTCAAAGGAGCCCCAGCCAGCCTAATTTCGATCGGTGGTTTCCTTTTATTATTTGTTTAACGAGTGTTGTTGTGTGTTTGTTTTTACTACATAGTGTGACGCATTAATTCGTATGCGTAACAGGTGTCTAAAAATAGCAAGGATGATTTAAAGGCAGTACATCAGTTCCTAAATTACAACGCGCCTGAATCTGACAGCCCATCGAACATGCAGTGGAAGGCAACGCTGATAGGTGATCGAGCCGTATACCACAGGACAGGTACCTTCTATGTACTCGATTTTTATTTTTCTTATTCCATTCACATGAAGTTTTCTCTGTAACTTGTGAATTTTTTTTTTTATATATATATATTATGAATTAACTGAGAAAGCAGACTCGATTTTGTAAAGGGCCTTAAACATGCAGCGTAATGGCAGTGAAGTATTCGGGTAATCGGTACTGTAATGGGGTAGATCAGCGTTCATTCATGAGCCGCTGGAGGATCCCCCGGGATGAATGTGATTGTTTCAGGACGTTTGCGTGTTTCTTAGTATAACGTGATTACTTCACAGAGAGCTCACCTGGTGCCAAGGCTTTCTTCGTGGCACTAGTGGCAAGTTTTATGTACCATGCGGCAACCGACGCTTTACCAGGTGTGTGCCACTCTATACCCGTCCATCTGAGGGTGATCCAAAGATCTGTCGGCATCTACAGCACAAGACATTGCCTCAGAAAGGCAGAGAACTAGTGGACTCCATCCACATATTTCAAATATCAGTTTTATTTAGTGCGTGCTGAAATCTACATTTTCCTCTTAAGGGTTGGTGGCGTGTCGTTCAAAAAAGTTTCATTTTTCTTCTTCCTAGAGGTGACATCTCCTAAAATCAAGACGCTAACACTATCCATGCCCTACGCCAGCTCTGGTAAATTGACTCTTTCTTATGGAATTAATTCATTGTGATACCACTTTCACGTTTAGACTTTACTGGTTAAGATGATTTGCGTAATCCATACAGAAAAAATAATCTACTGTTCGTTTATTGTATAGCCTTGAAATATTCTTAAGGTACAATGTATACCTACTAAAGATCGAGATTGAGGAATGGATCCGTCTGATGAAATCAACGTGCTCTGTTAACCTAAATTAACACGGAGCAGAACAATATTTCACTAGGACCTTATGATCCGAACTGAACACCATACCCTTGCTATGGAAGTCTCAAAGATGGAAACAGTTCCACTTGGAGAATGAACTAAGTCATTTGATGTCTTTCACAGGGAAACCGTTAAAGATGTCTTGTACGGCAGACCCTGGATATCCAGCTGATTTCACTCTTATTTACTGGTTGGTTAACAACACATTTGTAGAAATGCTACAGCCTCGTGGCAGGATCAGCGAAACAGAAGAGCTGTAAGTATATTACACATCATAGTAGACCCATGATCTCCTCTGTGGTGCAGGTTTCCTCCCACTTTCTGAACATTTCTGTGTAACAGGGAGAGTACGTGCTCCAGTGGGGCGATCCTCCAGAGAGATCTGCTGTTAAGTGTCGTTCAGCCCGAGGATTTCAGCATCCCTTACACCTGCGCCGTGCTCAGCCCCGTAGGAACGGACTCCAAGACCATCCACCTGAGTAATATAATTACCCCGAGTATAACACGTCCATCACGCGTGTTCCGTCAAGGAGAGGAAATGCCTCCAATATTCAATTCATTTTCCTAATAAATGAATTATTGGATTGTTATAGGAAGACGTCGTAGCTATCGATCAACAAGAAACCACCGATAACGCTTCTCTCGTTTTAGAAACGCTTCATCGCCGACATGCGAACAAGAGGCAGAAGAAAGGAAGGTGTGTGGATTTTGTCTAGAACTGAGCTGTGGATTTAATTTCATGCTTGCAATAAAAGATTGTTCTTTTCTACACACTTCGTTCAACAGGCCGAAGTAGTGGTAGAAATAATACTCCTCATAATGTAATTTAAAAAATGATATCCTCGTTGTGCTGCCAGTCATGCGTGCCTTCATTTTTCGCGTTCTCAGGAAGAAATCAGTCGCCAAGATCTAGAAATTCAAGATCGTGTGCAAACTGCCAGCGCGACATTTCGCTCATCGACCACATTTAAAGTTTAAATACGCTTGTTTAAGGAATTCTGAAATAAATATGAAATAACGATACTGGACCTCCGTGATGTCCTGCGATTCTGTGTGTGTGTGTGTGTTTCATGATTGCCTAGCGTATGGTTTTCAATGTCTTTTAAACCAGTGATGTTGAAGTTTTCGGGTTCTTCGTGTTACTGCTGTTACTTCACACCTTCAATGTTTGGGGGTTCGGTCCCAACCCCAGTGTGTGTGTTCAAACATCATGATGGACAAAGACTATCTAGGGTATTCTCCTGCTTAGTACCCAGTGATTCCTTGTGTTTGCTCCAGGGAAATGGACTTGATGCTGTTGTAAGATGGATGGATGGTCTGTCATCTAAATTTTGGCAGCATCTCAAGTCTGAATCCTCCTAAACTTTTGTAAACATTTAACATCATAACTGACATTATTAAGTTCAGCTGGAGAATTTTATTGGGCATTTATTAGTTATAAATATATGCTCACTGGCCCCTTTATTAGGACCACCTCTCAAATACTGTGAAGGACTTCATTTTGCTCTCAGAACAGCTTGAATTCTTTGTTACAAGGACCAAAGAAGCTCCTGTAAATGATTTCAAGAGATTCTGGTCCATACTGACATGTTTGCATCACATAATTGCTGCTCAGTTGTCAGCTGCACATTCATGCTGCAAATCTGCCGTTCCACTATACATCCCCAAGGTAATCTACCGGATTCTGATCTAGTGATGGGAGAGGACGCTGAAGTACATTGCACTCGTTGTCATATTCATGGACCCAGTTTGAGATCTCTTATGCTTTGTAACATGGCACATTATCCTGCTAGAAGTAGCCATTAGAAGATGGGCATGGAGTGACCATAAAGACACACATGGCCAGAAAGGATGTTTGATTGCTATTAGAGGGCCTGATGCGTGGCAAGCAAGCATTCTTCACTTTATACCACCACCAATGGAATGATAATTTATAGCTTAAGGTAGGTTGGGTTCATATCTTTATGCTATTGATGCCACATTCTGAACCTACCATCAGTATGGCACAGGTTAAAGCAAGATTCATTACACCATGCAGGTGACATTTTTCCAGTAGTTGAGTTACTCCAGCCTTCCTGTCAGCTGAAATCGGTCTGGCCATTTTCATTAAGGCGTTTCTGCCCACAAAACTGCCACTCACTGCATGGTTGTCTTTGGTTTTTCACACCTTTCTGTGTAAACTCTAGAGACTGTTGCATGTGAAAATCTCAGGAGATCAGCAGTTTCAGAAATACACAAATCACCCCATCTGGCACCAACAGCCATGCCTCAGCCAAAATATCTTCCGATTTTTTTTCCTCGGTTCTGATGTTCAAGCTGACAAGTAGCTGAAGCTCTTGACCCATGCCTGCATGATGTAACGCATTGAAGTGTTGTTCACATCTACTTGACTGGTTAGCTATGTGCATGAATAAGCAGATGAACAAGTGATCCCAAACAAAGTGGCCAGTGAATGAATGTTCTGTTTGGGTTGGGTATTTTTTTTTGGTCTAATGCAAAGCATACAGGAGAAGGAGAAGCATGCTGAGGGCCCTGCTCTTTTCTATTTGAGGGAGGCACTAAACCTAGCATCGACAACAGGATGTAGGCCTATACCTATAGATATGTACCAAATTCCTCCTTGGTTTACAGAATCTGCATATGTCACAATAATATCCCAGACTTGTGGATACAAGTTTATGCTGCAGGTGAACGTACAGCAATGACCATAGCAACATCACTGAGGGAAACATTATTGCCGATGGAATATCTGAAATGCAGAGATGAAATCCTATTGAAGATTTTTTGCACGGGTTTATGTGTCACTCTATGCGTAAAATGCGTGACTTTCCATATGACGTCACTTCACCAGCTGTCCTAAAACATTTTTTTTTCCGTTTACCTCAACGTAATTCAACCCGCCTTGGTCTTTGAAGACCAAGCGTTGAATTTTCTCCTTTATCGTTTTTATAGTGAAGGAAGCTTTGTAATAGTTTGTAAGTTACCGGTAAGTTTCCATATGATTAAATTTAGCCGTTTTCGTCTCAATGCATCTAAAATACCCAGAAAGTACTACGTAAGATGGGAGAGAGGACCGCGGGCGGAGCAGTGAAAAGAGGAATGTCACCGGCTGGACAAGAAAATGACATATTTGAAGATTAACGATCGTCTTCCTGGACTGAACACGCCGCAAAGCGCTTTAAATCCTCTCTCCTGGGAGCGAGCCAAAGAAGCAATTAATGTTTTATTAAGGAAGGTCGATGAGTAAGACGTGAGAATGTAGGCGCGCATTAGCGACGAGTGCTTAGGCACATTCCAATTACGCCACGATAACTGCGACATTCCTGTAAATCAGATCATCGGTTATGTTCATATCTCTTACCCCTCCACCATCTCGCCAGTTGTCATTTTTCTTATTTGCTAAGAGGAACCAGCAAATGTGCGTATGCGAAATAATATTTAATGTTTAATTAGCTTTTAGAATAATTTTACTCTTACTTGCTCGTCTTTTTTAAATTGAGGACTCGGCTATATTTTAAATGAACGAGAATAAATGTTTAAGAGCGCTTATTATTTCGGGGAAGGGGGGTGGTGTCACTTTACGGCTCCTTTGCCCGTATCCCTCTCTTCCTCTGTTTTAGGTCTGTGCATGGCGATCAAAGCTCTTATCGACACCTCGCATGTGGACTGTGTCCAAAAAGGTGTGTTATCGCCGAACAGGTGCGTACACGGTGCCGCCCGGTCGCCTGCCGTTCTCCAAAGTACACAGCCTGCTTTCTTTATCTCCGGCGCAGTCTGCTGTCACTCGTGTGGTCCAAGCCCCGCCGATCTTGTCGTGTTATCATTTTTCAGGTCCAAAGCATAGCGCCCCCTGTCGTTAGCCCGTTTTACTGGAAGGCGTGCACGGGCTCGGTGGTTAACATCAGGGTTCATAAACTTTTAAATAGGAGGACTCAAGCAAACCTGATGTAATGCTGGCACCCAGGAAGATGATTACCACAATGACAACAGACACACATGGCAACCCATCACAAACACACTGACAATCCACTTGGGTGCAGAAGTGAACCGACTAAAAGCACAATGGTTTAGGTCACTGGTGTGGTTTTCCAGTACGCGCTTTACCATCCATGGATATTCTTTACCCGTGGCTTTACGTTATTCTTCCTAGATACCGAACACTCAACTCTACAACAAACTAGGTGTATGATTTCATGGTTCAGATTCCTTGATAGGAGATGTGGTTTTTTGACCAAGGCACCGTTATCCCAGACGCGTGAAAAGTGAGAAGCGTACGGGGTGAGGGCATTGGCCAGGGTGCTCTCTCCTCATACACACAGCCACAGCTGGATCAACAGTTCTTGGACTTCCCACTCGCCATCTAAACGCAATCTTTAAGAGTGCATCCAGCGGCCGACAGCGCTCCCAATATTAATTACGCTGATGGATCTCTGAAGCGCCGCTCTGGAGCCACGGACCTTGTACTGCCTGCCGCAAACCTAACGAGGGACAGTAAATCAGAGCCAGACGGGGGATCCGTCTTATTGGCTGTGTAAATCCGCTGATTATACACAATGATAGACGCTGGCCGGTGCTGCCAATAGGCCGTTCCGGTCCAGAGGAGGTTATAGATTGCGTTTACTTACAGAAGAGACAATCGCCTCCGTATGTAAGAGGACAGGGGAATAAATCACCACTTATAAGCATCATACGGAATGTTCAGATAAAAAGCACAATATTATATCTGTATTTTCGTGATCAAGGCCGTGTTTTTGAGCTGCCCTCCTCACACACTTCCCGCTGTTACATTAATGAGTTACTTTGTCACACTTCGCTATTCGAAGGAGTAATCAGGCGGCGCTCGTTGTCGAGAAATGACGACCGATCGTTTGCGTAACTGATCTTAATGACATTAATTTGGGAAGAATCTACGCTGTATATATATGAAGAAAAAAAGAAGTCGCACTGGTGTCATCTAAGCAAATACAATAACAATGATAATAATTCTAGTTTAGCGATTAGGGATGTGGGCATGGTAATTACTAGACTTCCGTGTTAAATACTGTACTAAAAGGGGGAAATTCCAAATCAACATGCAGATATTTTCCTGGACTAAACGTGGATAATAAGCAATGCATTTCTATGTCTACGTTGTGCCAAACACATGCGCACATGTTTGGACACACAGTGCGTGCTATAGAAGACTGTTACTATGAAATATATCCGGCAGCCCCACACTGTTCACCATTTACTTAATTACAGGACCATGGCTGGGAGGATGGTGCAGGAGAGTGTAGGCATGGGGGGCCGGGGGGGGTGTGCAGAGTGAGCCTACAGCCTGGCTGGTAGTAAGGGGGAGCCAGGGAGGCTAGCACCGTCTGGAGATGGATGTAGCTGTCGTTTCTGTGTCTCATTAGAAAGCAGGCTAATGAGCTCCAATGTTTTCTGCAGGGTCCCAACCGTCTTCCCTCTGTCACTCCTGATCCTCTGCTCTCTCACCCTCATTCCATCTCTCTCTCTCCCCCTGCCCTGTATCTCTTAGATCATAACTTTCTTTCTCTCTCTCTCTCTCTGTCTCGCTCTCTATCTCTCTCCCACTCTCTTTTCTTTTTCTGCTCCCCTCCCTCTCTTTCTCCTTCTCTCTCTCCCTCCCTGGTGGACAGAGCTTTTAAGCTTCTTTGCAAGAGAGAACCTGAACAGGAACTCCCGGTGCCACCCGGCAAGACGGCAGCTTTTTCTTTCTCTCCCCGTCCCTCGTTTGCTCTCCACTCCATCCCTCAGTGCCAGGGAGACCTCCGACAGCCGGACAGGTGTGAGGGGGCCCGAACAGAGAGGTAAGATGTCAGAGGGTCTCAGATGGGTCTGCGGAATCCAGGAGATGGTAAATGTTTGTGTTTTTGAAGTTTGGTGCCTTAAATCGCTTGGCTGTGAAGGGAAGAGCCATTTCTGGGAAAGTGTGTCTTTTTAGGGACCCTGAGAACACATCCATTGCTCCATGCAGTCAGGAGAAGGTACACAGTGGGAGGCCAGTGTCTTTAAGGTATGAGGGCAGCTATTTTGGGTGGGCCTGTCGATTTCCCTGCAACCCACACTGACTGTATTTCTACCTCTGTTTTATGGTAAATACAGTTATGCTGTTAGCATTCTTATCGATCGACCAACGGGAAACATAGGAACGTCACTGGGGACTGGCTTGTGGATTTGAAAATACTCAAGCGCTGACCATGGTATGGAGTTTAATGTGAATGCGGTTCACGGTACCACCTGGTTGTGCCTCATTGAGATGTGGCAGGCAGCATCCAGGCCAGTGGATAATGGTGACTAACCCCTGCAGGGCGTTTTAGCTGTTTGGTTGAACACATTCACCCAGAACTTAGCTGAATACTTAACTCACCGTTTTATGCTTTGGCCCAATTATGCTTGTGAATATTGCAAAAAAGAATTCTGGGTTGTGTACTGAGCAAGAGTCCAGAAGAAATTCCCCTCCTAATCTTTAAAGTGGGGATTGTAGCTTGGAACTCTTTAACTGTTACACCATCTGCTGGCCTTATATAGGCATTGTTACATAATTGTGCAAAAAGCAGGGTTATGGCTAGAAGGTGACTCAGGAAATGAGGCAGAGGAGGCGAAACTTAAAGGTGAATTGCCATTCAGTGAATGACCGCATATCAGTTTCTGTGTTCCTGAAGCTTTTGCTTTGGAATGTGGCTGCTCCTAGTGATACAGGAGGTATACCTGAAGGTGGGTCAGTGTGCGCCAGGTGTGCTGTGACATTGTGGTACCTGCAGATAGTGCAGGATGGCCTGGCTCTTATTCAGTGTCATGGTGCTACTTTTTATTCACCCTGTCCTCAGGCAATGCCAGAGTGCAGAGATTCCTTTGGTAGGCCATCTCCAAAAGGTTGGTGTCAGACCACTGGGTGGGAGTTGGGGGGGGGGGGGGGTAGCTGTCTCCTCCCTTTGACTACACCCTGCTTTCCATCTTCTTCCCTGATGGCAGCCTGCCAGCAATCAACTTCCATGTTGGTGTGTGTGTTTATTATGTGTGTGTGTGTACAGTGTATACTTATTATGTATGCATCTGTGCATGTTCATGTATGTTTGTTTACATGTGTGCCAATGTGTGTGTGTTAATGTGTACAAGTCTCGTAGCCTTCACTGTAAAACACAGAAGTCTCAAGACTTGTTTACTTCTGTTTATATCATTTTTCATCCTTTTGATTCCATTTTCTTGCCCCTGGAAAGCCACTTCCTCAGTCACTCGTGGCAGCAGTGGCTACTAGAGATACTTTGGTGCTCATTATGGGCTGTTCACCGCAGAGCCCCCTGGCTGCAGATGTACGCTGCTCTTCTGCGGGAATCCAGATCAGTCCCTGTTCCTGCAATCTCATCTCTGAGGTCGAGCACAAAAACATTTAATGTCCATTACAGCCACTTTTACATGTTTCTTCATGACAAACAGATCCTGCAACTTACACAAATTTGCACAGGGGAGACCAAAGGCAAATGAGACATTAAAATGTGGCCAGTGGGCAGTGACCTTGCCTGGGACTCGGTGCCACGTTCCCACTGCTGCGCTGATAGAACCTCTGTCCTCAGCCTTTTCCTCTGCCACAGAGGATGCAAGGACGGACTTTTTGCCCACATAAGCCTCCCTCATTGGTACCCAGTTGGTCCTTCATTATAAGTCACTCCAAGCTGTGTGATCGCTAGGAGCTGCCAAAGCAAGCGGGAGAATTTCTGTGGTAGGAAGCACACGGGAGAGACGTCTGTCTGAAAATGCATCGTTATGGAACACCAATTTGCAAACTGAAAATGCCATTTGGATGATGATGATGATGTTTACACTAATAATAATAACACTGGTATGTTATTGCTAAATGTTTATATTCTCAGAATATTGTTGTAGCCCTTAAACAGGCACAGATGTTGTTTCAGTAAATCTTTCCTCCACCCATTTCCAGTAACCTGCCATGAAAATAAGCTCATGTTATACCAGAGCCCACTCCAGGAAGCCTGGTGCACGAGGTCCACTGTGTGACATTCACGCATACACCAAGAGCATTTCAGAGTCTTCCAAGTGGTAGAACTGTGTGAGGAACCCCAGACAGCCCCAGGGGCAAAACACAAGCTCCAAATGCACATGAAGCCGGATCCGTTTTCGAACCTGCAACCCCAGAGGTGGGGTCAGTTTATGTAATGGCAAAACCAACCAACATATTGTTTAGGGAGCCTAACCCACTCAAAGGACTTACGGAAAGACCACCATGTTTATAAAAGCTCACCACATAATGAGATGTTTATTGAGACTGAAAATGGACATTTCATTGGGGTTATATATCTTTTTTTAATACGTGGGGAAATCTGTTATCCATATTTCAGATTAGAAAAAATAATCAGGGAAAAGAATAGATTTGAACCTCTACATAGAATGGCATTTTTGTAAGTTCTGGTCTTCAGGTTACCCAGTAGGCAAACATAAGATGGAATACCATTAGATGAACACCTAATGAACCTGAATGCCTGGCCCTAAAGTGTTCAAATGCCTGGCATTTTCCCTTGTTTTGACTTAAACTTTAACCTCTACTTTCAGATTCCTGTGGTACGATTGGATACCACACAGCACAGGGCAGGACTTCCTGCCCTATGCCTCATAATGCCCCTCTCCACCACCCTCCTTTTCTTCCTCCTTCTCCTCCCACTGTCTCAGACGATAGCTGCCCTGGGGCAAGGTAAGAGTCACTTTTTTCTGCTGTTCACATCTGGGGTAAACTATGGGTTTTTTGTTGCCAAGGCCTGTTCCAGGATCAGATAACCTGGATCCTCACAGTGTCTGAATTTGGGACCTGGAGATGCTCTCACTGTCGGAATTGGTGAGGGCACTCAGTTTGAAGTATTCCTGATGCAGAACCTTGTATGGGTGGTGCTCATGTACCTTTGAACAAGATATCATTCCCTGGTTGATAAAGTCTGTGTCACTGTGTACTGAATATATTTGATACACTCGGCCTGAGTATGATCACAGCACATGAAGGATGGCAGTGGTATACTGTAGACTTTAACCTCTTGTCCACTATTTGTTTTTATAAAAAAATGAGGGCCAATTGTGATGTAATTTTGGACTGGCCAGTTGTTCATACTGCGTTGTGTTGATTCCTTTCACTGATTTTGGTTTTTATTCCAAGACATGGACAAACTGCCAAAGTTCTCAGTACACGCACACACACACACACACACACACACACACACACACACACACACACACACACACACACACACACACCTTTGTATTTCTAACTTTGTAGGGACCTGCCAGTTATTTTTGTAGGCCTAACCCTAATCGTAACTATGACAACCTTACTCAGTTCTAACATTAACCATAAGTAACCCAACAAAATACAGGACTTTTGGCTCTTTTGGTTTTTTGATTGCATTCACAATTTTTATAACACTGAGTTTTCCTTTTGTCTGGACATGACAAATGCCCTCACAAGGTAAATATGACAATTTTATTACCTCCTGGGAACATTTTGTCCCCAAAATGTAATACAAACATGGTACACACACATACACACACACGTGAACTCACACAGCCTCTCCATAGACAGTCTCAGGGGTGTTGCAAGCAGAGGACGTTAGCGTTCGGATCTGATTGGCCAGACTGTTAATAGCGGATGGATACGCATTGCACAACATCTGAGGACGTCTACCCAGCAAGTCCTTCGACCAAAGGGGGCATCTTTCCCTCTTTCCCTCTTTTCCTCTTTTCTTCCATGTGAAAGAAAGAAGAGTGGGGGTTGAGTAACAGGGTAAAAGAAGAATGGTAGGTGGGTGAAAGAGAGAGAGGGAGAGAGAGAGGAAGAGGAGAAAGGAAAGAAAAAAGAAAAAGCAGTAACCATTTGATCAAGTTAAATAATTCAGCTCCCTCGATCACAGTGACTTTAATGTCTTTGCTGGGGGATTTTAATAGTTACTCTGAGGCTTGATGTCATCTTAATGGATATTAAACACAAATGCATTGGGTTACGTTACTATGTGGCTAAGGGCATCATATTGAAAGTGCATCTGCTGCGGTCTGTGTGATGCCCTTCAATCCAGGGCGACTTTCCCTTTGTGCGACTGTGTTTACAGGAGTATGAGGTGTGTGTGGGGGGGTAGGTTTAGCCCATCCAACACCAATGAGAATGCTTCTCCAACACTTCATCTGAGGAGCAGGAGTCTGATTGGCTGGTTGAGCAGTTGCTGTGTGTGTGTATGTGTGTGTGTATGTGTGTGTGGATGTGTGTATGGATGTGTGTGTGTATGTATGTGTGGATGTGTGTGTGTATGTGTGTTCTTAAGCACTAAAAGTCGGTTACTCTTACCAATCCTGCAAAAGTGGCCGCTGTGACGCACGGTGAATGCTGGCGGCTTCCTCTCAGTGGGGGCTGCTGGCCCCCTTTCTGTCAAAATACTCCCTGTCAGATGCCCGGCCAGCCCGTCCTCCTGCCAGACTACAGTCGTTTCTGAGCGCGAGCGGACCACGGTGGACCCAAAAGCGTGCACGCAGATGGGCGCCAGACGGCCGGCGAGCTTTCATAGAGCCTTTAATTCCGGGGAGTTTGCTAATCTCTGGTCTTTAACGCACTCTACAAGCATGTGAAGGAGAGAGCAGATCTGCTGTATAAACAATTTTTTTTTTGGGGGGGGGGACGTAGTCAAAGTAAGAAAAGATAAAATCTTAAGAAACCAATTAAAATGCAACTGTGAGGGGAAACAAATTAGCTTAAAGATGAGCATGAGTGGATCACTGAGTGTAACAAACATACATTATCCACCTCAATGTGTTTCCATAGACACTGAATTTCATTTATATTATAGTCTGTTAATTGGTGGATCCGGAGGGCCTGCTGGTATTCCACCTCTTAGCCACCAGAGGGCAGTAGCATCCAGCACCAAGGTTGCTGAACAGCTCCCTGCAGAGCACTGTGGGGTTTATCAGGTTTGTTACTTCTGTTTCAGTGTGTTTCTCTTTTATGTGTAATTTGCATGTTTTCTGTATTCAGCAGATATGTCAAGTACAGTTTCGCATGGCACTGAGAGTGGCAAGCATCTGTCCCATGATGCCACAGTGGCAGCAGTTATCTCTACACTCTTTTACCTGGCCCCATTTGGTCCACATAATCTCTTTACACTCCTGTACCCTTCCACTTGCTCCTCTCCCTGGACTTGAGTCTAGCAGAGACTCTTCCCCCTTTCTCCAACCCTGGAAATGCATCCAGCACAAGGAGACTTCTGCACTATGCTTACATGGGTGGAGGTTCCACTGATTGAAGGTATGACAATGTGTGAAAAAAATACACAAAACACTGAATGGAAGAAAGAGAGGGAGGAGAGAGTCAAAGACTTGGGGATTGACTTAATGGGAAGAAGAGAGGAGAGAGAATATTGAGATGGGAAGAAAAAGAGAAGAGATTCAGAAGAAAGTGAGAGAGGAATGGAGAGATGGATAAAGAAAAGGCAGAGAAGGACAGAGGCACAGAGATGTAGAGATGACGGAGAGACGGGGGGAGAAGGGGGCTGCTGCTGGAGGCTGACGAGGACCATGTGGTGGTGCAGGCAGAGGCCTCAGGATAAGACACAGTCAGACTGCAGGGTTTGAACTGTAATTAAATGGATTGGGGGCCTTGAAAGGTAGCCAGCCTGGAGTTCTTTGGGCTTTCTGAGCACTGGCCTCCACCTGCTTCCCAGTCACCCCACTCTGAGTCACTCCCTCCAATTGTTTCCCTGAGAGAACTGAGGAGGAGGAGGACCAGGAGAAGGGACATCATTCCAGTTGGCTCTACCTGTTATTGTGGCTCCATTTGGGAGATGGTAGACAATTACTGTGTTAAAAACGAATGATAAAATATGCCAGTTTGAATATCCTCAGCCAATGAGTGGCTACTAAATACATGGAGGATGTGAGGAGGCAGAGGACGAGGCAGAGGTTTGATGTACTGGTCGTACCTTCTGACCAGATCTTGTTAATGCGGTGACGCATCTCTTTTTGGACTCCAGCTCCTCACGTGACTCCGTGCTGGAGGGGGGAGAAGGGTGTGGTTCAAGGGTCCCCTCAGCTTTGATGGATTAATTAGTCAGCACAGAATCACAGGTCAAGCTATGGGTGGGAGGCCACTGTCACAATCAGATTAACATTGCTGTCCCAGCAAGAGTCTTCTGTGGTGTCCAGGAACACCACTGGTGATCTTCCAGTAAGCCTGGGTGAGTCTCTGTGGGATGCAGCGGGCAGCTATGGTTGACGACAGGTCAATGTACCCTTCAGCATTTAGCGTAGCGCCCAACACTGCTTCAGCATCATGAGAAACACCTCACAGCGGACCGATGAGCTGTTTGACTCACATAACTATGACACACCTCTCCTCAATCCAGACGGCCTGCAGTTACAGTGGAAACGTAAGCACAAACGTGTTCATAGCTCTTCAGGACTTTGCAGCTGCATGATCAGCAGTTGATACCTCATGCAGACACACACATAGACAAACTCAAATATGCTCATTCACTCTTATACACAAGAGCAGACTGATTCACTCACACCTTTACCCTCAGTTCCTCCATGTTGCTGCATGTCTTCCCATCTTTGTGTTGTTTTTTTCCATCCCTCATTCTCTCCATTTCCTCCTCTGTCACCTGTCCTCCCAGTTCCTCTTCTGTTTCCGCTGTCGCAGCAGACCTGTGATATCACAGGAGACCTACAGGGCGGCGCCACCTGCACAGGCCCGCAGATCTTGGTCTACATGCTTATGGTGTATTGCGCTTCTTTCTATCCCTCTTTCCCCTCTTTTTGTTTTCTTCCCAGATACTACAGCAGATGTGCCATGGTGCTTTTACAGATAACAGAGGAAGATGCTTTCTTTGAGGCAAACTCTTTTCTGTCATGGATGATCTCAGGAGGGTTACAAAAGCACCATAAGGAACTGTCATTTTTTTTCATAAGCGTAAGCTGTTCTAAATACCACACAGCAAAAATATGGGGGGTGGGGGTGTACACTGAGGATGTGTAATACGCGTTTCTGCATGGTGACAACAGCAATGGCTGATGGAGACTGTAAACGTGGATGTGGGGGACAGGAAGTGGGGAGCAGAATGGCGTGGCGGGGGCACTGGCTGTGATCTTACTGTGGTTTTCTTAAGTCATAATAATCATCTTCATAACTTGAATTATATGGCTCATTCCACGCACTTGAAATGCAGCTCCCTGGTAACACTGAAAATCAAATGAATAAGCAAAATTTAACAGGAAACAAGACATTTAAAATTAAATCATATAGATTACAATGAAAGTAAAAGATATAGTAATAAAGTAAAATGAATGTTCATTAAAAATCACAAAAAATAAACAACTAAAAATAACCATGCAAAAAGTGCTAATTAAATGTTAAAGTGAGAAAGATGTATTTTGAGCTGTGGGGTGCCTGATTAATATGGGGGGGGGGGGGGGGGGGGGGTGGGTGTTTGGAGGGGGGGGGGGGGGGGGGGGAGGGGGGGTAGAACTATACAATACGAACCAGTATAACATTATAATCAACATGACATAAGCAACTGATCACGTAGGAAACAGCAGACAATTGTACTTGATCATTTTCATGAATAGGCCAGAGCATTTGCAATTTGTTCAAAAGAATGAGACATTGGTTATATAATGTGCACATGTACTGTAAGTAGATGTGGAGTTTGAAAAAGTAGTTTTGAGAATTTCATTTCTGATCAAAGAAATGTACAATAGCAACTGAGAAAAACTGAAATGCTTATTACTCAACTCAGTTTTCAAGTTAAACACCTTTAGCACAAGCATGGAGGCACTAGCTTGATCATCACAGAGGACTGGTGCAGAGATAATGCAAATATCAAACATGCCTAAGCAAAGGGAGGAGGAGAACATCAAAGCATCTGCAGAGGTCTCCTCCTTGACTAGTGTGCCTTTTAATGGGCAATATAATCTTAGAAGACAGAGGGGTCCTCATCCTGCCCCATGCTGTTTATCCTCTGGTTGGAGACCAAACCTTGCTGCTGCCCCCGTTGTAGAAGTTCGCTGACAGAGGAGCGGGTGGTATTGCGTCGGCGGCACACGTCACCCAGGTCCTCCACTAGCACGCTTTCCATCACTGCACTCAGAGACTGGCGGATCTTGGCCAGGAAGTCTGGGCAGCTAAACACATAGAGGACAGGGTTGAGCACACTATTGATGAAGGCTAGACTGGCCGCTGGTGGCATTCCTCGGTCTACCAAGCGCCGCAGCTCGGGCCGGTAGTGTGCCATCGCCTCCAGCAGGCAGAACAGGTGGTAGGGTGCCCAACAGAGCACAAAACTCACCACCACTGCTACCACCAGTCGAAAGAAGCGGTAGGTGCGGCGTCGGCCACGCCGAGTGATACTGGAGCTGACAGCCACATAACTCCCTACAATGGCCACTAGTGGAAGCAGGAAAGCGATCAGGAATTTGCTACTTGCCGTGGCATCCTGTCGGATGCCACAAACATCTGTATTATTTTCTCTGAACTGCATAAAATTATAGTAACAGATGATCCGCCCGTCCTGACGATGTATGGTATCACGGAACATGTAGTATGGCACAGTGTTGAGCACTGCTAGGATCCAGAGGCCAATGCATATCAGCATGGCCATCCGCACATCTCGGTAATTCTGTGCCCAGACGGGCTTCAGAGACACCAAGCAGCGGTCCAGGCTAATGGCAGCTAGCAGGAAGCCACTAACAAACATGTTCAGGAAGAAGACTGCAGAGTGGATCTTGCAGAAAGTGGTGCCGAGGGTCCAGGTGCTGCCCTTGGCTAGGTATATGGTGAAGACAGGCAGGGAGGCAGTGGCAAGCAGGTCAGACAAAGCCAAGTTGAGAATCCAGATACTGAGGACTGAATGTGGTACACGAAAGCCAATGACCCATAAAATGAGAAGGTTCTCAACAATGCCAAATACTGAGACTAGGCCATGGAGACACACTGCTCCCAGGCTTTCCTGTTTTGCTGTGTCATTGGACTTAACCATGTCTTGGATGAGTGGGCAATATGTTTCTTGCATCTTCTGCTTCTATAATACCCTTCACTGCTGGCACTTCAACCTTTAACCTGGGGGCACAGAAAGAAACATGCTTCAAATCATGTTACAGAACACTAAATATACAAATAAAGCATAATGATTTCCCATTAGCCAACCTATTTAATTTTTCATGGAACACCTCTCAAAATGTCTTTCTGTAAACACAAACATTGTTGTCTAACTACTAAATCTCATGGATTAGGTGGAAAAAAAAAAAAAAATCAAATAATTGGTCCAAAACAATGCACTTTCGACAATGCTCCTTGTTAAAAGTACCATATAAATTAAACTGAAAAAGAGAACCATTTTTGGCACCAAGCCTCCCCCCAACTCTGACCACAGTAAGCAATTAGAAGATGGATGGATGGAATTGAAATCGAATCAGTTTATTTGCCAAATGCACAAAGTACGCAGGAATTTAACCTGATGATACAGCAGAAAATGAAAACAAGAATTAAAAAGTTTAAAAGGTTAAAAATACATTGTTAAAAAGTAAAAAAAAAAAAAACAAAAACAGCAACAACAGTAAATAGAAGGAACAGTGACAATAAAACAAACTAAAAAATGTGGTTAACAGTGTGAATGTAGCACAGCTTTATGGCCTTTGGAAAACAGCTATTAATGTGCCTGGTGGTCCTGGCACTGATTGAACGGAACCTGCGGCCAGAGGGGAGCTGACTAAAGAGGGAGAGGGCTGGGTGGGATGGGTCTGACACAATCATGCTGGCCTGCTTCCTGGCCCTCACATTGTGCAAAACACTCACAGGCACCTGCTCCTGGCCTGTGAGCCTCCTGGCTATTCACACGATACGTTCCAGCCAGTGTTTTATTGCAGCAGTGGATGATGGGTACCATACAGTGATAAACAAGGTGAGAACGCTTTCAATAGTGGCTCTGTAGAACTGGGTTCGGACATTAGAAGAGATGTTAAATTAATGCAAGCTTAATTGTTAAATTAAATTAATGAAGAAATGTTAATGCTTAGAAATTTTGTCTTTGTTAATGACCAAAGCAACATATGATCTGTTGATAAGTTCTGATGAAATATAAATGCTGTTATCATCAATGGTCAAATAGTAAAAAATCCTGTTACAATGTTACCGAGCAGTTACATATTAGGTGAGGGGGCGGGTACACAACTGGTATCCACACTATCTGTAGGCCACTACATTGGCTAGCAAGTCACACTCAAACAATGGAATAAAATAAAATTTTAATAATGATTGTAATGAAATTGACCAAAGTACAGTTCCCTGCACATTGTACTAAAGAGAACTATGGGAAATATTATGCATCTTATTTGAATTAGCTTCACATTACCTGATTCAATATTAAGCAAATAGGTTCCAAATTGAAGATTTTAAATTAATCGTCATTTTCTTTCAGCTGCTCCCGTTAGGGATCGCCACAGTGGATCAACCGTCTCCATCTCCTCCTATCCTCCACATTCCGCTCTATCACACCAACCACCTGCCTGTCTTCTCTCACTACATCCATAAACCTCCTCTTTGGCCTTCCTCTTTTCCTCCTGCCTGGCAGCTCCATCCTCAGCATCCTTCTCCCAATATACCCAGCATCTCTCCTCTGCACATGTGAAAACCAACAAAATCTCGGCTCTCTGGTTTGTCTCAAAACCTTCCAACCTGAGCTGACCCTCTAACCCTGGTCCAGTATTCGAATTTTGGTCACTCAGCCAGTATTTGCGGGTCTGGTGGCATTATTTGGTTTTTAAATTAATACAGCCATAACAATTTATGTAAAAATACTAGATGATCAAGTACAAGCAATAAAGAAAGCATATGTGGTTAATATTTACCATTTACCTCTGTTAGACAATATTTAAAAATAATAGTGCTTATGTGTACTTTGTTACAAAACAAAGGAAAAATCTCAACAACTGGATAGAAAAACAATGTTAAGAAAACATTTATGTTAGTCTAAAAAAAAAAAAAAAAAAACAGCCCCATTGACCAGATACAGTATCCACATCAGTCTACACAACACATCAGCCCCATTAAACACACACTCTATTCAGGCCAGCCTATTCTACACTTGAGGGGCAGAGTTTTACTGTGTGTGTGTGTTGTATATGTATTTCTTACACTTGATGCATGTAAGAATGGTTCCCAGGATGGTGGGAGAAGAAAGGTTTCAGTGAGTCAAATGTGACAATGACGCAATCAGGCCAACATCTACTGGTTTGCCTCAGCAAAGCCACCTCCCCTTGCTGAGGCAAACAAAGAGCTGGCTGACGATCTGAATGTGTTCTATTGCATCAATATCAATATGTAACCCCATTACAATCAATACAGGATCAATGGCCCACGTCACACTTCTGACAACGTTGCAACCTTGTGCATGAATAGTAATTGCAGAAAAAACCTCACACACGCACACACATATGCAAACACACACACTAACATCAGGCCTTGTATAGGAGGACAGAGTAAAGGGACACACCAACTACAAACTCTTATTACCGGTGTCCAATGGACCCGAACACCACATGTGTAATGTGAATGTGTAGGGGGATGTAAGGTGTGAAGTCATCAAAAATTTTATATGTTCTTCAAACAAAATGAGCCAAGGCCAAGGAGTATGAGGTTGGAATAATAATAAACGGCAACATTTTTCTTTTGGTAAATGTTAAAAACGGGTCCCACAGACCCAAATATCGGCTAACATACTCATTTTTAATCCTGTCCGTCCTTGTCACACCCAGTGCAAATCTTAACATCTTTAACTCTGCCACCTCCAGCTCTGCCTCCTGTCTTTTCATTAGTGCCACCGTCTCCAGTCCATATAACACAGCTGGCCTCACTACCGTCTTGTAGACCTTCCCTTTCACTCTTACTGGTACCTGTCATCACAAATCACTCCTGACACTCCACCCACTCCACCCTGCCTGCATTCTCTTCACCTCTTTTCCGCACTCCCCGTTAGCCTGAACTGTTGACCCCAAGTATTTAAACTCATCCGCCTTCCCCAACTCTGCTCCCTGCATCCTCACCATTCCGCTGTCCTCCCTTTCATTCACACACACATGTATTCTGTCTTTGTCCTACTGATCTTCATTCCTCTCCTCTCTAGAGCATGCCTCCACCTCTCCAGGGTCTCCTCAACCTGCTTCCTACTTTCACTACAGATTACAATGTCATCCGCAAACATCATAGTAAATGGGGCTCCTGTCTGATCTCGTCTGTCAACCTGTCCATCACCATTGCAAATAAGAAAGGGTTCAGAGCTGATCCTTGATGTAATCCCACCTTTACCTTGAATGCATCCATCACTCCTACCACAGACCTCACCACTGTCACACTACCGTCGTACATATCTTGGTCCACTCTTACGTACTTCTCTGCCACTCCCGACTTCCTCATACAACACCACAACTCCTCTCTATGCACCCTGTCATATGCTTTCTCTAAGTCCACGAAGGCACAATGCAACTCCTAACCTTCTCTATACTTCTCCATAAACACCCTCAGAGCAAACATCGCATCTATAGTGCTCTTTCCTGGCATGAAACCATACTGCTGCTCACTGATCATTACCTCCCTTCTTAACCTAGCTTCCACTACTCTCTCTCATAACTTCATACTGTAGCTAATCAATTTTATCCCTCTGTAGTTACTACAGTTCTGCACATGACCCTTGTTCTTAAAAATTGGTACCAATACACTTTTTCTCCACTCCTCAGGCATCCTCTCGCTTTCCAAGATTGCATTAAACAATCTGGTTAGAAACTCCACTGCCATCTCTCCTAAGCATTTCCATGCTTTCACAGGTATATCATCCAGATCAACAGCCTTTCCATTCTTCATCTTCTTCATAGCTGTCCTTACTTCTTCCTTGCTAATCTGCTGCACTTCCTGATTCACTATCCCCACATCATCCAACCTTCTTTCTCTCATTCTCTTCATTCATCAGCCCCTCAAAGTACTCTTTCCATATTCTCAACACACTCTCCTCGCTTGTGAGTACATTTCCCTCATTATCCTTTATCACCCTAATCTGCTGCACATCTTTCCCAGCTCGGTCCGTCTGCCTAGCCAATCGGTACAGGGCCTTTTCTCCCTCCTTAGTATCCAGCCTCTCATACAACTTGCCATACGCCTTATCTTTAGCCTTCGCCACCTCTCTCTTTGCCTTGCGCTTCATCTCCTTGTACTGCTGTCTTCATCTCTCTGACTATCCCTCTTCTTCTTTGCCAACCTCTTCCTCTACATACTCCTGTAATTCCTCATTCCATCCCCAGGTTTCCTTGTTCTCCTTCGTCTGAGATGTCATTTCAAGCCCATTTCTAGCTGTCTCCCTTACCACTTCTGCTGTAGTTGCCCAGCTATCTGGTAAGTCTTCACTGCCACCCAGTGCCTGTCTTAATTCCTCCCTGAACTTCACCTTACACTGTTTGTTTTTCAACTTCCACCATTTGATCCTTGACTCTGCCCTCACTCTTCTCTTCTTGATCACCAAAGTCATCCTACAGACCACCATCCTATGTTGCCTAACTACGCTTTCCCGTCACTACTTTACAGTTTCTAATCTCATTCAGACTGACCCTTCTGCATAGGATATAATCCACCTGTGTGCATCTACCTCCACTCTTGTACGTCACCCTGTGTTCCTCCCTCTAAAATACGTATTCACCACAGCCATTCCTTTTCACAAAATCCACTATCATCTGACCTTCTGCATTCCTCTCCTTGACACCATACCTACCCATCACCTCCTCATCCCCTCTGTTCCCTTCACCAACATGCCCATTGAGATCCGCTCCAACCACCAACTTCTCTCCCTTAGGTACATTCTCTACCACTTCATCCAACTCACTCCAGAATTTTTCTCTCTCATCTACCTCACACCCAACTTGTGGGGCATATGCATTAACAACATTCATCATCACACCTTCAACTTCCAGCTTCATACTCATCACCCTGTCCGACACTCTTTTCACCTCTAAAACACTCTTGGCATACTGTGTGTTCAGGATAACCCATACCCCATTTCTCCTCCCATCCACACCATGGTAGAACTATCTGAACCTGCCTCCGATACACCTGGCCTTACTCCCCTTCCATCTGGTTTCCTGCATGCACAATATATCAACCTTCCTTCTCTCCATCATATCAGCTAGCTCTCTCCCTTTACCAGTCATACTGCCAACATTCAAAGTTACTACCCTCACTTCAAGTCTCCTAACATTCCTCCTCTCCTCCTGCCTCTGGGCACGCCTTCCCCCTCTTCTTTTCCTTTGATTCCTTCAACCAACAATACCCCATTTCCACCAGCACCCTGTTAGCTAACAGTACTGGTGGTGGTTGTTGTTAACCCAGGCCTCGACTGATCTGGTAGGGAAATCTGTATTGTTGTCACATACTAGATTTGGCAAAATAAATTTACAGCGGATGCCCTTTTTGACGTAACCCTCCCCATTTATCTGGGCTTTGGAGCGACTCGAAGGAATACACTGGCTTGTGCATCCCTAGTGGCTGGGCTAAAGATTTTAAATTGATGAAAGTGTATTTAAAGAGTAAGTTTGAATGTACTGGGTAAATTCAAATTGTACTATATTTTTCATCCAGGCAAATACTTGAACACTAAAAAATACTGCTATACATACAGTAGTCCTAACTGACACTGCTGAATTTATTCTCTTAAAAGGCCAGCCACATGGAATAAACTACAGTCTTGATTTAAATCCTAATAATAATAATAATAATAATAGCATTGCTCACTTAATTTCCTATGGACATTGCCATTTCTTCCACAAATCCAATATATTATCTCAAAATTATTTCTAAGCAAATAGGCACTTATAGACCAGATAAATGACCTAAAACATTTTTGGTATGCCCAAGACTTTGCATGCAAAATACTGTGTACTTCAAGAATTGGGGGTTTGAATCCCATTATCACTTTCACATGTTTGCTGTTTACATGATCTTGCAATTTATATAGGTTTCCTCTGGGTACTCACGTGTCAGTCCTGTAATAAAAAAACTTGCAGATCTGCAAACTAGCATCTGTAAATTGCCCATAGTGTGTTGGAATGGGCTCCAGACCACTCAATACCCTGTCCTGGATACTGTAACAACTACTTAGGTGAATAGATGAATACAGGATCAAATCAGGACCTTCTAGGGATTTAATCTGATTCTTGATCTGCTGTGTCACTTAGTTTTCATGGTGTTTTGATTTGAATAGCACTACTTAGCATTTTGCAAGCTGTTCCTTTGCATAGCTCTTCACCCAATGTTAAGTCACATTTGTTACTGGTCAATCATTGGATAATCAGCCTTTCAGCATATATACTTAAATTAGCTCCTTGACAGCTGTAAGCTTGTCATACATATTCTGTCTCACGCTGGTTTGGACAAATATCTCAGCTAAAAACGCAACTGTAAATATAACCTTCAGGGTAAAAACTGGCACACTATAACAATATTAATTCCATCCTATGCAGAGTGCTAAAACAGAACTTCAGCTCTTTAAAATGTCTTAATATTCATACACCGCTATGCAAGCTCAAGTGGAGCAAAGTTTTGATTTATATAACTCTGAAGTTTCAGCTCCTGTTCAACCTCATTTTAAAGCAATTTCTATCACTTTATAAGGTAGTGTGATGTCTGCGTCACCAACATTAGTCCCTTCGAAATTGAATATGGTATTACTGGAAACTTTTCAACCACCTTGAGCCTGTTGATGAGGCATTGTTGTTGATAAACTTCTATTTAAGAGCTCTAGCCAGGTTGATGGGATTGTGTCAGCTTTCACCAGTTCACACCTAGTCAGATAATGATTTGCTCCCCAAAAAGCCTAGCTATGGAACATTGAATTGTGGGAAAAGTTTCAATTTCAGCCTTGTAGCACAGGCCTTTATAATCCTGGCAAAATATATAATACATATAATATCCATCTGCGGAGGGATACACTGCAGCCAAGACGGGATGCAACTGACTAGAAACGACTTCCAGTGTTCTGTGGCATTCAAAGGTTACTTCTCTTAACGAGTCCAGCGTGTACCATGAAAACACACCCCACACCAACATGCTGAAATACTGACACACAACATGATGAATGCACAGACTCACATAGTCCTTCGATCAAAAGGAAGGATTGAGATTCTTCACACCAGGAAATATTTTTCCAAAGCTCCCAGTGTTGTGCATTGCACTTCAAAGCCACTGTATACAAGGTGAGTTTGAAAAATCCAGCAGTGTTGCTTTTCTGTTTTAAGGCACATAAGTCTTTCCTTCCCACTCGCCCATACAATATTCATGTCTTGAGCTTTAATAACCCTTCTTTGACCAAGCTCCTCTCCTTCATCTATTATAGACTAATATGGATTTAACAGGTATGAACTATTAGGGACGAGAGAATTCACCTAGACATATCAAGGAAAAACCAGATATTCCTAATATTTTGTATGCCATTGTACATCGTTTGTGAAGTTCAGTGGTTGGTATTTTATGGGGAAGTTAAGATGGCTTTTCACTGAAATGTCTCTAATGACCACCAGAGGGAATGGAGATATTCCCAATTATTTAACACAAGGATGGCAAACTCCGATATTTGAGGGCTGCTGGTTTTCGTTCCAGTGAAATCCTGCTTTTAAGTGACCTCCTATCTCATTTAATCGTGCACTTCTTTCCATCATTCTACTTTTACTGTAGAAATCAGCATATTCAGCAGGGTTTATTTATCGTTTAAAGATTTTTTTTAATGGGTAAGGTGTTGTGATGCTGCTTCCTAACATTTGTCACCTGTGTTATAATTAGCAACAAATGGAAACATAAGTGGATGATTGGCATTAGGGCGTAATGACCAGCAATAACCTAAAGTGTTTCCACTTCTGTGATGCTTAGCAATTGACATAGACCACAAAGAAAAAAGGTATTACCTATAATTATTGAAAACTTAATGTCTTTTGACAGGCTTTTGCGAGTAAAGCTCCCTTTCAGGTCTGTCCTTGATAAACAGTAAAATTAGAAATAAGGGCATGACTGAACGAGATGAGCTTATTTAAAAGCAGGAATCGGCTGGAACAAAAACCTGTACCAACAGCGCCCCCCCAGGACTAGCGTTTGACACCTGTTTTCTAACATCGCCTTCACACCTTTAGTATGGCTGTCATTTAAAGGAAAGGGACATCCCTGAAGGAGGGCTGGGTGGGCTGAACAGAGGTTTGAATGTATTTACAAAAAGGATCTCTGACAGAACTGACTACAATTTTTTCCCACAATAAATGTTCAATATAATAACTACAATTTTATCATTAAAAAATATCAAACCAACATTTCAAGCATTCAGTTAGACAAAGAAAACAAAAAAGATCAAATGTCGACACGTTCAAATTAACTTTCAATAGCCATCACAATAATAATACAAATTACAAACGTCTATAGCTCTTTGAAAAAGCAAAGTTTAGCAGTTGCCGAGATATATTCTGGTGTTTTCCAGGCTTAGTTGTCATATCTCCATATCTGTGTACACTAAGCCTTGAAATCCCATAATACACCTGCATGGCCTTTCACATATCTGTCACTTTCTTTAAACTGATGCTGGAGTGGTATCAAGGTGATAGAATGGTTAAATATTACTGGGAAAAATACAAATAACTACACCAAATGAGAAAACTGATATGTGAAACAGACCAAGCCCATACACAGAGACCTTTTCATGCAGTACTGAAAGGGGGAATTTGAAGTAATGTGACAGTTCACCATTTTCACAGCCCCTCCACAGCTCATGAAATCATTCAAGAAAGACTGCCATCATTCTATCATTAAAGTCTTTGAACTTTATACATATGACAGTGTTAAACCCCTGTACTGCTGAACTGCTATGAAAAACCTTCAGACGAGTTTCCTGTGAGGCCTCTCTAATCTTAGGATGCCTCTGAAGCTTTTATCACCAGCTTTTTATCATTATCAATCACGTGCTGATTCATAAGACAACAGCCCCTTATCTTTCAGCTCTCAGGACTAGCTGCTGATTCTTGTCCTTTCAGCAAGCAGACAAAACTTAGTAGCAGCATCAAAAGGGGAAATTTACCAGAGAAACATATATAGAAGACAACAAAAACGGAAGAAAGCTGCACAATTCTTCCCTCCAGCAAAGAGATATGAGATCACAGTGGTTTTTACCATTAAACGTTGCTGTCGAAAAATGCATATAGTATAATGTCCTGAAAAACCCTGGCTTGTCTTAAAATGCTGATTATTTATACATTAAACATTGATTGCAATTTCTTTGTTCAAGATCTTGGTAAGATTAGAGAGACTTGCATGGCTATGTGAATATAAAAGGTACAACTGAGGATGAAGTGAATCCGATGTTAATTTCTGACTCCTGTCTGACCAGCTTGCTGCCTTCTGAGCCACCGAGCCTGCTCTGAT
>JAACJT020000032.1:9308695-9333363 GCA_009936485.2 Gymnarchus niloticus | reverse complement strand
CCCCTGCCTTGTGTCCTGTGGTAGACTGTCACCCCACCCAGGGTGTCCCCTGCCTTGTGTCCTGTGGTAGACTGTCAACCCACCCAGGGTGTCCCCTGCCTTGTGTCCTGTGGTAGACTGTCACCCCACCCAGGGTGTCCCCTGCCTTGTGCCCAGTGCCTGCTGGGATAGGCTCCAGTCTCACTGTAACCCTGTGCTGGTTAAGCAGTTGTGGATGATGGATATTATTTTAGCCTTCAGAACAAATCCACATTCCAGACATGAATAAACTGAGCAAGAACTTGTTTTTATACATTTTCTTGTTGTTTTCAAAGCGTCGTTTGACTGGTAATCACATCTCAGGCAAAAACTTTTGAGTCAGATATTGATCGCCATAATCCTGAGCTTTGCTTTTTCTGATCTGTCATGCCTGTAGTCCACGACTCTAAATCTGAAGTTAGCTGTGTCCTCTTTTACTCTGAGGTTGGTTCAGATGGGATGTTTGTCCTTTGGGCATCCGAAAGGGGCGGCTCTCTGGGGTGTGTCAACGGTGCCCAGCACAGACAGTCAGCGTGTGACGTGCATTCGTTCTGTTTCATTCCTCTCAAAGAGTGATGTCTGCCACTGAGCCATCTCTCAGGCAGCACCCCGTTGGGAAGCTTTGATCATGGAAGACTCAGTCAATCTCTGGGATGTATGAAGAGAGAGAGAGGGATTGGCCTTGGGGTGAAGGTGCTCTCTCTGCCGGAAGACACCATTTCGCTGTCTGGCAGAGGGGATTTTGGCTTTCAAACGCTATAATGTACTTACGGCAAATACCGATTAATGGCCTCCTTCCTGTGTTTCCTCAGCCTGTGATTGAAAACCTCGATAGTTTTGAGCTTTGTTTTCGGTGAGAGGGACGGAAACACCGGTGAGAGAGTCATCTTCTCAGCCACACGGCTAGAGATCCTGACCAAAGGAGCCCGTGCTCCCATAAACTTTGCCTCAGTGTTTCTTTGGCACAGGCGCGGCACAGCTGCTAAATAACATGACGGTAAAGCGTGAGGCAATAGGGCGATGGGAATAATAAGTAGAATGGGAAGGGAATTCTCGGGAATGGTTGGAGTGGGGGGTTTGGACTCAAGCTCTGCTGTGGTAACCTGGATGCTGGATCATTTCAGTGCATCATATGGATGTGAGATGGGTAGTAAACATGAACAGACTGGCAGGTCATGCTGCCTTCTGCCAAAGAAGCAATAAAAATATTGGTGGGTAATGGGTTAAAGCTCCCTGGGGTCCTCCTTAGTGAAGCATGGGCTTTTTTTTTACCACCACAACTAACTGATCCCTTCCGAGTGGTCTGGGAATGGGTCAGGTATACTCAACTACTCATCAGGAGAGAGATAGCTGATTGATGGCCATGCTCCTCTAATTTGGCAAATACCCCCCCAATCGTTCAGCAGAAGAGAGTGGTAATATTTACAAGAGATTCTGAATACCCCATCCCAGTATCTTTTTGGAGGGTGGGATTCACGGACCTAGGCCTGCCCCTCGATTATCACCGCCCACCAATTACCCTCCGGAGCCCCTCCCTCATGCCCGGTGGTGAGCGCTGCCTGCACCGCGGCACCAGGTTATAGCTCCAGCCATATGGCTGCTCATCAGAGCCGGTTTCTTCATTAGCGGAACGTTTGACTGATGACGTCGCATGCTGGAAGTTGTGTTGCCGCGCCGACGAGCTCGAGGAGTTTTGGCAGAGGCAGGTGCTCATGAATATTCAACAGCCTTGATGTGGGTGCCATCCATATGTGTGGAGCCGTAAAACTGTTCAGGATGGGAATGTGCTCCGGGCCCGCGGGCTCATGAATATTCACGAGCATGCCGACAGAGGGCGTGTAGGACAGAAACAACGCTGTTGTTTCAGTGTGTTGATGTCCTTCCCTTCCCGTTCATATCACTCGCCACGGCACCTAGGACTGGTTTCAGACCAGTGCCCCATGCTTTAAACTGCTAATATCATTGTCCTCTTGTCGCTAACATAGCAGCCTATTTACATACTCCCCAGACATTCAACAAAACAATTTGGATAGCAGTCTGATTCAAAGGTTCAACAGAAGTGGATTTCTATGATCAAACCACCAACATTCCAGAAACAAACTTAGCATCAACTGTGCAATCCCAAGGTTCTTAATTAGTATGGTAATAGTATATTTACATGGATGTCACATATTTCATATATATTATTTATATATGTTTGATCTATGTATAGATTATATATGTGTGTGTGTGTGTGTGTGTGTGTGTGTGTGTGTAATACATGAGGTATTTGTAGACATTTGTATAGTAATTTATTTAATTCCCGCCTGAATGGCCAGTCCTGAAATCGGGCACAGCTGCATTAATACAATATTCATTTATTTAATCTTTGGTTGTCATCTTACGTGATCTGTGCCTGTAGGGACTTTGTTACCTTACACAGCTTGAGTTTCTGAAAATGCTCTACCTCTCTCTCTGTCTGTCTTCATCCTTTATCTTCTTCCTCCTGATTATTTACGGCTTATGAGCCGCGGTGGCGGTCCCTGTCAAAATTTTTCACTCCCGTCTTGTCGTGTGGGATGTTTCAGGGTAGTCTTTGATGTGCTTTTATTTTTATACCTCCTGTCCCTCGGGGGGCTCCACTTGTGCATCCTCCCGTCCCCCACTTTCCCGGTGTCTCTTAATTAGCCAGAAGATGGGACCACATGTGAGCGGCAGAACCTACGCACGGTTATTATGCAAAATATGCAGGAATCTGGGTGGCGTTGGGGGGGGTGAAGTAACAAAGAGTGAGTGTCTCCTGGACCTGAAAACGGTGTGCAGGAGAAGCTGGGCTTGAACCTGGCGCTATCGGCCTGGGATGCAGGCGTGGGTAGGAGGAAGGCCGGCAAACAGATGTCTCTGGAGCCACGTGCGTTTGAAGACAGGCGCTGCTGATGCTGACAGACATAAACACCTCACTGGATGCGTAGCGCTCGGACGGGACAGGGCGCTTTACACCGTGAAGTACCTTTCAGGCTTAAATCTAGACACACCTGCAGCCACTGCTCTGGTGATGTGCGTTGTATAAACGCAGCGACACACAAGCAGCTTATTGAAAGTAGCTCCTTCACCCTGCTGGGTTCTGACATCTCCAGATCACCAGCATTGCAGTAGTCTGTCATACTCTAATCACCATTACTGTTTTTATGGCTTTTATTTTCCTCTTTTAAGCTCTGCTGGCTCTTTCTGATGTGCTGGTGCACCTCCACCTCCCCTCTCCTCCCTGTCCTATCTCCTTCCTCTCCTCTTCTCCTCTCGTCTTCATCCTCTGTTTTTGTCACTCCTCCCTCTCCCCCTTGTTTTCCCTCATTCTCTCGCGTCTCTCGTTCTTCTTCTCTCACTCTATATCCCTTGTTTTCCTTCTTGCATTCCTCATCTGTCTCCACCTCCGTCCCTCACAGAAGCTCCTCATCCCCCCCGCGCTCCATGGCCTTCTCTCCAGTCTTCCATTTGTCACGCCTTTTTGGGGAATTACTGGAACATCTGCAGAGTAAGCAAGTGAGTGTGGTGGGGGAGGCTGGGGCGAAGGGGGGATTGTGGGTAAGCTCACATCTGACAGCCGTCTCTTTTCCATTGAAGCCCACCACTGTCAAAAGAAGTGCTCCGATTATATTGCCCGTGAGGAATCATTTTAGATTTTCTTCCTCACTCGCCGTGTTTTTCTCTGCTGCCTTTGACATCATCTGTCTTCATTATGCCACATTGTGTGTGTTATCAGTTGTAGACACATTAAGCACCATTTTTAACCGAATGGGAAACCACTGAACTCTCAGGCGGTGATGCCAGGGGCTCCTCACCACCCGGCAGTGAGCACCTTTTACTGCTGGGCCAGTGGAGGGTGTTGTGGTTAAGGTAGAAGATGAAGACATTTTCTTGTTTAGATGATAGAATAGAAACTTCTGTTGCTCCATGATTAATAAAGTACTTCTCCAGATTGACTTCAACAAACATTCAATTTCTTGAATGGTTAAATAGAATAGTTTGATCAATTTTAATAAGACGGCAGGACTGTATAGCATCTTGCGATCATTGAAAAATGTGCCATGCTTCATGTCCCCCTCATGTGTCTTTAGCCCCACTCACCATAAAGAAAGTTTCTTTGAGTGGAGACGTCCCTGGATAGACTCCATCCCCCAGAGACTAGGCCTGTCACTCCCAATTCCTAGGAGCCTAATCCCTGATGTGATCCTAATGGATTTCACTTGACACCCACGTTTCCCACCACCGCGAGCTGTAATCTTCTCACTATTTGTGTACAAATGCAGTTCATCACAGGTACAAAGCTTATTTACGTACCGCAGCCATAAGCATGGGTGGCACTGACGAGGGGGTGGGAAAACGGAGGGCAATGTAGAGCTACCTTGTGGCTCTTTTAGTTGTGTGTTAGGGCTCATTGCGTGAGCGTGGCTTGTTACGTGGAACATCAGCCTCTCCCATCATCTCATAAGCTCCGCCTTTTTTATGTTTGTCTCATTTGCCATCTTTCACATGTTCAGTTACATGCTCTCCCGCACACGCACACACACACAAATACACACACACGCACAGGTAGGTGGCTGACACTATCTATAACATAAACGGGAAAATCACAAGGTAAAAATGTCAGGTTTTTGTTACCTCTTGGGAACATTATGTCCCCACAACATAATACAAACATGGTACACACACATACACACATACACACACACACACGCACTGAAAGTTCCACAGTACACAGAATCATGCTTCCCCAGGGATTTACATCTGCATATCAAGGTCAATTTGACCTGATTAGGTGCAGCGGTGGTGCCATCACCATGGGGATTGTAGAAGATGCCCTTTTCTGGGGATATAGTGTGGGCGGGGCCCTCCATGCATTTCTTGTGGTAGCAGGACAGATAGGTCATGTGACCATAATTTTTCAGACAACTGTCACATCACCTTTTCTTGAGAGCAGGGAATGTTCCTAATACAGGATGCAGATCCCTGACATGTTGTGGAGGACAGGAGTACTTTGCAGCTAATATGTCTAGTGATGGGACAAATGAGCCTTCAAAACCCATGATGGGCGAGAGTGTCCCAAACTACCAATCAGTGCTGGCTACCACAAGTTTTGAAGCCTTATTTAGCTCCAGCTTTGATTGGTAGTTCAGGATGCTCCCTCCCACCACAGGTTTTAAAGCCTCATTTGTTGCCAGCATTGATTGATTAGTTCGGGATACTCCCACCCACTATAAGGTTTTGAAGTCTTGTTTGTCCCATCACTAAATACATCTCCCTGATACATTTTTTTCTCTAATTAGTTATTACTCAAGGGGATTTACAGAGCTTCCCTGCATACACTCTACCTTCTTCATACGGGTTGCTTTGGTCTGACTGTCGGTCTAAAGGTACAGTAGAGGTGTTGTACATTTGGGGGTTTTGCTGCCATCAGAACAGAATGACAGTGGAGTGTTCCTCTTGGTTCTGGACTGTCTTCAGTCCTTTAGGCCAAGATGAGGGGGGAGGGGGTCCGTCTTGCATGCAGCCTCAGTAGCCTGGGAGAGACCCACAATCAGGACGTTCTGGTGGGATGGATCCTAAAATCTGCTTGTGTTTCACTCACTGCTCTGCTCCGGTGTCTTCCTAGCCAGCAGGGAGCATGGTGGTTTTTGGAACGAAGGATGGAGTGAGAAGTTCTGCAGGTTCAGAATGCTGTGATGCAGGCAAAACACCACTTCTGATGCCAGCTCATCACAGGACACCTACATGCACATAATCATATTCTGCAGGCAATTTAGATATACCAATTAGCCTAACGGCATGCTTTTGGATTGCGTGTCCTGAAAGTTTGCTGCTGTCTGAGTCTGTGAACCCCCAGGACCTGGTGGTGGGTGGGATGGCCTACTTTAAAATGTCACCATTAATTATTGATCAGCAGGGGGGCTGTGGCTATGGAACAAACCAGAGCTTTTATAACCGCCAGTCATGTGACCAATCGGCACATGTGGCTTGTTACCGTGCAATGGCATTGTGCATTTCACACACACCGCCATTTATTTTGACAAGACTGTAGGCTCAGTTTGGATGTATCAGGGGATAATCACTGTGACACAAACTCCATCCACTCTGGAGATGACTGACAGTTGCCCGGGGTTATGAGTAATCTGAGCCTACTTAATTGTGATTTTCCTGTTTGTGTTGTAGGTGGTGACAGCTGCCTACCTGTGTGTGTGTGTGTGTGTGTGTGTGTGTGTGTGTGAGCATGCATGTTTATGGCAGAGTATCCTATTTATTAATAACACGAAGACTAGATATGTGAGCACTTATAAAGAGTGTGTGTGTGTTTACATATGATTATGGATAACAGCACAACTAACTGACCTCAACACTTACACACATGACAATCAGATGCAAAAGGCCGCTGTCAGTCACTGTTTTCTGGAACCTTCTGTAGATTCAAATGCATCTGGAGTCCAGTGCCCAGTTCAACTTGACTGGGCTGTCCTTGGACCTGACCAGCCGGTGAACTGCTATGGCAACATCAAACCATATTAAATGGAAAAGACCGAGTAATACTGCTCTCCATCCAGACTAATCCCTCTCTCTCAGTTCTCCGAGGAGAGCTGGCCTTAAAGATGAAACACTGGAGGCACCCATATGGCTCCTCGCCTGATTTACGAGGGAGTTGATAGTGTTGTGGCGTTATGGGGTATCATCAATAAAACATGACTTTTAGAAGTTCTGTCATGTTGTTGCCCTAATTCACCTGAGCCACCAGCAAATAAGAACCCTTAAAGTCACCGTTTTCCTTAACGGTCTGTGTACGTGTGTCGAGATGACTGTGAAGTAGAGGTTATTGTGCTGTAATGGGAAAACTGACTGTCTTAAGTGTCTAATGGGCGGCATTCCGGTTCAATCTCTGCCATGTGGGGTAAACCAGATGCCCTCCAATCAAATGTACCTGTACTGCCAGTACCCGCCCACGAGTGTGGGGTAACACAGATGATTGCCCACAGGAGGGTTGCCAGGTCTCTCTAGGCAAGACATGATAGCAACGTGACTTGCTGTAGACGATCCTGACTTGAGCCATCCACGACAGGCCAAAGCTACTGAGTGGCACTGGTTACTGTCCAATGCGTTTAAAGGTAACAGATGCAAGGGGTGGACAGCTGCCCATCCTGGCCAATCGGAATAATTTCTATTCCACTAGCACTGTAAGTCACGCCCCCATTCAAAAATATACCATCATTTAGCACCCAAATACACGTTAACAGGATATGCTAACCAGCTCTCACCGACTGACCCAATACACCTGTCTTTTGTCAGGTCTGCCCGCTGTAGCATGGTAGCACACATACTAGAGAAGCCCTCACACACTCACAAACACACTAACACACTTATCCTAGCACACACGCGCATGCATGCACACACGCACACACGAGTGGACTCTCTCTCGTTGTCAGTTGGTGACAGGTTATTAGGGATTACCGCACAGCTGCCCCGTTCGTCTCTGTGTCGCTTCCTTTATCCCAGCAATGACGGCGTCAGCCTTTTCCCGCCTGCCACTGCCTCGGCTAATCCCACGCTCCTGACGGGCAAGACGCACAGTGCGGCATGCTGGGATTACTGCTCCTCTTCTGGGCATTAGCGTTACGAGAGAATTTCTTGGGAGAGTTTATGGAAAATGAGAGCACTGAAACTGCAGCAAGGGCATGTCTGTATGACGCTCTTCTATACAGTCTATTTCTATAAAGACCATTTCTATACGGAGCTATTCTATTCAAAGCATTTCTATACCAAGCATGCCTATACGGAATCTTACTATAAAAATCCAAGTTTCCCTTCTGCACAGCCCCCAGTCACTGCAGACTTTCCAGTGCAACTGTGACTCACTGGAAACCCATCGGGCTTGACAGGTGAACTCTGGTTTGCATTACAAATGACATACCGTGTTGTAGGTATACACATGTCATGTGTGTTGGGGGAGGGTGGATTACCTGGAGAGATCCACCCACCTGTCTTAATCAGCACTGGCACAGCTGAGAATTTAACCAGAATTATTATAACCTGTGACACTCGAGGCATAATTATAGCTAGCTTATTTGTGTAGAACATTTTGCCTCCTCCCCACCAAACATGGGACTTTTTTCAACTTTCTGTTTTACTGTATTTTATGCTTATCTACATTTTGTCCTTCCTCATCGGGACGAGTCCCATTCCTTCTTCTGGGTGGAGCTAGGGATGAAGTTATGGGTTGTGTGTTTGGGTGGAGGGGATAGGGGGCGGGGCATGAAGAGGGGCTAGGTAGACAGTCGCAGAGTGAAAGGACATGCACATCGGCAAGGGGAAACGAGCTACTATTTGCTCCTTACTCATCCTCTTCACCATCTATGCTCCAACAATAGAGCCTACTGCACTGTAAACTTACTGCTAGGCAGTAGAACAGTGAACAGTTACCCTTACTGCCAAATCTCTGATAGGACTAAAGCCCTTTTTGCTGTGTGCATGCGTGTCTGTAAACATAAACGAGGTAATATGTTGCTAAATAGCTTGGGAGTGCTATCTCAAGCAGATGATGTTTTCTACTGAAGAGGGCAGGACCTCATAGCATGGAATCACCCCCCCCCCTGCCATGCAGGTATAATAGGGTGTGACCCCAGAGGCCAGCTCAGCACCAGATGATGGGACTGCTCTCTCCACATCGCTACAGAGAGCTCTGGGGGTCCGGTTCCAAAGAGTGGAACCTTGCCGAGGATGACATCACAGAATTACGCGAGTTCCCCAGGTGTGATGTCCACCTCATTCAGATGGCATGGTGTGATCAATCTGTCAAACTCCAAGGGGTTTTTGATCATATTTTTAGATTGCTGTGAGCAGCACCCTGGGCTGAGATGGCAAACAGTCATGTGACGCTGGCATTTATTTGGTATTTCTCTCTGCGCAGACAGACGGGGACAGCAAAGATCTACTCTGCACAGGGTAATATACATGTATGCATATGTAATAAAAACAGTATATAATGCATGTACAGTATGTATTAATATAATATATACACCTCCAGAAAAAAATGAATTGACCACATTAAAATTGTCAGTCTCACCAGCTTTACAATTTATTGGTTTGTTTCTGTTAAATAAACATGTTATTGATATTCTTTTATAATCTATTGAGCACATTTGATTCCAAAATTCCTAACCAAAATATTGTCATTCAGAACATTTATGGGTAGAAAATAACTGGCCAAAATGTAAAAAAATACAATGATGTTATACCATGAATAAGGCAAACTAAACTAATTTAAACTCTGTTTTAGAAATACTGACATAATGTTTTTACTTAGAATGGGTTCACCAATCAATATTTGGTGGAATAACCCAGATTCTTTATCACGGCTTTGGTCCATCTTGGCTTCCGCTCTACCAGTCCTTCACATCTTTCTTGGCTGACTTTATCTCACTCCTGGCGCAAAAATTCAGACAGCTCAGCTTCGTTTGATGCCTGGTGACCGTCCGTCATCCACTTGATAATATTCCAGAGGTTTTACATGGGGTTTGGGTCTGGTCAGGTCTTGAAGGGTGACATCAAGTGACCGTCAAAAAGACAGAAAAACTTCAAGCAGTATGAGGTGCATATTTAGGACGGTTCAACAGAGACTGAAGTCCCACAAAGTAAGGCATCAATGCAAAGCAGAGAAGAGTCAGATTTCAGTCTGCAACAGACCATAAGGATCAGATCGTATAGGAATGGAGTCCAATTTTCAGCTCTGCTCAACACCTGGCTGTTTGATGGTTAGACAGAGAGTAGAGGGGCCTATAAGCCCCAGTTTCTCATACCCACCGTGAAACTTGGTGGAAGATTGCTGATGATCCGGGGCTGCTTTAAGGAGTCTGGAATCAGCAAGATTTATCTGTATAGGATAGAAAGACATAGAAAGATTTCAGTGCTTGACTCCTGCCCCCCCTCCTCCCCCCCCAGTTGCCTCTAGCTAATAGTTTCATGACCTCATTATTATGCTGCTGGGGGTGGAGCTACCTGAGATGCTGTAATTGGCTGAAAGCTGCTCACATCCCCACTCGTCCTGAAACAGTGACCAAAATCAAGGGACAGAAGCGAGGTGACGGGTACTGTGGCTAAAACAGGATGTTCAAGGCAGAAACGACAGGATAATCATGCGATGAAGCTGGGTCCAGAAGGTCTGGGGGAAAATGGTTTTCAGTACTGTGACAGAGTGCTTAATTATTGAGGCCAAAAAGGATTTAAAGAGTAGGCATATGTTTAAAAACACAGAGACACAAACAGAGCAGAGCTACACCGACACACACACGCACACGCACGCACACACAGACCAAACACCTGTCTAGTGGTCCAAGCTTGGTCCACCTCTCACAAAACATTAACAGTCTCCTTCTGCAGCATCAATTAAAACCCACCTTTACAGCAGAGTTGACCCCTCACATGTGGCTGAGGGAAACTAAGGGGATCACTTCCCTAGTCAGCCAGTTAATTAAACTATTATTAGTATACCTCCACAGGACCCTAACTGTATGAGACACTAAGAGAGACACTTTATTTTACTATCGTCGCAATTAATCTCTTTGTTTGGCCTTGGAAAACAGCACACTCAAGAACACTCTGAAGAGAAATTGATTTAAGACACCCTGGACAGGAATGTGCAACACATTAGTACCTGTGCAACAATAAAAAGCAAGTTTATACACTTTGTGTTATTAGCCACACTTTATGAGAATGGGGAAGTTAGACCCTAAAGGAAAATAACAGCATACTCCAAGATTTTACTGGCGAATTAAACTTTAAATGGTTTCATAGCTGTTTACTCAGATGCCGTAGCAACCCCATTAAGGGTGACGGTGTAGAGTGGGAGGTGTGGGGTCGACTGGAGAGCTGGGTAACGGCATTCCATAGTTGTGAGGTTTCCATCCGATGGCTGTTTCCACCTAATGGCTGTCTGAAGTGCCATTACACAGCCAGAGAGAGCCATTGCAGACACACGGTGCCGTGAGTTTATAAGCGTGAACAGGGCTATCGTACATGTGCATATGGGATCGTGGGGAGAGTGGGTGTATAAGCTTTGTCCTGTGCTCCTTATTTCCATGAGGACAGCCAAAACGCTCGAACACTGGGATCACACCAAATCCCGCAATTTCCTCAGCTTCCTCTAGAGGGCCTCGATGTGCCTACAGCCAAGCTCCCCGTTTAACCTTGCATTTCAAGCATTCGCAGGAGAACATAAAAACAAACAAGCAAAGCCCCCAAAGCCAGAGCGTGTTTTTTCAGTGGCTTTGTGCGATACTGAAGGAAGTCTGCCTGCAGGCATACTGTTAAGGGGAGGCAGGATGCTCTGGTCCAAGGCAGTCAGGAATGAATGCATGCAAGCAAAGGTGGGGGTGGGAGGGGGCTCTATTCAGCCCTTCGAAGATGGCTCTATTTTTTTTTTTTTTTACCCAATTACAAATATCACTGAAGGAACATGTGCATCGGTCAAAGTCATGCTACAGATCCTGGATTTAAAAGTAGGTTGTTCAATCTGCAGTGGTATGGGAAGACGCACTACAGTCAACAGTTTGACCTGTGAGATTCTCTTGCACCATTATTATGACTGCAGTGTAGTTTATCTGACTGGGTGAGGGCTTCATCAGCTAAAAGATCACCACACTGACCCTGGACAGTTCCATTAAACCACTAGGGAATCTGATTGAAGGACTCTGCTGAACTTCCATTTGAATCAGAGTGGGTGCAGTTGAGATGTAGCAGATGTACGTTACAGCTTTGGGTGTAGGCTGATCAGATTGTATAAAAACAGCAATTTTCCCAGCTGGTCGATCTTTCCTTAGTGCCGTCTGTCTCATTGAGCTATGGATCTCTATACATCTGCATTCCCTTGACAACTAAACTGAACCTGAATTAACAGACGTTGCACTGGAGCTCAGGCCTGATCCATGATAGTCATCATTTTATTCATTCAAGTGGGGAAATTTGTAGTTTTCACATCTTGCTGTCCAAGTTGAGAGCTGGTGCATAGGGTCAGCTGGTATCCAGCAGCCATAGAGCAATGGGGGTTGAGAGCTTTGCTCAAGATCCCAGTGGTGATATGGATACATTTACTGGCTGTAGGATTTGAATCTGCAGCCTTTTAGTCACAGACCCCTAACCTACAGAGCCGCAGTACCTGCTGTTGAAGCATGTAAATTCAACAATATGTGGAAGTAAGGAATGAAAGTTTTTTTTTCCTAAGTGCTTTCTTTTTAAATCTTCTTGAACATCACTGTCTATGGCAGTTCCCTTATTTAAAATACTCTTTGCTGACACAGGGGTAATGTATTTACTAGTGATGGGACAAATGAGGCTTCAAAACCTGTGGTAGGAGGAAGTATCCTGAATTAACCAATCGATGCTGGTGCTAAATGAGTTTTCAAAACCTGTGGTGGGTGGGAGTATCCTGAACTAACCAGTCAATGCTGGTGTTAAATGTGGCTTCAAAACCTGTGGTTGGTGGGAATATCCCAGACTACCAATCAATGCTGGTGATACTCCCATGAACCACAGGTTTTAAAGCCTCATTTGTCCCAACACTAGTATCTACCTCACTTTTGTCACCCTGTTATTCTCCTGTGCCCTCTGTGGGTCTCTCCGTTGTAAGCATTAAACTTTATTTTGCCCTAATGCTGTTAAGAAACTGGAGCCACACTAAGGAAGGGCCCCCTTCTATGAGAACGCAGCTGAAAATGAGCTTTAACATTAATGTGAACAGGATGATCTGCACGGATCTACCTGGAGTACTTAAAACGAAAAACTTCTTCTCATGTCATGTTTCACCAAAGTTATTGACAAGCATTCTCCAGCCCCCACAATATCATTATTTAAAAATATCCAGTAGAACTGGCTACAGAAATGCCAGGGGTCACAGAACAGGTTGGGTAGGAGAGTTTAACCTTTTACTTTTGACTAAGGCTTCTGTCGAAAGGGAGCTCTCTCTACCTTGTTCAGTCAAAGGGGGACACTCTCCACCCTATACAGTCTCTAGTTTAGTGACTTTAGTTTGTTAATTTGTTACCATTCACCCAACCCATATAAGATCCCTGCGCTCATCATTAGCATACACTGACTTGCATATGCAAATGTTCATATCGCCTCCAGAAGTGAAAAGTAACTATTTATGGGGGGGGTCTTGTTCGCCGACCGCAGCGTTGCAATCCAGCTGTAAGGACAAATGGCTGCACACTTTGCCGGGTCAGCGTGGAAATCCCCGTTGCCTAGGAGACCCTTGCTGATGGACAGGAAACACAGATACCTATTTTGTTGTTAATTGTTCCCTTTTAAGTTGGGGGCTGTTGCTCCCCCCCCCCCCAGAGTCAGAGCAGGCCTTTTGATGTGAAAGGTGTACACCCATGTCTATGCTGTCAGTCAAAGTCAAGCAGAACCTTTTCCATTGTCAGAGCTACAATTAACTCCCCCCCTGCAAGCACTTTGTGTCGCCTCCAGAGGCAGCGGTGTGCACAAAACACATTTTGGGGGATTCCACATTCACCTTTGTGCTAGAAACAGACCCCCCACCCAGCAATGTTTAAACAGCCCCCACCCCCCAAGGACCCTGCTGGATTAGTTTGGCTGCGGGTGGCTTTCAGCTGGGGTAAGAGTCAGAGTCGCTTACTGTACAGTTTTATCAGCATTAAGCTGGCTATGGAAATGGAAAGGTGCTAAATTGGCTGGAAATTGTTTTATTAAAATATAAGTGGGATTAAAATAAGAGGATGACTTACTGCATATATATAGATGCATGCAGCACTGCTGTGTGTGTGTTTAATGGAGAAAAGAACAGTGTTATTTTCTGACTCTCATCAAAAGAAATCTGGATCTTGCCTGTACTGCTCCAAATGTTCCCTCTCTTTGTAGGTAAAAGGTCAGCCAGCAGATTGCTCCTGTTCTGTGTCACTTCTGACCCCTGCCCCTGTCCCATCTTGCTATGACCACCCCTTCCATTACACTTGACACTCCATTTCAGAAAATACCTTTTTTTTTTTTCCCATGGGGACTTGCAGCAGCTGGTTTGGGAACCTCAATAGTCAGTGGATGGAGCAATCGACTCCTGAATCGGAACAAAATCTCGTATTCTGTCTCCGAGAGAAAAGATCCATTTTTCTAGGTACTCCAGAGGTGTACTGATCCCCGTCTAAGGCTCTTATCACATATCACACTAAGGAGACCGGCAGCAACTGAGCAGGACATGAATGCCACAACGTAGACAAGTGTCACAAGAAATTATACTCTTAATAATTTAATTACTCATTAGGGTAATGAGTCACTTAGCATTGTGTTAGGTGCAAATTATTTAATAGTAGTAAAACAATAAATCCTACAAGGCCACCACCATTAAATCAGAATTGTTTAATTTGCTAAATGTGGTGTTCACGGGAATTTTCCTCGGCAAGATCAGCCAAGAACATGACATACAAACACATTTCACAGATATACGACAGTTAGATGCAACATATTGCTAAAGTGCCCGTATTAAAAAAATAGTTTTCCCCCGGGCTGTAAATGGCTTGAGGTCTAAACGACTGATTGAGCATTATTAATTAGAAAAACGGATTTGAATCGCTTGTTTGGAATGCAGGCTGTCGGAGGTGGAGACGCGTGAAATGTTGCAGCGGCGGCGGCGCGTCGGTAGGGGGCAGTAAAAGCCCGCGCCGCACCCAGAACCACACTGACGGTCAGTCCGCCCGCCCGTACTGGGATCCGGTCATCTATCTGCTCGTTCAGTTATATTGTGATGTGCGCTATCATTAGTGCAACATGGAATACTTTCATTCATATGCTAATTGTGAGCGGGGAATTGTAGCAATCTAAACGGACTGTGGCGATTCCCAGCTTGACATGTTTGTGCTTCTTTGCAATATAAAAAACGGTTATTTGTTTCCTCCTGTCAGCTTATTTCCTTTCCGCCTGGTGTTGTTTAATTGGCCCAACATCGACCCACAGATTACCTCGTTGCAATCCTTGCGGTTCGCCCGGCGTCGTTAGTGTTTCCCTGCCGTCCCTGGAAGTGTTGCGGGCGACAGCAAACACATGATTAATGGCGCAATCTTTCCACGGCCCCCAGTTTGAGCCGTCAAATATTAATGAGAGGAAATTATTAAATCCTTATCTGCAGACTGATACCATGGACTTGCACCCGGTTGTATCAGCTGCGTTTCCATCCCAAGAAATGCACGCATTGATGTGTCAGAAGTAGTAAGACGTGCCTTTTTTTCCAGAGATGTTTCAGGTACCTGCCCCAGCGTCTGCTCACCCACCCAGCAGAAAGACTCAGAAGGTTGAACTTCAGTGTGCTTTTCCCGGTTCGGCAACATCCATATATAAAGCTGATACGGTAAACGTGATCATCTCCTCAGAGCCCGCAGTTTGAAAGCAAAGCCACTTTGCCCGTGTGTGTAACTTCGGTAAAGGTGCCGTGCGAGAGCAGCGTTTCAATGCGGTGCGTCTCTAAGATTTGCGGGACGTTAATCTCCATTGTGGAGCGCAGGGAGTGTAAGAACGGAGCATCTCAGCCCACCATTCTCCTCAGCCCCCCTCCCGTCACGCCCCTCCTTCGCTGTGTGTGTGTGTGTGTGTGTGTGTGTGTGTGTGTGTGTGTGTGTGTGTGTGTTTGTCTGTCAGTCAAAGCTAATACAGAGTCGTGTGCGCATCGGCGCGGTGCGCTTTGCGGAGCCGCAGTTAAGGGAGGGACAGAGGAAGACGTCTGACATATGTCCACTTCTCGGTGACTTTGGCCACCACCGGGACACTCTGAATGGCGCGGTGACAACAGCCTTTAAATGCTCGCTGTAGGTGTGAAGGACAGTTGGTGATGCTCCGAGGAAGACATGACCATGCGTTCAGGCTGGATCCAAGAAGAGGCAGGGTGTTCAGGCTTTTCCAGTTAAGCTGAAGCAAAAAACCAAAAACATATTCAGAATCTCCCCCAGCCCCCTAAAGTACAGGGTGAAATGTTTTCTGAACTGTGCTTTTAGGGAAGACACTCCCCATTTGCTGTGTCTTCCCCATCCTAAAGGCAGGATGCGGGGTAACTTGTGAGGCACGTCGCTGGTGGGATCGTGTCGGCTCCATCACGGCTGTAGACACACACCTGCCTTGATGATCGCTCCTGGTACCGGGACGTCGGGAGGGCTCCTGCCCCGCTAAGACACTTTAGCGAGAAGAAAAGGACGATTTTCTTTCTTTTTAGTTCAGAAATAAAGCTGTACGGATACTATGTCACAATGCTTTCTCTACGATTCATTTTTCTCTTTGGATTATTGCACATGCGAGCCGATGGTAAGTTTCATACGGGTTTAGGGCATCTGAACGTTTATTCCGACTGACTCCAGTGCGGTCGGCTGCTGACTCTTGGTGTCTTGAACACACAAGACGAGGGCAACGTCAAAGGCACACCGGTCACCGGCACACCGGTCCGGTCGGTCCCTCCAGCGCGCGTTCCGTGGTCCTGCCGATCGGTCATTCTGGTCAAAGTGGCTTCACGTACTTCCCTCAGGACCGCGAACGTGGGTGTCGGCCGGTCATGTCCGCTCTCTGACTGCAGAATTAGTCTCTGATAGCGGGGTGTTTATGTGCGCTCTTTAAAGTCCCTTCCTGTAGACACAGACATGCTCCTTCTACCCTGGAGGTTGGAAGATACCAGGACGCATGGTTCTGTTTTAAATGAACAGCACAGGCCAATCAACACGCGACTTAGCTCCTGGAAAACGTTGAAAATTGTTCCACGTGCTTAATCAATGCATTGTTTAATGGCATAATTAGTTAATTCGTACATTTACTGAAGCAGGTCTACTGTATTGATGCAGGCTAAAGTCTTTGTTCAGCCTTAATTTAGTGCTGTGCTTTTTCGTGTTAAAAGACCATTGCTGCTGAGTATAACCTGCCCAATTATTATAACATGAGGAATAGTAATTTGCAATAAAGATGTTAAAAATATTGCATGCACATATCCATTATGTTCGATATCGAACCGCTGTATGGATAATCTTAAGCAATTTTTATGCATTAGCGTATAGCTTTTGCTGTTTGGCAACGAACATTTGAGTTGTTGCCAAATTAAATTGTTTGCATAATGGAATTATAGTCTTTAATAAAAACTGTGATTGAATTGTGTATATAAAATATAATATTATGACATACATAAGTGACAAAAATGTTTTTATTTAAATGTTCTTTTATACTAAATAATGGAAAACTATTCGTTGTGCATGCTTTTTCTGTTTTTAACACCTACTGGATTCTGAAAACATTGTCAGGTGAAACCAGGGTTCTAGAACAATGTAGAACCTCAGTAGTATTCTAGATACCCCAGAAGTGTTATTCAGATCCTTAAACAATGCAAAAAAGCCTTAAAGGATTTTTTTTTTTTTTCCTGTCGTGATCTTTAGTATTCCATCAGTCCTCACCAAGGAAACGCACGGTCTCTCTGGAATTGTGCCTTGCATTATTTATTTGCATGGCAGATGACTTTATCCAGATTGCTTGAGGGTACAACAGAAATGCCCTTCTGGGGGACCTGAACTTGCAGAGTACAGTTGACAGGACCTCTGCCACTCGAGGGCTGCTCCATAGAGGAATGCCCCTGTGACCCACCCCTTCCTGCCTTTTCTGTGAAACCATCGCAGCTCATGCAGCGCAGTGAAGGGCAATGGCAATGAAGCCCATTTTTCTCAGCTGATCACCAAGAGTTTGTTGACAGAGTTTTAATAAGGTCGTCGTTAATTACACCAGTGGCTCCGTTAAAACTACTTTACTTCATTGTGTGAAATTTTAGCAGTAGTCTTAAGCAGCTTTTATTTAACTGATCATTTTATGCTGCTGCTTTCATGGCCCTTGAGGAAGTGACCAACCAGATTCTCAGTTTGTCACAGGTTTTCTTAACAACCCCCCCAGCCCAGCACTGAAGAGTTGACAGTTGCAATGCCATAACTTACTGCCACCACTGCAACTACAGGGGTGTGTGTGTATGTGGGGGCAGGGCAGCATTGTGCCTGACCCGGTGCCAGGTCATCAGGTGAACACTCGGAACAAGCTTCCTAATGACGCTGCAGACGGTCACAGTTAAATTCTGGACTAGGACCAAGCTCACGGCAGGCAGCACAGCACACGGGGGGGCAAAATGGTGTCAGAGGGAAGGGGGGGAGACTACAGGGAAAGGGTGGCCATACGGGTTTCTGAGAGCTTGCAGGTTTTTAGGGAATGCGTTTTAATTAGCACCTGATTGACGCCAGAGATACCAGGCGAGGTGACTTACCATCCAAATAATTAGCTCAATAAAGCAATTAAGAGCAGAAGTAGGAGTGGAAACCGGCATGTCCCTCCTTTCATGGCCCTCCAGGGCCAAGGTGGGCTGACCCAGCAGTTAGACATGGATGTGCAGCACAGTGTGAGTAGACTGTACCATTCAGGTCACGGGGGGGGTACAGTATGTTCCATTCACTGCTGTTTAGAGTCTACCTCAGCAGTGGTACAACTGGTTTTTCTTCCATGTCTTTACATAGGCTGTTTGCACGGGGAGTCATACGAGGATTGTGAGGGGTCAAGATAGTAGGTTTAATGTTGATACTGGGAGTTGCACTGCAACTGTTGCCACCGGGGTAGCCAGTGGTGGACTGTGTGTGGAATGGGTTCCCATTTAGATTAGAGAGGATTCTGGCTCAATGGTGGAGTGCTGGTTTCAGAGAGAAAAGAGATGAACAGAGACCTGTCTGAGGATTACTGGTGCTGCTGGGAGTTTGTGGGAATGCTGCCCAGCCTGGCATGCCGCGTGCCACTCTCTGCCGCTTAGGGAGAAATGGCAGCCGGCCAGAGGGCCTGGGCAGGGGAAACCCTCTCCACTGACGGAAGTGTCCTGAATAAAAGCTTCGTGTGCTGGCAAATGGAAAACCTGAACAGCAGAAACCAAAGGGGACAGGAGGAGCTAAGAAACAGAGGGAGGGGTCAACATAGGGGTAGGCGGGACTAAGATAGAGAGGGTGGAGCCAATTACCCAAGACAATATTGAATTTTAGAATCAGATAAATTTTTGAGGTCATTTAAGTACAGACACAGGACATACAGGAATAGCACTGGATGGGCTTTCCTCTTTGAAAATGCCAGGATCAATGCAATCCGGTGCTCCTATCAGTCATTTGTCTCCTGTTCCAGACAGAAATTAATGAAGTTTTGAGCAGCAGGGAGAGTTTGTAATTCTTAGCTTCTCTAGTCAGTAACTGCATGCTTCCTCACTAAGAGGAATGAAAGGCTGCAGGTTTGACTCAAAGGGCAAGATATTTAATCTGAATAGATTCAGGGAAGATAGAGTAGAGGCAGTTAGTTGTAAGGTGGTAATTGTTTTTCACTTGTGACATACCTTAAGAATGAACCTACTCCTACATCTGCCATCCATCCTCTGAGGAATTGCGATTTGGGAATTTTGTTTGGGCTTAGCAGCGTTTGTCATTTTAAGAGTCACTATAACACCGTTCCCTTGTTTACACCCCACCCACCAGGGTCCCGGCTACGCCAGGAAGACTCCCCGCCCCGGATCGTGGAGCACCCCTCCGACCTGATCGTGTCCAAGGGCGAGCCGGCTACACTGAACTGCAAGGCGGAGGGCCGGCCCACGCCCACGGTGGAGTGGTACAAGGACGGCGAGCGGGTGGAGACGGACCGGGACAACCCGCGCTCCCACCGCATGCTGCTGCCCAGCGGCTCCCTCTTCTTCCTGCGCATCGTTCACGGCCGCCGCAGCAAGCCGGACGATGGCAGCTACGTCTGCGTGGCCCGCAACTACCTGGGGGAGGCGGCCAGTCGCAACGCTTCGCTGGAGGTGGCCAGTAAGTGGCCGGCTTCTTACCTAGACATCGCCGTCTCTGTACCCGGAGTCTCAGTCTTGGAGGTACAAGGTTTAAAACTTCGGGGGGCGCTCTCAATACACATCGTCAGTGTTGATGAAATAAAGCGCGACATGGCCTCATGGAGCGTCTAGTGCAGTACAGCTTTCTCATTTTGAACCATTAAGCTGGGTACCCAGTTACAGCTCACACTGTACGGCATCTCTAGCTGTGTGTTCGTGTTCTTTGTCAGCGAGTCAGTCTTCGCCGATGATGAACACGTCTCTCTGTCTGCTGACCCTGCGGTGCCGTTCCTCACCCACGATGCTTTGCTTCATTCAGCTTTTAAGGGTATTGGGGGAGGATGGTGATATGTGGACAGGGAAGCTTAGGTTGATTTTGAAAACTCAGTAATAGTGGAGAGCTGCACCAATGATTGGAGGAGGCTGCTATCATCAACCAATGATCAGCAGGAGGTAGGTTAAACCTGTAAATGACTGACAACTCCAGTAAACCTCATTCTCTGAGGGTTGTGAGGTTTTGAACATTAATGTGAAATTCAGGGTTTGGTCATGTACCCTAGACCATTATCACCACACCGGCCACCAGGCTGTGTCAGTGTGGCTTCCATAATGAAAATAGCTCACAGTTACCCTTCATGGAGTGTGTGTCCCTGTATCGCCATCCCATGCAGAGCTCCAGCGTGTGTTTGTCCGGGCCAGGCTGCTCACCTCGAGGATGGCGGCTAACCACATTCCGGCCGTGAAATGGGTTTATGTCCTCCCCAGTCCCATAATCCCACCACTTGCTGTGATGTCACATCTGTGCCTGACTGAGAGCAAACTGCAGGCATTTGTTCAGCCAGCCCTGTCACGAAGATGCTTTTCTTGCTGATTCCGGCTTTTTTTAAATTAAAATAACTGCGTTTTTTTCCCCCCAGACGTTATGCGCATTAGCGACGCTTGGCTAGCCTTGAGCCTAACCCTGCTGTCTCGCTTGTTTTCATTTTACAGCACTGTAGCTGTGACCAAAACATCGCAACTAATGCATTTTAAAGCCCGTGTCCCGCCCTGCGAGGTTACACCGTGTCTGTCTGTACCTTTTTCTTTTCTTAGACTAATTGCACCATGTCTGTTCTGCCCACACAAATCCAGGGTGTGGACCCATACAGCCACTGTGATTAAAAGCCAAAGGACAGTATTCCAGGAATTAGTTTTTATAAACAAATAACAGATCCCTCAGTATCTATTCTCTAGTTTAAAATTTATCCTCAGTGTCCAGCCAGTTTCTAATTAGATTTACCTGCCAAATCCCACTTTGCCTTTTAGTGTTATTCTTGACAAAAGGAGGGAGTGGATGTCTATTGCTTCTGAGTGCTTGGCAAGCCTGTAGGGGGCACCAGTTGTTGGGGTTGTGTCCCTTCCCCCAGTTCACCACTACAGAACAGCATGATGTTTCTGTCTCAAAGTGTGTGTGGGGGGGGCTCAGCTGACTTGACTCAAGGGGCCATTCTCAGTTGACCCAACGTAGGGGTCTGTCTTCTCATTGGCTGTTTTGTGAACCCAACGTGGGCGGCCCAGTGTCAGTAGGGCATCTGGGGCAGGAACTGTCCAAAGACAGCTGAAGTAACAGCCTGGAGCACTCCAGAAACACACACACACACACACACACACACACACACACACACACACACACACACACACACAGTGTGTCCTCGTTTAGGGCTAATTTTCCACTGCTGGCATTGAACAGTTATCTAGACAGCCTGAAACCCAAAGGCCTGTAGTGGAACTGGAGGAATGCTGGTTAGACTTTTGTACGTCTGCAGTCTGCTAGGAATTGTGTGTGAGGGTCAGATGTGTGCCATGTACCCATGAAGGAAAGCCCCTCCATTTCAGCCTTACTGCCTCAAGGCCTCCACTCATATCTGCTCAGCTGTGGACTAAATAACTAGTTAATTGCCTGTATATCTGTGTCTCATTACCCCTTTACCAGAGCCCCCCCCCCCATCTGCCTGTAGTCTTCCTTCACTCCCAGTGTTTCCTCTGGTTCTCAGGAGATCCCATCTCACAGTGTTCCCCCTCACCCCCATTCCGAGCCCTCATGTCGCTATCATGGTTTTGATTGTGGTTTTTCCTCCTGAATAGGGGACAGCTAAAGTAAATAAAATAAAGAATCTCTTTGGCCATTTGGCCTGGGGGGTAGCAGTCACCCCCCTTGCCCCTCACTGTCTCTGAGGTGCTTCCTGTTTCCCAGTTTCTGAGTTTGGAAACTCGACACCAGTGTTTCCAGTTTCCCTGCTGACCCCACATAACCTTTGACCTCTGTAGGTACCAGTCACGACATGTTACTTCCTGTTGCTGTGACTCCCCGGGGGGTCCAGCTGTCAGAGATGGTGCGTGTCTGCATGCCTGAGACACAGCTGTGTCAGAGCGTGTACACGTGTTGCTTCCTTTCACAGGTGACAGCTTCTGTTCTGCTGACGCATGTTTGAGGCACCTGTCTTGCAGTGGAGGCATCTCCGGGGCCGTTGGGCTGGAAACGAGACCCTGTGTGTGTGCATGTGCTCCTGAGCCCAAATTAGTTCTTTGAAGACCCAGAAGCCCCCAAGCCTTCCTGCGCCACGGGCAGAGATGGTGAAGAGCTGCCCCAGTCGGGAGCTGGCCACACTGTGCTTGTGCCTGGGTGATGTCCTTCCAGGTCACAGAGGGAGCACATGGCGGGGATTTAAAAATCTGTTAACTGGCTGCGGTGGTTTGGTGTGTCTGTTGAGGGGCTTTATCAGAAGCTGGATGGTTGGCAGGACAGTGGGGATGCAGGTGAGTGACTCTGATGGGGACAGAGACGCTTACAGTATACCTGAGCATCCGATTGCCCCCTCCACTGTAACAGGACTTCGAGGATGTGTCGAGGATGTGTCAGGTCTGCCCTCTGTAACAGGACACGGAGGACGTGTCGAGCTGGTCCGTGCCACTGATCTTCAGTCCCAGGGAGCATTGCATTATCTTGCTGTCCATTCTTTGGTTCACTCTGTTTGGAGATAAATCCCCCCGCCCCTCTGGAGAGTCATACTTAAATAAATTGCTCCCCATCCAGACACCAAGGTGGCTGTGGGAAACTCCTATTGGTTCATTAACACTCCCCCCCCCATGAAAACACGAACAGCCTCGGATTTCGTTCCGTAAAACACTAAAACATCGCTCACGGCCTCTCTGCCGTCGCTCGCCAGTGAGATTTACCCATGCTGTCCGGCTGCTGTTTGCTTTTGTCCAGCCACGTTCTCAGCCTTAGCACTGCTGTCTTGGTTCACATACAGCCCCCCCAACCCCCCATGACATAAATGAGCTTGAGGCTCTCCCCTAAAAGCCTAACTCGTGGAAAATGTTCATTATAAAGGGTTTGCTTGTTGCTGTTCCAGTGTATGAGCAACTGGGAGCTCGCCACCCTAAACAGCTGATCTAGGGTCACCTTAGGTCATTAACTGTACTTAAAGGATATGAGACACATTACTGTAAAGTCAGCGTGCCACCCGAAATAAGTAAAGCCCCGCCTGCTCAGTAATGTGTGAAGGCTGTGTTACCGTGGCACCTCTTCTGTCCCTCCTCTCCTGGTGAATCATGGGGTAGCTAGGAGCAAGTCTATTTGGGGGGGGAGGGGGGGGTAAGCTTTTTCAGGCCAATTAAAAGTGATGTAGTGTGTGTGTTTCTCTGTAAGGACGTCTTTTTCCCAGTGTGTGTGTGTATTTTTAAAACATGTGTGTTCACGTCTTTGTCCATGTCCCATTTTGCGTGTACACATGCATATGTGCATGCGTGTGTTTTCAGCTTGCATGTACTGTATGTGTCTGTATTTCCCGGTGTGTGTGCCACGCTTCGTCACAAAGCTGAGACACCAGCCATGCCCGCTCCACTAGCTTCTACCCCTGATAAATTCCCACCCCACCCTGAGGAGCGGAGCTTCTGTCCGTGTGTCAGAGTGGGGGGGTCTTGAGGACGCCGTGGCAGAAAGCCGTCCGCGGTGTAGCGTCTGCACGCATTCATCACAGCTCTAATGTATTCTGCTCTAATTGTGTCTTGTAGTCCCCCCCCAGACACCTTATTTATCTCTTTTTTTAGCCAAATTGCAATTTTTTCAAGGGTCCCCCATCTCCGCCCCCTTCCATCTCCTCCTCGTCTTTCCCCCAGCCCTTCTTCCCTCCAAAACGGCATTGCCCTTTGTCTAGAAACAGAGTGACTAGAGGAGAAAGGGAAACAAAAAAATGTGGCCGGCGGAGATGGGGGACTATTTGTGGTGAGGGTTCTTAGACCAGAGGCTCTGAGACGCTGCTTTTTCCACCAATATCACCGCAGAAAAGCCCAGCTTGTGTCCTGAAGTATCTGGTCCCTTGAACCACTGGGTCTGTTTCAGCCGCCCTGGGCTGTGGGGTCGGTGTCCTGCTTCTGCAGGGGAGTTTGTTCCAGCTGTTGGCTGCACATCCCCAGATGTGCTTTCCTAGAACCCCATCTTGGCAGAGAGGGAGTTGAGCCTATGACAGCAAAGAGGCAAAAGGTTCCAGGTCCAGTCCCACGAGGTTCCACTTCACAGGCCGCATTCGTTATGTTGAGTCACGCAGATAAAACTGTAAAAGTAACTTTAAATGATATCCAGCTGAGCTGGACTGCGAGCTCTTTAAGATTTATCATCCATGTAACCATTTAAGAGCAGCGCCACCCCCCCCCCCCCCCCCCCCCCCCCCCCCCCCCCCCCCCCGCCCCCCGCCCCCCCAGAACGCTGCCTTTTCAGAGAAACCGTCCGACCGAA
>JAACJT020000032.1:9273418-9297158 GCA_009936485.2 Gymnarchus niloticus | reverse complement strand
GGCGTGTCTTCTTGTTGAATCGCTTAAATTTGCGCGGGCGCTGCCCCTGCCCCCACACGCACCCACCTCCCGTTCCAGCCCACACCCACCGAGCTGCAGACAGCTACTCACTGCTTTAATTGACAGGGTCACCGTGTGGAGGATAAAGCCTATGAATTGCTAATCAAAATGGGAGGGGGGGTTCAGAATCCCGAAGACGAGAAGCTCCGCCCCCTCTTCTCTGCTGCTGTCTCCCTCGCTTCCCGTCTGTCTGTCTGACAGCGAGAGAGGGGCGAATGTGCGGTTTCTGATGCTCACGGAGACATTCTGTCTCCTTGTTTATAGTGGTAATGATGTCGCTGCGGGTGTCGTGTTACATGTCGGGGTTTCTGTGAAACAATGTGTTCTGATTGGCCTTCCCCATGGTTGAAAGAGGGGCAGATTTCCCCCCTCACTGGCGAATCTCAACATCTGCCTCCTTAATGGGGTTTTCTGTCCGGGGGAGTGCCACTGTGCCTGTGCCTGTGTGTGTGTGTGTGTGTGTGTGTGTGTGTGTGTGTGTGTGTGGTGGTCTTCCTCTGAGGATGCTTGAAGTCCATGGTCACAAATGCTCCAGGAGTGTTTGGGAAAATCCACGCATTGTGTGCTGGGGGCAGGTTAAATTCCTGGGTTTACTGTGGAATAGTGTGGTTGGTTTGTGGAGGGTACATAGCCTCTCTGGTCCTTCTGGTTGCAGGGTCATGTGACCTTGCACCCCAGTATGTAGCACACAAAATAGCACCATAGGGTAGTTGCGATGTGCACGGTACCAAGTTGTGGCTCCCCACAGATATTGCTGCAACGCTGCAGAGAAGATTCCTTTTGCTTTTAAAGTGTCTGTCATCAGCTAAATTTACACTGACACGTGTTCAACAGCCACCCAAAATTTATTTTCTGAAGAAAAAACAATATCTTTAAACAGTTTTTAGTAAGGAAGAAAAGAGTGGAGAAAGAAAATAACGACGTTCCCTGTTTTAATTGTCTGGTCCTTGGATGTACAGTGACGGCTCTGAGAGATCACTCTCTGATTCCCTTTACTCGTGAAAAGAGATCAAAGTCTCCGTTTCGGCAGCTGCTGCCTCAAGGCTGAGCTTGTGTATTTTTAGCTTTCAAAAAGCTTTTTGAGACAATTCTTATTACAGCCTCCCCTCTGCTTCCCCCTCATGAACCGACGGGCACGAGGCAAAGAGTCTGTTTGTGCTACCTCAGCTGAACGTCGTCCGGGCCTCCCTGCATGGCACACAGCGTCTCGGTCTCCTTATGCCGGCTGGCGTGTGGTCGGTGCCGTGTGAGAGGAAAAATATGGCAACATGTAGAGGAGAGAAGCACAGAAGTGTGCAAAAATGGACACACTGAAAATCACAGCTGTGTGCTTGAGCTTCTTTGACCTCCCAGATGCAGACGGAGTGAACCTACAGAGGGTGGTGGATAACGTTGGTGGTGTGGGCGGTGGAACTATTTGTAAAGGGAGAATAAACCAAGGCAGTTTGCTCCACTGAACATGAATAAGACCGTCTTCCTTGTCTCGTCCTCCATTGGTCCTGGCTGTGCCCATTTTGAGTTGCATTGTGGGTAACAGGAGTAGGTGTCCCATCGTACTATGGCTCGGCGCTTTCAGCATTCCGGGTCCCCCAAGTGGCTGGGCAGAGGAGGGAAGTTGTCATGGAGTGGAAGAGTGGGGAAAAATGCACGAGTTATGGAGGGTTATAGCATAATTCTACACTGGAATGTAATCTTTTTTTATTCAATTACAATAAAACAATCACAATACCACAATTAAAATCAATCGAATCATTGCAGACAACAATCAATGAAAACATTCAAAAAATCAAATTTCAACATGCACAAATTTGCATACATGCATACAGGGATTTCTGGATTATGGTTTGGATGATTACAGACTGATGGAAGGGTGCACACTGTCACTGGAAGAGATTTACTGTTCTCTTTCCTACCTTGTTTTGCCTGTGATCTGCACATTTATTGTGAGTGCCCTGGTGACGTCTGTTGGACACGAGGAAGCATGATGAAGAAGAGACCTGTATTGCTACCATGGCAGGCAGGTGCTAGGAGTGTTGCAGTTAGTTGCTATGGCAATGGGGTGGCATGTGAAGAGGACTGTGGCAATAGCCCAGTCAGAGCCACACTGGGCCAGTTAGCATTTGTGATTCAGTTCAGTGCCAGTGATGAGGCCAGATGTGTTGTTGTGGCAGTTTGCATGTGTGTGTTGTGAAGGCACCGTTGTCATTGACAACACTGTGTGTCTGGCCCAGCCACATAAAAAGACCTTGACCCTTCACCCAGAACCACAAGGCTCCCTGGTACCAACCTGGCTTTTGTAGCCCTGCTGACGTCAGCAGCCTCGCATTCCACCATTTAAAGCACAGCAAAACATCAATTGGGGCCAGTCCTCCATTATAAATAGCACAGGTCTTTCCACAACCCTACACTTATATGAGCTTGTCACATTGGAACACTGATCTGGAATCAGACTGACCCTGTGATTTCTCGCTACCTTAAAGTACCAAGCGACACTGGGTTCTTCTGACATCTGAACACATCTTGATGTGCTATTGCTTTGGGATACAAATCTTGTAGCGGTTGTTTTTCCTGTATGAATTATGGCCCTTGTCCAGAGCTACGAGTCCTCAGATGGCTCTCAGAAACCAACAACTTAAACAGGAAGCACCTACAGCCACAGTCGAGAAGTGCAACCACGGCTAACCATTAGCATGCTAGCACAGCATCTTTGAGTCGATGGCCGTTTACCCCCTGCTAACCTGCCAGCCTCCAGTCCTTGACTTTGTCTCAATTTCTTCTGCATGGTTTCTAGCATAGAAATGAGTGACAATCTACACAAAAATACTGAATATGCACTAGTAGGTGAAATAGTTAAGGAATTGAAGCAGCACCCAGGTCCAGCCTCCCACATCTTCCAGTCTCTCTGAGAGAGCACCCAGGCTTTCCGGCATACCCACCCAGCACCCTCCCCAGCCCGATGAGCAGACAGAAATAGATGATTGCATTGCCTCTCCCTCCTGGGGGAAATTGAGAAGTAGGCATTAGCCTTTCTTCATTAGCTCTGTGCATTTCATAGAGACTCTCAAACTCCCCCTTTAAAATCGCGAGCATCTCGCTGCTGTCCCCTGTCAGCCCTTACTGCCTGTCTGTTAGCTGTTATGTTCCATCCTTCATTTGCAAATTTTTATCTTCAGTGTTCCACGCTACACGTTCCCCATTCCGTGTTCTGTGTTCCATGAGGGAGGCTGTGGCTTCTCCCCTGAGGCACCAGTAGCTAATTAGTGAAAATTCAGCCTTCATGAAAAAATTACACTTTAATTTACTCCCCACAAATAATGGCTCTGAGATGTATTATAACTATTATTATTCTTTTTAGCATTGTGCAATTGGACAGTTTATTCATCTGACTCACTAATGAATTTGTTTTTTCCCTGGTATTTCACAGCTCTATGCAGTCCCTTAAGAAGAGCTCTGTAAATAAGGTTAATGGAAATTTAATAGTGGAATACATTAGGTGAATTTGCACCTTATGGTAGACAGAGTATTTAAATGTTTTTCACCATATTTTGAAAAACATGGTGTGTATAGTGAGTGTATTTTAGATTCGGACATTAGCCCATTCATTTTAACTACTTCTGAGCTAAGGATTACCATGACCTGTTCTGTTTAACTCCTTGTGAGTCGTAGGCAAGTCAGCTTTTGCACATCTATTTAAATCCACATGTAACAGGCAGATATGGTTACAACCCATCCAGTGCGAATTTATGAGGGCTATCAGCTTGAGGTTTATCCCATCCTGTTGAGATCTTTGTTCGATAGTAGCACAGTTGTAGTGGTTTAAATCTCTGTTTTACACTGGAAAGGCTTTAGCCCATTCAGTTGTCCCGTTGGGGCATCGCAAGAGCAAGCCAGTTTAAACCTCCACGTTTTTAGCGTGTCATGCTACGGGAAGAGAAGCGGGTGGGTGGAAACGTATGTGAGTGTTGGTTGGAGAAGAGCCAACTCAGGCCTGGAGGAAGGCATTCCTAATGAATAATGGAGAATCGGCTGGGGGAGTCATGCAGGAAGTGGGGGGTGAATTCATCAGGGGGTGCTCGGTGCTTCAGTGAAGCCACTTCAAGCTAACCCAGTAGCCACGTGCTCACTGGCTCCTTATCTGTAAGGAATTCATTTCAGCTTTAGGCGATGACCCCTCATTTGGGAGTCTCCTGTATTTACACATCCATGTGTGTGTGGGTGAAGGGGGTGTTGTCATGGCAGCAGATACATCGTAGTGTGTGTTTCTGCAGTAAACGCACATTCAACGTGAATGGAGGGAAAGGCTCGTACTTCTCCTTGTGAAGGGCCCACGCGCCGAGACTTCGACCGCTGGCTGACCTCTCTCATGTCTGCCACTGGACAGCCTAGTCTGTCCACTGCGATGCGTTCTGCTTGAGAAGCCAGCCACCACTGGCTCTCCGTCCTGATCTCTGCTTTCTTTGTGGTGGAGAAACACCACCCAGGCTCGATGAACTGCCGTGGATGCCACTATACTCACTAATCAGACTAATAATAATAAGCAAATGATTTTATTGGTCCAACAACACAGCATATAAGATGTACATTGGTGAGCTACACGAACATCCAGGCAGTCTAATGAGCTGACAAAAGAATCATCTAAATCACATGTCTTATAAAGCATCAAGTGTGGGCTGTTTGTCAAAGGGGAGATGGGGCAAAGAGAGGTTAAGGTTGAATTCAGAGAAGGGTCATCTGAGTGCCCCAGCTTGCAACTAGTTTTAAAGGATAAGGAGGGGTTGTATTTCCTCCCTTTGATAACAAGCAGACAGACAGGAAGGTGGTAAGCAGTAGCAGAACAGATAGGCAGGGGGTACAAAGATGCTGAATGTATCCCTCCAACAGATTTATAATTTGCTTGATTTTAAGTAAGATGATAACATAAAGTAAAGCCTCATAACCAGATTCGATCCCCCAACAGTACAACTGAACAACAAGGTTGTCTCCAATCAGAGTTTTTCTGGTACGGTCACCAGGCGATTGTCATGGGGATGGCGTTACTTCTACTGATAAGCCAAATATAAAATAATTCTCCTTGACTGTCTCTCCCTCTGCTCTTCCTTTCCTTTTGGCTGCCTTTCTTTTGATCATCGCCATACCCGGCGTGTCTTTGCCCTGATCCCTCATGAGCTGCTCTTCAGCTCCCTTTCCCACCTTGCTCCCTGTCACTCTTTCCTGTTTCATTATTTCTTCCTGGTGTTCCTTGGTTGTCTGTGGCTCTAATGCCAAAGGTCCATCACAGTCCTTACTGTGCCCTCCAACTTCCTGTTTGATCTCTTTTTCCTTCTTTCTCTCCCTCCCATCCTATCTCTTTCCCTGGCCCCCGTCTTTCGTGGGGCTCCATAGGGAGACGTATTTGACAGTGGCCATACTTGGGTAATTAGGGCTCATTACGAAGGCGCGTGGCGCTAACGAATGCACCTGCCGTGCAGCTGTCCTTCCCCAGGTCCTGCACAAGGCCACCCCCCCTCCCTTTGTAAAGTTTCAGCATTGCTTGCATTGCCACACTGATGGGTTCCAGGACGCCTAGCTGCTGACTTTCTACAGGCAGCAGGGGGTGCTGTCATGCTATCAGGGGCTGCTGTGTCCTGCGCCAGTTTGCTTGGAGTTCTACTGACAGGGTGTCCTTTATTCCTTCCTTATTAAAGATTCTATGACTGCAACTAAAGCTCAGTGTATAATTATGAAGGTGCAAAGGAGCACTTTACGGCAAATGCATTACCTGGAAAGCATGTATGTATTTCCATATGCGTTTCTTTCCCACATGCGTCAAGCTGCCTTGGTACAGATCATGGTTCTGTTCTGAATTCTAGAACATTCTGTGGCATTTTCAGCAGCTTTGGGCAACTGCCTTCCTGTCCTGGTGCCGGCATGTGTGTTTCTCTAGTGCCCGTTGACGAGTGCTCGGTTTTTTGGGGAAGGTGTCAGCTTGGTGGGATTCATCCTCATTTCTACTGCTGGATCTGTCGACAGTGAAAGGGCTGCTGGGAGCTGGCAGAACGTGAAAGAGTTTCCCTCTCGCCCCATTGCCAGGCAGTCTCAGAGGGCACCCCCCACCCCCCGTGTCCATAGCAACGGGGACTGAGGGCCGGATGGAGTAGGGCTGAGGGGATTTGCGGGACTCCCTCGCAGTCTGTCACTTGTACCCCCACTTGGTGGCCTTTAGTGGGGGGTCTTTTTACTCCCCCCCAACACAAAGCCAGCAGTGGACAGTATGGTAAAGTGAGACCAGCTGGAGAGATGCTGTCCCTGCTCTGTGCCTTTTCTACCCATGCAACATTTCCAACAGCGACGATGCCTCCCTCACCAATGACTCCCCCAGGTGTGGAGAGCTGTGCATCGACCGTGACAATCCCCCCCCCCCCCCCCCCACAAACCCACTTCAGGCACATCTGGTTCATAGATCGACTCTGGAGGGCCCTGGGAGGCACGGACCAATGGGAAGTGTTTATCTGTGATTAGTGCAGATTGGATAAACTAATCCTGCAGAATAAGCGGCTTCACGAGGCTCAGTGGCCTTCCCGGTGGGGAGTGAAGGGGGGGAGGATTTTGGATAATACCCCCAAAACCCGCTATGCACCACCTGCTAATGTACATACTGTAATATTTCCGGATTAGTGAATTGACTGTAATGTCGCTATGTGATGGTCATTTCTTATGCGAGTGCCACAGGGTACTCTGGGAGCGGTCACATGACCCACCCCCCACATCCATTGTCCATGCCCTTTCACTCTGCCTTTTCCGGGGTGTTCCTTTTGGCTGCAGATGTGTGGTTAAAGTGTGAATGGGCGCATGCCGTGATAGCCCCAGAGCAGGGTCCCTGCTTTTAGCAAATGAGATGTTTCACTTGGAAGAGGCTTCACATTGCAGTGCAGAAACCGGCGAAGGACCTGTGGAAAATTCAGGAGGAAGTGCAGGACAACGCCCGAAAAAGCCGGCCTCGTTTCCACTCGTGCCGTCTCTCATTCAGAGATGAATATGCAGGAGGTGCTCATGGGTAGTGACTCATAACCATTGTGTGCATAGGATGTGCTTCAGCTTGATTACATACACACGCACACGCTAGCGCATGCGCACACGTACAGAGACACTCACAGGCCGGCACACACAACTCTAAAAGGGTGTTAAATCCTTCCAATTACTGGATGCAAATACTCTTCTTTGTCCCCCTCGTTATCTTCCTCGTGATGTTTAATCGTTGACTCCTCAATGAGACGGAGAGAGAGAGAGGTGTGTAGCTAGTGTGACGAGGGTGGAGGTGGTGCGGGTGTTAGTTACCATGACCAAGGCGAGTCAGTGTGGGGCTGTCATTGTGGTGGGGATGGAGGTGGCCTGTGTGGATCACCACACGGGAGGAGGTTTCATTTGTACAGAGGTTACATAGTGTAGTTGCTGTGACAATGGTGGAGGTAGTGTGGGTGTAGTAGTTGTGATAACGGAATGCCGATGGCCTGAGGGTAGTTACTATGGCAAAGTGGTGTGTGGTAATTGCTGCTTACTCAGCAACTGGACCTTTTTTTTTTTTTTAGCTCTTCTGGAGAATGCAGTTGGACACATCCTAAGTTATGCACCGGTTTACAGAGAGCCCTGTTTCTGTGCTTCCTGTCCTCATCGATCAACTTTGATTGGCTCGTTCATTAAGCACCGGCTCGTTAATTAAGTGCTCGTCTTCTGCAGCGATCTCCTGATAGCGATCCGCTGCCGGACCCTCGCGAAAGAGACGCAATCGTGATGGAGGCATGTCGAATGGTATAACACGATGTGATTGCTGCATGCCACTCAAACAAATTAGTGGAACAAGATTAGCGGGAATTAGACGTTCAATAAGTTGTTTGCTCAGAGGTTTATCCTAATTAATTAGCATGAATGCTAATCAGAGTGACACGTTTGCTTGAGTGATGTAAACGCCTTCTTTAACCGCTGCAGAAACACGGAAAGGCCAGCGTGCCCACACATATATACATACATGCTCATGAAGGTTCTTGTGGAAGTACGTGCTTGTTTCTGTGCTTATCTCTAGGACTGTAAGTTATTGAACCCAGGTCTGAAACTATTTTAAATCACCACGAACGAGGACAGGAAACTGGTGAGATGCTAAGCCAGATCCAGGCCATCTTGGAATGCTGGTGAACAGATCAGGGCAGGTGCTGTGTCTGGGCTGATCCAGGGTATAGGCAGCTTGTCCAGCCCTCCTAAATAAGTGCTGTACTAGGGGGAGGCTCAGTGAATCCACTCTGAGGGAATAATTAGCTTTGTTGCGCGTATGCTCTGGTAGGACAAAAATCCCGTGCATGTAATAAGGTGGTAGTGCAAACAACGAAGGAAGTGAATGAGGAGTTGGTACTCAAGGGTGCCACCTAGTGGTTAAAGGGCAGCTCTTGCTTCTGGTGACTGCAACGCAGGTGACTGAAATTTGCGGGAGAAATAATCAGTTAAAGAAGACAAGTAGCTTATTCTGGGCCACACTGACAACCCCATATCTGCTCCAATTTTCTGTGTGATTAAAACACTCCTCAGACTTCTCAGGCCGTTCCTGGTACCCAAGTCGTTACTCGTTGGTGCCCCTACTGACATGTTAACGTCATGGCACTAAAATGACAGAAGGAACGATAGAAGATTAAAAGATATTCAGGCCCGTCAGCTCTGGTATAAGTCATGGATGAGAATTACAGGGCCAGAATAGAATAAGAATTTATAAAATATGCTTGCGTGGTGACCCAAATATTAGGATGCAGACTAAGAACCAGTATTGCTGTTTGCCCATTGGGTGAAGTGGCAGAGCTGGGCCGAAAGGTCAAATCCCATATGAGGAAACTGCTGTTGTACCCGTAAGAAAGTTATGTAACACAAACTGAATACAAACCTGTTTGGCCACATGAGACTACCTAATTAAGTAAATGTTATGTGAAAGGTGACTCGACAGGGTGAAGTTGTGTCTGACCACGCTGAATTGAAGCAGGTGATCCAGTCCACAGGCATTTTTCTGTAACTTTGTGAAAACAGTGCTTGAGCACCACAGGGCCGTGTCACGCAGGGGGTAGCGGTGTGTCTGTGAGGGAAGTCATCAGCACTGATCATAGCTGACAGTTTTAGGGCATTGACACGTGACCGTATTCATTTATCCAAGCACATCCCACTGTGTCTGCCCCTTTCTCCTCTTTCTCCCCTCCTCTCATCTTCTCTCCCTCTCTCTCCCTTGATCACCCACCCTCTTTCTCTCACCTTCTGTTTCTATACCTCTCTCACTCTTTCATCCCCCTCTCTCTGCCCTCCGTCTATCTCTCTGCCTCTGTCTTTCTCTATCTGTCCATCTCCCCCCCTTTCTGTCTTCTTGTTTCTTTCTCCCTCTTTCACCCCCCATCTACCTGAATTCCTCTCTCTCTATTACCCCCTGTCTTCCTCTCTGCCACCTCTCCACTTATCTGCCTTCCCTGTCTCTTTTTTACTCTATCCCCCCTCATTCCCACCCTCACTTACAGTAACTCAGCTAAAAGGTGTTTTATAGGCCTCTGTAAAACCATGAAATAACATGTAAATAACAGTAATAAACAGTGCTGTGTCAGGAACGCTGACATTCCAGACCTACAGGGTTGCAGGCGTGAGTCTGGATCCAGTCGTGTGTGCCTGCAGACTTCATGCTGTCCCTGTGTTTCGGTGAGTTTCTCTTGGACATAGAAACCAGAGTTAACGGTGTGTGTGTGTGACTCAGCAGTGTCCTGCCTCATGTGCTGTACCTCCTGGGATAGTCTCAAGGATGCCTTCTACCTGGGTTGAGCAGTAATGAATAAACGTATGAATATATATGAACAATTTCAACCATCTAATAAGCAGTGAATAAAAACATTAAAATGCAAAATGGGTATTAAAAATTAATATATACCTGTTGAATTTACATAAATGTGTATTACTGAAGTCTCACGGTTTCTGAGATTGCGTCGCTGCGATTTTTGGCTGTCACCCTAAACCCCCCCCCAAACACACACGTCTCCATAGTGTCCCAAACGCAGAGTAAGTGGTCTGCTTGTAAGCGTCCCAGAGCAGGTGTTTGTGAAGTAAACGGTGAATATGGCCGCCGTCCCAATCTACCGGCTGCCTGGTTTGCGTGTCGAAGCAGCGAGGCGGCGGACGCTTAGCCCGCACTTAGCGGAGACCTGGCACTGCTCTCCGTCTCTGGCGGGGGCGAGACGCCGCACTAGCACGTGCTTCCCCATCCAGGGTCGCTCGGTGCGCGCTCACAGTGCGCCATTTGGGCTCCGTAATCCAGCCTTCCAGATGGGACTTTTTCGTTTGTTTTCTTATTTGCTCCATGCTAATTTCCTCGAAAACGTTTCCGTTCTGCGACACTCTCCCCCTCCCGTCTCCCCCGTCTGTCTCTGGCACGAAGCACAGGCAGGAAGTATTTCCAAAACAAACAAATGTGCTCAGACAGTTAAACAAATGAATAATACAGTAATAATGAAAACATCATAAGACCTAAAGTTATTTAAGCGGCTGAGATCTCGCCATGTGTTTTCTGACAGCCTGGCTGTAGGAGATGACTTTACACTGGAGATATTATAGGTGTTTTTGCACGCTCTATGTTACTGAGGCATCTCTCTCTCTCCTGGCTCATATCTTAATGTACACACCTGTTCGAGGGAGACCTGACTCATGATGTAGAGTTTAAATCTGAGGTAGAGTTTAACCCAGAGAGGAGATTTTAACTTAAAGGTAAAGCTACTCTTCTTCTCTCCACAGAGCTGTGTGTGGGTGTGTTAGATGGCAGGTGTTTTGGCAACTCATGTCAAAGTCAAACATATATGCTTGGATTTCTTACATTGGTCAGATTTAATCTGTGATAAAAGTGGACAGGTTCCCTCACATGTATGTTTGTGGACATATGTTGTTACGGAGATGTCCATGTTGCTGTGCCAGCACTTTGGGTTGGTGGTATTGGCCTTCAAGGAAGATACGAGAAATGTATTAGGCAGACACAAGCCTTACAGCAAAGGTGCTGGTTTGTCATAGGTCCAGTTATTGTGGTGCATCAAACTGTGGGTCTTTTCTTTCATCCACTGCCTTCAGTTTCTGCTGTTTCCCGTCTACATGAGTTGCTGCCATTTTTAATATAGAAAATATGAAGTACTAAGTGGTACATTCCTTGAAGTTTTTTCTCACCACCCTTTCTACAAAACAGGCAATCTGTGACATTCACTTCCCTGTAAAATTGTCAATGATAGTATGACTTCGGCTTGTTTGTAAAATAGCCAGTCAAGATATGACTTCACTTCCCAGTAAAACAGCCAATCAGGATATGACTGCCACTTCCCAGTAAAATAGCCAATCAGGATATGGCCTCCACTTCCCAGTAAAACAGGCAATCAGCATACGACCTCCACTTCCTTGTATAATAATCTTCAGACCTTTGATCCCTAGAAGGAACAGGTGGGATAAAATGAAGGTTCTTCTTGGAAGAGCACTATATATTCTAGACATAGAACTCTTTACTTGGCCGAAGTTCTAAATTTTAGGTCTAGGCTAGGAGTGTAGCCTCCCACTTATAAAGAGTACTCTGCCCAGGCCTTAACCATGCCCTCGCCTCCAACCTCTGTTCCCAAAGACCTTCAAATTCTGTGTGCTCAAGCGACATCGAACAGCTGGCATTTGTGAATCGTGACACCGCTGGAAGGACTTGCTGCTTGTCATGTCACAGTTGATTCCATCTGAGGCTAACTGGAGCATGTTAATGAGGCAGCCAAAAAAATGTGTGTTAATTCAACCTGCTCCAAAGGTAGCACAATGCTGTGCTTAGGGGTCATGTGACATCTTCCTGTCCTACCTTGAGCTTCCAGAAAGCTTCCCACTTTCGCATCTGTTTTCTTCTCACGTAATATCAACCTAAACATGTCTTTCATCTTCTGGTTTAGGGCTTTTGTTCTGAATGGCAAAGTCTGGATTTTAGAGTGTGGACTTTTATTGAGCAGGGTGCCACTCATGGGAAGTGGGAATCCATGCATCAGTGTCTCCATTGTCCATTCAGGGGGAGATGGACCACCTGACCATAGCTCACTATTCGTTATTGTTTGGTACAGTCAACAAATGTTCTTGTTAATAACAGTCATGTTTGCCATTTGTCCCTTTGTGGATGCTGTTTTTCCCTTCTGTGAAGGGGTCAGGGGTCATTATCAGCTGCCCCACATTGGCAGTTGTTGGGTTTTTTGTCCCTGTTGTATGATTCCATCTAGGTCATCCTCATATAGATCATGGCAAAGCCCTCCGTCCAAGCTCTGTGCTCACTGAGACCTGGCAGCTTTGGCAACATGTGACTGAACCAACAACAAAGCCTGGTTGAAACAGAACAGGAGGATTTGGGATGGAGGAATCAGGGAAGAAGGGAGAGGAAGGTGGAACCTTCATACCTGACTTCCTTGAGAGTCCTGTGCACTTTGTGCCCTCATCTCCACACCCCACCCCCAAAGTGTTTTCTTTGAGGAGTCAGGCCTGTTTAAAGCCGGCTTGTGTCCCAGGGCTGAAAATCAAACACCTTTAAAATGGATGTGAAAATCCATGCCTTTACGCAGTGAGCCTGGGCTGGTTCAGAGCCCTGTTCTTGGCAGTTCACAGTGTGTGTGTGGGATCTCAGTCTGCCTGGCTGCTTATCCGCTCGATTAAATGGATTATTACGCTAACTGAACTGACACAGCCATCTCTGCTGGAGTTAGCAGGTTAAAGAGGCCTAGTAAAGCCACCCACGGCGGCCCTCTGACGTCGGGTGGGGGGAGGGTGAGGGCACCTGAACCACTGCTTTATTGCTGTTCCACCCCCAGAACTGGACATTCCAGGTCTCAGGTGGTTTGTGGCCCTCCTGAGTCTGATGTAACGCGTGCTTCTCAGAAGACTCTTCTGTTGCTCCTGTCTCCAGCAGAGGGCTCAGTGTTTTAGGGCTCTTCATACTTATCCTAGCTATTGACAGGAGTCTTCACAGGGGTCCTCAGTGTGGGAGAACTGAACCTCTCTCAGCAGGTGCAAGTGTTTTATAACTGCGAGGTGATGTTGAGAAGACACCTCAGGTTATTTTTTCCCTCTTATTTACCTCATTTTTCCTCCTTTTCCCCTTCCCATACCTTGCTATATCACACTTCCCTTAACTTCAGACAAAAAAACACCCCTGTCTTACACAATAGGCCACTCCCACCTTGGTGGATATGGCGCTCTGGGACCAGTTAAGCCTTCCTGCTGTGTCTCTGGGAATTATGGGGCGAAGCTGTGGTGTTCTACCTTCATTACCGCTCCTGCAGCCACCCGTTGTTGGCCCTTTCAGCCAGTAGGAGTCAGTCCCAGTGGCCGTCAGTTCACTGCAGGCCACTCGCTAAGGCAGCATACGGAACATTAGGGGGACATGCTGGAATCTCTGTTCTTCCGCAGTCGTTGTGACAGAAATGGAAAGGAGAAACGTTTGTGCCAACAACAGAGCTGGCACACAGCATATGGGTGCCATGGAGGTGTCTGCAGGCCCCCCTGGCTCTCACAGTCTCTGCTCCCAGGAGCATTAAAAGAATCAAATTATGTTTCACAGCTGGCAGCCGAGTGTTCCCTCCTTCAAAAGGCCTGGTGGAAGGCGAGTCATAGCGAGATCGGATGGTTTGAGTTGTGACTTTTTGTGTCAGACGGTTTCTGTTCACGTTATTCAGATTAATAACGTGTTTACTCAGCCCAGAAGCCACACCACATTGGTATTATTCAAGTCACATTTTGACATATAGTTATTAAATAATTTCTTTTCACTTTGTACATCTATGGTACCGTTTCCTTTTTCCATCCTTCTTTCACCTTCCTGTTTTCTGTCAATTACTTTCTCTTGTTTACTTTCATGACCTCGTTTTTCTTTGTATATTTCAGAAACTCAGATTTCATTTGCACCCTTTCTCTTTTTTTCTGTGTAGGTAAAGCAGCTAAATAATGAAATATAAAAATCTACGCACCTTTATCGAAATCGTTGGTTTTCATGAAAGCCAGAAATCAAAATAAATCATGTCACACTCTCCAAACAACAAAGCCAAAAACAAATAGACAGTTATTAGGACAAATACACTGATCAGCCATAACGTTAAAACCACCCTTTAGTAGAACAACTGGCTCTTCTCCACAGCTGGATGGTGCACCGATAAACGTACAAATGAGAAAGGGGATATAAAAGGACTAGCACCAGCTAACCAGAAGCAGGTCTATTGATTGCTCGAGGTCACTTGACTATCCTGGTGAACCAGGTCCACCCCTTTATGATGAGTGTATACCCCAATGGCACAGGTTGGTTCCTTGCTATGTCACTAGGATTGTGCATGAATGCCTTGAGGATCATCTGGCTGCAGGAACAGCCAGTTGTTCGACTAGGGGGTGGTTTTAATGTTGTGGCTGATCGGTATAAATGAAATTAAATAACCTGCAACAAACTGACTGTGTGTGACCACACCAACTCCCCTCCAGCACAAAGTTGTAGCAACAGGTCTTTGTGAATATGTCTTCATCAGTTTTGCACTTTTGGACTTTTTTTTGCCCATTTTTTCCTTCCTTGCCAAAAAAAAAAAAAAACCAAAAAAAGTTCAGTCTCCTTTGAACTGTCAGGGGATCTTGCTTGCCAAGTCTTCTTTAGGTCACTCCTCAGGTTTTCAATGAGATTGAGGTCTAGACTTTGACTGGCCCATTCAAAAACTCCAGTATGCCTGCGTCCTCTCCTGACGTTGTCATCGTCTCTTTCTCCCTTTTCCTCTCTGGTCCTCCTTTTTGATTTTCCTCTTCAGTCCTACGTGATGATTTCCGGCAGAACCCCTCAGATGTGGTGGTGGCGGTGGGGGAGCCAGCTGCCCTGGAGTGTCAGCCACCCCGGGGGCATCCAGAGCCCATCACCTACTGGAAGAAGGACAAAGTGCGCCTGGAGGACAAAGATGACAGAGTCATGGTGAGCGCGTGTGTGTGTGTGTGTGTGTGTGTGTGTGTGTGTGTGTGTGTGTGTCCAAGTTGGGGGGAGTGGGTGGTTGGAGGGAAAATTAATTGAAAGCCCAAATCAAACGCTGTGAGTACAAACGCTCTCACTGAGTCTGTGGATAAACTGCAAATAAACAGCTTAAACTGCAGTACCTTATTCTCCATTGCAGTTATTTACAGACTTGCCCACAGCTTCTGACCAATGCTGTTTTTCACCAGGCTGGCTGTACTTTTGTACAGGTTGCTGGCAGTTCTGCACTCAGCAAAGTGCCTTGCTTCAGTTCTCATAAAAGAAGTGACTAATATCTGCTAAATATCTGCTGAACGCATGCTAAATACCTGCTGAACACCTGGTAAATACCAGCTGAACATGTGCTAAATACGTGCTTAACACATGCTAAATACCTGCTGAACACATGGTAAATACGTGCTTAACACATGCTGAACACCTGCTGAACACATTCTAAATACCTGATGAATTCATGCTAAATACCTGCTGCTGGCTCTTGGTGATCCTGACTGGGATATGCAGTTGGAAGTTGAATGGATGGATGGCACAGTGAATATTAGCCTAATATGAGCTGTAATCCAGCTGAATACATAAACACTGGAACCAACATTGTATGTGGGACAGTCATAATTCAGTGGCAGAATGGTTTCAGGTTCAAATTTTGGAAGGGGAACTGCTGTTGTACCCATGATAAAGGTAATAGCCTGATTTTTCTCAAGTAAACAAATAAATGTATAAACTCCATAAACAGTAAGTAACGCTATTAACCTGGCCCTGCAGTGAAAACAGGCCTCTACAGACCATGTTTTATTGTGTTAATGCGTCTGTATATCAGTACTTCATTTAATGTGTCGGTTGCCATGGTATTTAGTTAGCGTATTTGACGATCCAGTCTTTGTATCAACCCACCAGATGCGTGGGGGGAAGCTGACGATCTCCAGCACCAAGAGGAGCGACGCAGGGATGTACACCTGCATCGCTGTCAACATGGTGGGCGAGCGGGAGAGCGAGGCTGCCCAGCTCTCCGTGTTCGGTGAGGACCTGCGTGTCAGCCGTCCGCCGAGGGCCACCGAGGCTCCTCCTCGGCAAATAAAATGCCCAACTGTGAAAGGGGGGCAAAGAGTCAATCCACGAGCTGTTTGGCTGTCATGTACTTCGCATCAAACACATAGAGAGGGCAGGGAGCATGCTGTTATGGCTTTGAGTGTGATACCCAACTTGAATCGAAAGTTGTTTGGGATTAATGTTACTAAGCAACAGGGAAAAAAAAACTTGGATGCCAAAAGTATGGTTTGAAAGGTAATGTTATATAGGATTATTTCCCAGTAATTGCAGGGCAGTGAGCCCTTTAACGGCTGGCTGATTAATACTTGGAGTGTGCTAAAGAGTACTCTCCATGCTCTGCCATGCTTTGGGTGGCTCTGGAATTGCAAAGGAGAACAGAAGATCTGTTTTTCCCCAGAGAGGCCCAGTTTTTTGCGGCGGCCCACCAACCAGGTGGTCCTAGTGGAGGAGAGTGTGGAGCTGCGGTGCCAGGTTCTGGGAGACCCGCTTCCCACAGTGCGCTGGAAGAAGGACGACATCGATGTGCAGCGTGGCAGGTCAGTGTGTGTGAGTGTGGCCTTGTGTGTGGATCTGTAATTCAGTTTTCCTGGCTCTGTGGGGATCTATTCCAAGGAAATGCCCCAAGAAAGGTGCCTGTATCAGTGTGTGTGTGTGTGTGTGTGTGTGTGTGTGTGTGTTCACTCCCCATAGGACTTATGTCCTGCTGCTCTTTGAGCCGTGTGGCCATTACGGCTTGGCTGATGCCTTTGTGAAGATGTGCACATGACCATTTGCATGTTTGTGTTCTCCTGGAGCCTGTAGCTAATCCATTTCTTCCTGTGGCTAGCCCGTGTGGAATTGCCATCGATTGGGGAGGGAGACAAAGCGGCTCTCCCGCAGTGTAAGACGAGTCATGGTTGATGGGGCCTTTGGGCAAGGCTGAGTTGGGTCAGCTGACCTAATTCCCAGATTGGCGTCCTGCTCCTGGCTGTGATACACTCATACATGAGTTGTGCCGCTGTATCAGCATCAGAACTTTAGTGAGCTATAGCTCCATTGCTTAATTTTTAGGTAAATAAAACTTCTTAATCCTTGAGGGGAAAAGAATTATGCTGAACACACACCAAATCGGTCAGCATGACACCTCAGTGGGTTCTTCCAGGCTTAGGGGGTTCGAATCCTGCCACCTTCCTCCACCCCCCTCCAGGTACGAGATGAAGCAGGAGCGAGACGAGCACATCCTGAGGATCAGGAAGGCGTCGGCGGTTGACCAGGGCCGCTTTGCCTGCGTGGCAGAGAACCGTGTGGGGAAGGCAGAGGCGGAAGCCACTGTCACCGTCAGGGGTGAGTGACTTCTGACCTTTAACCCTCACCAGGGCCACTGTACCTGCATGCAACCATTACAGACAATGGAAAGCAAGCCTTCATTTTGAGGAGATTTAAGCAGCAAGTAAAAGAATTCCATACATAGTATATTAAAAAAATGAAGATGCAATTTTAAATGCAAATACTTGATTTTTGCATACTGTCTCCCAGTTTGAAAGGCTGACTTCCTTCCTGAGTACAGACTACCTGTGTAAAAGCTACGTTATCTAGGTGCCTGTCTTCTGTACTGGAGTCTGGATCCCCAAATCCACTTGAGTCTGTCCGACACGCTTTTCTAGCTGGTATTGATCCGGTTGACAGTTTCAGGTTTGTGTGGAGACTGAAGTGTGAAGGTGACTGTAGAGTGGCAGTAGCTGCCTCCGGGACCTCCCCTGTCCGTCCACTGGGTTGTGAAATCCCGCACCCAATATTGGGTTATGGTGAGGGTCAAGCTGCTGCAGGCCAGAATCAGCCGTCGATTGAAATGGGTGGGGGGGAGGGACGTTTCACAGCCCTTTTTTGCGTTGACCTGAGATCAGTTTGGTTTTGTCCAGTTTCATTTTGCTGTGCGCAGTTAGGGAGATGATTTATGCAAATGCAGCCCTGACTGAACCGGAGAGCAGCAAGTGCAAGCATATCTATTTGGAGTGCATCAAAAACAATGCCAATTTTAAACAAGGGCAGCCAGGACCGGGGTGTTCAAGCCTGTCCCCATGGTCCGACACCCCCACCTCCCCCCAACTCCCCCTGCCGCTACACCCTCAGACATCACGTCACGGTTGGCTGGTGTGCTCTGCTAGCTTTTCAGTACAAAAGGGGAAGGATCATAAAAATGTGTACTTTAATGCCATAATCACCCCCCTCCTGGCCCCAGAGGCTCCCTGTGAAGATCTGTGATGATTTGCAGCGTGTATGTGTGTGTCTGTGTGTATGTGTGTGTGTTTGCATGGGGGGCTAGAGGGATATGAAAGACAACAATGGTGTGATGGGGGCAGACAGGATGGGATGGGTTGGGTTGATAAAGCAACCTTCAATTTCAAGCCTTTTTAAATAGTAGATTTATATGGATGTCGGAGCTCACTCCCACTGACTTTGGGGCAGGGGGTGAGGCCTTTTCACACAAATGCTAAGGGAAAGAGACGGGAATGAGGAAGAAGATGGACAGAGCAAGAGAAGGGAAGGGTGAACAGCTTTCAGACACTATCACTGATGATAGCCATTGTGTTTCTAAGCATGACGCTTAACTGCAGCTGCTCCAGTGAAGTCAGGAGTGAGAAGGACTGAGCTGCATAAATGGTGGCTGAACAAGCAGGAGTAAAGTGACGCTAATCCTGAGGGTGACCTGAATGGACCTGCAGAGAAAAAATAAGCACCCATTCAGAGACATTTGGTGACAGGGTAATTAATGAGGCAAGAGCTTACCTTACTGTCCACCAGGTGGTGCTATGCTCCTACCAGGGATGATTTGAGTTGAGTATCTTTGACAAGAAACAGTAAGATGGAAAGGTTTAGTTGGCCAATCAAAAAAAAGAGGGTAGAACTCTGATATATACCCAAGAATATGTTATCGTATTTGGAAGAGACAAACGGAAAATAGTTGTTCTGCCTTATGTATTGACTGGTGGTATATAATCATCAAGGATTAAGCCCAGCAAAACATCCCAGCATCCCCTGGGCAAGGGTGTGTCTTCTTCCTCTCCACTGCTGCCCTCTTCTGGGCTTATATCATATGCAACATGTCATTCTTTCTGAATTTTGTTTTCCTTTTTCTTGTCCTCTTGTGTTCCTTCTCTCGTCCATTTCCTCTGCTTGTGTTCTCCCTCTCTACACCATTGTTCTGTGTCCAGCTCGCCCTGTGGGTAAGTACCCATTCTCTGATAGGTCATGTCCTGCATGTACGTGAAAACATGGACGCGCACACACGCATACACACACACACACGCACCCCACCCAAGCTGAAAGTCATACTCACTTCTGTGACACACATGCCTCAATCCCTGTCCAGCTACAGTACCTGATTGACATTCATCACATTGCCATAGCAGGTGTACCATTGCCGTGGCGACATGCCACTGCTCAGCCACGCTTCCTCGTGCTTGCACCCTGCGCCCTGACGAAATTGTAGACCTCAGCAGGTGGAACGATGCGTGTGCGGGACCCATGAAATGTGTGTGAGGGTTTTGTTTGTGACAGCTGTGATTGAAGGACTCTGGTTAATGTGACAGGCCCAGTTTAGGACATGACATTCCCTCATGATGTGAAGTGACTACGGTACATCTTCCTGGGATGAGGGAATTCTCTGACTACTATGATGTCTCTTCTGCAAAGCCAGCTGCATGCTCTCCTTCCATGTGCTCCTGACCCAATTGGTTGGCCCAGTCCTGCTGTGTAGTGCCTGCCAGTGAACAACCACCCATCCACCCAGTGCCCCGCTCCCCCCCTTTACATTCTGCCCTGCTATATGTGCAGTAACGGGAGCTGTGATGTGTTTGACCTTTGGCCTCAGCCGCACCGCAGTTTGTGGTCCGTCCCCGGGACCAGATCGTGGCACTGGGGCACGTGGCCTCCTTCCCCTGTGAGACCAAGGGGAACCCTCAGCCCACCATCTTCTGGCAGAAGGAGGGCAGCCAGGTAATCTGACCATTTGTCAGCTTTGTCACCTTTAATCTGTGTGCCACCTGTCAGCCACTCAGCTGTCACTCACTGCTATAGTGTGTGTGCAATCTGTCAGTTACTCACAGTGTATTCTGTCAGTCACCTGTTACTCCCTCACCTTCCGCTCAGTCAACTGTCACTCCCTCACCTCTCAGTCAGTCACCTGTCACTCACTCACCTCTGTCAGTCACCTGTCACTCACTCACCTCTGTCAGTCACCTGTCACTCGCTCACTTATCAGTCAGTCACTTGTCACTCGCTCACTTATCAATCAGTCACCTGTCACTTGCTCACCTCTCAGTCAGTCACCTGTCACTCGCTCACTTCTCAGTCAGTCACCTGTCACTCTTTCACCTCTGTCAGTCACCTGTCACTCTTTCACCTCTCAGTCAGTCACCTGTCACTCGCTCACTTATCAGTCAGTCACCTGTCACTCGCTCACCTCTCAGTCAGTCACCTGTCACTCGCTCACTTCTCGGTCAGTCATCTGTCACTCTTTCACCTCTGTCAGTCACCTGTCACTCGCTCACCTTTCAGTCAGTCACCTGTCACTCTTTCATCTCTGTCAGTCACCTGTCACTCGCTCACCTATCAGTCAGTCACCTGTCACTCCTTCACTTCTCAATCAGTCACCTGTCACTCGCTCACCTATCAGTCAGTCCCCTGCCTGTTGGCTTCCTCCCGAGACGTTTGTATTTGTGGGTGTGTATTTTGGCTTCATATAATGGCTACATTTTTGCAGCACGCGTATATAAATACACAAAGACAAATAAAAATAAAAACTCACATGCTCACAAACCCCCCGACTGATTTTGTTTGTACAAAAAATAAAACATGCCGTGTCCGACCTCCCTCTTCCATGGCAGATGTTAGGAGAGACAGCAAATAACAGATGAAAGTAGCAATTAAGTCATTCAGCCAGCGTACGAGAAACCTTTGTGTCGCACTCGGACATAATGAAGTGGACATCTATCAGCCTCTGAATGGGGTGGGAGTAATTAAAATAACAACATCATTAGCTGCATTAAGGCCATTAGCTGTAATTGAATCTGGCTAATGTCTTCCTTTTTTCCCCGTCATTCTGTTTTAAGGATGAAATGAAAATGTCTTCTTGATCTGACCACAGAGTGGAAACACAGCTTAAAGATACTGGGTGACGGAGGTTTCAGTCATCGTCAAGAACTCCTCCCCCCGTCTTACAGCCGCTGGCAGTCCGCGTTGCGCCGCTGGTTTTAATTAATTACCAGCTTCTTCTAAATTGATTAAACCCCTGCAAACGGCTTTTTTCACCTTGAGTTGCTCCACTTGGAATCAAATTTGAGAGTTCGGAGTGAGGTGGGAGGGGTGGCGGAGGGGCGGGTGTGTGAGGATGGAGACTGACACATGGACCGGCATCTGTGATCACGAGATCAGCAGGAAGTAAAGTTTAGGCCAGCTCTGTGAGGAAGAGCTTCCACTGAAGAGCCAGGTGTGCCTTATTACACTGACCTTCAGCTTTATGCTGCTATTGAGGCACCATTAACAGGCCTTGGACTGACTTTACAGGCACAGGAACTAGTGATGGGACAAATGAGCATTGATTGGTTAGTTCGGGATACTCCCACCCACTATAGGTTTTGAAACCTTATTTGTCCCATCACTAACAGGTGCTGTCCTGTAGCTAAATGGATGGAGAGATTCAATACACACAACGGAACAGACTCGTGTGTGTATGTATGTGTGGGTGCGTGTCATCTTTGCGATACATGTGTTCACATGTCTGACACTTAACTTCCGTGCTTTTTTCAGAATCTCCTGTTTCCCAGCATGCCCCAGCAGGCGGACAGCCGCTTCTCTGTGTCCTCCAGTGGGGAGCTCACTGTGGCAGCCGTACAGCGTGCCGACGCTGGGTACTATGTCTGCCAGGCCCTGACGGTAGCTGGCAGCATTATGGCTAAAGCGCAGCTGGAGGTCACAGATGGTGAGACCACACCCACAGAATTGAGCCATGCCCGTTATGCACGGCTATGCCCCACCCCAATCATGCACAATTACACCAACCATAAATAGACATATCGCTTACCTGAGACGGCCACACCCAGTGGCATCTGTAGACACACCCAAACACCTACATTGCCGCACCCTCTTTGCGCCATGTGACTGTGCTTGGCAGATGAGTCACGTTGCCTACACACAGCTACCGATACTCTGCAGATAATTTCTTTTGTACCCTGTTGGCTCTGCTGCATGGGCCATAAGAAGTGTCTTTCTGGATGATCATATCAACTGGGGGCACCAAGTCCTGCCCAACAACCAGGGGGTGACACCTCCAAATCGCCTCTGCTGGTGGAACGGGGATGTTACCCTAAGTGCCAGCGCTTTACTGTGGCAGTTTGGCAGCTAATGTCTGTGTTTTTTTCTTTCTGGCTGCCTCACTGATCGCCCACTTAATTTAATATCTACTCAAGCCGGAAAAGGCGATCGTCGTCCTTGAAGCTTGATACCAGTGAATGGGCTGGCGAATGTGTATCTGAGAGCACGAATGAGTGTGAGTGGAAGCTCCACCAGTATTCATGAACAAAAGTGAGCCGATGAGATCCGGGCAAGAGGAAGGTCCCTCCAAACACTCTAAAGCTAAACTTCATAACCCTCTCCAAAGGAAAACAGACCTCCAGCAGTCTCAAGACCCCTCAAGATGGTCCTACAAAGAAAATGAATTTTTGTTCAGATTGTCTTGTGGGGAGGGTTTGGAATATCACTCCTTAATTAGGCCCTCGGGTCTGTCATCTACCACACCTTCTGCTAATGATTCCCAGTGTGGCTCTGGGCTACTCTGAGACATTCGGGATCCTGTTTATTTACTCAGTCTTTATCCATGTCTAAATGCAGATCTGGGCCACAAATGCATGTATTGAAGAGATGGGAGATGGCTAAGGCCCTCTACCCAGGCTGGATAGGCCTTTTGGGCCAGGTGGCTAGGCTTTACAAATTAAACTGAGCCTGAAATTCATGTCCAGGTGGCCCGCAGATGTTATCGGCTGAAATCAGCCAGCAGGTGTCATGGCGGTTAAGTGGCTGAAATTGTGCCTGAAATCATTCAAGCTGACATCCTCTGTGATTTTGTGATTAAGCCACAAAGTAATTAAAGCACGTATGAAATGCAGCCACGTAGAATGGGAGAGCATCAAGCGGGCTTTTGCCACTAATAAAAGATTTTTATAGCTTCAAAAGTATTTTAAACGACAAAGTTGCAAGGTAGCAGTGAGGACTGATTTAAACATGGAGGGAAATGCCACTGTAAAGTGATTAAACCTCAAATTCCACATCAGTGGGTTCGGCCACATGGATCAGTAAAAAGATCCTCACTTTCCAGAATATATGGGGTGGTTTTCGCTTTGTGATGCTGTTAGAAGTCATGAGGAAGGGAGCTAAAATGTGCTGGATATATGAAGCAAAGACCTGATGTCGGGATCGTCAGAACCTCCTGCTTCTTTCCCCTGCAAGCAAATAGCTCATCAGAAACCATCTCATCTGTCCTTGTGCCCACGCCCCCCCCCCCCCCCCCCCCCCCCCCCCCCCCCCCCCCTCCCCCCCCCCCCCCCCCCCCCCCCCCCGCCCCCCCCCAACCCC
>JAACJT020000032.1:9249464-9261688 GCA_009936485.2 Gymnarchus niloticus | reverse complement strand
TAGAAAGCACATAACCATGTAATGCATGTTGCAACAACACCAGTACAATGAAACAGTACTCTTTAATAAAGTTGTGTAATATTAATATTCCCGTAAGATGACATTTGTCCATTATTTTGGGGACCCTGAACTTTGAGAGCGAGCTGGTACATAGCAAAAGGAAGACATATTGGATGGCGAAGGATGTTGATGCAGACATATTTTATAAAGTAAGAAAAAAAAAGGCTTTGAAGTTTGTAAATTCCTAAAACACAAAGGCCCAGGTTAGGGATGCCTGTAATTATTCAGTGTGAATCAGAGTGATTATTTTCTGCAGCAAACCACGCAGACAGTGAACCATGCCTTTGTGGCTCAGTTTCTTACCCACAGCTGCTTAAACCCTTTGCAGTCTTACAGCCAACAATGCTTATACTTATGAACATTGTGCACAGTGCTATTTATAGATTTTCCTTTCTGAAGCAGCAATTTTTACTAAATATCAAAGTAAGAAAATAGTAGACTTCAAGCCACAAGTACAATTATTTACCTCCGTTTCAAGGGAGATTACTTCAGCTAGCTGTGGCTTCATGGGTTCGGAATAAAAGGCGTTTCTTGTTTAGTCCTTGATATTCTAAGCCTCTGTAGCAGCGTGATGTACTTTGTGGAATGCAAATTCTGTGATGTTCAGCTGAAGTATACCCAGAGGACAGATTAGTTAGACTATATTTAAATAATAATTATAACGGTAGTTCACCATTTCCTTGTGTTTAGAATCTTTGGCTTTTTTCATTTGATAGTGTTTGTACCTTATGCTGGGAGATTGGTTAGCACTGCCGTTGCTAATTGGTTTAGCTTGGATAGGCCAGTGACTGTTACCATTTTTTATTTTTGCTGGGTTTATTGCTTTTCGTGGATAGTTTTCTTATGAGACTAGCTATGGCATTCGTCACAGGCTTCGCCTGCGGTGATGTGTTCTGTTGATTCGTCCTTGAATTTTCGATCTCAAAGTAGCATCACAAACTGTAGAATTTTGGCTGTGCCGTAGCGCCGCCCTTGCGGTCCGAGTTCACGGTCTGCTTGTTATATAAACACCCTTCCGCCACTGTGCACTGCTGTCTTGGACAGACTCATTTTGAAACAAAATGAGCCACATACCTATCCCTTGCTCACAGCTAGGTTGTCATTCGGTCTCTCTTGACACTCAACTCTGGCGTTGTGGCCATAGCAACACAATTTTGCAGGTGCCGCGTTGATCACCGAGGCCCAGTGACAGTAAGATCGAAGACGTGCCACACCAGGGGATCTTTTACATGCCGGAGAGAGACAAGCCTACTGTAAGACTTTGGGTGGTACGGTCAAAGATCAAGATGGGATGAGAGAATGGGGAGTGCATTGGGACTGGATTGGAGAAAGGTTTAGCAAAATCAATGGGCAGGAGCCAGCACAAAAAATAGAAGAACACAGAAGGCATTGGGTCTTGGAAACAGCTGCCGGTTGGGGTTAGGCATCAGGATTTGAGCCCCACGATCGCGGAACACTGTTTTGGTGCAGTGGATGACTGTACTCATCACCAGTATTGCCCATTGCCACTTTTTACATATATCATCACGTCTCCAAGATCATGTGACTCGGGTCAGGTGCCATGGAGCAGTCTTTCGTAAAGTATGGGAATGTGTTTGTGATGGGCCATGGCTCTGCTCTCGTGGTGGTAACCCTCTTCTTGGGTCCCGGTGTGGTACCAATATTGCTATTTGGGCACTCAGATTAAAACGTTTGAGATCCTCATCTGTAGGGTGATCACTTGTAGATTCGATGCTAAATATTTTGCGGTCACAAACTATTAATAATATGATCCCATTATACAAGCCATATACCCGTGAATTTTAACAGTAACCAAAGCACTTTCATCGAGCCATTTGTTTGAATATAAAGCCATACGGACAGACTTATATTGTCCGTCAAAGCTGCTAAAAGCTGAAGCTGGCTTGTTAAGAAACCAAGAATTTTATTAGCTATCACAGTGCAGACATTACAGGCGAATCCAGAGAAAATAAATGGACGAGTGCTGAATGTGCCCTAGACACGTTCCCTACCTCCGATCTGAAAGGCTGCCATCTTTCGATTCACTCGCTAACCATCTCCAGCCACTTCTTCTCCTGGCTCATGGTGAGAAACTTTTGCCCGGCCACTGCCCATGAGGGCATTTCTGGTTTCTTAGCGAATTTATTGTGACATAATATGTTTTTACCACAAACGGCATACTGAAGACCATAGGAAACGGTATGCGAGGCTATGATCTGAGATAGAGTTGCGGCGTCCTCTTAAAGAGACGGATGGAACATGCACACCTGTGCACCCATTAAAGGAGACTTCAGCTTCCATTCCGTAGTTTCATTCTTAATTTGCTCGATGGAAGATAAAGTGAAATAAAACACGTTGGCAGAGGTCCCGAAGATCCAAAGAATCTTCACGTACTAGCATTTGCAGACCGCTGCGTCGCAACTTGCCGGCACGGAACTTGGATCGGACACGTAGCGAACACCTGGAAACCGTGTGAGGCGGCGAACGTGCCGTTGTGCGTCGGGCGGGCGTCGGGCGAAGCGGAGAACAGTGACGGTTAAACGGTTCCGTCGGAGAACGCGGGAGCGTGATGAACGTGAGACGCGGTTCGGATCAATGCTGAGGGCCATGGCTATGCTGAACAGGCTACAGAGAGCCTTTGATGTACATGGCAATCCCAAATGGAGCGAGACTGTGGAGTTACAGCTCCTTTAGGAGGACTGGAGAAGGCGGTGAAACAAACTGACAAGTATATATAGCAGACCTTGGGATGTTAGCCAGTGCTCGCAATTTCGGGGGGACATTAAGGAGCCGCTGATAAAAGCTCGTTTTGCGTATGGCACGATTCTCCACTGGGGAGAGAGCCTGTTAAGAGAGGAAATTTTGAGGCAGGACAAATACGTGCAGATGGCAGAGGAATAGGGCTGTCTAGACATAATGTCAGGACAATCAAAGGCAATGTGATGGAAGCCGACGCATTTCAGCATGCGACCCAGCATGCCGCTGCTGGGATTCTGTCGCAAGGGTTTGGCAAGAAGCATGTAAGGGGCAAATGACCCAGCAGCATGCAAAAAGCATAGAAAGGTTGCAATGGAAGTTCGGCAGCAGGGAGCAAAAGCAACCGTGCAAGGTAATACAGGAAGTGGATGAGAGGCATGGGGAAATTCTGAGCCTCGCTGGCCAATGAGCAACATGCATGCCATCACAGAGAAGATTGTTTACAGCAGTGTTAATGGGGGAACCCTTTGATTGAAGAGTCATTTGTCATATTCTTCCTGTTTGCTTCCTAAATACAGGCACACCCACTGAAAAGACAATGTGAGCCTTGGTATCTATGAGAATATGTCCAGGTAATGAGCCTTGTGCACGTTCAGGTTGAAAACATCTTGAATATTAATAGCGTCATGAATGAATATGGGGCCCCAGAAGACCAGCTGAGTCCCCATTAAGACCCTTAAAGAGTCAAACAGGCTCAGATTCTGTATTCATCTCAGGCCATAAAATTAAAGCTTGAAAGAAAAAATTATCGCCCTCATCGTTGGCGACATCTCACCTAACATGTCAAAGGGAAGATGCAGCAAATATGTTCTGTTTCAAGATGATCGAGTCCCAATGAAAACAGGATTGATGGCATCAGTTTGATGGCATTTCTGGACAGATGTTAGGAGAGGAACATCAAGCTCAACACAGATTAAGTTCAGACCAAGAAGATTAGAGGTGCCATATGTTGTTAAAATGACGTGGTCCGTAGATTGCCCCAGATAAAGGTTCGAGCCCTTATACAGATACCAAAGTGCAGAGGTTCCAGTGGATGTTGAATTGTTGGCCACGTCTTGGCTAAAGATCAGCTTCCAAGTCTGTGAATTCCACCGGGTACGACGTTGTGCCTTACACAGATGAGGAACTGTTTCTCCATGTTAGAAATAAAGAGTAAATGTGTAACCGTGGTAAACGACAGGTTACAGTACCGAATTAGAGAGATACTGGAAGTAGATTCAGACCGATGACCTAGGTCACGTAGCCATGTCCTCATTAGGAAGGCTCAGCTTTCCTTTTCTCCTTTCATTCGTTCACTTTGTGACAGAAGCCCTCTTAATGCTATCACTGATATTATTAATCAGTGATGGTGTGATACACATCCATCTTGGATTTCAACATCGAACGTCAGTCCTCCATTCTTCTGAGCTTCAATATGAGCGTCACGCGTATCCGTATGCAAAATCACGATGTCAGTTACAATAATGTAAAATGTACCATAGAGGAAGGTAGTGGTGACTGTATAATGATGAAAGATTTGGAACAAACTGGCATTTCTGCAAAAATAAAAAAAAAATCCTCAACGAACACGTTGGAGAGGCTGTCAATGCACACCTTGGGTATGTCTGAGAAGAGTGAGAGTAATATGCCGGACCAAGGCACTGGGGACACACACTGCTCATATGCATGAACTCAAGAACCTTCAATTTTACTAGAAATAATGTCTGTTCCTTAGTCTCCCTCCCAGTTGTTGGGGGGGGGTCTCACACAATATTGATGGAGGATACATATACTTGGAGACATGTACTTTTGATTTGCAGTTTTATTACATTTTCCTCGTTCTGTTAAAATGGGGCAGCTCGTACGTTTGCTCACATCTTCTGTGGCTATTCCATAAATCACGTCTCGCATCATGCCGTACGTGCAAACATCATGCACATCTGGATTAAGAGGTGCCTCAGATTAAAGGAATGTTACCCTTCATATCCTTTAAAAGAATGCTTGTCCCTGAATCCATAAATCTCTGTGCTTGTATGGATGTCCTGTTATTAGTGTGGCTCTTTCCCCATAGCCAAATAGCCCTTTGCGTGTGTCTATGTGCCCTGAGATGAACTGGTATCCAGTCCACCGTGTGCAGTGGGATTCCTGACTCATCCTGAGTTTGCTGTGTGCATTTGGAAAGCAATTGTGTATGGTCTTGTTGATACCCTTTCATGCTTCCCATTTTGCTCTTTTGTCCACTGAAATGTTTCGCTTATCCACAAGTTCTTTACTTGTCTATGTAAAGAAGCAAAATACACATTGACCCAGATACTCCAGAATGCCTGTCTGTCGAATCGATTTCTTTCAAAGTATGAGCGTTTAAAATTTTGCCATTACGCCTCTCTTAACACTTCCACTCTGTTAGGCTATGCCAATGGGTGCAGGGGGCCTCGCTTAACAACCGCAGTGGGCTGCTGCGTGCTCTGGTGTTCACTAGTCTCAAGCCAGTCTGAAAATTACTGTTTGGTCGATGCTTCGGCACAAGTTCAAACAAAAACAGATGCCACCACCGCTTCCCGTGGCTCTTAACGTTTTCTCGCTCTTTGTAATCCTTTGTTCCCTCCCTCCTCCCCCGCCCCTCACCGATACAAATCACAGTGAGAGCTCGGCATCCGTCCTCTGCATGTATCTGGCGGGAGTCTCCAAGCGCTGCCGAGATAATGAATACCCTTCGGATAATTAGGTAGACACTGTATATCTGGTGAAGCGGACGCCATCAGTACAATGGATAATGTGAAGGGAGCGGGGGAGGGGAACCTTCCCCGAGGTGAAGGACAGATGTTGAGGGCCTCTTTGCTTAAACGCACTGTGGCGCCTGGCAGCTAGCTTGGCGCCCCTCTGCCAAGTCATTAATTGTGCATTGCGAGTGCAGAATGGGCCCACTGCCTGTGGTAGGGCATCCAGGAAGAATGCACTTGGACCTTCTGCTGGATGCATTTTTTTTTTTTTACCATGACCAAACTGAACATAAGAGATGGCACGGTGTGGCAAGATTGGAAACCAGGGTCCCACAAGATTAAGGTCACCATCTTAAGTGAACTTAGCCACCTGAACTTTGCTGGCAATGCCAAGCATGACCGGGGTGGTCCTTGATGTTCAGCACTTCTGCGCACAGTTTTGGATCTACGTAAATTTTGAAGGGCATGAATAAACTTCTGACCTACAGGTACAGCCCGTACATTTAATCTGAGCCTAGTCTGGTGAAGATGCAAACCCTCGTCTCTAATGCTAGAGAACCATCAAAAGGTCATGACTCACTGGTCGATTATGTGAAGCAGTATTGTAGTCCTAGGTTTTAGAACCAGTTGTTGATACGACTCTCTCTGTTGAAAGTAAGTATTCTGTAGCAGCTGCTGATGGGTACAATGACACAAAGCCCTGGAGACGGTCACTAGTTGTTTAGGAAGTGGGTTAAACCAGCTGGTGACCAAATGCACAGTAATCTCCCCCCAGCGTGGGCCTGGATGTGTGATCTCCCAACACAAGGCCAAGTTGGATTACATAGCTGCGGCTCTGTTTACGATCAGCTTACGCCCGAGAGATGAAACACCTGGAAGGTGAAGACTGCTGTGTTTGCTGCGGCTGGGAGCCACGTGCCATAGACAGGGCCCTGTGTTGAGGTCAGAGTCTGACGAAACAGAGTGTGGTTAGTGTAGGGTTGGTGCAAAGTGTGAGTCTTCCACAGTCTCCAGGGCATGTGTATGTTTGACAGATTCCCACAATGCCCCTGCACCGCCGGGACAACTTGTCATCTTTCATCCAAATCGCTCCAGTTCAGCCACAAAGTTTTTTTTTTTTTTTTTTTTTCCCCCCATAATCCCTTGTTCAGATATCGTCGGTCTCTGTCGTCGTCATGGTTTTAATACCACGGCAATTGTTTCGTTCCTCTCGGGCGAAATGTCTTCCTGGCTCTGACGCTGCGTTTAAAAGCAGCCCTTTTACGCGCTCAAAAGCCAGCCACGCTTCTCAAAGATCTCTAAATCGCTCCGCTGTCGGCAATTCATGCGCTGGCGTTTGGCGAGACGCTGGAGATAAAATTATATTGAGAGGCGTAATCTGGGAAGCCTGAATGGTTGGCGGTCTGATCTGTTCCGTTTCGGGAGAAAGGCGTCGTCTGATCGCGGCGTGGATAAGAGCTGAGAGCAAAGCGTGCCGGAGCCTGTTTGGAGGAGCAGTGAGACAAATCACTTTATCGTCCCCGCGTCCCCAGATCTGCACCTTTTAAACATGTACGTCTTGGGGGATAAAGGAAGAGGGTGGGGGTTTGTGGGGGTAGAGTGTGGGCACGAGGCCTGTTTTGTTGTCTTGCTTATGTGCTTAACAGGGATGTGAATAAAAAATGGCATTGAAAGGTCAGAGATGTTTTCTGCCGTTGGTGCGTTCTCCTGCTTGTTTTTCGGAGAAAGTGCCGAGGAACAAAGGCTGTTCCCGGTGTCCGGCTGCCTCCGTGAGATTGATGTGAGACGGCGAGCCATGCCGAAAGCGACCCACTACGTCCGACGCGACCAGAAAATTTTCATATGCCGCCGGAAAATCGGACGTCTGCTTTATTAACCCACGAGACGAGATTGGAACGCTGCATCGAAACCAAATGAGGGGACAAGCCAAGTATAAAATTTGAAGTGGCATGCATTTCCTGATGTGACGATCTACATGTTCCATCCTCCAGGTCTAAGTGGACCTGGCGAATATATTGTGTCCTTGATTCTCTCTTCTCATATCAGAGCTGAAACTGCTGAAGGCTTTACTGGTGTAAATTTGCGTGTGCATGTGTGTGTATGTCCTTTCACGGCGTCCTGGTAACCCGTCTGGTGTGCGGATGCCACGGCAACGGCATCCAGAGCTTGGAATGGTCTGTATGTCCATCTGTAACAAACAGAGGAGGGTGACTGACCTTCGGGGTTTATAGAAGTACGCCTCGGATCACAGTGCTGACGTACTCGTCAACAGATGGAGACAGAACCATGATGTGTTCATGAAGGTGACACATGGGGCACTCAACGGTTGACACTGACTGTCTGAAAATGCTGCTGTCCTCTGTAAGAAGTTACTGTAATCATAAACAGTTATTGTATTCTTATCAAAGTACTTATTCAGAATTGTAGGTGTGTCTTACAGAATATACTACATATTTTCAAGATCAGGTGCTCAGAAGGGATGGGCTATCCTAGAGAATCCTGGGTAATTAGTCATTGCAGTCACTCCCACATTAAATGCCAGTATTTTCTGTAGCACTGTGCACTCACACCTCCAGGGACATGGCCTTGGTTCCTGCTCCTAGCTCTGTCATTGTGTAATTTGTGCATTCTGTGGCTTTCTTCCAGGTGCTCCGGGTTCCACTCATTGTCCAAAGATGTGTACTTTAGGTCGAATGGTGTCTCAAAATTACCCTTAGTATCTGCCCTGTGATGGACTGGCACCCCATCCCAGGCGTCCTCCGTGTGTGCCCTCTGATAGACTGGTACTCCATCCAGGGTGCCCCCATGTGTGCCCTCTAACAGACTGGCATCCCATCCAGGGTGCCCCCGTGTGTGCCCTCTGATAGACTGGTACCCCATCCAGGGTGCCCCCGTGTGTGCCCTCTGATAGACTGGTACCCCATCCAGGGTGCCCCCATGTGTGCCCTCTGATAGACTGGTACCCCATCCAGGGTGCCCCCATATGTGCCCTCTGATAGACTGGTACCCCATCCAGGATGCCCCTGTGTGTGCCCTCTGATAGACTGGTACCCCATCCAGGGTGCCCCCGTGTGTGCCCTCTGATAAACTGGTACCCCATCCAGGGTGTTCCACAGCCTTGAACTCTCTGCATTCTCACCGTTACCCTGTACTGGCTAAGTAGTGTAAGATGGATGGATTGACTTTAGTTTGACAACACTAATGCTTGCTTGTTATAGGAATTAAATTGTCAGACGTCCTATTAATGATTTGCATCCCTTAAATAGAAAGCCTGAAGGTACATAAACATCTCAAGGTATATGTTTGCGAGGTTCTTGGGATCAAAATCGATCACCAACTGCTTGTGCAGACAGGATGTTTCCAAGAAAAGACACAGCATACTGTGTCTATATAAATGTGGATTTTGACCTTTTGTTCATGAATGTGCAGTTATGTGGCCAGTACCATTCTGTGGCCAAGATGTCAGCATAGCATCTCAGAGGGGTTCACGGGGTAGAATCTCAGAGAAAAGAAATAAAGCTAAACCAGAGCTACATTCCAGGTTTCGGTTTTTTATAAAAAGACATAAGGTGGATTATGGTATAAACAGAACAGAGTGTGGTGATAAAAACATTTCTTTAACAGTCAGCTTTCCAGACATGGTATTTGTAAAGGCCTTGTCACCATGCCAACCACTTTCCCATCCATACACAGTCTCTTCTGTCTGTGTGGTCATTTATTGACATGTATCTAAGGGTCTGAGGGTTTACATGGTGATATCGAAGTACCAAGCGGTCCTCTACATTTGGCTAGATGCGGCCAAATTTGGAGCCGTGGCTGTGGGAACGCGTGATAAGGTGACACTTGGTCGATGTACTCCCAGGATATTGTTCAGGAAGGCTGTCTGGAGGGATTGCTGAATATCTGTCTTGCTTGGCTGTCGGGGGAGTCAGGGTGCAGGTTACCCCCCGTGTGTGAGAGTCTGGAGAGCTGCGTAAGTAAACAGCCTCGGTCCAAAAGGTCAACCCAATGCCATCTGCTTCTCGTAGGGTTTCAACATCAGAGGTCATTGAGTCGGGATGTCAGCCGTGCAGATAAATGAAAGAGTCAGGTTTTAAGCATCACTCAGCTAAAGTGAGGGATGCATGATGTAGACGATGACTGTTTGTTGCAAAGCAGCGTGCACTGTTTCAGATATGGCTGAGGTACGACCGTCACGGTCAAAGTTCAGATTTGCATGAGGACTCTGTTGTCGCAGCTATTTTTTAAAGGGCTGACAGTACCCTGGCTGAACAAACACATCACCACATTAATGCAAAATGTCAAACAGTACAGCGTACTTTTAAACCAATGTCAAATCATACGCTTATTAAAAGCACTGCTAATCGTTTGAAATAACCTTCAGTCATAAACGACAGAAAGCCTCATTTCCTGTGTGTCGAGCGATAGGCCCCAGACTCATTGTGCTTCTGCATGGTCTATGCACATAAAGAAGAGGGATCAATTAGGATTATCAGTTTCTGCTGACACAATCCCTCTGTGGGCTGCACTGTCATCTCACACCAGTATGGCTATGGGTCCAGACCTGGATTTAGCGTGTCCTCCTTACGACTGCCGGGTTAATCCTCTATCATCCCTCAGTCAAGAAGAACCTCAGGATTAGGTGCTGGGTCACCACTTGCCTAGTGGGATGAGCGGTGATCGACGAATGGACGAACGATTTGAGTTATTTTTAGCTTGATTAATGTATGGTTTGATCTGGGATGATTTGTGCAGCAGTTCAGCCCCCTCTTTTGGGGGTAACAGTTTGCCTTTGGACACATCTGCTTCCTGCTTGGTTTGAAGCCCACTCTGCATATACAGAGGAGAGGCTTTTCTTCACTGTGCATTGTGACAGTAATGTGTGATATGGAGCCCACTCTCTTAGCACGTCTGTCTGGTGACCCCCATGTCACACCTCTGTGATGTCACACGGAGTGTTATTGCTGAGGGACAAGCCCACGAGGAGCTGCCCGTGACGTTGACCTCTTAAGGAGCCGCTGCAGATGACCCTGAGGGATAGCGAGGTAATGCTGCTCCAGACGGATCTCCACAAGTCCCACTGATGTCCGATTTAATCTGCTTGAGAGTTTGTTATATTTTTTTTTCACTTGGAATGTTAAACCTTAACTATTTTTTCCATGACTTGGACATCCTTTCTAGTAGTTGGTGGATGTCTCAATGTCTGGGATACATGGAAAACGGAAACTTGTATTCATGTATCTGCATGCTAGCATGTAAACACTTCAGTTGGTTTGGTAAAACATGTTTGGCAGGTTCCCAAAAAAAAGGGGCGTTTGTTGTTCTCAGCCTTTGTCAACACAATCTCAACAGTCCTGCACTTTTCTGCGTCTCTAGACGCTGGACATGATTCCAGACTTGCTGAAAGGTGGTGCAGGAGAGTGGTGATGCGGCGTGAGTCTTGTTTTCATTGTTTGCCCCTGTTGCAATAACCCTCCTTGACGACAACACTAGTTGGGACCTCGGAGGAGGTGCTGGGCCATACCGTTCAACTCCAGGGTCCACTCCTGTTCTCGCTCTCCACCGGAGAGTCATTAGCAGGATTGTCACACTGGCAGCTGGTGGCATTGCAGGCCTCTTAACAAGAGCCGGAGCTGAGGATGACTTCAAGTGAAGAACTATGAAACCTTAGCAGCCCCTACAGATGGGATTCTGCAGAAACAGGAGTCTCTGCACCGAGGACTGAGCTGACATTTTGGACAGGGTGTGTAGCTCATGTAATGCAACAGAACATAATTACTTTAACCACAAGGAAGCACATTTTTAAACAAACAAACAACTCAAGGTCATAGAAAATGTGTATCAATGTGTATGATTTAAAATGCGTCTATCCCTTGGAAATCTCTAACGAATGCTTTCCCAACAGATTAGCTAATCAAAGAATGACACTTTCAGTATAACCCAGTATAACTCTCCTGGCGATTAAGTGGCAAAGAATTTCATCTAATGTACTATCAACTCGTTTTTGCCATCAGCATTGACCATTCTTAATGCATGGCAGGCAGATTTCTTTGCAGAAACAAGACTAGCAAACAGAGCACAACAGCCTCCTATTAAACTGCTTGGCTTTTTCTGTGGCGATTCGATATCTTTCTGATTATCAAACATTCCCTTCACACAGACTGATTTTTTCTTGCGACAGAAATGTTTACATCATTAGGAACAACATTCATGTCTGACAACCTGGTCAACCTTTTTTATAATGATAATGAATGTGAATATGTAACAGAAATAAAAACAAAAATGGCTTCGGGGATGTTGCATACACAAGGTTTAGAGTCTCCGTGTCAGATTTAGTATTGAGTGTGGGCTAGAACATTACACAGACAAAGCTCCGGTATTCGTGGTCAGTGTTAAATTAGAGCATTAGCATTGAATGCCAGCTAGAATGTTACATAGACAAAGCTTAAGTATCTGGGCTAAGTGTTACGTTAGCACATTAGCACTGAATGCCAGCTAGAATGTTACATAGACAAAGCTAAAGTATGTGGGCTAAGTGTTACGTTAGCACATTAGCATTGAATGCCAGGTAGAATGTTACATAGACAAAGCTAAAGTATGTGGGCTAAGTGTTACGTTAGCACATTAGCATTGAATGCCAGCTAGAATGTTACATAGACAAAGCTAAAGTATGTGGGCTAAGTGTTACGTTAGCACATTAGCATTGAA
>JAACJT020000032.1:9232594-9247537 GCA_009936485.2 Gymnarchus niloticus | reverse complement strand
GCGGTCGGGGGGGGGTTGGGGGGGCGGGGGGCGTTTCTCAAAAACCTACCCGTGTTCCCTTTTCCCCCCCCCCCCCACCCCCCATTTCTGACACCTATTTATTTTTTTCAGACCAAAAAAAAAAAAACATTATTCCTGTTGGGAAAACGGCAGATACATCATCTGCTTCATAAGACAAACTTAGCTCAATTCCTGGAGAGAAAAAGAAAAGGAAAAGTAAAACTCATTGAAAGAATCAGAGTTTGAACAGGCAAGGCAAAATGAGGGCAGCGTCTTTACTGTCTGTGTTCCCAAATCACGCCTTCCACACGCTTCTGATGTTCTGCGTAAACTGCAGGCTAAAATTACAGTGGCATTCCTGTAAACGGGAAAAACACAGTGAGTGGGTGTACTGTACACCGTCAGCCTGTGAAGTCTCGGGCCCACTTCTCATTAGTCACTGTATTGATCCCTAATGCAGCAGACTTCAGAGCATACAGCACTTTCATTGCCTTTTTCGTGTTTTTTGTATTTTCAACAGTGCAATTTTATCACAAACAGCCGTTTGAAACCGGTTCCGCCCATACTCTGTCTTCCTCGTTGTTCAAGGTGAAAAGAATTCGCCATAACGGAAACTAAGAACCCGTCCATTTATAGACACTGCTAATCTGACATTTGTGAAGGCAATTAGCGCACATGCTAACAGTCTTCTGAATGGTATGCTGGTCACCAAAACAAATTGGTTTCTATTTTTAGCCGTAAGTAATCACGGCCATTTAAATGCGGAATTTCTTGCCGTACATTTCAGGGCTTGCTGTCATTGACTGATTAGCACATTCCCTTATTAGGGAGGATGTTTTATGCTGTTTCCCTTCTGAGAACCAAAAGTGTCCACGTCCAAAAGAACATGAACGGCATTTAAGTTATAAAAATGTTTTTTACCGTTTCTTGTATTCAGATTGCGATCCTTTTTTCAAAATGACGACGTCTCAGGAACGCGCGTCCCGATTTGCGAACTATAGACCGTATTTTTCCCAAATAACATGATGCCTAAGTGAAGAAGTATGGAGTACCTAAACCAAGATGACAGGTAGACAGATACGTATTGAAGGTATCATCTGGAAAACTGTAGACGGCCTGCTAATCTTAGGGTCTGCGGTGAAAGCACGTTAAGCCATATGGAAAAAATTGGTTGCCTTATCCAAACTGTAGCTTTAAACGGATTTTGACTGCATAAGAGGCCATTGGCATGAATAATAAAAATATTCAGCAGCCTTCGGGAATAATAATCATTATTTAAGGTTTATATTACTCATGTTGTATTGATGTAGAATGTAGGCAAATGCCTGTTTACTTCAGACTCATATTTTTTTAAACATATTTTAATGCAGTCTTTCCTGAGGTTACGTTTGATTATTTAGCCAGACTTTACCTCGGTCTGACAGAGTCCCCATTTAAGCAAACTCTAAGCCTGCTAGGTTACAGCACCTCAGAAATTCAGTGAGATGTGCAGGGCGTCTGTTGGGCCGATAAAGGAAAGACACCGTTGCTGGTAACGAGCAGCTCCTCTCAGTGCCTGTGTTATTGTTATCTGATGTCCCATCTACAGCACACGACAGCTGGAGCCACATAAATCATCCTCAGACGTACAGCGCTTGTTAGCGATCGCTTTAAAACAATTAAGTGGCGTTCCAGTGTTTTCCTGTCAAACGCAGATCGCACAGAGTTCCTGTTAATCCCATCCAGGTCCTTGTTAAAGTAATTACCATACCGACTTTGGTGACAGCGCGACATTTTAATACGCCAGTACAACTCTAATCCTTTTACACACAATTTCAAAATCTTGGGTTTTAAATGTTGTTTAATAGATTAGGTTATAAAGATAAAACTTCAAGCAGATTTCCACATCCATTTTAACACAATTCTATTTCGATGTTTTGAAGTTTACTCTCTCTATTTCATATTACGGAAACAGTTTTTCACAGACTCACCATGGAAGATTCAATTGTGGAAATAAAAGTTAAAAGATATAGCCTATATATTTTTTTAATTACATCATACATAAAATTAAATGGATCTTCAGACAGACAAACGCTAAAGGCTGCAATTTACACAATAGATCAGACATAATAATAAAACTCATTTTCTTTAAATGTATAATTGCAGATTAACATCATTCTGTAATCATAATTCATCGATTAACGGTTTCAGATTTCTCTAGGAAAAAGTGCACACTGTATCTGAGGAGGTATAGAAGATTTCTAGATAACTATTTCCCCAACATGATTTTACTAAATTTACATAAATTATATGCAGCTTAATGGAAGCAGAACCAAAGCCTACATTACGTATATAACCTGTGCCAGGAAAGCACCCCTTTGGGGCGGATTGCATTAGAATGCATTAGTTATAGCCTGTGCCAGAGAGGACATCGATTACGCATAGCCTGTGTCAGGAAGGAAATGCATTACGCATAGCCTGTGTCAGGAAGGAAATGCATTACGCATAACCTGTGTCAGGAAGGAAATGCATTACGCATAGCCTGTGTCAGGAAGGAAATGCATTACGCATAGCCTGTGTTAGTGAGAAACAGCTCTGGAACTGGGGCACTCTCAGCTACACCAGTTCCCCTGACCAAAATGCAGGTCCAAGGGAACTGATCCTTCTTTAATCAGGATCCAGTGCCTCTTTTATGACTGCGAAAAGATTTCAGAGCATCTGGAAGGCGTCAACATAGGCTTAGTGACCTGAAGCCGTGAGGCTGCAGAAATACCTGCTGAGCCAGCCTGACCGCTTGGCCTGGATGGGGCAGTGGATAGCTTACCAAGGGTTAATAGGTAGCTCATTAAAGCTGGCCGCATACCTCAAACGAAAAAGATGAAAAGATGTTCTTTACCTGACATGCAGTGCGCTGCAGTAAAAAAAAAGGAGACGTTCACGTTCGCGTCGACCGCAGTGTCATGTGCAGGCAGGCTGTCAGAACTTTGGGGCACATCACTCCTTTGGGATGATGTCACCAACACTCTCTGTGATTGGTCGCAACGTGTTACGTAGTTGGCTGCACAACCCGAGCGTGATTTTGACTGGAATGATCAAACGCACCAGAGAATACTGGCTGAGCTCGTTTGGTAATATCTGCCTCTATAGAAGAGCTTACAGTGAGACTTTAAAGCAGGCCCGTCAAATGATTGAACTTTTGAATCGTAATTAATCGCAGTTGGTTATTTGCTCAGACTTGAACCGTAAAGAAACACCTTTCCATTTAAAAGCAGTGCATGGCATAATAGGCAGAGTGGACAAAGTCAGCTTTCTCAGAATGTATTTGCTATTTTTTTAAATAATTCAATAACATTCTTTGCATCTTGTCTAACTTTAAATATTAAGTCCTGCCAAAAAATTTACGGTGTCACCACACTATTACTGACTTTCTGTGAACTTTGACAGTCCTACTTGATTATTAATGCGTTAACTTTGACAGCTCTACTTCATTTTTAACTTTTTCATTAATGCGTTAACACTAACAAAATGATTAGCAATTCGTAGTGAGAAAGAACTTCAAAACTTGGAGTCAATGACGCAACATTGGGCGAAAATCATTCTTCACTGCCATGTTTTGGTCGGGTTAACTACACAACATCTGTTTAAGTGTGTAATTTTTTGTTCCCAGCGACATGTTTGGCAGTGTTTCGACTTTGTCTAGTTCCAAAATCTCTTTTAAGTACATGGCTGACGTCAGTGTCATGATCATGGAGTTTCTGGGCTCACAGCCAGATTAATGCAAGCTCTGGAAGCTGCAGAAGGGTCCATTGAATGAAGTTCTTCAGCCACACACAGAAGTGAATGATCAAGCTGTTTAAGCATGTTGTTGATAAATTTGGTTAAACTTTAGACTGAATTGCCTGCTGACTGAGTAAATAGTAGCTTTTCACTTTGGGAAGCTGAATTCCGACCGTGTGGAAAGTACCCCCGCATGTCTCTCACCCTACACACTATGGCAGAATACCACACATTCACGTCTACTTTTATAAGTCCTCCATGCGGCGACTGATGTAGTCCTGCTCTGCCAGACCAAGGAGACTGAAGTTTCCTACCCCCCACCCTGTTGGACCTCCACTCTTTAGATCTTCTCGTTTGATTTCCTACCGCCATCTTCCTTTGATATGACTGTAAGCATTTTTTGTGATTTATTATCTCCTTGTTTGTGGGAGATTACTGCCTCAGGCTTTCGAAGCATGAAAGTGGCCATATTTACGTATGAGAAACTCTAGATTATCCTTAATGAGCCTCTCCGTCTGTGTGCTACCCTGCAGGAGGATGGGCTTCCTCCTTGAGTCTGGTTCCTCCCAAGGTTTCTTCCTCCTGAGGGAGTTTTTCCTTGCCACTGTCGCCTTTGGCTTACTGTCTGAGGACCCTGGGCCCGGAACTATGTAAAGTGCTTTATAACATTAAAGGTATATAGATAAAATTGAACTGAATAGAGTATCCTTGGGAATTTTATGTTAAAACACCTGAGTTAGATACATTTGACTAAAATCATACAATTACAGATATACAATTGATTTAAGTTCTGCTGATTGCTTACAATCTCTTCTCCATGCATAACATGAACATCAGGCATGAGTTAATATGGACACGTAATAGCTTGAATCCCTTCGTTATAAATTAGTCTTCTTTCTGAGTCACTTCTGTAACTTTAGGCTGGCAAAGGCAATGTGCAATCTTCCAAGCATTTTCAACAAGTCTTTATTTTGGTACAGTTTGTGGCTCTGTGGGTTAGGAGTCTGTATTGAGAAGGTTACTGGTTTGAATCCCACAGCTGGCAGAGTGACCATATCACTATCGGGCACGGAGCCCCAAAAACTGGCCCAGAGTAGCTGGATAACTGGCTGACCCTCAGCTTTGACCACACCTGAATGTGTGTGTAAGTCTTATTCTGAGCAAGGCTGGACATGCAAATACTAAATATTGGCTATTATGCAATACAGGTACATAAGAATTGAAGTACGATTTCATTTAACCTGGGCTGCACCAAAGCCCATCCTGGGAGTATAGAGCATCGGACAGGGCACGCCCTGTGCCGTGTGACCAATCACGGGCCGCTTGGACCAGAGAGGTTTAGATCCACAAGACAGGAGGACCCAAAGGAATCTTACATGAGAAAAGCACAGACACCTGAGCAGGGTTTGAACTCCCAAACCGCAAAACTATCATCAGTGACAGCTCGTACTCCTTCGGTTGAAAAACACCCTTTTGAGTGCGGTAAATAAATTACGTTTTCAGCGTCTTTTAGCTGCTGTTTGTGTTATGTTTTTTGAAGAGAGACTGTCACTAATAAACGGCGTGTCATTAAAAGACACATCCGTCATTGGTTGCGAGGCGGTACTGATGTCGTTCTGCGGTCTGATCTCATGAGTCGCTCATGGTGAGCCTCACAGGTCCTCGGAGAAGAGACACCTGACGATCCACACCCCCCTGTTGACATTTGGCCCTCCTTCTCTCGATTGATGCTGAGACACTAGCTTAGTTGTCTTCAAAAATGCGGAGGACAGACATCCTGAGGTGTAACGACAGCCTGCTGTGCGAGTTGAAGAGGGGCCATAGATTTGAACTGCATTAAAGAACAAATCAGTTTCAGCTGGTCTAATCCGCCCCATTACTGTGCCGACCCCCGTTTTTCAAATGCTGAGTCATTATGATGGTTTTCTAAGGATTTCAGTCTCCGCTGTAGCAATTTCTGTGCAGCAAGCAGGAATAATAAAAAAATGTGTGTTATATTACTTGATTTTTCCATTTATCCCTCCATCTGTGATACTTGACAGTGGAGAGACTCTTGTCCCAAATGCAATATTTAGGCCATCCGGAGATTAATGCTATTTTTGACTCTTGTCTCTGTGTAGATGACACAATATTTCCCTAATCAGTAGTGAAAGTAATTACCCTCTATAGCTGATATTTACTAACGCGTGTTAGCTTAGGTAAGAAGCAGTTTGAGAGCTTCATTTCTGTTCCTGCCCCAAGTGTGGAGTTGATGTCTCTCTGTGTTGAGTAGGTTTTCTCCCTCAGTTCTCTAACTTGCTCATAATGTACGTGCCCTGAGACTGACTGGCATTCAGTCCATCGTGTTTCCGATCTCCTGGGATGGGCTCCATTCTTACTGTGACTAATAAGCAGTCATGAATTTAGGTTAGGTGGCCAAGTTTAAGCACTGTGCTCTGGTCAAAGATCCTACTGCAGTAGAACTTTACATTCACCTGCCACCTTGATGTTAAAAGATCACAGGCGAAGCCGCTATGCCAAGACTGCCTGGCAGAAGCATTGTTCCATAGCCAGGCAGGTGATGCGACACAAGGGTCATGGCCGGTGTTTGGGGATAGGGATGAGTGTCATAGTCAGTGTGATGAGAGGGGTGAGGGTGGTATTTGATGTATGATCTCCCTCTGACTGAATGGCCACTCTTGGAAATGGGGACCCATCGAAATTTCATTGCCTTATTAGTCCTGCCAAAATCTGACCAATCAGGCCATACTGTACTGAGTGCTGGATCCTCCTCCTTCAGACTAGGGCTGAACAGGTGACCAGACTCGGTCGTATCATTGGCTGATTTATTAAAGGATTTGCTACCGTGCAAGAAAGAGAAATGGCACTGTTTCGGGATAACATGTAACATTGTCGTGTGCTCAGAACAAAATGAAAAAGGAATTTAAGTTCACCCTCGGGGGCGACTTTTGTACTGCTTGGAAAATTTAACATCCCCGTGAAAGTGTCTCTGTCACAGTGAGGAAGAGAGCGCCATAACCCAGGGATTTGGCGGTGGCAGACCGACGTATTGATGGGTTAACCTTTCTGGGTATAGGTGGATGTGGACAGTGGCTGGACTAAGTGATGACCTGGAATCATAACAAACAAGACAATATAACGATGGAGAAACTGGTGTCAGCACATCCAGAGGTCTTCCTTACTATAAGACCAGCCAAACTATACCTCTTAAAGGAATCCAACATTTATAATGAACAGACTCCACCAGAGTCACCCTACCGCCCCTTCTGAGACAGCAAAAAGTCCTGCCCTGCACACCAACATTGCTGGATGTGACTGAGAACTGGTTTTAAAGAGCTGGGCGTAGGAATATTGATTCCTACGTTTTCCACACCATATGTTCCAAACTGAGTGGTAAGCATTTTAGTAATACATGAATACTCTTTTCTTTAACGTTTGCAAATCTTTTTGCACTTAATTTTCCCTGAGGAAATATGGGATTTTGTTCCATTTGTTGGGTCATAAAAAAAAAAAAAATTACCGACCAAAAACCCCAAATGTCATCTTCTCCCTGTGCTGCATTTGAATATGTGCTGGGATTTGCTAAAATCCACCTCCAAGAGTGAGGTGAACGGCATAAACTGACTTATTTTGACACATTCTGAGCCTCTCCTCACATTACTGATATAGTGCAATTAATATTTAGTCAAAGACGGAGTGAGGATAACGTAAGGCTGCCAGAGTTATGTGCCGTCTTGCCAGATGCGTTTCATCAGTTACTTGACAATAATCCTCTCGTTTCACCAGGAACACGCGGTTAATCTTACCAATATCTGTGCATGTCACTCGGGATTTGTGTAATGCAGAGCTGGACTCTGTGGCGCATAAGTTTTATCACGTTACCGGATTACTGAGGTGCCTGGAAGTTGTACTCCGTGACCTCAGGACATCTGCTGAATGCAATATTGCGCTAAGCCTGCCAAACAACTTTCTGAGCGTTGGCAGCAAGGCTGAGAAGCATGGGAGACTTCCGAATTATGAAAACAAAATATCGGACAGCAAGGATGGCGAGCTATCCTGGTGTTGTGTGTTTATACTAACAACGGCATTTGTTTGCCGTCTTTTTTTGCATTGAGTTAAATAAAAACAATAATTGCACAAAAATGCTAATCCACTTCACATAACTAATCCAACCCCAACATTAAGCACTGAGCAACAGTATTTAATAGGCGGAAAATGTGCAGTCCTTTTCCTGAATCGTCGTTATGCAATTTAATAAAAAATAATAATGTGAATTTTGAAAAAAATAAAGAAATATAGTTTGGTTTCACCAATCTGCCCCTTCCATCTGTAAATATTCACTGAGCAAATATTCACTGAAATACCACCGAGGAGGAAGAGGCATGATTGGCCCAGAGCACCAGATGCTGGTAATGATGGTGGAATTTGAGATCCAGGCTTCCCATTAAAGCTCATGAATAGCTCGTCTCCTCTGAAATTCATATGGTCTATTAAAGAAGGCTGACTGAGTCGAGACGATGTCTGTGTCTGCTGGAATCACCCCCCCCGTCCCTTAAAAACCGTGACATCATGTTGATGGGCACCGGTGTCTCCCAGATCTGGTTCAAGTAACACATTGGGATTTGAGAAACCCATTACTTGAAGGAATATACTGAACCATGGAAAAGGGTTGTTTTTGGTTTTGCTTGGCTGTGTCAAAGCAGACTGCCATATTTGGGTGTGTTGGACTCTGGATGCTGTGTAACTCCACGCTCACTGTCATTTGAAATAACACCCACCCCCCTCCCCATTATGACTGACGTCTTCATGGGCCCCCAGCAGACTTGCGAGACCATTACGTACAAAACTATAAACCGCCCCCTCCCTCATCGCTTCACAGGCTTCATATAACTGTGCCACCAATAAACACTGGGTTTTAATTTTGATTAAGATTGCATGATCCCTATAACGATTTATGCTGATGAGTACAATTAGCCAAAAAGTGCTGACGGGTTTGCTGTAATTGAAACATCCCGAGTCAGCCCAAGCCTACCAATTAAAGCCCATCCTAAGTTAGTTATGCATATCCTGGTTAATGGAGCATCCTTCAGTTTGCCGCGTTCCAATTTGGCTACCAATCCACTCAAGTGTCTTCCGTGATTTATACAAATGTTCTGCAGTTTTTTTTTTTTTTTTCCCCATAAATCTCAAATGGAAATGCAGGCGTGATTTTCAGCCCTCAGGTTTCGGGTAAGTTTGGCCTTAGCGGTGGCGATTTGGATGGCTTCCCTTGGACTCTCCCACTGCGCCATGACATTTACACGTTGGGCCATTGTTATCTTGGGTGACAGTTGTTCACGTCGACTAGCACTGGGGCATGTAAAAGAGAATTTTTTTTAAGCATTATATTCACACAACAGCTGTGCCAAATTCACATCACAGAATCATCTTGCATCCTGTGGAAAAAGAGAGAGGAAAAACTCACAAACAGGAATTCAGGTAACGTGAGAGACTGAGTAAAATGTGACAGTTTTTGGGGTTGCGTGGCGGATTACACCCTCCGGGGGTTTGTGGGATTTACAGGTTCTAATTGTACCATGTGGGTTTCCACTGGGTACACCACTTTCCTTCTGCAGCCCAGACGTGTGGTTAGGCTAACTGGCATCTCTATATTGTGTGTAGTGTGCAACTTTGTGTCTATGAGTGTTTGTCTATGTACCCTGTGATGCACTGAGCCCTCTCGCAAATAGGGTAAGACACTGGAAGATGGATGGAGGATGAATAGATGGACGTTTAGTTTTCCTGGATAGCTAACACATCAGAGTAATGATTACTGAGCTCTTGCATTTGAAGTGCACAAAGAAATCGGGCTTTGCTGGTAATAATAGGCCGCTTCTACATTTTCATGCTTTGATTCGTTGCAAAAAGCACTATGTTACTAATAGTGAGTACACTATTTAACAAATTAATTACTCATTATTAATTAACTTTCGTTATTTACTCTAATAGCTGACTTCCAAGTGTGTTTTACGCATTAAAACGGGTAATTCATGTTTGGTCACATCTCAAGGGCACAACCCTTTCCCTTCTGAGCTTTGAAAGGGTTTCTAACGTAGCAGAGCGCCGGCTGCATTTATCGGTAGGGTAATTTTAATTTATTCTGATAGCGAAGATAATTCTCTAGGACTTGCTGTCACACCAGCGCGCTTGAGGTAGACTACGGGGCGTTCATTCAGCACGTCGACATCTCTCGAAAGCTCAAAAGCCTTAAAGCTGCTTTAACGGCAGCCGTCACCATTCCAGGATTGCATAAATGTCTCCAAAACAGTCATTACTGGTGCTGAACGCCAGCACGGAGACATAAATAAAAAGGCGGTTGCTTTAATAACCGTCACGCGAAAAAGGCGCGGTTTAACCGCCATAAATCCAGTCGGACATTTACGAGGCAGTATCCTTATGCCGTTGACGGCGGGGAATTAAAACACAACGCCGATTCCGTCAGCAGCATTGCCTGTCGTAATTCTTCCCTCGCCTCACACGGAGCCGGCAGAGAGACGGCTGAACAGAATGACATGTCAGTTGTCACTTCATGCCACCCCTGTCGTATGATTCTAGCCTTGCCGACACGTATTGTAATGGGCAGTACTGAAAGGAGAGGTTGGGGCCAATCAAATCATTTAAAAAGCATGATGGTTAACTTAGTTTTTCTTAACAGCTATTGTTGCTTAAAACGTCCTTCCCGGCGAATAGGGAACGTTATAGGTACGTTGCAGGAACGTTGAAAACGTAATGCGAAGGCCGTTGGACATCGTGGGAGCGTTCCGTTTGCCGGGTTGTACGTTAACTTCATTTGCTGCTACAGGGAGTCGCACTGGTCAAAATGCTCTCAGTGGCAGTCTAGGACTACTGTGTGTCTAGCTCAAAGTCACCCCAAGTCGCCACCAGCAAGCAGTCAGCTGCCCTGTACTGAGTCAGAAACTTAAGCATTTATGTGATAGGACCATATAATGTGATGCAGAACTTGCAATCAATCACACACCGAGGTCAATCCCAAGCATGTTAATGGTTTCCCAGTAATGGTCTGTTAATATAGCTCTGGTTATTAAGAATTTATAACCGTCATTTTCCTCCAGTAATATAATGTGGCTCACAGTCTGCATCTGTGGTTGGCTCAAGTGAGGAATGTGTCATTACCTTTGGCTCTGTGAAACCAAGTCATTTCTTACTGGATTAATCTGGGACAAGATAATACACCATTTTAGGAGCATTAAAACTTTATGGCAGGACCTACAGTCAAGACAAATCTCACTGAGGTCCCCGTTGCGTGTGACTATCTGTTAGGTGGTGGGGGTGTTAACTTGTGTTAGCGTTTGCGGACGCCGCCTTCCAGGCGTCTCTCTGTCACGCTCCTCTTCTCCCAGCCGCCGGGGGTGTGGTTTTAAGCACCGTCCGGGCCAAAGCGCGTGTGGTTTATCTCTGCTGCTCAGCCGCGGATGGAGACGCGACAGCCGTCTGACTGAGGGCGAGGGTGGAGCAAGGGAGAGAGAGAGAACCAGGCAGGCCAATATTGTCTTCATCCTCTGAATCGACGCCCGTTACAACAATAGAGCCGCTCCTGAGGGATGTTGCCGTGTGGGGTGACGACTCCCGTGTACATGCACGCTTCCGCAGTGTCAACAGGTTTTAAAAAATCTCCGTGTCGCGATGTTACAGTTAGCACAGTTGTTTTCTCAGTGAGAATGCAGGCTGGGGATGGTGTAATGTAAGCTACTGACAGCTGAGTGCATTTACTGCATCATCAGCTTGCATGATTACGGCCAGTTTTCCTCCATCTGTGTGCATAGAGGTTGCATTTATAACGCCTGTAATGTTGTGGTGACAACCATCCAGGAGGTGGCATAGTGTTTAAGGGTGTGGGCTGAAATCAAACAGTAGATGATTGATTCAAGAGGGGTCATTCTAAGCATGAGTGACATCGATGATATTCATTTCGAGAAAGCCCACCCGTTTAAATGTTGCGATTGTCGTTTGCCCCAGGGACACTTCTGTGAGGCACCAAGACCAGCACCAGGCATACCGAGAGGCCTCCGTCATGCAGGAAAGGCCGCGGTTCGGTCCAACGGCCCTGCAAGACTGTCAGGCATTATGGATGCCTCCTCTCACTGCCAACCCATCCTCCTAATATATTCATAGGCACTTACGACGGGACCTTAATAATGTTTTCCTCGGCCACCGTTTACCCGTGATGTGTGTCTGTAGGATGGCGGTCAGGATGTGACAAAAGGTCTGTAGGTTCCAAGGCAGCATGGACTTTTTTCTTCTGCAGCTGCTGCCCCAGGACTTAATAACTTTGGAGACCATTAACTTATGAGAGGTGCCAGGCTCTGAAACAGTCTGTGATTGATCAATCAATAGTGGCACTCACACAGGGCCTGGAGATGTATTGTGGTGGCCTGGTCTCCATCTCCTCCGATGGCCTCACCTGCTGTCGCCCCCGCATCCCCCATACAGTGTGTCCACTGAGGTCAGTAGTACAAAAAAAAAAAAAAAAACCCAGAAGAAAAGAAAAAATGAAAGAAAGATAGATTGTTTTCTGTTTAGACCCGTCTGTATGAAGGCCAGGTTTTGGCTGCTAAGATCAGTCTTTGGGATGGCCAGGTTTTTCCTGCTAAGTCCAGACTGTGAAAACCAGCTTTTGGCTGCTAAACCCAGTTTCTGTTGAGATCGGGTTTTTTTTCTGCTTAGACCAGTCTGTGTAAAGGCCAGCTATTGGCTGCTAAGATTAGTCTTTGTGAAAGCCAGCTATTGGCTGCTTAGACCACTCTGTGTGAAAGCCAGCTATTGGCGGCTTTCACCAGTCTGTTGGAAGGCTAGCTATCGTCTATGCGAAGGTCGGGTTTTGGGTCTATGCCTTTGGTTACCCTGAAAGTTTTTGGTGTAGTGTTAAATGGAAGGTGATTCCTCTTTGGAAATTTATGGAAATCACTGCAGGAGCTCCCACGAGTAGCAGTTAAAGTTTAACTGAAAAATGTAGTACCAAGTAAAACATTCCATCTCCGTCATTCCTGTTTGCTGAGTAACTAAAATCATCCGTGCAGTTCAATACGCTTCAGTCTTACGTCAAGCCCTCATCTTGTCTTGCACCGCCGTGTTCTCTCTCTTTGAAATATTGTGAGCACGTCCTTTTGTCCTTGTGTCTATTCCTGTCTGTGTGTTGCACCGTGGTCCTGGGGGACGCTGTCTCATGCCACTGTGTACTTGTATTTGGACAGTATGGCAATAATGTCCACTGAACTGGATCTGGTGCAAATTTAACATTCCATCCAGAACCGGATTCTCACAATAAATCTAATGTAGGCACACACAATATTATAAATGCTATTACAGTAGTAAATGGTGAGTTGTTGACTGCATAATCATGCATATCTGCATCTTGCCTGTCAACTCAAAATTTAGTAAAGATGGTCATTGCTTTGTATACCAACTTGCGGCAGTTTTTTGCCTTTCCTTCTGTGCAGCGCGAATAAAGATTTCTCCGGTTTCTGCTGAATAGGTGGCAGGCCACAATTTTTCAAGCAGTGGACAGATCCATCCATCCATCTTCTAAACCACTTATCCATCTGGATCATGGGGAAGCTGGAGCCAATCCCAGCTGACTTTGGGCGAAAGGCAGGGTACACCCTGGCCAGGTCGCCAATCCACCACAGGGCCAACACAAAGACAAACACGCATACACACTCACACCTATAGGCAATTTAGAGTAGCCAATTGACCTATCTTGTATGTCTTTGGAATGTGGGAGGAAACCGGAGGACCCGGAGGAAACCCATGCAGACATGGGGAGAACATACAGACTCTACACAGAAAGGCCCCTGTCAGCAGCGAGGACTAAACCCAGAACCTTCTCGCTGTGAGGCAGAAGTGCTAACAACTCAGCCACCATGCAACCTGCACTGAACAGATGAATTGCTTATACTTAAGTAGCTCAAAGATGTTTTATAATGAGACATATTTGGCTTCATGGTTAGATCGTTCATGAAGAAATTGGATCATTTTCTTGCTTAAAGGAGAGTTTTCACTGTCATAGTCTGTACCACTGTCTTGCCTTTGCACTGTTTGCAATGTTTGCTCGTTTGCACACATGCAGTTCACGTGTAGTCTTTTGTAGTCCTGTGGTCGGTGTAGCACCGCGGCCCTGGAGGAACGTTGTTTCGTTTCACTATGTACGGTACTAACTATATCTGGTTGAAATGACAATAAAGAGCTACTTGACTTGACTTGACTAGATTTGCATGCTTCGCTTGATCTTTGCCTTAAATCCCTGACACATCTGGACGTGCTTTGTGCCTCACTGCGGCATGCACTGGGTGTTTCCGGACCATTCCAGGTAGGGGGGAGGCAGTCTGGGGTCAGTCATTCGGGCGGAGGGGCACAAATAAGAAAGAATAAAAGTAATGATAATAATATGAGCTTTCATCTAGGGAGGACTGTGTAGGATCCAAGACGATTTATAGGGAGCTGCCCATCTCTGTTTTATGGGGAGCTGCGGTCCGATCCCTTTTCCTTCTTACCACCATCTTTGGTACTTTAACCCTAAGGCATTGCTTGTGTTTTGGAAACATCGCCACTCTAATTATAACACCGAGACAGAACCAGTGCATGAACCGCTGTACTGCCGTTTCTAAAGTAATTTAGGCTTTTGCAGGCACCACGGTAGGCTAATCTAATTTTGATTTTCCTTTGATATGGATTGTCTGGGCTTCTGTTTTGCTTTTCACATTCGATGTGAGCAGTAGGTGTGGATATCATGCCTGGAAGCCGTGCGCTTCTGGTTTTACAGCAGCACAGTGATTGCAGGGATCCAGATGCTACCGTTGCAGGCTGGCTAAGATAATCAAGCAATGTTTGGACACATCGGTAGCAGTTTAGAGTGTGAAGCTTTGGAGGTTAGGGATCTCTACCCATCTCCAGAAGGTTGTGGGTTTGAATCCCATGACCAGCAGGGAAATCATATCATCATTGGGTCCTTGAGCAAAGTCCTTAGCCCCAGCTGCTCTAGGGATGTTGAATGCTATCTGACCCCAAGCTCTCCTCATTTGGGGGGGGGGGGGGGGGGAGAAAAGGGCTTAAAAATTAAAATGTTTTTTTTTCCTCGTTTTTGGCTCATGTCTCCACAGACTGGTTTAGTGTGCGTAAATTTGGAGGTTC
>JAACJT020000032.1:9198728-9225132 GCA_009936485.2 Gymnarchus niloticus | reverse complement strand
CCTTATAGTGCTGCATTAGTTATCCCAGCTGAAACCTGCTTGATAAGACACCTTATAGTGCTGCATTAGTTATCCCAATTGAAACCTGCTTGATAAGACACCTTATAGTGCTACATTTGTTATCCTAATTGAAATGTGCTTGATAAGACACCTGACCGTGTTCCATTCCTACTTTTATGGCTTGCTGTGCTAGACATCTGAGCTGCACAAGAGGGTGCAAATTGGAATTTGGGTCCCTCCATGTGAGGTTAAACACTTAAGCCAAAAACAGCCTGTCTTCCTGTCTAAATTGTTTCCTTGAACTAATTTAAGCCATCTGACTACACTGCAGTTTTTTAGTGACCATAGGGCTCAGCAAATAGAGAAGCCCCCTAAATAAATAGGGAGTTACAGACATGGGAGGTTAACCGAGTAAAAGCACTGCAATAAGGGAGGTGGCTTCTGAAAACCTTATTTCTTTGGTCCAGCAGCTTTGGGTTTTTAAAGCAAACTTTGTTGAGATTCAGACTTCGTTTTGAATCATGGCTCGGGGGCCTCAGTGTTCACAACCCCCTGACCAGCATGGTCTGGATGAATCCAAGTGAGATCCAGGTTTTGGGAAGCCACATGCTGAATTTGCCCAGGTGTAACCATAAATGTTTGTTCAGGTGATGAGACAAACCAATGGCTGTGTAATCGGTATACTCATCTCTTTTATTCCTTGGTCTGACAGGTCACTGGTTACATCTCCCAGTTGCTAGCTTAATAAATATCTCATAGCATTTATTATTGTATGCAACTATTAGTGGTAGACAACGTTCCCTGTTTTTTTTAAGAACAATTAAAAACATTCATGTGCATAATAATTTTATGCATAATAATGGCATCAGTAACTTTATCAACATGACCAGTTAATAAACTCAAACAGTAAAGTGATATATTATAGCTACACACTTTACCTACAAGCTATTACCTCCCTGCTTCTTTTTATTCTTGGATTGTGTTCAGCAATTGTTTAAAAATTTGACACTTTAAGTCCAGAGTTGGGAAATGTGAAAAAGTTATGATACATACTCGTATTTGTCTTGAAGGAGACCATGTACCAAGACAGCATTTGCCCAAGATGGCGGCCCCATACACATGCTCACACTGTTGATTTAGTCAGCTTCTGGAAGTATGGGTGGCTAATAACCTCTCAACCCTTTCAGTGCCATGTTCAGTTAGTGGGGACATGTTATTTACAACTGTGCTTGGCAACCACAATTCAGTCTGTGGAGGTATTTAAGGAATTGGCCCTAACCTACCAAGGCAATTTCAGCAGTGAGTTTATATTATACAAATACTAAATTGAAATGAAGTTTGTTTCAGCCCCTCTCATATGAATTTTAGTCTAGAGAAACTCCTTATTAAGAAAAAACATCCATACCTCAAAACCATCGCTTACATTTAAGAAAATGCCACCCAAGTACAGAGCAGCTGTATTAGGTAGATGAAAGGTAAACCTTGTTTCCCAATTCGGCCAAATTTATGCTTTCTGAGTAAATCCCACACTGGTACAGTTGAAAAGAATTTTTGTTTAACAACATTTATCAGATAATATTTTTCTTGAAACCCCTTCCTCTCTGAAAAACTCCTGGAAGATTTATTTTTTAAATCAGGTAAAGTTCTCTAAACTGCTTCCAGTTAGTGTGCAAAGAATTCTGGGAAGCATTCAGCAAAGCTGCTACTGCTGTGGTGTACAGGGTTTCTGGTGGGTCAAATAGGTGCATGAGAGGGTGCCAAACATATTAGTCTGTCAAACAGCAAACCCATTTACACTATGGTAAATCATTTATCACAGCTGGCAGGCACGAACCTCAAAAAGTCACGCTGTTCATTTTTCAGATCTGTATGTTAATCCTGCAGATGTTTTCCCTCTCTTAATGAGCATTCTCAAATAATGACAATCTGAGTCATGACATGAGGCATCCAGGGGTGAGATGTTGGTAGTTTATCGATGGTGTGCGCTTAGGACATGGCCTCCATTATAAAGCATCATCTCAGGACAGGTGTGTCGTGAGTGCAGGTGCTCACAGCTGTCACTGGGGATTCACTGGGGACATCTTAAACTGGTGAGGCCCATTGGATGATTAGTGATTCTGGCCAGACTGCAGCAGTGATGACTGCTATTACATAACTGCAGAGCTTGCTAAGGCTGTGGCACACATGACCACTAACTTTATGCCTTTAACTTTTAACGTGTATACCATTCTTGAAGTCCTTAATTGGCTTTTATGATGATTCTTTCTCACTTGTTTCAGACTGTGTGTAACATAAATACCTCAGATATGTACACCGATAAGCCAAAAAATTATGACCACACCCTAGTAGAACAGTTGGCTCTTCCCAGCAGCCAGATGGCACACCTATACAGATACAAATGTGAAACGGGATATAAAAGGACAAGTGCATGCTGACCAGAAGCAGTTGTGCTGAACAATCCAGGCTTCATGTCCATCCTGGCAGACCAGGTCCATCCCTTCATGATGACTGTCTGCCCCAATGCCAGTGTCCAGATGGAGCTGGTTTGCTGGGAAGAGCGAATTGTTCTACTAGGAGGTGGTCATAATGTTTTGCCTCATCGGTGTGTACATTAAAAGGTACAGTTATATATGATGAGACAACACAGCAGGCAGCAACCTACATGATGTCTTTAACAGTGTGATTAGCACTATGGTATAGTGGTTTGTGTGTTACGTTCCACAAAAAAGGTGAGTCAATCCATTGAAATATAGGTTTACTCTCATAGCAAGACAGTGAAAAGAATGTGATACCCTTAGTTTTAAATTTTCTTCCATGGCTCCATTTCACTAGCATCTGTGTATCTCACCCAGGGTGTTCCTCTGCCTTGTGCCCTTGTGCTTCATAGGATAGGCTCCAGCCCCCCATGAACCAGGAAAAGGCTGACCTTATACTTAAAAAGACAAAACTAGCCAATGTTGTAACACTGCTGAACGTGTCGTTGAAGACAAGCAATTTCATACTTAAAAAGACATTGTGTAGTTCATACTACCAACAGAAGGGGGCGAACAGTGATTTAGTGAGTTTTTGGGTCTGGTGGTGATTTCTTGCCATGGGTTGCTAGTCATTTGTACATCTTTAAAGTCTCACCAGTCTTATAGATCTGGATAAGCACCAAAGAGCTCAGCTGGCTTTCTGTCCTGTTCATTCATTTTGGTTGCAGAACTGTGACTGGACGAAGGCTGTGCAACTGACAACGTAACATGTTTTGACCAGTTGTAGAGAGTGGGTGGTCCCAACCAAAAAAACAGTGTGTACCAAAGCTTGGATTGCCTGCCTGTGAAAAGCGTGTGGTGACCATGTTTCTTTTTTTTTTTACCTCAGCACACTACATGTTGGGTGTCTTTTTGTCTTTTTTGTTTGGTGTTTAGGCCCAGCCTAAGTGTCGGGAAAATGAATTGGTGGATAGTATCCTTTCGTGAACAATGACTAGTGATAGGCTTATAAATTGGTCTCAAGTTATAGTAAACAAAATCAATGCTAGTCAGAAGCCCCCCACTACCAGTACCCCATATATTTGCAGTAAGAGGCAACTGTGTCACTGAGCTCTTCACCATTAAAATATGAAGTGAATGTTGCGGTCAGAGAGCAAATCAAAGACATTGTGGACTGATATACTCTTACTGTCACAACAAGAGCACTGGGTCAGAAGTCAATGAGAAGCAGACGCACTGCAGAAGAGGTGTCTGCACACTGCAGGTTCGAGACACTTGCGTTTCCTGCAAGCAGACAGGCCATGCCAGGAACCCTAACCCCTCACACCCCCTCCTCTTCACAAATCCGGTCTTGCTGCTGGTTCTAGAAAGCCACTTTAACCTTGGGAGGTCTGTAGAACCTTTATTGCTTTCCCATTCCTGGATTCCTGGCTTTCTGTTGCACGAGGCCCATCCAACAATGACTCTTCCGTATACTGCAATTACTCCTTCCCCGCCACCACTCATGTTGGCCCACTTTGTAAGGTTGGAGAGAAGGCATGTGACTGACAGATCATTCAATTTGCAGTGCTGAATCCGTTTTGCTTTTCTAGTAACAACATGGTTCCCCAGAATCCAGACCTGCAGTTTTCCAGTGGCAATGAATTGTGAAGCAGTGCAAAGTCCCATTCATGTTTCTCATAGGATTCACCAATGGAAAAGTAGTCCTAGTACATTAATAAGAAAATTCCTATATAAGTCAGCTGATTGCATAATAATGCATTGCAGGTTGGGAAGATTCTTATGTTCAGTCATTTGCCAGCAGCGGGAAACATAAAGGATAAACAATACATATGTGACAGGCTGGCTGGTCTCCTTCTATATCACTGATGGCCACTGGTGATTAGAAATGTGTAACAAAAAAGTAAGACGTACATTTATAGAGACTTTTCACTAATCTTACTTTTTTAACCCACGTGGTGCAACCACAGATATCAAACTACAAACTTTTTACATGTGTCTGTGCTTTTGCTTGAAAAGCAAATGGCAGTTCTTGGATAGCTCCAGTAATCACCCTGTTTGAATTGGACAGATCACATAAACTGGATCTCACACCCTTCCGGACTATATAGAAGAAATTGGGCTTTCAACCTGGGAGGCAGTAACTTAACCTGGTTTTAAACCATATCTTTTTGAGCTGGAAAGACCAAAGGAACCATTGATTATCCAGGAAGTTTATTGAGGCTGGTGACAGTAATGACTGTTTTGTACTGAAAGCCATCTTTGTTTGTCAGCCCTAGTCCAATCAATCAAGCTGTGTCAGGATTGGTCTCATGTAGGGCTCCATGGATGGTGGACCCTGTCCTAAAAAGACCTAAATGTATTAGAAGCTGATCCTGGAGGCCCTCTATTAAAGCTTGGAAATGATTCTTTGGAATCGAGACAAGGGCAATGCTTCAAACGGAAGCAAAAAAGTGATCTGCTCTTAACAGGCCCTACAAACTTGCCTCACATTCAGACTCAGATAGGTGCATTTTAGACTAATTATCCAGATGAGTAGGGGTGGCAGAGCCACAGTGACAGACATCAGTCACTGTCCCACTAACCTCTCTCTGGATCTACTCCTTGTCTCATGTCTCCATTTAAGCCCACATGGAGATCCCTTTTCATTTTCCATGGGAGTTTCAGAGACACAGATGGGATATTTCCCATTGAATTGAGTAACATTTGAGTAGGGAGTAGCACAGCTTGTTCGAGCTTTTGTCACATTCTGTATACACTGATAGGAAGGCCTTGATAGAATCAGCAGTGTGTACATTCCTGTCTGTCTTGCTTAATTCATGCTTGACCAAGTATGTCCCTTGCCTTAAGTCCTCACCGGACATGGAGTTCTCTATGTGCTTCTTGGCTAGCTGTGAAGTCATGCCCATCATTTCAGGCAGCAATGGGCAGACATGGACATGAAATAGTGAATATTATTGGAAAAATCTGCAAGGATCAGCAGAAAGTATGCATGGCACTTGTTTATGTGCATTTTTTTTAATGCTTAGAGGAAAACATTTGTCAAATTAAAAGAAACATTTCCCTTACTTGTGAATTAAAAAGCCACGACTGTCCTCTTACCAGTATAGACAAAATGACATTGAATAAAAATGGATTCAATACCAGAACAACAGATTAAATAAAAGATTCTGCAGTATGAATCTAATTTAACAATAGCAAAAGCCAAATTATCATCTCTTTCCTTCAGTTCAAAACATGAGTATCTTGTGATTGATGTTTATCCATTATATTAAAAATGAAAATTTCTATAACTTCCTTTTATGTCCACAAAAGACCTTAGAATTTGCATAAAACTAAATTGATTGGCTTGATGCTGCTGGTTGCTGCCCAGGGTTGACTGCTGTGGTCAGACCCAGGTTACTGTGCCATGACGTTCCTTCACCAGCCAGATAGCATCGATCACCTTGCCATTCTGTAGGACAAACAGCCAGGATGAAAGGCTTCATTGTGTCAGCTTGACCTCAGCATAACCGCAATACTGACATCACGCACTGTCTGCATCTTCTTCACAATCTCACTAGATGGGCGAAGTCGCAGCCAAAGGGTGAATCAATTTCTGGACCTCCTCAGCAACAAGAAAACAGATGTGCTGGCCCCATTTGGCGTCTCATTTTTTCTCCTTTTTTTATCATGGTCTTGACTGGAAAATAAAAGCTCCAGGGCAATGAGCAGCATCTCCACCTACCTGGTCATCGGAGACCTGCTCCAGGTACAGATGGGTGAAGTTCAACACCTGCATGCGGGTGTAGCCATAGTCAGTGCTCCGGAAAGCGCTCCAGTCCCTGGGCTTGGGAACGAACTCGTCGTGTTTCTCTCTGCATCCCTGGAAGATCAATGGAATCTGGCTGAAAGCGATGAACGCTTTGTCAAGCCCTGTGGTATCATTTTATATTCAAATTCTTTAGTGAAGTGTGGGATATGGGTCAGAAGTACTAGTCTTTAAAGCACTTACAGCTGAGCCAGTGATGATGTGAACCGGTGCTTTGGGGTTCACGTACGGCTCCTCTCTGCTCCCATTGTAGACCTGGGGAAAGCACCACTATGTTTCTGATGTTCTTTTCTTCTAGATTTGATCAGTAGCTACCATTTGAGTGAGAGGTAAAATTTGGAAGTACAGTATTTATTAGCTTTGTCATCAAATGCAATGTCAATCATTTCCTGTGACCATGGTCAGCATGACTACACTGCCTGTATACTGTATTGCAGCTTGTGAATTCTCTTACCTTGTACTTATAGACAGGCCAGAGCCTTTCATAGGTGTGCTCATGTGCCCAAAGCTCCAGGTCCACCCCTGTAAAAGAAGCAGTCCCAGAGTTTTTAATCATGAGCCACCTGGGTATGTGATGACTTTCACTTCAAATTAACCGTCTGCTAGTCAATATGACACTATCTGATATGTATGTGCCTCTCCATATCTTCCCCTGCCTTGCCCTCCATTTGTCTGAGGGAGCTTGTCAGGCTCATCCAGCTAGGTAGCAGGTGACTGATCTTAGGTGCCCATGGCAAATCTCTTGAAACAAACAACCAAGTCTGTACACCCTTGCAAAGACACAAACCAGCATCAAAAATTCTGCTACAGGGCTGAGAGCCTGAGACTTTAAGGTCTGTGCCTTGTCAGGCCTCGCTACAACTATGAATCAATCAATCTTTATTTATATAGCACTGTTTCAACCACAAAGTGTACAAAGTGCATTTCAGGCATTTTAAAAAGAAGAGACAATCAAAATGATCAAAATGTAGAAAAAGTTAGAAATTAAAAAACATTAAAAATAATCATGAAAGCGTTTAAAATTAAAACGTAAACAAAGAAGAAAAAATAAACGGAAAATAAATGAAACTCATCATGTTATTAAATGCAATGGTGAACAAATCTGTTTTCAGCCTAGTTTTATTAGATCTAAGAATGCTGGTTATGATCTTTGTTAAGCAGTGAGACACCGATTCATATGTGACCAGCACAGGCTAAGAGTTTTGGCAATGGCAGGTCACAGCAGAAGCATCTTACCATAGATGTAAAATAGATCTTCAAGAGCCTGTCTGACCTGGAATGGAACAGAGAGTACTGGACAGTTATCATCAGAAAACATCTGGAATCACCCTCATTGAGCCAGGCTAAGCAGTCAGTCCAGGCATGAACCAAGAGCTGTGTGTGATTGGACGAAATGGAAACTATTTAGTGAAATCATCACTGATTGCCACTTACTGCAAAAAAAAAGCACAATCTTCAGGCCATGTAAAGGAGTAAAACTTATTCCACAGTTAAAGGACACACACATTTTTGCCAAGCCCATTAAAATAAATATCACAGAAACCCACCTAGAAAAACATTACTCCAAATAGTGCTGCATGGTCTACAAGGAAGCAAGAACATGCTGAATTCAGTTACTGATTCCTTCCATATTATAAAACTCCTCCTCACAGGCCAGAGAGCAGTAGCTTGAGAAGAGTGGAAGGTTTGCACATCAACATGCAGGAGATACAAAATTCAGGGCCAGGGAGATAGACATGCACAGGGCCCCATGCACCAAGAGGCCAAATGCCCTGATGTTGAACTCAATTTCCCCATCATTAACCCCAGTGCTTTTTTTAGGAAATTAAAAGTTGTTGGCATGCTAAAAATTCAGCTGTATTTCTCACTCAGATTTTTCAACGACCAGTGACGAAGCACCCTATCATGTGATTTTACAAGAGTGCACATTTAATTAAAATAACAGCAAAGTGACCTTCCTCGAGTGACTGTCTAGACGTGAGGTAACTAGTACCAGTAGTAGTAGACAATGTTATGTTATATCAAGCAACCCAAAATTACTTATTTTAGAAGTCTTAAAGCAGAGATAACCATTGAAATTGTCATTATAAGAGTTCCAGTATCTGCGTGTATGATCAGAAAAAAAGCACTGTTCTTTGCACCACTGTTCCATTAGGATTAGCCCCGGCACCTACCCCCTCTTCTTCCCTAGTCTGGACCTACATATTGGAAATTTATGCCCTGTAACACAACCGAAACATATAGACCATGTGTGTAACAGACTGGACTTGTCTTCAGTGTGCCTGGCAATAAAATAACTGAGCAGTACTTTATTAATCAATGCAATGCATTTGGTCCCACAATAGTTATTTTAAAAACCCAAGGGGGAGGGATAACATACAAGACTCTCAAACATGGTGCAGTCATCCTTGTCATCATTGGAGCAGTACATTGGCCTGTGTCCCATCGTGATGATCCAAGGCCGGGCCTGCCTGTTCTTCGTCTTACTGGCTTCCTGAGGGTTTGTGAGAAACAATGCGCTTTGTGTATACAGCACAGTATGGTGACTGACCAGCAGTTTACAAGCTTTCTGGTTATAGGAGGAAATATTTTACTTCCTACTTCTACTATTGTAATCAACAACATTAAATCTTATTATTGGCTGAATGATGATGGAAAAGTATGCACATGGTCTGGACAAACGTTTGCGTTTCATATTTCCCAAAGAAATAACTGTATACAAGTGCTTTGAAGAGAAGGCTGTTTGGCTGCCTTGCACAAATGAGGTGTAGATCCAGTAAAAACCAAATAGAAATAAAATGTGTACCTCCAAGTCCTTTTTAAGCCATTCATACTGCTTGGAAATGAGATCCACGCCGTACTCTATGTAGAAGTAGACTTCCGTGGAAAAAGAGATTATGTGAGCGGGCCCAAAGTTCCAGCTGTGCAAGACATAAACAATGCAGACAGCCATAAGCAACAACCAAAAGACATTCCTGTAAGACATTACAGTTAAACATAAGAGCATGTGTAGTACATTCCACCACAGAACTATGGCTATAAGGATTTGTTGTTACAGCAAACCCCAGATTGTAGAACACCAGTCAGGACATGAAAGGCATCGACTGCAAAGTGCAGAGTGCATATTCAATGTCTTGGTGAGATAGCAAAAACAGTCCACCTTATCTGGCCTTAGACCCAACATTATACACATAGCCAAGGCAGCATTACAGCCCATAAATTCTTCGTTCAAAAAAGTAGATGGTTAATGGCTTGAGTCCAGAGCTTCGCTTGCATTGTGAACATATCCTTCAAGCGACAAAGATGAGCACATGGACAGCTGGGAAAACAGCCCTACAGAGCTACCACACTGGTGGGCAAACCGGTCACTAATTTGGGCTGTCATTAGTGCACGTTTCTACAAGGTTTTAGACTGGAAATTTTGCTAGATGACAGAATAAAACATTGGTGAGGTGAGGGGAGATGTCATGGGGGGGGGGGGGGGGGGGGGGGGGTTAAAATATTCTTAGATGCAAAATGGAATAAATTCGGGAAGCACTGAACCAGTGATGGATGTTAAATTCATTCTGCGGTGTGCTTTACTAAACAGCAGTTTCCATACAGTCTGACTTTGGCAGATCTCTATTTTCACGTGTTCTCGTCGCCGTAGAACCGTAATGGGGCAACAATGTAAATTATGGTAGAACAGCCGCCCGACAGCTCCCAGCGCCAGATGGATGGATCCAGGAGGGGAGCCTGCCCCTTTGTTCCGGAACGCCTGCGATTTGTTAATGACACGACAAAGCTGACCAATGGCAGATCAATGAGACATGGAGCCTTAACCACCGTGTCACCTAGTATTCGAAACGAGATACAAATGAATTCTCTGACAGTGTCTTTCACGGACAAACGATACTGTGCATTTTGCAACGTGTCAGTAAGCCCAGAAGTGAAATTGAAATCTCGACAAAGAGGCGTATTTGCTAAATAAATTCAGTAGACTGAAAGATAGAGTGGAAGAAGAAATAAAATCGAAAACCTTGGAGTATTCATGACTGCTCAGACTGCCTTCACTCCAGAACTGTTCATTTTTGTTTTATTACCATTTAGAAGAAGCACTGCAAAGACTGATGATGTCAGCATAAAGCATGCGAATGGCCTTTTTTTGCTCTGTGCCACACAGGTCTAGGCTTTGCTTGAGCTCTGTGAGTTTTACACTACGTTTTAATTAGCGCTCAGCACAGGGCTGGAGCACCAAGTGAGTTTACTGAGTAACGGATGAGGTTAAGACAAAGCCAGCCATCTGTCCTCAGGAAGCGCGGGTGCCCCTCTGGCATTCCGACATACCTGCTACACAGGTGTCATTACCTCCTCCTTTCCTTCGTTTCCTAGAACGACACGCAGCCATATTTATGGCTTCATAAAACTGCGACATACTAGGGCAGATTCGGGGCATAATGGAAGAGCGCCGATCCTGCATGAAAAATGATCTCAACTTAATCTGAGGCGTCGATCGACCATCCATGTGGTTGACATGGACTGGTGTCAGCAAGTTGTGTTACTGGGTCTGTGTGCATGTCCAGCCACGGACTGGCATCCCATCTGGGGCACGTCCTGACTCTCGAAACAATTTCCTCCGGGATCAATAAAGTTATTCTGATTCTTGACATGTGCTTTCTGGGATAGGCTCCAGACTCAGACGGACCCAGCATTGGATAAAAGGTATGGAGAAATAGATGGAATGGATGAACATCGCTTGTGTTTATAAATCTGTTTAAAAACATGTAATGAATATTGTTGATCTGTTTTCTGATTATAAATTGGCATCAACTAAACAGGGGCAGAGAAGCAAGCTAGAGCAGCACGCCCAAAAGGCAGAGGGTCCTGAATGTATTGCTCCCCGTTTTTCTTTTTTCCATTCGCCTTTTTATTCATTTCTGCGTGTGTAATAAGTTCTCAGCACTGGGGCACACATTAGCCGCCCACCCGGCCATCTTAATCACCGCACCCCCGGCCACATTCATCTTAGCCGGAGCAGTAAAGCGCGTTTCTCTGCTGAAAATTTTCCGTGACCCTTTGGTCATAGCTCTGGCACTCCTCACACCGAACATGCAAACAAATCTGTGGTAATGAGGCCTCCTGTCCATCTCCGTTGGGTTCGCCGGAACGCTGAGGGAGATTTTCTCTGAGATCCGAGGTAACCTGGCGCTCTATCCTGGGTCCTGAGGAACTGGCCTGTGCTTCTTTAATACCCAAACTCTCTTCTCCTCCTTCCTAACTTGGAACATCGTTCCTTGTGGCTTGCTGACAATGGAACCTCCTCTGGATTCCCAGTGCAGCTCCACACCTGCAGAGGGAGCTGGTTTTAAATATCCCATTGATGAGATTGACACAACCAATGTAAACCAAAAGCCATAACCAATCGAATGACAGAACACTACCTTTGTTGCTGTATAAATCCATTTTAAGCGGTGAAATCTGGCACCTGTTCCTTCCAAGTACATAATCGCAAAAGCAGGTTAGCAGACACATCATAAAAGGAGGACCCGACTGAGGACCGTCTGGTGGGTGTATAAACACTGAGGCTAGAGGCTTGTATGGATCCCATAAAACGGGCTTAATTTTCATCTAGCTCCTCTTGAATTAAAACCATAAGTGTAGCAGACGGGAGACTTACAGGTGGTTCAGACGGTGGTCTGAGAGCCTCTGGGCCGTTTCTGGATTAAGCTCTCACTGAATCATTTAGATCCTACTTATGAAACTGAATCAGTAACGCCTCGTTGTTTTTGAGCCTTAATAGATGGCCACGGGCTGTCCTTGGACGATGAGCACGACATCACACGTGCATTTCATTGCCGGTTCACCTGTTCTGAGCTGAGCGTGCACACCTGCCCCCGAGTCCATCTCTGCGGGCTGCAGTTTCTAGAGTGTGAATCGCATCTTATTGATTGGCACAAAAATGTTTTCTAATGTCGCAGATTAGGTTTGCGGGGTGCTGGCTAATGGGGAGATGGGGGTTCGTTTTCAGTCTATTTGCGAATTAAGTTGCAAATTGAAAATCTATATGAACTTAATAAAAGGTGATTTCAAAAGTATACTGAAATACGGTATATATATTTTTTTAATCCAATAAGGCACAATTAGTTGTAAAAACAGAGATAGCATGCATTTTTAGTTCCCCGTAGAGAAATGGTGTTACAGAAATCGTATTAAGGAGGAGACGGTCTGGTTTTATTTTGGGTCCACCAATATTACAAGACTAATAAAATCAAACTTCTCTTTCTGTGCATTTTTATCGTAGATGTTTGCTTTGAAATTATGTAAATGATTGCAATTGATACAATGTGCAATTCATAAAGACAAAGAAATGACAAGGAAAATATTTAAGATGATTCATTATACATTTGTCATCATCTCATCCGAGAGAGAAGGAGTCGGAATGAGCTTAGTGAAGGGCCGAGGGTGGCCACGTTCACAGGCTGTGGCTCTTCCCTGGCATCGAGGTGTGATGCCTTTTGTATTAAACACGCAGTGCAGTTAAGGATCCCACTCTTCAGAGAGCAGAGAACCGTCACGTCAACACAGAGGTCTTCAGATTCCGCCATTATGATCTCAGCTGTAAGGCACAAAAAATTGACCCAAAAGAACACAAGAATACAATCTATGGAGGCTAGGACTTCCACCGTGGTAGAGACTTTATAAGCCTCCTTCCACGTCTACATTCGGTTTGTGATCTGTTGTTGGATATAATTACTGCAAACTCCTCATTGAGGCTAAAAACGTCCTTCAAAGTGGGCTAGAGCGATATTACCTAGCAGGACAACTTGGAGACAGCTGTTCTTTTTCCTGAGGTCAAAAAAAAAAAAGACTCTCTTTTTTGCTCAAGTAGTTTATGTCCTTCAATGTATCAAGCTCTGGGCTCTTCTGTGGTTCCTTCTCACCTGCGCCCGGAGTACAGCATGATCCCCATGATCATTTCGATGCTTCACCACCCCAGCCACACACGTCAAAGGGCTGATGCTGGCTACATTTCGGTTTAGGCTGCAATTTTGGCTGAATTTGGCAAGGTGAAGATGTTCTTTGCTTTGCCTAAGAAATCATTAACCCTCCATGTTCTTTTGTTTACGTGGCTACGATCTTGTCCCTGAGTACAGAGGCCCATTTCTGATCCTCGTTATGCGAGGCTTCTGTGATGTCCCTGCAGATGTCCACCCTTTTTTGCTTTCCCTCCATCTTCTCCAACAACACAAACGTCAGTCTATCGCTCCATTGTTAGTGGCTTCTTCATGTGACTGTTGGCAGACCTTCATTACTGCTATGTACAAGCTGGAGGTACAAAGACCCAATTCAGATGCACACTAAATGAGTCTGAAAGAGTCCTTTTAATGGAAAGACTTTCAGTGTCCAAAGAGTTTATCTCTCTTTGCCTTTACTAGTCACAGAGCTGCTGTCAAAATAGTGTCCTTTGAACCCTGCCAATTAATGCTTTTAATTGGTCCATTGCTTTTTTCCTTCAACTCGTTTAATGCTGTTTCTGAAGTGACTTTTTAATCTCTCCATTCACTGTGCATCTGCTAAACTCCGGATCGCCCTAATGTTGGTTCCAGGGTTAAAACAGACGTACGATGGTACATGTTTTTTTCTTTAAAGGCTGTGCAGGCGCAGTAGAGTCTGTTTAAAAGTGTCTCATTAGTATGCGGGGTATATGTGGCCATTAATTGTGTTGTTTATTTTTGTGGGAGACACCCACTGTGAAACGGAAAAAGGGGGTCTGTGCCACAGAGGTAACTCTGAACTTCTTTCGTGACGCCGTCCCTTCGAGTGCTGGGTTCCGCTCCACTTTGTTCTCTTGTCGCGTGCGTCGATGGTCTCTGTATCGAGCTGGGGGTGGGGTTGGTTGGTGGGAAATATGGTGGCTTCTTGGGGGCTGGTTTGTTACTCATGCTGCCATCCATCTGCCATTGCAGTGCATGTCAAAGCCGGCACATGTGAAGTCATCGCGGCTCACCGCTGTTGCAACAAGAACAAGATTGAGGAGCGGTCCCAGACCGTGAAGTGCTCCTGTTTTCCTGGCCAGGTCGCTGGGACAACGAGAGCCGCTCCCTCCTGCGTGGATGGTAAGACCCTGGGGCCCCAATTGACCTCACATGCTATGAGGCGTGAGGTTAATTCAGTTTCAATCCATGGGTGCTGTTCAGGAACACAGGAGAACACATGGGAAATAAAATAACAATAACCTCTTTAGATCTGTGGTAGAGGCACGTTTTTCACATTTACCAAAAAAGGCCATTCTGCCTCAGTTGTTTAATATCCGTTGTATAATTTCCGAATCCCCACGTTCACTTCTGCATATCCTGATATCATTTTGTAAGCGGCAAGCACTCAGCCTTGTTAGAAGGCTTCGGACGCGGACACGTTCCGGCATTCCTTCCTGGTCACTTTCTTCTCGGTCTTGAGGAGAACGTTAATAGCGATGGTTCAAACACGCCCACACCTGCGCTCTCAGAGACGACGGAAAGGATTAGAGGCGTCTGGCACGCGCCGTCCAATGGAAACATCGGCCGTACGCTTGGCAGAGCGAGCAGGGGCAAGTCATTTAATACCGTGTCGACACTGTCCACTTGACAGCCGATCGATTTTTATCTTATTTTCTGTACTGTAACAGTGCCGGCCCAGCCTTCTGGCCTTTCTGATGCCCGGAGAATGTGGAAATGTCAAATGAGACCAGATACCCCCCCCCGCCAAACTTGCCCTCAGTTGTGTGTTGACCTCAACATTGACACCTCAGACAGCAGCTCTCCCTGTGATCATAATGTGTGGTTTTACAAAGTACTCTACAGAACAAAGTACAGGAAACGCAGTGCATTAATCGTCCTTTCTGGCCCTGCCCAGCCTCCATAGTCGCCCAGAAATGGTGGTGCCAAATGCAGCCTTGCCTGGACGGCGAGGAATGCAAAGTCCTGCCGGATTTGACCGGCTGGAGCTGCAGCACGGGGAACAAGGTCAAGACCACCAAGGTGGGTACGAGCGGTAGACCAGAAGCCTTTGAAAATCAGGTGTCACATGACTCAACCGCCTTCTCCCTGGCTTGTCGGTGATGTGCACATGAGAACACGCTGACAAACACATCCTGGAAATGTCATCATCCTCTGAGGCTGCCCCTGATGTAAAAATGGCTGATATGCTGTATAGCAACCTTACCTATATGGGCAGTACTGTGCAAAAGTCTTAGGCAGGCAAAGAAAACTGTATTTGAATGATGTTTATGTTGCTGCAGACCTGTGACTTTATGTCGGTCAAACTACGTCAGTTTACTTATTTCAAAACGTCTCTTAAATGTGCCTCACAATTTGCATTTTAGTAACCCACATTCCCGTGTATTTCTTCAACTCACCTACGAGTACCCCTTGCTTGGCTGATCAGTAACTCATAAAATTAACTACCTAATTAAATGAGCTGGTGATGAAATTTAACAAAAACATGGAAAGGCTGAGTTGCTCTCAAGGAGGGATTTGGGAACCAAATCTCTGTTTGTCTGGCCGTCCATCCAGATATCAGTCACATTTTGGAGAAAATAACTTTTTATTGTATTACTGGTTCTTTAAATATATTCTAGTGATAATTCTTACTTTTTTTCTGACCAAATGTACACATACTGCCCAGATGAATGGCCTTAAACATTTTCTTTGCCTGCCAAAGACTTCTGCGCAGTACTGTGTATATAAACATTTGACATTTGACGCCCAAAATTAATAAGAAAAACACAATTCATCTTCCTATCTCCTCTGTAAGCAAACACAAAAGAAAAACAATACAATATATTACAAGTGGCCCTCACCCCTGCAGCGGGGCACGATAATTAAAGGAGAACACAAACAGAGTGACACAAAAAAGTTATACAGACATGTACAAACACACAAAACACAAACTGAAAGACTGGGGGGTATTCCATCAGGCGGACTTAACGGATCCTATAGTTAAACCTGAATTCTGATTGGAGAAAACCGAAAGCTTGACTTCAGGATTGATTGTTTCTGCAAATCGCCCCAAATTTCTCCAATCGGAATTGAACAAACCAGTTCCCCAGGAGTTCGTACAAAAATGAGAACTGTAAGGCAAAATGCATTAATCTGATCCAAAATCAAAGCTAATTCGAAATCACAATCTAATCACAACCAAATTCTCCAACAAAAATCTAACACCCTGCCTTTTCCATCCTGCTTGTCTCCTTTTACCTTGAGAATTAGCCAATCTATTCCTTGAGAGAGGCGGGACTTCTGTCAGACAGGCAAATCAGATATTTCTTCAAAGGCTAGTAGCTTGTAAGATGCGAAATGTTCACAGCTTTGTAAAAAGCTAATCCACAATGGAAAACTGGATACGTCTGTTGGAAAGCTCTAGAATTCCCTCTGTCTCACATCAGAAGAGGGATGAAAAATGGCGGAGCAGCGGCCATGGCGGAATGGGGATGGACCATACAGAAGCCCAGTGTTTTGATGACGCCGTGTCACTCATCCACCACTGCCACCTTCAACCGTACATCGATTTCAAGTTTGCTCAGTTTTTAGCTTGTCTTTTAAGTTTAGAACATGGCTGGAATGAATACATCCAGGATTTTGGGAGTTTAATAATCAGTGATTGATTCACCAGTTGGTTACATTCTCCGCTGGCTAAGGTTACAATGCTGGGACTGGATTTTGGATTCTCTGCTTCAGATGTGCCCAGACCTCTTTCCCCATCTAGCCCACATTCTCTGAGAGAGACCCCGGCCCACTTGCCCCATGGAGCCTTGCTGCAATTAAAGTTTGATCGGCCTCGTCAGTAATGCGGGTGGCGTATCTCAGCCCGTCTGCCTTACGGTGGTTTGGGCGGTCCGCACGAGGGGGTGGGGGGGCGTTAACAAAAAGGTAAGCGTTATTAACTGCTGCATGGTTTTGACAGAGTGCTGCTAGGCTTAGAAAATCAGGAGCCGGGTGGTGCTTTTGAAGAAGATGACGTGTTTTAATGTACATTGAGAACATCAGTCTTTTTTCGACGTGAAACACAGGACACAAGCCTGCCTTCCTTCTGGATCACCCTCGATGGAGCATGGAGATATGGGCACCACAGATGAAGTTCTCATCAAGCCCTATTCCTCTACTCCGATGGTACCGTCAGTCAAGCGGTGCTCGGTCCTCCCGTTCGCTTCTATGGAAATCGACTGGGGTGCAGAAGAACCATGGCGCTCACCTCGTGTGTCACGGTTTGCTGGAGATTGAAGCTTTACCGTAGGCCGCGAGCCTAGCGTACGTGTGTCTGAGCGCGCGTGCGGATGCTTTCGGTGAGATCTGCTGCTACAAATTTGCCCAAAGTGGGCAGAAATGGACCAAGTGGCAGAGCCGGCTGTGCTAGCTTAACCCGTGGCTGTCAGCGGCTTCAGGGTCCTAAAGACCGCAGAGACCCAGAGTGTTCCTGTTGTTACAGGGTGAGGGGTTGCTCTGGTTTTCGTGACAACACCGTGACTATGAAGACAGGGGTTCCTGCTGTTCTTGACAAAGCTTCTTCTATTGTTTCCTTCTGTACCGATGACTTTCTGCAGCTGGATGCTTTTATTTTCCAGCAAAGGAGAGTGTTTATCTTCCAACCCGTGCTCTGTGAGCTTTCATTCAGACTCGGGTCTCCCAGGCAGACATTTCAAAGCCGACCACAGACCTTTTTGTGGAAGGTGCTTGGCGTCTTGCGGTCGGTTTGGCTTCTGAAGTCTGGATGTGTGCTCTCCAGACAGACAGCACACGGTGGACGCTTTGCTCAGCTCACGAGAGCACGTTGGGTCAGGATGGCCAACAGAAACACACACCATGGGAAATTAGCAGCGGTGGACAGGTTTTCTGGGAAACTGAAACTCTTTCAGAGACTGAAGCAGTCCATGTTTGGGTTTGACTAACACGCCAATAGTATGCACAAAAGTGACTTGGGCGAGAACTTTGTTTTTAGGGGTGGGGGGTTAAACTCAGGATATCCACTTGAGGACTTAGTGAAACTCTAAAGAACTGCCTTACTGGGAGATGAGTTAAATGGCCACTGACCTCATCTCGTCACACACAGATTGTACTTGTCCCGTAAGAGTACGGGCTAACACATATGACTGATATCATTTTATTGTTTGAAATGTTTTGAACTGGTAAAGCTAACAGACATATATGTTTTACTTTTGGATTTTGAAGACAATACAGATTAATTCAGTTGCCGGTTACTGGTGTGAATGAGCATATTACAAGACTTCACAAAACGATTTGAAAATATTTCCTGATATTCGGTAACAAATTTCAAGATAATTAGCTTCATTGCTCATACAATTGAAAACAACACACCCAGCTTTTAATGTGAGATGGTTTCCCTTAGTATTACAGACTGAAAGGGGCAAAACACATTGTCTTCCACGTTTAAAATTATTTAGCTACTCATTAAGTGCATTCGTGAATTTATTTGGGTTTTTAAATAACTCACAATACACAGAAAGGTGAATATTACTGACCCGTATTCATGCTGATAAATTAGCAGCTTGCAGCAAAATCTTTGACCGAAGAATTTTATGTGTAAGGTCAATCTATTATTATTTGAGATGTTGATCATATTCTTGTAGGTGGACACAGCCACTGATGACACCCTCATTGCGACAAATGTCAAGAACCCTCACCTCAATTTTAGACGGGAATGAAGTAATTTGCGATGGGGGGAGGTGGATTCTTGAAGATCACCGTGCCAGTGAGAGAAAGCACGCATCAACAGACACTGTGAATACTTTGATCCTTCGAACCAATTTTTAATATGATTAAACCACCGAACGAAACGTGGGAGGAAACGGTTCGGAATAGCTTAGCAGCAGAACCGCAAGGAGGGAAGAGGGTCTATTCAGGAGGTTTTGTTTTTTAAAACGCAAATACCCTCCGCTCCTAATAGGGAATGAGAGACTAGGCGCTTGTCGAGCTGAAATACATTGACCACGTAAACGTTCATCGTTTTTACGTTTACGCATTTTAAACATCGTCTTGAACTCTTTGGAAGTAGGCCCATACTGTGTGACCCGTGTGTGTAACTGGCGTGATCCCACAAACGCTGTTTACTGACAGTTTTAAATTCTGTCAGACTTGTGAAACTGCATATACGTATATCTCACCATATTTAAAAGACATCGATAAATACCATTTATATTACATTAGTCTTCACCTTAGTATAGAAATAGTGTTTATATACGTAAGCAATGTTGTTAAACAGTACAGACAAATAAGTAGTGCCGCATTTTCATATAAAGTTCCTGTCAAACTCAGCCCCTCGAATTGCTCATTGCCATCAGTTGCCTGTAGAAAGTTCTGCGATGTAATAGAATGGTACCTTACGTCAGTCTAAGCCAAGGACTAAGGTTAAGGACCTTAACAAAGGCATTTTCAAAAAATGTCTAAAAGTCCAATTGAACGGGAATCCCGATATTCTTTGCAATTTTCTTGGTGGTTATTAAGGGATTACCAAAGGAGCTTTATGAGAATTGTTACCGGGTCAGTCTCCTGTCCCACAGGACTGCGGCTTACCGTGATATGTCAGTTTGACAGTACATTTCCCAGCCTTTTCAGGGCTGAAGGTGACGACTTCAAAATGTGGGCTTTTTCTGGTAGATGGCATAATTGCAATGGAGTAAAATGCCCAGTGCGGTAATGTCGTAAATGAACGCACGGTGCTTTAAATGGACCGAAATCGACCACAAAGTCCAAGTTAAAGAAGACTAGCTATACAGAGGCTGCTCTGGTCAATGCGGGCAAAGAGCAGACATCAGAATGTCTGTGTAACCTGTGCATTTATTATATAGGGCTATTTAATTAAGAGCAGCCAAAACGAAATCATGAAACATAAGGAGACAGGCTGCATCTCGGGCACAAGTAAGATCTCTCCATTCAATTCCTGTCCGCCCATTAATGCGGGGTCATAAATTGGTATTGACAGTGTGGCCGGTGTAGAGCGAACGTGATGAATCGAGGGTATAACGAAATCTATTTCCTCCGTTCACCATCGTCGGGAGGGCAAGAACAAACTCAGCGAAGGCGGCTCCTACAATTTTTCATCTTCTGATGGAGCGAGGACTCGATCAATGGCAAATAATATCATATGGATGAGCGGACACCACCTGCTTCTCCTGTCGTCTCCACTCTGAGGTTCTCGCCGACAAATTGGTACCGGCAAATTCTTACAAATGAGCTACAAAGGGAAACACGGACCGGTCCGCGTTCTCTTTGGTGTATTTTTCTGCATGTGAGAATTACCTGGGATATTAGACGACGCATGGGCAACACGGACACGGGCCTGGACCGCGGGCGTCCGTGATGCTCTGAACTCATTCCCCGGACCCACGTTGGTTCGTTTAAAGCATGGCACAAAAATAGATGCATAAAATAGAAAGCAAACACTTTCAGATTCAGCTGCTTCTGCACTGACTAAAACAGCATTAGTAAATAAGTAAATAAAGAAAGAAGTAAAACTAGTGGCATGCATGAAATATAAATTACACGTAGGTCTATATAATGTATCTCGGCAATATAATATGTACATCGACACATGTAAGGGTTACAGGACTTCAGACAAGGCTCCTGCTGGTGGTGCAGTCTGATATGAGGCACATCTGTTCTGTCTGAGGACGGGGTGGGGGAGACAAAGCCTTGATGTTCCAAACATGCTTCAGATGAAATGCGAAATCTTCTCCTGTGGCCATTAACAAATCGGTAAGGCGCTTGCCACAGGAGGCACCTCCTCTGAACGTGGCTGGAATATGCGCCGCTCGGCCACAACTTGAAGGCCCGTTCATCGGTGATGCAGCCACCGCTGGAGCCACTGGTCTTGTACCTTAGGGCCTGGAGTCGGAGATGAACCCGGGTCTGTTTCAACACCAGCAAACGGGCGTGCTAACCGACTGGGTTAGATGGGACGATGCTGTGTGTTGAGTTAAACCACAGGACGTAAATATCAAGATGGCGATATGTGAAGATTAGTTATACACCACAGTGTGTCCAATCCGTCCGGTGGGACCCCCTCCCATTGTCTCGTAAATTTGCTTCGGTCTTTTTCATAATATTTATAATATACATAAGTACACCATTACTGGAATGACAGTGTTTTACAGATTTATAGCACTGAGATATTATTTTAAACGTTCATACCCATGTCAAAAGTACATTAACGCAAATAATATTCATTATTTATCCCCGTGGGGAAACTAGCAGTTTTCCCACCTCGCTCTCCCAGTTGAGATCCGATGGTCGGTACGCAGGGTCAGCCGTTGTCCAGCACCCAGTGAACAATTAGGGTTAAGGGCTTTGCTCAAAGGCCGGTGACTACGTGGTTTGAACCTGGGATCTTTCAGTCACGCCTACAGACACCTGACCCACATCACTGCCCAGTTTGTACGTACACTCCCATTCGCTGCTGTTGAAAAAAAATCATCCGTAAGGAATTACTAACAATCAAACAACTGCTAATTAAACAGGACGGCTTTAAAATGCTGATGCTTTGAGATGTACAATATGACAACAAAGTAAAGCATTAATTCCAAAATGTATTATTAAAGCCTTTAAAGATTAACATTTAAATCTTTATTGCCACGCAACCAAGGCCGGTGGAGATTTGTGTTGGTACAGCTTGCTGCAGTTAGCGACATCATGACAATAAACGGTTAACAATTAGACACAGGATGGACAAAAAATAAATACAAGACACAAGATACACAGCAGAGAATGTGGATGATGATTTCAGAATGGTGCAGGTTTAAATACCCAGTGCTGGCCTGAGGAGGACAGGCTTCCCCTTTGAGTCTGGATCCTCCCAAGGTTTCTTCCTCCTGAGGGAGTTTTTCCTTGCCACTGTCACCTTTGGCTTACTCTCTGGGGACTGTGGGCCCGGGACGATGTAAAGCGTTTTGTGACCGTGCTTCATGTTAAAAGCGTTATATAAATAAAATTGAATTGAATTGAAATAATCCAATGCCGAATCTGACACAGAGGTACAATACAGACAACTGTTTTCATACGTATGCAGTGATGAACGTTAACGTTAGACAAAAACAATATTTTTGTTAATATCCAAATATAAAAAGACGCAATAAAAAAATAAAAAATTGAAGTTATGTTTAATTTTTCTTTGCCATTCAAGTTGTTTTCACCCTAAACAATATATGTGGCTTTCATAAATTTATTAAATAGACTATTAAGACTCCTAACATTTGATTTTGGCAAGTAATGTTTTGTCTCCTTGTAATGTCGTGTCACCCAGGAGGAGGACGGGGAAAAGTGTACTCTAAAAATTTTGTATCTGTAACCAGCCTGATATTATACATTTTTCGAAATTTCGATAAATGCTAATCACAGATTTTGTTTTTGTTTAGGTCTGAAATATACTCATTTGCGTTTGTGAATTATAGATACACACGTTTTTCGAGGAACAGCATCTCTGAAGTCCTTGCAATGAGTTCGCTCTACATGGACTGAAATATAAAATCTATTTCCAGCTTGTATAACACTGCAAATGTCGTAATCTGCAGTTATTAAGTTTGTGAATTTGCAATCGATGTGAACGCATTCTTGTTTCGAGTTTCCCGCGTTTAAGGCTTTCCCATTTACATCTTCTTTGCCAGCTCGTCATGTGTTTCCATTATTATTCTGTGCAGTTCTCTCTACATAACCTGAGAAGACGCAAACCTCAACGCGGATCATAACTGGTTAATGGACGTGCAGCAGGCCCACCAGTCACTTCTCCGTACTTGCCAACAGCTGCCTCCCCCATTAAAACAGTAAAACCTCGCCGTCATGAAACACACTGCACCAAGCTATAAATGATGACAGCTCTTTCATTGTCCACATCTCAATTCCTCAGGCCTGCAAAGCCTTCATCAAGTCTCGCACAACTTTAGGCAATTCATAAACAGTTAAAGTAATGCATTTTAAGTTGTTCTAGTGTAGAGTGATTTTCCAGTTAAAAAGTGCATCGTTTTTTGTACGGTCTCTTTTGATATTTGGATTCTGAACATTCTTCCGTGTTTGGCTATCTATGCCTGGCTGTCCTCATCCCGACTGTCCGGTCACCTGGGAGGAAACCTTTGTCTCGGACGGGAGGAAAAAGGCCAGAGTGGCAGATCCTGTGTGTGCATTCAGGTCACCGAGCCGTCTCCTGATGAGAGTCGGCGGGCTGAATTCTAAGTAGACATTTGATGAATGGTGAACTTTATGGAGGACGCGCCCGATGGATAATGGAACCGGCTGGCACCTGAACAAGCGCTGTGCGTTTGTGAGGGTGCGGGACTCAGCGAAGGCGTGGCCTTTCACACAGACTGCAGCCAATGGATTTCCAGTGTTGGCTCGTGCCGGCGACATGGGGAGTGACGTCACGCCGTACTGTTTGCTTATTTCATGTTCCGTCCCTTGCCTGACCCGGGCTCTCGGCTGTCTTATTGTTTACGATCTGGACTCGCAGATGTGAAGACGTTAAATTTGCGAGGTTGCGCAGTCTTTCGGAGGCTCGATTTTGTGGTCCTCCGTTATCGTTCCGTGTGGTAATATGACACCACTGGGATGGCCCATCTCAAGGATTTTTTCCAGTTTGCTCGCAACATCATTACCTACCCCTGCTGCAGTGCATCAAGCAATTTTTATTTGTTTATTTTTAAATTGTGTTAACTGTGTGCTGTAATATTGAAGCTGAGTGATTTTTTTTTTTAATGGTACAGGATGTGGCTCTGAGGTTTAGTTGTCTGTACCTATGGCTGGAAGCTCATTGGTTCAAGTCCCATGACCAATGAAAAGTGCTCATTACCATTGGGCCCTTGAACAAAGCCTTTAACCCCAAAACTGCTCAATGTGTTTTGGGCTATATCCTGTGGCTTTGAACAAAAGAGTTGGTCGAACGGTAAAACCCATATGGACAACTAAATCCTATCTCCAGTTCAAATGATGCCTTGTGGTTCCAAGTTCTTAGGATATTTGCCTTATTCTGTAATTTTTTGATCTTGCTACTTGTTTTAATTTTATGTGTTAAACGTTAAACTCAATTTTGGACGCACGCCTTCAAAATCTGACATCTTGGTTGGGTACAGTTGTATCATAACGGCGACTTTCTTTACCGACCATCTTTATTGATTTGTGCAGGTGGAATTCTGATGTTTCTCTAGATTGTATTATTCATTTACAATACATTTTATGCTTTATGCCTGTGCTAGGACAGAGGATATAAAAAGGATGTGTTTTTTTCATGGAAATGACATTTTTGTCAGAACTGTATAGTCTACTACTAAATTCTTCAATTTATATTGTGTGTAAGTCAGCGCTAAATGTAAATATACACGTTTTCTCTCTAGGTGTCCTTTACGATTACGTCCAGCGTAACACGTAAACACAGGCCTGCTCTTAACAGTTTTCACTTCTGATCTTACCTACTTGGAGACTCTCTTTCTTGCCCCAAGACCCACAAAGGTGGCCTTTCTCCCCGAAACTGGCTGTCATAACTAATGTCTTCTTTTTCTTTCAGGTCACACGATAGTTCCCTCCTTCTAGACTCCAGCGCTGAATGAAGGACGTCATTTTTCAAAAAAATAACGAACACACGTACCCGCCCACCTATATATATCCAGAATATTCTAACAGTCACAAGACTGGATCTCCCCCATCCTGGCTGATTAGGGCCCTTCAAGGGCCGTTCTGCCTTTAGTGGACAAGCCACCCGAGGGCGAGAGACCTGGACTAAACAGTGCAGCGGAAAGGCTTTTCCGCCAGGAGTCTTTTCTCGTAAACATGTGACCATCACAACTGCCGATGAATCACGATACCCTCTCTCCGTCATGCTGATGAGTCCCCTTTCTCTGGTCTCCATGGATCTGATTCCAGATGAAAGCAAGTCTTCGCTGGGTTGGGATCCTGGTTTTGAAGAGCCTGTGTCTCCTGATGGATTCCCCCCATGAACTCTTACACGCCTTTTTGATTAACTGAAGCATTTCTTTTCTCTTTCGAAGCAAAATTTAAAATATAAGACTCTCTTCCTTTTTAGAGAAACATCCGGGCCTTCTCATTGGCTGAAGTTATTTTATAAAGGACCTCGTTATTTCCAGAATGATAGACAGAATAATCTAAGTAGATGTTATAATAAATGTTTAAACGTATAGGACTGTAAAATGTGGTTCACAAAATTAATCAGAGACAAATAAGTCAAGCTCCAACAGTTTTAATATCTGTGTTTTTAAAGCCTGGTAAATGCTATTGAGTAAATGTGTCAGTATTAGCTGAAATAAAACAATCCCAAACAAAAACACATTTTTCCATTTTAATTAATATGATAATGGGGGGGGGGGGGGGGGGCAGTGTTTCATAATCCTGGTCCAGGAGACTTGGACAGCTGGGTTTCAGTCCGTTCAAAAATACTGGCATGTAATGTATAAAACGTGTGGCTTATTTCAGGAATTATATATACGTATATCCATAAAACTTCCATACCATTTATCTAGTTGTAGGCTGTGATGGGCCTGGAACCTATTTCAGAAAGAACAGGGCACACACCGGGGATGCCCTGGATGGGATACCAGTCCTTGCTGGGCACACGCAGGGGACGCCCTGGATGGGATACCAGTCCCTTACAGGGCACATGCAGGGGATTCACTGGACGGGATACTAGTCCCTCACCAGACATACACTCACAGACATGCACAAACACAAGGAGAAATTTGGAGAGCTCTGTGTAAATAACGGCCTGTTTATGGACCACTAGAGGAAACATGGAGAGGCCATGGAATCTCTGCTGGCCCCCTGGAATTGTGAGGCCACAGCACCACCCAAAGAAGCACCATGTTGCCTGGAACCTGCTTGCATTTCTGCTGGTGGCTGCGCTAATTCCCTTTCTGGTTTTCTGACATGTTTCTCAATCCAAATTTTTCAAAGTATTCAAATTAACCAGTCTTGTAGTTAATTATGAACAGGCTGGAAGTCATTAAGACAACTTTTTAAAGATGAATTATTAATGCCACTAAATTGCTGTGCATGTGTATGACCTGTGATGGACTGGCATCCCTTCCAGTATGTACCCCTGCCTTGTGTCCTGTGATGGATTGGCGTCCCTTCCAGTATGTACCCCTGCCTTGTGT
>JAACJT020000032.1:9179042-9198628 GCA_009936485.2 Gymnarchus niloticus | reverse complement strand
GTCCCTTCCAGTATGTACCCCTGCCTTGTGTCCTGTGATGGATTGGCGTCCCTTCCAGTATGTACCCCTGCCTTGTGCCCTGTGATGGACTGGCATCCCATCCAGTATGCACCCCTTATGTGTGCCCTGTACTACCCAGGATAGGCCCCAGTGGACACGGAGATCCTGGATAAACAGTTATGGAAGATGAATGGATAATTACACTTTTTAATTGTATAAGGTAAAAATAATTAAAAAAAAACAATGAATTGCTAGCCGATATCAAAAACTTTATAGAAGGACGTATACGTGAAGACATGGAATATATCATAAGCTGACCAGTAGATGGAACCGGCATAAATGGGATTTAAGAAACTGCCATAATGTTTTCATTTTTAAATTAGTATTCCCTTCATATGTTCACCTGCTGCTCTGTGGTGTTACAGTGTGCCAGGCCCAGTTAGGCTAGAATTATTAACACTGCATCCCGCTACATTCTGCTGCGGTGTTCCGTCGATCTGGCCAGGATTCTTTTGTCTGTTTTGTTTCGAATTTGACTAAGCGTGTGGAAGGTATTCGCATAACGTCTTTTGCAATGAGGCTCAACTGACGACGGCGGAGTAATTATGGCAAACGATATGGCAGGATTTCTTCTCAGCTGAGGTTTTAGCCACACCTTCTCTGGCCAGGCTGCTTCAGGTCTGGAGCACACACCCGCCGAGGGGCTGGATTTCAAACAGATGCTTGCAGGGGCACACTGCATACATGCATGCACTAGATACACGGTTAGAAGCCAGATGTATGGTTTGACAGATGCAAAACCAAATCTGAAATCACAGCTGGTAAAATTATAGCTTAGGAGCTGCCTTTGATGCTCTGGCAAGGTCAAGTTGAATGGGACGATTGCTGTTGTACCTTTGGGAATGTTTTTAATCCGATGTACTTCAGAAAACAGCTGTTTAAATATTGTAGGTAAATATATTTGTTTTTATAAACTCTAACCAATATCATTCTCTCAATAGCCCCAAATGCTACACAGCTCAAAAAATAAATTTGAAAAGAAACCATCTGCTTATCTTTATTAGACAAACGGTATTTCTAGTTTATTTCTTAAGTGAAATTCCACGTCATCATGTCGTATCAATATTGGTCAATGAACACCAAGTTTGGTCAGAGTAGAGAAAAACAATGTGAAAGATTAAAATTCCTGCTGTGCTCTTCACATGATGGAACCAGAACATGCTGCTCGTGTGAAGTCGTACATGAGAGCAATTTTAAACAATTTCACAGCATTCATATGTCTTTGTAAGTCTTGTGACGTTTTTCATTCTTGTGATCTTACTGGAGACTTTGAGATGCGTGGACCTAATGTGTTTCATTTCCATCATACCAGCCTTTGCACGTCCATCCAATATCAGGAAGTGGTGATCTAGATGCACCAGGAAAGGCAGGGTGTGGGCCAGGGGTGTGGCAGGCTCTTCAGAGACACCAGTCTTCCCTGGGAGTGTGTCTTTGGACTTAGGGAGTAAGACAGAGAGCCGTGTATGGAACTCAGCAGAAACACAGACGTGTAACGCTGTGGAAAGCACAGAACACAGAGTTTTTAAAATCCGAGTCTTTTTAACAGTTGGAACCTTATATCAAAATAAGACGTGACGTCGTACCTGCTCGGTTGGGGGCTTGAATCTGGCTCTGTGTTTGTAGTGTGTGCATGTTTGCCCCGTGACCGCGTGGGTTTGCTTCCCCTGTTCAGCAACACGCTGATAGGAAGATCAGTGCCTCAAAATTGCTCATATTGTGTGTGAGCGCGTACTCTGTGGTGACCTGGCACCACGTTCAGGCTGACCCCTACTTTGTGCCCTATGTTTTCTGGGACTGGCTCCAGAACCCGCCCCCACCACCACCACCTCCCCCCTCCATGACCCTGACGAGGACATGCAGTAACGGAAGGTGGATAGGATGAAATTTGAGTGTTACTGGCTTTGTAATTTTGGGCCTAGTAGGTGAGTGAAGTTCCTGTCTGGTATGATCGCAACCTTAGATGTCATGTGGGATATTTTATGCTTTTATGGAGCTCTTAAAAATTCTCCAGTTTTTTCCACCTCGTAAGAAAGGCCACAGGTAGAAAAAAAATGGAAAAATTAATGAAAAACATAAAAGGAAAACCTCAAAACTCTTTCCCGCTTTCATCAAGATATAAACATGGCCCACGTCATACGCATTAAAGCCCCTGCAGTAAGATGCTTTTCTTATTTGGCTAATCTCCCCACGGAATCGGCTCAAACGGTATCAATCTTTTAAGAAATCCTGAAAGCGCAGTTAGTGCATATCATTAAACGATTACCCAAAGCAAGCCAGCCGCAGTGTCTGCACGCCCAGGCAGCACCGGGATGCGGTGCGAAATCGGGCAAACACAACAGAGGTGGATTAGATGACCACCCCCCCAACCCATCTAGCTGGTGGTCATGCTGCAATTGTAATCCACAGGCAGAGAGGACAGGTGGGGTACACAGAGACATCTTTGACCAGATATTCTCATCCCTGCTTCTTCTGGTTTCAGTCGGAAGGCCGGAGTGGCGTGGAGAATCAGATGCTAATCTGATGAACGTCTAAGCGGTCAGCCACTTCACCTTTGTGTTTTTTAACCCAGAATTATGTATTAATTGCCATTTACTCCAAACCTGTCAGGATGGTTATTTTCAAAAGTCTTAGCTCTTGACTTCCACCTTCTTAAAAAGTATCTCGCCTTTGCCCTGCTCTGACGTCCCTACGTTTGCTAGAAAATATTCAACACTGGTCTCTGTCCGGGTGCTCGCCAGGAACGGCCGGCACGCTGAATGAAACGCTACCTCCAGGTTGCCGTCGCCGGGGAATGCTGCGTGAAATGAGTGACTGTGCGCAGAGGTCAGCTTCGCCGCGACGCTCCAGCCCCTGGCCGACGAAAATTTGCGTTGAAGGAGACGATGATGGAGACAGAATCACATGGGAAACAAGCCGGCAGAACGGCTGGCGTTTCTGTGGAGAGGCTCTTACGTCTGAAGAGCCATTAAATAAAAAGGGAAATACAGAGAGAAAGATTATTTACAGTAGATCAAGAGGGGCTTCAAGTTAACGGCATGTGAAGTACGAAGCCAGGCAGATAAGCGCTTCAGTCACTTCCTGTAGCTTTGGTGTCCACGCCCCCCCCATGAGTCACACGGCAGGGTGCTAAACTGCTCTGGCGTGCCTGCACACACACGCCCACACCTCCGCGCCACGCCGAAGCAACTTTCCATCTGTCTTTGTCCGCACGGACGTGTGCGAGTCCCCTGCATCCATCCGTGTGTGTCAGTGCGTGCTGAAGAGTCCCTGTGTGAGCCTGGGTCCGACATACAGTGTTCCTCATCTATGGCAATCTGGGGTCCACGCTGAGTGTTGGGTCCGCTTTCCAAACACAGCATCCGTCCCTGCTTTACTTGCCGGGGGACCAGATCACGAGCCGCTTTCCCAGCAGGGGCCCCTGTCCCCGACACCCGGTACCGCACATGCTCAGTCGGAGTCCTGGGTATAGGAGACCCGGGTTCGAGACTTGCTGCTGCCCCACCTCCCGTCGCAGACTGCTTCTGTCCGCCTCTAATTCCCCTGAAGACTGATGACCGCGTATCGGAGATTCGATCTGACTGCAGCGCTCCAGAGTCGCCAAAATAACCCCACGGAACTCGGCGTGCAGCAAAGCTCACCTGATGTGTTTGTTACTACCGGACACGAAAGAGGAGCTAAAAATCCAGACTCTCGGCCTTTACTCTTTCAAAATGCTTTCACGTCTTCTTAGCATGTAGTAGCTGTGTGAGGAGAGGCAGAGTGTAATTAAGACAGTTGTTAGGCCCTTGATACCTGACTGATAAACCTTCTTGTCAAAGGACGAAAGGCTTTTATAAAACATATTTGTGTAGTGTTTGTTTGCGTAGACTCACAGCAGCAGAGTCATTTCTGTTCATTTGGAGCCGCTAGTGTTTCAGTACCACGTGCCGTGTGGGTGGTGTCTGACTGCCCTGTCTTTGTTATGCTTTATTGCGCTCACTCTTTATGCAGCTACACGGGGGCGGGGGCAGCGGCGGTGGTGGGGTGTGAGTGGGGGGGGGTCTGCTTGTTTTTTTTCCCCCCCACAAACATCTCCTCTCTTCTCTGGAGTCACTTTCAAAGGACGGCGTGTTCGTGCGGCTCGGGGTACCAAGATCAGAAATTTAAATTCTCTCCAAAGGAATATATTATTCAAATCTCCAATTAATCCTATTGTGTGCAGGCCAGTTTAGCTACAAGAGTGCACAGGAACCAGGGAATGGTGTCTGAGAGTCACGCATAAATATTCAGTAGTTGACATTTACATCATAACGTATCAGTCTGTGGCATGAGCCTATTCTTAATTGCTGAATTCCAGAATAAAGCTACATTAGGCTGTTTATAATGCTATATTTGTAAGGACGTCAAAGTGTTCTTCTAATTAGCATCCGGCTGTTAGATAAACGTCGTTAACTGTTGTGAATGCTATTTGCAATGTCGTTAAAACATGTTGGTGTTCAAGTAACAGATAAAAAGGTTTGTGTGCTCTTTGTGCAATGTAAAAGTGAATATTTTATAATGTAATATAAAATTGTAAATACAAGAAAATTGCATTTTAGAAGAGCTTGCTTGATTTTTTTAAATGACACTATATTTCTCTTGCAATAAAAATGTGAAGCAGTTTGAGACCAGGGTTATTGTTGCCATGTTATATACTTAAAGGCAGCATAAACAGGAGCAGGCATTTTTGATGGACAGATGTGAGCTGAAGGTGGCATCATGAAAGATGATTCATGCACGTAGCTCTGGGCAAACGTGACAGGAAGAAGAAGAGAGAATTAAAAAAGCATGTTGGAGTATGGCGCTCCCCGCCACACCAGCCAGACGTCAGCCAGACCCACCAAAACCCCTTTCTCTCATGAAAATCCTACCTCACGTTCTCACTCCTGGATTGACAGCCATGCGAAACGACATCAGAACAAGAAATCAGCAGTGACGTCTAGACGTTCTGTCATTTGCGTGACGTTTCTCTCTTCCTCCCATGTGAAACCCGCCAGATCGACCGGCGATAATTACAGAGAGGCAGCAGTGAGTGCCAAGCCGGAGAGCCACACGCCATCATGGACCAGAGTTACCGTCAGAATGCAAGGATGTGTTCACTCTTTCACTGCTCACCAGGAATTTACATCAGCAGTTACGCTGGGATATAAGAAATGAGAGGTGCCCCGATGTTGTTTGAGAATAAAGATTTCATCATGTGTTCAGTGTCGGCTGGTCAGAGTGAATCCCATAGCTAACGCCAAAGACCAAACATGGAGGGTCTTCTTCTGAAAGCTGTCACGTCCTCAGAAAGAGCAAACATGGAGGGTCTTCTTCTGAAAGCCGTCACGTCCTCAGAAAGAGCAAACATGGAGGGTCTTCTTCTGAAAGCCGTCACGTCCTCAGAAAGAGCAAACATGGAGGGTCTTCTTCTGAAAGCCGTCACGTCCTCAGAAAGACCAAACATGGAGGGTCTTCTTCTGAAAGCCGTCACGTCCTCAGAAAGACCAAACATGGAGGGTCTTCTGAAAGCCGTCACGTCCTCAGAACACCTGTTCAAGCAGCAGGGAGCAGCAGTACTATGGCACTATGCAACTGCAAGATGTATCAAATGTACGTATTGTACTGCTCTGTAACTTTACCTATATATGTCACATGGGAAAAAATGTTTCACATATTTTTCCAGTTTGAAACATTTATAGTGCATCAAAACTGACATTAACAACGAAGAGTATTTATAAAAACACGCAAGAAGTAATGCTGAAGCAACGAGGCACTTTTTTCAGTAACGATATTTTAAATTGGTTAAACGTAAGCAACACATTTTACAACAATATTACACCATAAATTAGAAAGTGATTTTTTTTGCAGTGGAATGCAAAATTCCTTCTGCTGTCGTAATACTGTCATTCAACAAAGCAACAGGCCTGTCAGAGTGCTGGGAAAGCAGAACCTGAGCTTCTCTGATATGCCCAGCTGCCCCCGTAGCTTTCTTTACACACTGCAGGGCGGGGCCAATTGAAGGAGCTACACTACTTTCCAGGTCATTTGGCTGCAGTTACTGATTGTCCTGTAGGTGGCGCTTTTGCTGCAACTGGGGTTCTGTATTTGGACGAACCAAAACTGCAGTCTGAGCAACAAAACTCAAATAGCGTGTCTTGGGATGCCTTGCAAAATAAGTTTTTCAAATTAGACCCTCCGTCGGCGTACTTTTTTTTGCTATGAATTCATTTGTAAATGGAAAAATTGCAAATATCAAAGCGAATTACAAAACGGAACCGTTACTTAAAACATAGTAGAATTGTGAAACATTCTCAAGGCAATATACCATTCTACTTCCATACTAATAATACACAGAATTAATCATATTATTGTAATATGAATGAAAATATCCTCTTTGACTTTTTGTCCCAAATAGAATAATTTTATGCTCACGCAACAATTTTGATTAACAGCAAACTCTGTTAAGTCAACACAATAAAATGTGAAATCGTCAGTGTTACAGCTGGCATGGAACTCCATGGAAAGAAACTTAAAAGTGCAGGTAACTTTCAAGTTACAGGGAGGGGAATTTGGTTACGCAAAATGGGGATGAGGGCACTTTAAGACCAGTAGACTGATACACAGCTGGAAACTGAAATCCCATGAACAGGAGAAGGAGAGGAACCAAAGGGCACAGTTTTGAACCCTTTCTGTTTTCTTCCTCATGTGCTCCCTTGTCCACCCAGCAGACCCTCTAAATAAACCTCAAAGCATCTGAGAGATAATGAGGACTAGCTGCCTTTTGCTGATTGGGCCAGGGATTGTGGTCCCTTACTATGGCAACACAAGGATTAGCTGAAACCCCATCCTGCACCTGCGCTGTCCTTCCTGGCAGCCCTCGAGTAAATTTTTTAATTTACTTTATTGTCAAGGAAATGATGTTCATTTTCTCCATATTTACTGAGTAGATCAGATTTATAATTAGAAAATCCACTGAAAATTTGCTTCCAAACGTTTGCTGATAAAAACTGTAATATTAAATTATTGTTGACTGCAATTTCATATATGAAATTCACAGTTACCCATTATTGCATTCTTATGGACTTCTGTTCTTGGTCGGTGAGCCTATGAGATAAGACTTGTGCGTCTTCATTGGATAACAAACATTAACGTTACACTCCATATGTCGTAAATCTTACTTTGTCATGGAAACATCTCAGATCATCATATCTGAAGCTGCCTGGAAGCTCCGTGAAATAATCTGCGATGGCAACTGAGAATCTAACTTGGACACCTTCATGTCCCCTTCAGTCAGGAACTCAGTACCACCGAGGGAGGGTCTGAAGCCTAAATGGCTGAATTAGCAAGAAATCAAATAGCATGACGCCTCACAGCGGTGTGACGAATCAGAGCTGAGGAGGTATTCCAGGAGCTCCACCCACTACGCTCTTAATTTTCCAGTTTAATTCTTTGTGGTTGGTGGTATCATCTAAAACACTCCTTCTCTTCATTTATAATGGCAGTGTAAATACAAATCATCTGTATCACTTCCGTGTGGCCAGGACTTCTGGTGAATTCCAGCTGACCCATGCCCCTGTTTCCACGGTTCCCCAGACTAGTTATCCCAGGGTTCTTAGGTTCAAATGAACATGGTTCCTTAACATCACAGCACACCACTGATGCAGGTTCCGCGCTGGCAGCGGCTGAGATGACAGTCGTCTGATCAGAGAGGGTAGGAACCTGATGACTGAGTAAGATGACTGATCACATCAGAAGGATTGTACGAGACTGTGGTATTGTGAAGTATCGGAGATCAGTATGCCATTCAGGCACCCCATAACACACAATCGGAGCATGTCGGCCAGAAAGCTAATTATGACATTTCCGACATACACCCGCGTTACATATTTCCATCGTAATCGTATTCTGGATTTGCTTTGAAATTCAGCTCTGACTTCGCTTGGCACCAGCTCCATTCTGAAGTATTGGTGTGTCATGTGGGTATTCTTAACTCCAAAGGCTGGACCATACCTGTAAACGTGCTGATTCCCTGCACGCTGCACTTTTAGACTTAGAGACGTGGCAAATATCCCTCTGAGGTGGTTTCTCAAGGATACATAGAGCTTTCCTTTACTGATGACTGCTTAACTTTCGCAATTTTGAAAGAGACCAGTGGAGGTGAAGGTTCTTCAGATTGCCAGCTCTACCTGGGAAGGAAATAGCGATTGATTACCTGATTACTACCACGAGATGAGAAGAGCTTGGGTGGAGGTGAAAGATACGACGGGAGAGCAGCCTTACAATCTCACTGTCTCGATTAGGACGCATTTCAGTCGCTGTAGAGGTTGCCTAATGAAATGCTGAATGAAAGTGCAGCGTACAGCTGAAAATACCAAGCCGATTCGTAACATTTTGCTCCCAAACTTGTTTTTCCCTAATCCAAGTCAGTAAACTGTCCATGCTGGCCTCCTTCTGGTAATATTAGAGGCAATGATCTGTTGCTCAGCTGGATTACATACAAAATAGGGCAATTTTTTTCAATAAACACGTGGTTATTAGTTCATGAAACGTGACAATAAGATATCTTTACCCAGACAAGTTCCAGAAAGCAGTTTTTTATGTATATATAGTTTGTGGAAAACATATAATCTCCCTCAATTAACTCAGCCCAATTAACTGGATAATTAGGGACAGCTGTTTAATGCTACACTACACAGACAGGCCTGATTTGAACCACTCTGATCCAACATAAACCAACTAACTCTAATTAACTCTGATTATATAGCTGTAAGAACAGAATTGCACTATGCTACAATTAAAAGAAATTCATTAAGACCTCAAGAAAAACACTGTTAATACTTATTGAGCTGGAATGCGTTGCAAGGGCATTTTAAACATCCTGTTCTCACAGTGATGTTCAGCTAGAATGAAATAGTAGGGTTAAATTTGGGACGTCAGTGACTTTTGCTACAGGAGTTATTTTGGAGGACAGAGACCAATACATAGAACAATGTCTCTGAATTTGCGGACCTCTCTTACCTCCCCTGAGGTCACAACAAACAACAACAAAGTGACAATCAGGCTCCATTTGACTGAATAAGCAGTTTTTGTAGAAGATCTGATAATTTTCACTGTCCAAAAAACATGCAAGCATGCAGAAAATTGTAATCGGCTAGCTTCCAGGTAACATCAGCCTTTCTCCGCCACACACACACGCACAGGTTATCTTAGTTTACTTATCTTGGGCCACTTCCTTGCACATAAACAAACTATTTTTTTTCTTTTTGACTTTGTTTCATTTTCACTTGACATTGGGAACATTAAAGACCCAGAAAGAACACAGAATGTTCTGGAAATACGCCATTCATCTGGTCATCAGGAATCAACATTGACTTGATGGCACATAATAATAATAATAATAATAATAATAATAATTTTAAGCCTCTTCACATACGTACATTGTATTCTGAAATTTCTAATCAAATCAGCTGGTTAGCTACACAAACTCTCCATGATCAACATTTTTCGAGTTATCTTGATAAACATGACTTAAATACGTAGTGAAGTGCATCAAACATGACTCTAGTATTACGCAAAAGTTTTATGCACTTGTAAAAAAAAATGCTTTGAAGTGAGGATGCTTTCAGAAGTACGGCCATGAATGGTTTTCACTTGTCAATTAGCAACATTCAAAGTTCATAAATAGAAATCAAACCCTGAAGCAATTCAATATTTTGTACAAACACCTTTTGCCTTTGAAAGAGCATCAGTTGTCATAGCTACACGTGTAGACATGTTGGTTCCTGCAGACATCCAGCAAAACTAGCCATGGTTCTTCACATCTCGGTCGCTTCTGTCTCTTCATGTAGGTCTAAAACTTTTGCACATAGCAATACTATTGACATTGTATTTAAGCATTTAATTGAAAAATTCGATTGAAAAACATTAAATTTAAATATAAAATGTACGTCAGACCCATCAACTTACCATTTCAATGTATTCGCCGAAGATGTCTTTCATAAAATGTACATTTAAGCAACAGGAATGTAAATATTGAAGAAAACATTTCTAATAGTTATTGCTTAGTGTCTGTTTACATTTGCACTGATTTAATTAATGTGGTATTACTTTCAGTGTTAAAATAAAGAGATATTGTGTTATTGTCATTAAATAATGGATTTACTGTACATTGTAAATAATTTATATTGAGCATGACAGTGCTTCTCTGTCATGATTTTCACGTGTCGTGTCAGAACTTTTAAATACAGCTAAATATTACCGTTTTCACGGATAATCGACTTCCCAGCCACTAAATCAAGTTTCTCATACGAAGGTGTACTGGAGTTTGTTAACGCTGTGTGACTATAATACAGAATATTGATTGAGTAGCTTTATGATTAATGTAGGAGATCGCCATGTCTGCATTTTGAACCTGGTGACACACGTTAGCTGTGCAAGCAGAAACGGCCCGTTAAACTGCACAGTACCCACAATAGTAGGACATTTTATAGGGCGTCTTGGCAGTGTGTTGCGTTGTTTGATGACTGCGGCTTCCAAAACCAGTGATACTTTGCAGTACTTAATACTTCACAAAATATTTTTCATATCCTGGAACAGAAAAAAAATCAGGTGAAAATCAGGTCCACCAATAAGTAGCTGTGCTATTCACAATTATTACTATTATTACTTCAAATAAAAACGTGTGTGTATACCTTATATATTTTATATACGTTTTATATATGTTATTTACAAGTTATAGGTTATATATTGTCACGTGAGTGTTTTTCTTTCCGTACACTCACAGGTTTTAATGCAGAAAAGCACCCTGGACGTCCAGAGCACTGAGATGTCTAGTGAAATAATACAGCTGGTATGGAAGAGGAACTCAAGCCATATAGTTAGACTCATTCAAACTCTTTAGTGAAGCAACATTTACAGTAGTTACGATTGCTAAACAATCGCTAAGTATAGACTGTCTAGCTCCATCACCCAATCAAATCTGATGTGTTCTAACTCCGCCAGCAATATTTGTAAGCGTTAGTAATACAGAATGCTGATTGGATAACTACAAGCACGCTGCCTTTCCCCGTAACACCCCCCCATAATGCCGAGTCCCCTCCTCACCTCTGCTAGCGGCCTGTATAACCTGATACATTGTCAATTTCAACACTGTAAATGTAAAACAAAGACAAGAAATGGCATAACACCTTGTATTTTACAAAAACTCTTCCGTGCCAGTCAAACGAGGCTCATTTATAAGCTTCCTTCTTAATTATTAAGATAAATAAAAGGAATATCCATATCCAATGCCAAGAGGACAGGGTCAGCGATGTTCATGACGAGTCTGTACCTAGCAGGTCTGTTTACAACTCATCCCCATCGCGTTATTTGCACTTGACCCGGGCTTCACTCTTCTGACCCTGAGGTCGTGTTACCTGTAGAATGCAGCTTGTTCTTCCACCAGCAATGTCTAGGGAGATGCGCATGTCTCTTCTCAGGCTGGGCATCTGGTTCACCTTCATTGCTTGGTGGGGTTGAGTAGTGAAGTAAGCGGTCTGAGCCTGTTCCTGTTGGACCTTGCAGCTGTGAGCTGGCTGGGTACCCAGTTCTACACCATGATCATTACTCTCCACACTATCTTCCAACAGCAAATGTCTCGATCGTCAGCAGTGTAGCAACACAGGTGCTCATGGTTTAGGAGTTTGGTGCCTTTTCTTAAAATGGACTGGATCTACAGTCTTTGTGATGAGACAGGAGTTTTTTTTATGGGGACTTTAGTTTGGGGTTTCCACAAACTTAGCGGGGGGGCTCTGCTGGTATTGAGGTCAGCCACCTGCACAAGATGTCTTGTGGTGGATGTTTCTCCCATCCAAGCATGATCTGATTTGGCTTAAATCCTGTGATAGGGTGTGGAGTACTTCTGTTGGCTGTTAACAACAGTAGGTACTTGTCCAAGTCCTTCTGGTTCACATCTATGTAACACCTGATCATCTGAAGGAACATTCTATTGAACCGGAGGGAGTGGTACGAGTCTTTAGTTTCTGAAGCAGCTGGTACATCTGTGTAAAATGGTCACTCTCTATGTTCCTGCCTTAGTCCACGTGGATTTTGAGAGAGGAGCCGAATCAAGCAGTGAACTCGAGCACCAACTTCCTGAAGTATGATCTGCTAACTGTTCCAAGCTTGGGAATGCTTCTACCTACCAAAGGAATGGATCAGTTACAACTAATATGTATTTATGTCCCAAGCTTGAGAGTGGAAAGTGATTAACAACATCCAGATATAACAATCCATGGATACTTCAACCTGGTACAGCTGCATGGGAGCCCTTCCTGTTGAACCTAGTAACTTACATGCTTGGCAATGAGGGAACCTGTCTATGAGGAGTTGAATGTCTCCAACCATTCCATGCCAGAAGAAGTGCTTTTCAACACTGCACAGGGTCTTCCCCATTCCTAGATGACAAGACAGAGTTGGGCTGTGATCATAAGCTATTATCTCCTGTGTGAGGTCCTTTGGTACAAACAGCAGGAGCCGAGAGGTACGAGTAGTTCCATTGGCGTCTTCCCACTGATAGTAGAGTAATCCTTCATGACGCTTGAGTTGAGGTCAGCAGAACCAATATTTCCTGACAGCTGCACTCTCTGATGTATCCATACTTCTCTGCAGCTACTTAAAACATGGGTTTTTGCCTCTACTTGTCTTCTAGCTCTTGTTTACTACAGAGTGCCATCCAGCTGGCCCAAAGACAATCCTGCGTTGCTTCAGGTTCCTTTGCTCGGATAGGATGAAATCTGCAGCTGTGGGATCCCATACACCTTTCAGCACACCCTGGACAGTCAGTGGAACAACACTGTCTACCTCACTTTCAGATCACTGTCAATGTACCCTCCGGCATTGGGCAGAGTCACTGCAAGGCGGTGTGTGTGAGTCTTTCCCTGCCAGGCAAACAGCAGTTGCATGAGGACTCTGGTTCTTTCCTTGACAGTGCATCAGTGTTACTGTGCCATCTACCAGGTTGATGTTCAATTTGAAAGTCATACTGCCTCGATTCCTCTAATCACCTAGCTAGTTGTCCTTTTGGATGTTTGAAGTAGAACAGCTAACACAGACTCATGGTCCGTACAGAGGAGAAAACTGTGGCCCACCAAGTAATGCGTGAACTGTGTTGTGAACCTGACTACTGCAAGCAATTCATGTTGTCTTACACAGTAACGCAGTTGGGTGCTCTGGAGGTGGGGACTATCAAACGCAATAACCTTCTCCTCCTTATTCTGTATCTTTGAAAGCACAGCTTTTATGGCACATATGAAGGCATCTGTTTTGAGAATGAATGTCTCTGGAAGTACGGTAGGAGAGCACAGGTAGTGTTGTTAACTAATCCTTCAGCTCATCAAAGAACTTTCTGCTGTTCCTCACTCCAATGGAACTTGATGTCTTTTTTTTTTTAAGTTCATGTAGCAGACTGCATACTTCAGAGAAGGACCTTACAAACCTCTGGTACAAATGACCAAGAAGGCTTACAGTTCCTGGAGACTCTTGGGGGGGGAAGAGCAGCCTCTGACAGCCTGGATTAGCTTGAGGTTCCTTCTAATGCCTTGGCTATCTATGAGATGTCCCAGGAACAAAAGCTCATCCCTTAGGCAATGACACTTGGAGGGCTTGAGCTTTGATCCATATTGCTGCATGGACTCAAATATGAATTCGACATTGTTCGGGCTATCATTGACATCTTTCCCAACGATTATCACATCATCGAGTTAGATGAGGAAGTTTTGCCATTGCAGCCCTCTGAGAACAATCTCCATCACCCACTGAAAAAAACAAAAAAAAAAAGTACTTGGGGTGTTACAGTGTCCGAAAGGCATCCTTGTGTACTCATACAGCCCATGTGACAAAGGCGGTTTTACATTAGTATTGTCAAGTCAATTTATTTAGACAGCATGATTTAAAACAACAAAGAGTTCTTCACATAGTAAAATAATATATAAAACAAAAGAAAAACAAAAAGCAGAACATAACACAGAAAATAAAGCATACGACAATTAATGAGAAAACACAAAAACAAAAGGATTTAGAAACAAACCTCTAATATGCCTCAGAAAACAAGTGGGTCTTTAGCCTGGATTGCTTATTCACATCAACTTGCTAATACGTACACTGCAAATCAACAGTGAGAAAACCGTGTCTCCCTCCAAGGTCTCCAGGCACTCATCTATTTTCGGGAATGCGTCTTTTGGTGTGACCTCATTTCAGCTGCCAATATTCAGTAGATCATCTAACCTCCCAATCTTTCTTGCGGACAAGCACAACTGGAGACGGCCATTCAGAAGTTGAAGGGATGATACTGTAGATCCTCTCAGTTGCTCACGCAGTTGGTCCACACCCTCCACACAAACTCATCCTTATATATGGGCCATTCTTTCAAACGGGATAAAAAGTAAGCCCGGTCATCATTTCACTCAAAGCTGGTGAAGTCCGTCAAGCTACTGCAGCAGGTTCTGGGGCGGAGCACCACTCCCTCCAGAGGGATCTGTCTCTCTGAATGGGGCACATGATTGCGGGTGGGTGGCCATTTTTTGGTGGTGATGGTACAATGAACCCCGGTGGCAAGCCACTAATCCAGGACATACACACAAACACACACACTCACATTATGGGAAATTACAGCACACAAAAGGCACATAAACACATATTTTTGGATGGTTGGGTGAAAGCAGAGTTCAGAGAGAAAACCCAGGGAAACCATTTGACAGGCCCAGGACCCAAACCTTGGGGGCGTAAGGCTGAGTCATCATTATTGCTTGCCCATTTCCTTGGTACTGGCTCATTTAAATGCTTTAATTGTCACATGATACCTTTGTTTACCTGTTTATCATCAGTCCTTTCATAATCACTTATAATCCAATTCAAGCTTGCTGTGAATTTGGAGGATATCCCAGGAATCAGAAGGTGCAAAACTGGAAAATGTTTACTATGGTTATCGTTCCAGTCATTACTGATACATTTATCCTAATTATCATTACTACAAACACCTTTTATTTATGCCATTATTATTAGCATTATATATTTGTATAGATTTTATCTATAATATGCATGAATTTGGATGCAGTATTTTCTGTCAGGCCGTATGAGACTCAGACTTTTTGTAACTTGTGTAACTGTGAGGTCAGCTACAGAGCCTGTGTGTTTGACAACAATCTGAAAAACTGAGCTATCCGAATCTTGAAAAACACAATATAATAAGCATAATATAACAATATGGATCGATTGGTGATGGAGCAGCAACAGAGGAGTAAAAACCTGAACTTAAATTACAACTAATCAGGAAAGACTTCAAACTTATTGGAAGAGGACAATTAAAGTCGATTTTAGTGCAGCTGCTTTTCGCAGCTCACAGTTTTAACTGTATATGCACAGTTGACCATTTCTTAAAGCAATCCCAGATTAGCTGTTTATTCAAACATACGGCAACATAACCACCATTTGGATTTTGGCCATTGTTTTGGGGGTGCTTCTTCAATGTTTGTTTTGCCCAATGTTAAAAATTCCAGTACAGGGACCCGCTTGATGATCACCGTGGATGGATGGATGGATGGATGGATGGATGGATGGATGGATGATGTCTGGATGGATGGATGGATGGATGTATGGATGGATGGATGGATGTATGGATGGATGGATGGATGGATATATGGATGGATGTATGGATGGATGGATATATGGATGGATGGATGGATGGATGGATGGATGTATGGATGGATGGATGGATGTATGGATGGATGATGTCTAGATAGCTCCACTTTATGCACTGACAAGTTCTGCTTCCAAACATCTTCAGTCTAACTACATGTGGAACAAAAATTTAAACTCCGTATTCATGTTAAATGACGTGCCTCATTTAAAGCATCCATCCATCCAGATGCCAACCAGTTTGGGACAGTCAATAACACAGCTGCTCACGCTGGTTGGCCAAAGACACCGATGGCCAATCTAAAAAGATACCAGTGCCACAGATAGCATGCTATAGGATGCACAAGCAAAGGAAGAACGCAGACTCTATTAAAACACGACCGGGAACTGAACCACAGCACTTCCTTGTTAAAAAGACATTTTTTTTTAATTACACAAAGTAATACAAACTCATAATTACATTGTATTTATCAATGCAATAATGAAATCTTGAAGTGAGTTTTTTTTTCTTAATTTAGTTCAGCTCGTGTGGCAGTAACAGTAGACAGACATTAAATAAAGCATTTATCCCACTTATTCACTCTTTTTTTTTTTTTTTTCCTGAAACCCTTTAACACGAACAGACCATCCCGGCCTTTTCACACTTGCGGAAAATGACAGTCAATTTGCTTGTTGTTAATGAAAGAGGCCTTCTCGCCTTGGGAGAGATTTAATAATGAAGTTAATTTTTAAAGGCAAAACTGAGAAAGAAAACGGAAGAACACTTCAATTAAAGGGCTGTGCTCGGAAGGGGTTTTGGGGGGCTGGGAGGGACGAGCTTTGGTGAGCAATGCAGCCTCCAACCTTGTTTACTAAAAAGCCATTAAATTAATGACTAATTCTGCATTTTGTTGGGGCAAAATTGCCGTGTGCACAATGCACCAGAGACAACCTCAGATTTTAATTTAAATAACGGCACAAATAGCAACTGTACCGATGCAGAAAGTCATGCATGATCGTAATAAGTAATTCAAAAGCATGATAATAAATAGATACCACAACACTTTGAGCCACTTGAGATAACAAAGTCCATTTGCATAATTAAAGGAGACTAATCAGAAGGTAATATACTCTGTCATCCGTTATTGAAAGGGATGGGAGGTGTTGCCAACAGTTACATCCTTTCTCCTGGGAGGTCCTTTCATGCGGAGCACAAGGCCCGTTTTTGAAATCTTCCCTTAGAAATGAAAATTAACCTTTGTGTATTCCATCGCTCCATAAATATTAAAAAATCCAAGCATCCCATCTTGGACATACACGTCTTTGCTGCTGGCTGTCTGCTGACTGGGTGGCAAAGCGCATTAACTGCAGGCAGGCAGGCACTGGTTAAACAGAGTTAACTTTGCCAAGAGCTTTTTCGGCCATGATAGTTTTCTTAATGAATCAGCAGAGATGGGGGAAAAATATCAATGAAGCACATCCTATAGGCTCCTTGTAGGAAATTTCTCAATGAGCTGCAGCAGGAGGGGTGGGGTTTAATCATTTCTTTATTTTAACCATTTATTGCCAATTATTTCTCATAATAAAATATAGGCGGTTATTTAAGAGCTACATTTTTGACAACTGTGGACACAAAAAAACACATGCGAAGACACAGAATAAAAGATATTTCATTAATGATCTCTCAAGTGGTGGAGCCTCTACACAGAGGAGATGGCATATTTTCATATTCTGTCACTAATTTTAAACACAGTTTACTGGCATTAAACTCACCAAATTCTGAGTCCTCCACAGAGTCTGTCGTTATAAGCAGGATTTTCTTTTTGTCTGCACTGCTTGGTAATGTAATGATTTCACATCGGTGGGATCTTGTTGTAGATTGCAGATAGGCTAGCTTTCTTTGGGCGTTGGGGGCAAGGCCAGAAACTCTGGTCAAGAAACAGGGGAGGAGCAAAATTACCAGGAAGCGCAAGGAAACGAGCTAAATCAATACCAGAAAAACAAAATCTGAAACGCTATCCAGAGATCCAAAGGCCGAGAGACATGACAGAAACATGGCAACTAAATGCAAATGACCATGCCAGAATACCACATTAGGTCATACAGGAACAGGAAGGAAAATGCCCCATACCTTAAAAGGAGCTGACTGCACTGCGAAGCTCTGATAGGGTAACTGACAAGGCCTCAGAATTCAGGGGGGGGGCGGAGCTGGAGTAAGTGGGCGTGGCCAGCTGGTCTCAGGTGTCACAGACACCTGTTTATTTGAAACTATATCTTTAAATGTTAAAATAGACATTAAAGGCAGTTTCAGATGTTCAACATTTAAAAATTAAATTTTAGTGCCTTCTCTGCCATGCAATTATTTGCTTGAAGTTAGATCCAAACAAAACAGTGTAATCAGTTGATAAGGTAGTGAGTTTAACATGAGTTAGGACATGATAGTGTTCATGATGGTGACAACTCAGGTTCAGAAGGCGGCAAAGCCACCACTTCGCCGGCTTTAAAAAACTGGCTGCTTTTTCACTGTTTTTCCACATTAGGCTACATCCAAATCAATTTTTGAGCAAGCCAGCCATCTTGTTTAGGCATTTGACTTTAAAGCGGGATTTACATTCTTCTTCATTTAATGTCATTTTTTTTTTAAAGCACGTTATGTACATGCATATTTGACTAGTCCCCCAGCAGCTACGTTTTTACCCACAATTCATCAGGCCGGCGTCCATTTTGTAAATAACGTCTCAAAGTTACAGATTCCCACGCCTGCATTTTTAAATGCACATGGCTGTTCAATAATTCTGGCCCTTATTTTATTCAATTTGCCGCTTTTCCTTCGCCCTTTAACTTGACGTGTAACGAGATTGTGACATAGGACGGGAAGTAATAATTCACCTGTATTGAACTGGCCAGATATAATATGAGGAAGGAACAGAATCGATTCTGCACCTTGGCTTGCGACTCAATCGCTTAGAGAAATTAAATGTTAGTTTACTCACCATCTGGTGAATGGGTCCTGCCTGCACCTTCCTGAGGTGAATTTGTTTGCTAACGCGTTATACACGGAGATGAAATAAAACGTTTACGCTGTTTAATGAAAGCTGACACAACACAAACATCTCGACAGCCTTCTGACAGCCTTGTGAAGAAGTTCTTCCACTCTGATCCGCGGGGCACACACACCTTCTGTGTGTCAGTCAGGTTTTTCGCTGCAATTACTTCTTTTCTTTCAGTTGTATTATCTCCACTATTCCTATCACAGCTGTTAATAAATATAAATAAAGTGGTAAATTGGCATGTCAACAGCTTTTGTAAGTCCACCGAAAGTTCCCTCTTTGGATTTGAATGACATTTTTTTCTGTGGGAGGATGTCTCTGGATAATGACATAAAAACACATACACTCACTGACCACGTCATTAGGTAGAACTGTTCCACTGTTTATTAAAGAAAATATCTAATCAGCCAATCACGTGACAGAAACTCAAACCATTTAGGCATGTGGACATAGTCAAGAGGATCTGCTGAAGTTCAAAGCAAGCATCAGCATGGGGAAGACGGGTGATTTAAGGGACTTTGAACGTGGCATGATTATTGGCGGCAGATGGGCTGGTTTGAGTATTTCAGAAACTCCTGATCTACTGGGATTTACAGAGAATGGTCCAAGAAAGAAAAAAAAAACATCCAGTGAACAGAGATCCTCTGGACAAGAATGCCTTGTTGATGGCAGAGGTCAGAGAAGAACGGCCAGACTGGTTCAAGCTGATAGAAAGGCAACAGTAACTCAAATGATCTCTCGATACAAACAAGGTATGCAGAAGAGCATCTCTAAACGCACAACATGTTGAACCTTGAAGAGAACGGGCAACAGCAGCAGAAGACC
>JAACJT020000032.1:9149663-9177801 GCA_009936485.2 Gymnarchus niloticus | reverse complement strand
AGAAATGTTTCAAGCACCTTGTTGAATCTATGACATGAAGAATTAAGGCAGTTCTGAAGGCCAAAGGGGGTCCAACCAGGTACTAGGAAGGTGTACCTAGTGAAATGGCTGGTGAGTGTACATTCCCAGGACTGGAAAGACTATCCATAGCAATAAGAAATATGAGATCATACGAATGAGGTCATCGACTCCAATATTGATGCGTAATGAGACTCGTACACTGGCGTGAATCAGAGGAGCCAAAAATGAAGTTTTAATTTCCTTGCCAATTGCATGAATTTCCAAACATAATGGGAATTGAATACAACCCATCACTTCTGAGGAATGAATGAACAAAAGCTGTGTGTGTGGGACCTGGGGCTGCTGCTGTCCGAGTCTCATTATGATTTGGTGGTTCGGTTCAGGAATGCCTTCTGACTGATCGCCTCTTGGTGGGGGTGGGTCATGGTGGGCTTCATAGCTTCTGAGCCAGGATCTGCTGGATCAAAGCCCCCTGCTAGGTCATGGGTGCAGCTATTTTTGTGGACCTGCTTGGCCTCAAGGAACCTTCACACCTTGTCCACTGTGAAAACATCAGCCAGACCCTGGATCAAACCATTATTACATCATGTTAACATCAGTACCTGACATAGTGATTTGTTTGTGACATTATGTGTTTATGGTGTGAAACTCTACCCTGATGTGCCTCATCAGTCTCCTGATCTTTAGCGTTTGGAAAAAGAGCATGGCTGAAGGACCAGGTTCGAAATCATCAATTAACAAGAGACATCCATCCGACTGGTACTATGGCCTGATCATAGGATTGTTCTTTTGTGACTGATAATTGAAAGCAAGAGGGTCGTTTTACCTGAGGACCACCAAGAGCCAATGAGGTGACAGTATATGATGCTTCTGTTTGGTCTGAATCTTAGCAAGGCGTTTTGTCCAGATGTTTCATTTAAGGAGGTGAAGTTAATCGTTTCTGCGATCAAAAAATGAGATTTTATACGTGCGCAGACACAACAAGTTAATATAGCTGCCCGGTAGACATTACTGAGCAGAGAAACTTGACATAATTCTGTATTAAACTTTACACGAGGAATTCAAGTGGGCCCCGTGGGACTCAAGCCCATACCCTTTCGGGTCAGTTAGCCCTTCGTTCTGTTGCCTCTCCTTGTGACTCATTTGCAGTATGCCATATGGCCAAGGCTATTTTGAAAGGAAGATTACATCTGCTAACATTTTCTGGTACAAGAAGTAAGAAAAGGGGGGGAGAACAGGTTGAAAGCCCACCTCCCCTGGCGGCTGATAGAAGGCTGAGACAGCATATCATATACACAGGCCCTGAGATAAGTGGTAAGAGGCATTAAATGATGTCGGATGGCTTTTTAACTGCCTACTCATTGCTTGGCCACGCTTCCTTACGTGTTCTAGCGTATCCCGGTTGTTGTAAGCAGCTCTGTGAAAAGGAGGCCGTATATAATTGTATGTGTAATGGACATTCACTACGATGGTTGGGTAGCTGTCCAGTATGAGGCAGATAATGAGATGTCAATCACTGACACGTCTGTGTGAACAGCACAGCCACGCAAGATTACAAAGATGAACAATTCACCTGTTGAAGCGTGGCCGGCGTTGATTATGGACCAGGACGTTGCTGTTGTGTTACTGCTGGCTCTTATTTTGGCTTTCAGCTTTTCCAGCTTTGTACTTAAGTCCTTGGGTGTCCTTGGGGGGCAGACGTGACACTTCAGCAAACATGGACATTCAGTTCATGGGAACTGTTTTGTTTTCTGTACACTGTATCATTTATGTGTACACGTCGCAGTCGCTTTCACTGGGAAGCTTCTTTAAGTCAAAAACATAATCTTTCCAGGAACAACAATGCCAATTACTTTTCAGCCAGCTTTGCGAAATTCTGGGGTAGCCGATAAAAGTAAACGTACATGAAGTTTGTTTGACTGTTTTGCTATATTTCTGCAATGCAGAGAACAATTGATTGTTCCAGTAACTACCAAAAAACTGAGGAAATGCTGTGAGGTGAATTTTTAAATACAGTGAGGGGCACCTGTCTTTTTGCTTCATAGACTGTGGGCCTACATAAGTGTGGACCCAGCAGCTTTGCATTTGAGCTAGGAGTGTGACCTTTCAAAGTTTTATTAACATGAGAACAGAGGAAATGATGAGTACACGCAAAACCAAAGAGAAAGTGAAGGAGAACTTCCTTTTGAGAAATCAGGTCAGTGAATCCCCAAATACAGAGCTGAACTGAGCGGGGTCTCCTATCGTAAGGATAAGGGTAGGAAAGACAAGGCAACTGTATCTGTACAGCACATTTTGAACAGAAAGGCAATGCAAAGTGCTTCACAATAGAGTAATGGAAAACAATACACAGAAATTTCAGAAATAATAATGACAAAAATTACATGAGCAATGAGGATGAATTATGATGGGGCCGAAGATAGGGCCATGCAGCAAAGTCAGGAAGCTGGCCAATGACAGCGTTATCAAATTTCACTCATTGTATGGAAAATATTTTGCTGCACAGCTACATGTGTGCCAGGAAAACAGCGTAAGCATTTGTTTATAAAGAGGACATGAAGAGATACATGGGCCAAGCCTTCTGAAAATTACTTGACCTGAAATCCAGAAAGCTGTAATAATTATCTAAAGAATGCAAGATGATTGTGTATTAGCGACGTTCTAAAATAACGTCCATGTATGCGCTGAATTATTTCCTGCCAGACCTTCAGCATTAAAATCAGCTTGTGATTTTAATGGTTCAATTTCGTAACTGCTAGGGCAGAACTCGATCGCTTCATGGGAAACGCTCCGTGATAAAGTGGCAGTGGGTCGGGTGCTGCTCGAATCCGTATCACCGTCCGCAGTCAGTACCGTTTCAGGGTTCCGTAAGGTCACAGGTCAATAATGACCAGCTTGGCCCCTTGGTGACTCTACTGAATCCACTCTATCCTGACATGCCTCGAAGATACTTTTTCACGAGAGTAGTGAGACCATGAGAAAGGAAAATATGTCCATTATGTGGGATGACTCCTACTTTATATATTGCAGTAATGTGTTCCAGTTAGAGTACGGTCAGAATCCTGCGCAAAGAGAGGTCCAATCGACCGTGTATTAATGTGCTCATTATCATTCTTTGTGTCTTCTGTACTTCTGCGGATGTATCCGTGTACGTCTCATAACTGCAGCACGAGGCAGAATTCAAACCAAAATGGATGGACTGTATTGCTGTGAGTAGACTAGACCTTAATTTTAATGTCATTTACAGATGGAAAATTTACCCACATATCAAGTGAAATTGACTCCAGGGAAGACTGTATTTCATAGAGTGGATGCGTACGGGGCTGTATCGTAAGGTAGATTTTATACATTTTTACACTTTAATGATGCCATAATTCAGTGTCTGAAAGCCGCGACATCTTGCTGTGATGTTTTTATTGCTAGCCTAAATGCTTCTCCGCTTCTGTGATTCCTTTGCCAGCTGCTTGTGTAATTTGTCATCTATTTTTTTTTTTGTGTTATATTGACAGGAGTGAGCTTCAGTCATGTCATTGCAAAAACAATAAATTCACAGTAATATTATCAGAGGAATATGGCATCCCCCGCCAAGGGGATCCTGGGATCACCACTCAGTGCTGTTACTCACAGTTCTCCCTCACAATGCAAGGGATTTCGTGGGGGGGGAAAAAAAAAAAAAAGCTTTCACAGGCCTACAGCGAGCACCTTGTGCTTTATCTAGAAGCCCCTATGCTAAATAGCTAATCCCATTTTCAAATTAAATTAACCTGTCTTTGAGCTAGCTCCAGGAGAGGCTTACTTCCTCTTTCCCAGCCAAAGGTTCTCTAAGTGTTACTTCTTTCCTGAATAATAGGATAATAGACCTAAATTATGCCAGTAATATTTCTGGACAAAGCTATAGTCTTTTGATAATCATGTAAAGCTAGGCTGCTTGGTATAAAATGAGGTGGGTACAATTTTGGATTATAAGCCTTTTGAAGGTTGGAGGTTTGCACACACTTCCGGATGGTGTCAGGTTTGTTGTTGGTGATCACAAAATGGCTGAAATCCTCTTGAAATTGGCTATTTGAGGTTATGTACCAGGCTGACTGGATTGTTTTTGCGTGCTCCAGCCATTCAACAAAGTAGCACAGTCCATTAATAAGTGTGTTAGTCCATCTAACAAACATTATTAATCAATAATTAGTTAGCTGTTTAAATGTTCGATATGTCGAGTCAAGGCTGCTATTGTCTGACTGTTACAAACTTGGGTTAGACGTTGATTTTGGTTATTACATAGCCGTTGAGCGAAAATCCAAGGAACATGTAATTAGCTAGTAACTAGCATTTCCTGCAAGGGATTAACATAAATTCAACAGTAATTACTGTTCAATATAAAACGTAATCAAGAATCGCTCTTTTCCATCATGTTGTTTTTGGTGGAAATAGCTTCTATATAATAACATTTTGTATGAGAACCTAAGAGAAATACTGCCCACTTAAAATCTAGAAAAAAAAAACGCTCATGTCTGTAGAGTGGGCTTCGTCACGCCGGTGATTTTTCTCCACGCTTCCAAATGCTGCAGTGTTGCCTGTGATCTGCCATTACCTGGATTTTAATTTTCAGAAACTGAGGCAGAAGATTATATACTTTCAGTGGAGATGAGAATAGACTGTACCCAGAGACGGTGTTACCTGCAATATGAACTACACCAGACTGGCTTCCAATGTTTAATATCAGGACGAGACGTGACGCAATACAGACACATGTGCAATGCACATAAGTATTCGGGAGGCATACCTAAGCTGCTTCCTTTTCATAACCAAAATGCCATTGTAAAGTAAATATTTTTTAACTAATTTAAAACACTCGCTCTGTAACAAACTTTCCTGATTCCAGTCCTCTTCTCTGGGGTCCTTCACTCTGCAGCAAAGCATGGGGCTACACTGTCATTCCAGGATCTACAAGCCAGGTAGGTGAACATTTAAAATGACCGTTAGTTCCTGCAGAAATAGACAGGGGTATCACATGATCACACGTAAAGACGACCTGTGCGTGTGTTCTGCTGTACATGTGTATTTCTTGGCTTTTGAGATCAGGCTCGCTTCTTCTCGTTATGGACATCTACAGTGCACATCTCTGTGCCTCAAGGCCTTCTCCATACCTCCAGCATGTCTGCCCAAGCAGTCATAAGTTATTCTCCAGTTTCCTCATCAATCAGCCCCTTTGTGGAGCACGGGGTGAGAGATGCCAAAGAAATTCACCCTTCATATCTCAGTTTTTGTCTTTCAGCCAGTGACTTGGTCTTTCCCGCCCCATTTTGTGCAAACTTTGAGCAGTCAGCGTGAATAAGGGGCGTTAAATTGTTCTGTCTGAAACAGTTCACCTCAGTATTCCTGGTAGCTGCAGGTAAACGTCTCATCAAAACATCTGTCAGTTTTTGATAGCCATTTATCGAATTTAATTTTTGGGAAAGAATGAAAGATCCTTTAAAAAGATGGAACGCGTCAACGAAATAATCCCATGATGAAACTCTGGGGTTTTCTAATGTTTAACCTTACAAGAAATGTTGGCTGAATATTTATGAAATATATACACTGAGCTGTGATGAGCCAGGAGTCCATTCCAGGAAGCACAGGGCACGAGGCAGGGGTCAGACTGGCAAGATGCCAGTCCATTACCGAGGACACCTTAGGTGACAAATATCATGCTGACTTGTACAGTTTCCAGAATGTCTTTGAACTAAAGATGTCCATGGGTGAAAAGGATTGTCATTGATAGCCACTGGCCTGAAAATGTAACGTTAACAATCTAAATAAATTGAGATACTTGTCAATAGTATATGGAGTCTATTGATGATCTTTGATGGAATGCTTATGCATTACCTACACATACTTTGCAATTTTACCACCTTGAAATATCACAGTATCTGAAAATTCCACTTGCAAAATAAATTTTACAAGCGTGCACATCCATCCATCCATCCATCCATCCATCCATCCATCCATCCATCCATCCATCCATCAAATTTATTATAGTACATTCCAAGAAATTTGGCAGTTTGAGTAATTCCTGCTAATTTCATACATGTGAATTGTAACTGAATGTTTTTCTGAGAACATCCTGAGCCTAAATAAGGTCCTCTGGGTTCCACATTTTAGCTTCTTCAGTTAGACGGATTCAGTTTAGCAGAAACTCTAAATTTAGGAGACGGTATTTTACACATGCTGTAGTCCAGTTCATGAAAAGCTGGAATACTGTTTTTCTCCTACCCTTCAGGAGATTTTGTGTATTCATTGGTGGGCTTCATGTTACGTCACAAATAAAAAAATATATATATATATGTCCCAGAACCAGAATATTCACGTTAAGGTGCCAGGTGGTAGCTAGGAGAGGGATCTTGGGGAGGTCAGAAACAACATGGGCAGCAGTACCAGTAATTAATGAGTCATGTCGGCACCAGGCCGTTAACCACAGCTACGGTCTATGGCTCACCTTGCACATATGAACGACTGTCGATCTTTCTAAATGGGCCATGCATCCAAATCATTTTATAGCAATGTAGTGCTCCAGACCTACTGTAAATAAGCCCCTCCCCCCAGCAGTGTAAGGGCAAGGTTCAGGCAATGTGGTTAATCGTCATGGGAATGTTTGTAATGATCATCCGAATATGTGAACAGGAAGAGCTCTGTGTGAAGAGTCAGGCAATCTGCTGCTCCGAATCATACGCCTTCGGGGTTACGCTTATCTAATATCAGTAGCAGCTGAAGAAATTCACAGGATCCGGCCAATTATGATGACAGGCTTCCATCCGACCGCGTCGGTACTTTCTGGAAGCCTCTGGAAGGTTTGTTTGTTTGTTTGTGTGTGTGTGTGCGTTTCTGTGCGTGCTTGTTTGAAGGGGCAGCGTTCAGCATTTACGTAGAAGGGTATTGTATCGACCTCATTCTGTCGGGCCTGCCATGATGGGACAAGTCACTCAGCTAGTGTCGAAAGCCGGAGTCATTAGTCATTCTTAATTTCCCATTAGACAAGAATGCGAGACGGCTCTGTGTTTCCCTGCTCAGGTAACGCGTTAATTAGCTCCGGTGCTGGCGTTGCGTCGCATCTTTATGTGCATGACACATCGGCGTAAGAACAGATGGTAACGTTAGAGGCTTAATAAGGCCGGCAGGTTCCGATTGGGTGCGGGAGGGGCATGGGGTAAGAGCAGGGCCGTGGGCGAGGACAGAAATGCATCGTGGCAGCATTCCCAATAAAAAGGGGCCGTGTTCTGCGCCCTCCGCGGCACCCAGTCCAGCTGATACCCAAGACGGACATGGGAGGGCGAGCTACATGCCGTCGCATCGTTTCTGCGAGCGTGAGGAGATAATAATAACGACGCCGCGATTCTCACCACGTTCGACATTCAGGCAGAGGCCCAACACGCCCCTTAACAAATTCGGCATAATGAAAACAAGGGAAGAGACACTAATGATTAATTATGGAGCAGAAACCCAATGTCCCTCTTTCTTTCTATGGCAGTGACAGATTACCGTTGAATCTTACTGACTGATTGGCTAACGAAATTATGCAAAGTTCCCTTTGCATCCATGAATCACATTTCTGCTGTTATTACCTTTTTTTCTTCTTATTTTTTTTCTCCCTTGTTAACAGTAAGACGGTAACAGGTAGAGGTCGCAAAGGTAAACAGGAAGATGTGTCGTTAACTGTTTTCCGCGGCGGCTTCCTCTCCCGTGACTCCCCACTTGTCTCCTTTGGGGTGGTGGTGGAATTGATGATACAAAAAAAAATTCGGGGTCTCGGTTACAGTTTCCCTATAACGACAACAGAAATTGCCGTTCGGTCACTCAGCCCTCACGGCCAGGACGCGAGTTTAGAACCATGCATACTGTTTGCGTGAATCTCTGCCAAATCTGTGGGCTAAGATATAAAGGACTCATTTTGCTGGGGTGCCTTAATATAAACCTGCATTTGTGATGGCCTTAACCTTCCATAAGTCACGCCTTCAGCTGCAAATGCATATTTGCAATATGAAGCGATTACAGAAAGTATTGCATTTTTTTTTTATCCAAAGGTATGAATAATTGCCTTAAACAAAACGATAGTATTTGGGTGCTTTGACCAGAACGAAGGAAACAAAAGCAATTTATTGTCTACGACAGGAGGCTGGGAAGAAGCCGGAAGACCGTGAGACGTACAGTAGAACAGAAACATTTTCTGGGCAACCTGAGAGAGTGAGTTTATAAACATGATTAGATAAACATGATTACTCAGAATGTGCTGGCTAATCCACCCGACTGACTGTCTTCCTGCATAAATGCCTTCTGGCACCTTCCAGGCAGTCGGGACCTTGGCGAGGCGTACTCCTGCGTTTCCTGGGCTTTGTCCTGTCATGCTAACTGGAGCATCAAGAGCTTTGTTGGCACCTAAAAGTAGGTCACTGGAGATAAGAATACTGTCGTGCCATTTAATTAAGTCTAGTCCCTGGTGAATTTACTGCCAGGTGATGGGTCTCCTGCTGGTGAATGTTTTTAACAATGTTCTCCGGTGCACGACCACCTTTCTGCATGACCCGGTCGTACTGTTGGGTCTGTGGCATCCAAGTGTCCCGCTGTTTGTGTGCCCCCAGCCAGAGGGACACTGATGTCCAGAAGCTGGTCAGTGAAAGCTGGAGAACCCCCCCCCACTCTGTGGATCACCTTGGCATTTACTTCTATGCTGGTAAACTGATGCCAAAAAAGCAGATTAACTTCTGTCACTGTATGTCCTTTCCTGTGAAATCCTTGGTTTTCAATTGTCACTGAATTGGTATAATTTCTGGTATAAACTTCTTACAACCTTGCTTACTTACTCTCCATCCTATTTGTGAATGCTACCCTAAAAGTTTCTGCGCTTGACTAATGAATGCTCTTCTTTTAGATGGAGATCGCATGACGATCCTGCCTTTGCCTGTAGATCCTCTTGCCATGTGGGACTCCTTGTACAAGTTGCTGGACCGTTCAGTCACGTTCAGGTCCACAAAACACTCGGCATTTGGCGAATCAGAGCTTCAGTAACTTGGTTCAACGGCGCATAATACTAAACTCAGGGGTGTCACAGCATGCTTAAATTGCATTTGGCTTCTTTCAGTGCACGTGCTGCCTTTTTTTTTATCGTACTCCTACCTTATACTGCTGTACTGAATTGTACACCGCGTAATATCTGCTCTGGGGGGCTGGTGAACAGGAGCTGAGCATGGCAGGGAGGATTTAGAACTTTCTTTGGCAACAGGAGTGGAGTTTTAACAAAAATACTGGGGAGGGATCAAAAATAAAAGTCAGCCATTTTAGCTTCAGTACAAAGACCAACAGGAATGAACAAGAGGGGAACAAAATGCGCATTGGGCCTGTGGAAGAGCTATACCGGGAATGAAGGGACCCACTTGACTTGACTTGACTTGACAGGGTCTGGATGTGTGTTAGGGAGCTGAGAAAACAGGCTGAAAGAATGGCCTCAGAGCTCCTTTTCTCCCAGCTCTGGGATACTCATGTCCTCCCCATGTTAATTAAATGATAGTTAAAGTCTGTGAGAAAGGCGATACCAGTCCGTGCAGCTACAAGATGGAGAAGCAGCAATAAACGTGTTAATGACCTCACAGGAGGAAGAGATGAATTTCTGCCAGTACAAGATTGTGTGTTGCCGGAAATACCCATGGGAGTTCTTGGAAACTGACAGATGTACTGAGTGTAAAGGTGCCTGGTACCCCAGCTGGAAGCTGCTGACCAACTGGCCTGCCCTTCGGCTTCTGCAGCGCACCTAACAGGACAACTTGCAGGCTTCAGCTGTCCCCTGGGGGCTCAGCCCCCATCCTGGCTGCTCGTCTTTGTATATCTGAGGGCTGCAGTTGGGCCAGCTTTATGGGGGAGGATTCTCGTGCTGAAGTTCCACACACACATTGGTCAGTTTGAAGAAAGGGGACTGTGGACACACCTTCATCACAAAACTGCCTGTTGACAGGGCACTTCCAGGAAGGGGTAGGGCTCATAGCTGAGGATTCTGGTTGCTGAATGGTCCAGGCTGTGTTACTGGCACAGTGTCACGTCTAGTGGCTCACTCATTCTTGATGTAAAGGAACACTCCAGCGGGTGTTTTTGTTCATGACAGTAAGACGATGTTTTTATTTCCTTCCGCAGCCATACCATGAAAATCACAAAGAAACATGGTAATGGAGGAATGTGGAAAGTCAGGCCTGAGATTAACTTTACCTTTTATCAAGGATGAGTCGCGTCCATTGCTTGTTTCCCTTAAGGTCACAGTAGCGTCAAAAATCCAGAGAAGCCCTCATTTTATGAATAAAAATGTGAGACGCACATTCCGTTTCTAATTAGACCGACAGTCTTCACAGCAGCGGGGGGATCTTGCAGGAGCGTGGAGTGGCGGCTCTTGTTAATTACACTGCTGTCCACTCACATTTTAGTCCTCATTAATCTGAGAGCCTGCTGTCATCTTCCACGCCTGATGGGAATGAACGTAAATACCACGCACGGCGTTCCGGTGAGGAGAGGACGATCACGGTGGCGTCTGCAGACAAAACGTGGAAGGGAATCATTCTCTGGTAGAGAACTGTGGAGAAGAGAGAGTGATGCCGGAAGAGATGTTTTTGGTAGCAGACGGTCTGTCCGGCCGGAGCAAAGGCTGTGTGAAATCACACCTCCTGTCTGTCCAACTCTGAGGACATAGTTTGTCATAGGCCAGTCATGTGACTCATGTCCACAATCTCCTGCGTGAAAGCAGTATAGTCATGTCGAGCAAACACACAAGCAGTAGTATTTGCGTCGCTCTCTAATTAGGTTAGTTTTAACTTAACTGTTGTAGTAATTTGGCACACAGAGAACTCATTTTTTGAGGCTACTTAGAAATGTGTTGCTGCCAAGTCTGACAGCATTAGAAATGGCATCACTTGGTCAACTCTGGCTGTTCTGTATGTGACCCTAATCCCAAGACGGACTATACGTACAATGAACTTAACTGTATGAGAATCAGATTGAGATGTACCCCCACATTTATCTGTTTCATACGCTTGACAACAGAAAAAAAAAAAAAAACAGGATCTCACTGTGTCCACAGCTGAGGGGGCGGTCCTATCGCTTAGGCTCATTAATCTACTCCCATATCAGATGTGATCCATCTTCCTCGCCATCTATGAGATACCGTCACAGATCAATCTGCTCGATGCCCACGGCGAGAGGCTTATTCACTATCCTCTTGGCCCGTCCCTGCACACTGCTGAGGAGGCCTAGGTATCATCTTGCCGGAGCCCGGGGGGAGCGGGTTTGAGAGGAGGGGGCAGGCTCGGACCCGATGCCTGCCGTGCTTTGGCCCTGACATCTAATTTAAAGGTGTCTGCCGGCACGGACAAGACAAGAAGCCAGGCTGTCACACCGGTCCGGAGGGGAGCAAGATCTGTCCTTTACTCATCGAATGTTGGGCAAATAACTCCTGGAATGATTGAGAGGCTTCGTCTAGGTGGGACAGCGACCCCCCCCCCCCAGCCAATACCGACTGCCTCTTTTCAAAGCTTGAGCACACAAGGACAACGCTGGGAACTTTCTTGGGAAGGCGGAAGGCCGTCTGAAGTTTTCTGACAGTTCGGAATTACTTAACACCGTTGTCTCCCCGGAGCATCCACATGCAGCAGACAACGCTGTCATCAATTGGGCGGACTTCATGTCCCCTTGCACGCCTGTCCCTCGCAAGCTGCAGGACCTCGTGTGGTGACAAAAGCCTCATTATGTATTTTAAGTGAGATCTTTACTGGGTCGCCCTCGTAAATCCTTGAGCCCGCCGTCTCACTCCGCCCTCTAGATCTGACCCTCGTTGAATTTTCTCACTGCATGTTGGCGATGAAAAAAGGAGAACTGGCTGCTCGTGGGAACGCCGGGCACATGGGAGACATTAATAGCCATTGAATTAAAAAGGAATTAACATCAGTCTTTCATTGCTCAGAAAGACATGCAGTTTGTCTCAGCAAGCAATTAAGGCAGATATTTTTAAGAAGAAGAAGACATGGGAAATCTTTCTCTGTTTTGGTGACAAATAGCCAGTTTTATTTAAATCATCTTTAATTTTAATTAATAGAAAATCTATTTCATAACCAATACCCGGAGGAGGTGGCTGGGGAGGGGGATAGGTCAGTTTCGACTGCTGCCCTGTGACCCAGATAAGCGGTGGAAATGGATGGATGGATGGATGGATGGGTGAATATTTAGGTATATGAGGAAAAAAAGAAGCATACTGAGCAAGTTCAGATGGAGCCAAAGTTTGGTAACCTCTTCTTTTCCCTTCATATGAATTAAGACAAATATATCTCAATATGTTCTGGGTTTTTGTTTTGTGTAATTTTTCTCTGCTGATGTCCACATTTCTATCCCATTTAGAGATACTTCCTGTGTATTAACAGCAATTACACCATCTTTTGAAGTCATATTGGGGAGTGTTTGGTCATGGTAGGGTAAATGTCACAGCCTCATTGCACCGTTCAGCACAAGTCCTTGAAATGCAGTGCTGGCAGATGAATAAGGTGATGTGGCATCACGTGACATCAGCACTTCTCGAACCCAGGTGGACTCCCCAGAGATGGGTAGGAGTGCCATTGCTCCCGTATGTACCTCTTACTGTAGCTTGCAGTGCCTCTCTCCGCGCGACCATCTGCTAACGTGCCGTGTTTACATGTGTGGACAGGACGAGCCCATGTGTCTGCCTCGTTGAATTCTGTTGGCTCGGGACTGTGTTCCGAGGCCTCGACGTGCCTACTGGGAAATTGTTCTTCTGAATCTTGATGCTGTATTTTCCTGGATGCCGCTTAAATCATCACGACGGCAGTCAGTATTGTGGCTGGGGCCCCCTTTTCCTCAGTTTGTCTCGACAGAACGATTCCGGCTCACAGGTGCTTTGCCTTTAGCGATTGACTTGTTTTCCTACCCTGCGGCCAAACGAATTAGATATTTCCGCTCTACTGTGTAGTCTGACATCGCTAAATGACCCTGAATTGTCACTAAATTGTGTCATGGCACCGCATGGATTTCCAAAGTCTCTTCCTGGTTGCCTGCAGGACTGAACTACAGCAAGGCTCATTCTCGTGATTTAATCAGTCCCTGTCGCTGCTAACAGAAAGCATACAACTCCGCAATAAGAACTTCTGGTATTCGCTTTTTTAAATGTTCCGATTCCTGTTGCATTTGACCAAAATGCTATGCAAGAATGTCCTCAGTTGGAGTAGCTGACGGAACCACGTGGGGGTGCGCCACTGGATGGGGAATCGTGGTGACGGCATCCAAAACTGCACAAAACCAGACAAAAAGAAACTGTAAGAAGACATGTTGGATGGCGTGGGTACAAAGATACCTAACTTGGGTGGGAGAGGGGCCAGGTAAAGGCATGAGGTTACCCGGCGGGGCAAAGCACTGCACACCGATTTAGGAGGTACTGATGGATTGAACCACATTGAAAACCCCTGCCACACCTTCTCACAGTAACCTTGCCCCCTGCTTCCCACATCCTGTGACGAAACCACGAGATCTAACACGCTAACAGAGAAAGATACTGTTGCGGATCCTCGTTACACCCACTCAGTCTGTGCCAGTGGATGGGGAAATGGATAATGATGGCATACAGAAACTTCCTAAACAGCCTGAAATTGGCTAACCCCAGGATTCACGCACTGTCGCGTTGTGGGTTCGATCATTAGCGGTTAATGTGCTAGCATCCCTGGGTCTGCATTTAAATCCTCGCTCGCTGGATCAGCAGCTCTGCAGTTCACTGCACTGAGATCACATGACAAGCAGTCAGAGGAACCTCGAACCCAGACTGACTTTATAGGATCTTACTGTGAGAGGCGCAGAAAGTGCTAGGTTCACACAACTGCAAGAAGAAAAGCCGTCCAACTGTAAAGACCTACACCAAAGTTTTTCGCTGATACCCGGCTTTAGTAAGGGCTTGCAGTTCTACCCATGGGCCTTAATGTGTAATAATAATAATAGTAATAATAAAAATAATAGAATGTTTAGGTTAGAGAAGAAAATATATGAAATATCTTAGTATTATATATTAATCAATCATATGGGTGACTGAAAGTACAGTACATCGGAACAAAGAACTTCAAATGAATGGCTTCATTAATATAAGCGGAATGAAACATAATGTTTTTCTGTAAAATATATAGATGGATTAAATGCTCTCAGACGGCATCATCTACTAACAGCTGAATCTGTAACCTGATCCACTGGAAACTCCGGTTTAAAATCAGACAAGGCCGTCGGACCGTCGGGTTGACTGGGGGATGGCAGTGGAGGGAAATTTCTTCCGTAGTCTCAGTCAAGGCGAATAGGAGACGTCGCAAGTGAGCTGCGCTCCTCTAATGTCTCAGGGCTGTTTGGCACTGGGGTCATGGAAACAGAGGCAAAAACAGCACAGGCGTGATTTAGCTTTTAATTATTTTGATAAATACCCCTTTACGTTCAAACCTGAGGCACGGAGCTCAACAAATGGACTCGTAACTTTTACTAAAAGTTTCTCCTTTCTGGCTAATTTATGCCACGCTAATCCCCTCAGGGATCTTCTCTTCTTCTTTAATTTTAGTCATCCTTTTTAATCAATTTTCTTTTATCTCAAAGAAGTTACTCTAGTTCGTCTACATCTTATTTCATTCTCAGCAAGATTGTGTGGGACATTAATTATTCAATAGAAACAGAGCCATAAAATATGTTAATATTGATTATACATTCAAATCACCTAAGAAGATTATATTTTAATATATCGGTGTGAATGGGAAGTATTATGGAGGGATGGGGAGAAAGTGAAACAGATTTGTAACCACAATGCTTGGGGTGCTGCCTTGCATTTTTAATTTTGGAAGACGTTAGGAAATCAAAACTTATGATTATTCAAGTCAGTGCTGGAGGAGGTGGGGTGAAACGGGCAAATCTTTGTGTGCGTGTGTGTATTTGCATGCATGCTTTGGGGTGGGGGCCATGAAATTAAGATCTTTATTTACTTGATTCTGGGTCTTTCTGCATCCTCCTTCGAGCTGCCGATGGAGAACTCATTGGTAGGCCTACCAAACCTGTGACTTTCGATCATTCTTGGGTTAACCAGGAATGCTCAGAGGCCGATGGCGTCTATCTGAGGGTGTCCGTGTGTCACTTCCTCTTACGGGGCTGATCTGTCACCAGTGCAGACACCCACTGCGGGGGCCAGCACAGGGTCTTAAAAACAGATATGCTCTGAGAGCCATTTCAGCTCTTTGTCATGGCCTGCTCAGCGTATTTATTTAGCTATTTTTCATTTATTTATCGTAACATATGCTTGCCCAGCAGCAATCAATCCAAATTCATGAATTTAAAATCCTCATCTGACGTCCCCTATGACTCGATTCCTAATCGGACTGCCAAGGCTCCCTAAATCCTGAAGTGACCCCCACGAAGGAATAAATATTTCAGAATACTCATTACCCACTTGAATGGGGGGAAGCTCTTCACTTCACTCTTGTCCTTTTACGCCGCAACGCCCATTCTGCCTCGTCAGACTGTCAAGGAGCTGCTCCTGTGATTACAATCGTTGGAAACAGCAGGGTGTTAAGCACAGCTGGGCGTCGGCCCTGATTGAAAGAGGCTGGCCTTTTCTGTGGAGAGTTTACAGTGGGAGCTGCCATATTTGGCAACTACTGATTAATTTGCTGTGATAAAATGCTTAATTAGCCCATACAAAATCTTTGTTTCCTATGCACAACCCCCCCCTCATTTTTCTCTGTCCATCATTGATCCCCCCTCAGTGTTCCACACCTGGACCCTCCCACCCCTTCTCCTCCCCTGCCAGCAACAACATCCCCACCAGCAGTGGATTCTGGGATGTCTGATGTTCTGCATGTCTTTCACCGATTGGCAGCTCCACTTGTGGGTTGTTGCTTTGAGCTTGGGTTGGGGTGGAGGAGTTGGAGTACAGGGTTGGGTTATCTCTGCTGCCAGCACTCCACCCCCCTCCACCCTCAGACAAGCACTCTGTCTTATATTTCAAAGAATGGTGCGTTTTCTTTCTTGGGAATGACGTAAGCCATGACCAACAGAAGTGCATGCTCTGCAGTGTGACTTAGCTGTGGCCTGTCCCTTCGAATGCCGTGAATGGAAAATCAATCAATCAATCAATCAATCAACCAACCCATCCATTCATCCATCCAGGCCATGAAGAGGGACAACATTTAGCTTTTTGACCTTTCACTTTTGGTATGAAAGTCACCTACAGATGTATCGCTTTGTAATTAAAAGAGTATGTTTCGTGTTTTGAGAGAAAAGGCTATAGTTATGTCTGGAAATGCATAGAACACAGAATTACAGATGATAACATTTTTGGTTTCACTCTTTGAGTTAGATACTCTTTGGAAGCAATTTAAATGTTGCCATCATGACCTCCAATTTTTTAAAAAAATATAAGGAGTGATTTTTCACTGGAAAAGACTAGTTTTTATCATCTATTGTATTATACGGGGATAGTTTAATTTGAATACGAATGAGATCCTTCCATCAGGTAGTTTACACCCCCTCTTACAGCAGCAACAAAACATTTCAATAATTAATTTTTCCTTTCTTTCAAGTTTTCAGATCCATTTTGTGTGAGTTTTTGTGCCCTGAGTGTTAATATTCCACGTTATGTAAGGTAAAGGTTGTTCCAGTCATTTGACACAGCTGTCACACATCTGGTGAGCAGTGTCTCTCCAGGGATGTGGTGTAGTGTTCTGTATCGCTAACGTAACAGAAGACACACACAGCTGGGCTCTCTCGCGGTCATTCGGCCGATTTGAAGCTGATGGGTCATTCGGAGGGTCACCGATGTCAAGTGAGGATGTCAGAGAATGAGACCTGGTCAGGATCATGGGCCTGCAGAGATGACAGGGCCCTTTCTCCTAGGCTGTGAGCTTATCCTGCTTCAAAGGTCAGCCATCCACTGATCTCCTAGCGATCTGCAACATCCCATCATCGTGATGAAGATCCACAGGATGGTCAGTGATGGACTGACAGATGTTTTCCGGGGTAGTACTGAGTATTTGAGTCATGAGACAGAGTTCTGCTCAGCATCTTTTAGTCTCTTTGTCATTATTACCTACCTTCACTCATCTATTTACTAGAAATCTTTTATCCAGTCAGTGACACCGTGGACCCGTCACAGGAAGGACTGAGAGTAAGAACATCAGGACAGAACATCAATCAATTGTACGTCTGCCTCAGGAACAAGTGCCCAGTCAAAGCCAAAGCTAGAAATATTTATTTGTCTTTTATTTATTTGTCATATCCATAATTACTCAAGCGATTGTAGTTAACCGTATACAGTTGAGGGATAGCGTCTTAATTTGGTGTCTGATTCTTGAACCATTTTGACAGCTGTGACTTGATTCTAACGGAAGAATACCATTTATGAAATTTGAAACTCAGTACTGAAGCAAGTCTACAAACAATTCAGGGAGAAAAGGAAGGCAAAAAAATGATATAAACATTTTGGGTGGTTTCTCAACTGGGGGAAAAGCTGCGTTATGTTCCGGTGTGCAGATATATACTGTAGCTTAACCAGATAATCCAAGTGGAACTGAATACTGTAAATTGACTAAAGTTTTCATGCATTATACTACATCAGAAGTCACAAAATCGAATTGCATTCTATTGGTTGAGTCTGTCTCGTGTATGCAGATATCTTAAAATCTGATTAAGTCAGGGAATCAGCTAAATTAACAGCTAAGCATTTCAGCCATTACACAGAAGGGGTACATATACTGTACATCAATTAACTTACTTAATTTCGTTGTACTCGTTACAATGACAATAAAGATATTCTGATTCTGATCTATTGTGAATGCACCTTTCTTGTGTTTCATTGCATTTTCTGTGAAGGAGCTACAGTTTATCATAACTGTTTAAATTAAGTAGAGTCTCTATTTCATACTTCACAGCTCACTCTGCATCGTTATTTATATCAAAGGAGAGACAATAGTGTATCATCCAGCATTTATTACTTTCTAAACTATCTGTGGTGTGTCCGATGTCGTTCATTTTTCGGACTGATTTATTTATTGATCAGACACACGTGTCTGATGTCGGTTTTCGAGCGAAGGGAGTTTGTTTGATTCGCTGTGCGGTTCTTAATAAGATTAAGATTGGGAGTCCCATGCATATATCAGCCCAGGAACGAAATTACCCGCACGCCGACCAGAGCTGCGGCTCGGTTCCCATAAGCGGACCCTTCGGGTGCTTCAGCGGGGCTCCGCGACTTTGGTATCGCCACGTCCCAGCGGGCCGCCGACTGCAGAGGGCGGCTTCCACTAACACTTTGTCATAATAAGCGCTGTCATGGCGGACGGCTGCCTGTTGTAATGAATAATCATAGCCCAGCAAATACAAGCTGCAGGCAAACAATAAACAGGTGCACTTTATGAATTATGCATGCGGAGGAAACCGCCAGCGTCTTCTGTTCAAAGGGAATGATGGACACTGGGTGTGTCAGCCGTACTGAGTGTGAGAATGGGGGCAGTGCAGATGGGAAGCAGCTTAATAGCTTAGTGGTTAACCGTGTGACCGGAAGGTTATTGGTTCAAATTTCACACAAAGAACTCCTTAATGAGGGAATGGAAACATACTGGATAAAAGCCCTTCCCTGCAGATGGGCATGGTGCTTATTTAAATAATTCTCATGGACCTTTGCCAAAAGGATTCGGCAATCGTAAAACAGGAAGTCGCGAGGGTGTACTTCCTGTTGCTACGGTTGCCGCCAAATGAGAGGCTGATACCGCCCCTGGCAAGAAAGCAGCGATTAATGATAATGATGGTTAATATTAAACTGACATAGCACCCACATTCTTCTAAAAGCATTTTCACGTCTTTGAGTTTCACATTTTGTCCACACAGAAGTAATTTCAAAGAAATTGCACCTTGCTCAAGGCTAGCGTTAGCTCCCACCGAGCTTTTGTTTGGACAAATCCTCATCCTTTTTCACCTCTGCAGTCTCCCTATGTGCTTCCAGAGCAGTTCACTCAGAGCGGGCGACCTCTCCCCAGCAGTTTGTGTGCAGAGGACCGGCATCTGAGGTCGTATAAACTGTAAAATCATTCCAGACGTGATCTGAAAGCATGCTGTTTGTTTACCGTCCTGCTACACTCCACTTTCCGTGAAGAGAGGGTCTCTCTGGGCTAGTAGGCTTGCACGCTAAGTGAGCTTGGAGGTATTACTGCCACGGTGTCTTTAATTAAAGGGAAGGGTTTTTTTCCCCCCCGAGTCCTTTCTATCCTTCATTGCAGGGGACGCAGTGGCGGTAGGGAAGGTGGGACGATGGCTGTGAAGTGTGACTCCCAGATCTGTGGCTTCACACTCCGCTGGCGGTATGCTGGCAGGCACGCGGCCCCGCAGGGAGAGCAGCGGTGAGGGGGGTCACAGTACCTCCAGAAGTGATGGACGGCCAGCGGCCTGGCTGCTGGTGGCGGGGGACCAAGATCTGTCTTTCTGGTGGCGCCTGAACACCATCGCTCTCTGTGAGTTGTTTTTAAAGGGCCAGTGTCCCTGGCTCCCTTGCTGTCTCAGAGGTTAGGCATGCTCCTTTTGCATCTTCTGACACTGGGACCAAGTCTGATGACAGAAACATTATGCAAACTGGATACTCCAGCAAGGCGAGCTTCTGGGAGTGAACCGGGTTCCACGCACCACCCTTTCACTGTTTTCATCCTCACTTCTCGGCTGGTATGGTCTCTCGGTGGGCAGCACCAACCCTCCAGGACTGGGGGGTTTGAATTCTACCCCTACTCTGTTCGTGCGAAGCTGGCATGTTGGGCTGGTTCCTCAGTCCTCCTAGATACATGTATGAAGTTGGACAGAGTATGCCATATGACCTATACTGTGCGTCAGTGTGTGCCCTTCCAGTGTGTCCTCTATTTCACGAAATGTGCTCCAGGCTCACCGTGAACCTGTGTAAAATAAGCAGTCGGAAGATCGATGGCTGAATGGATCTCCTCATCGGTTCGCTTATGGCAAAATAGGCCTTAATAATTAGAAGACTCAGAAAAGATTTCTGCAAGTAGTTTCCATTTGTGCATGGGCATAACACCTCCAACTGTCACTGAGCACACCTTGAAATGTTTTCTACAGATATTTATGAGAAGCGCAGTTCTGCATTGTGACCCGGCACAAAGTTCTATTACAATGTATATATGATTCTCAGAAGAGAACTGTCCTTGTGTATAAAATAGTATGGCAACTAGAACTACAAAAACAAGGTGTTGTCCTGGTTCCCATCACAGCTGCCCTTGGTATAATCTTCTCTCTTATTTTCAGTTTCTTTCCGATATCCCTTCCTTATCTTGAAGTCCCCCTACTCAATCGCAGGTTCATTGTATTTATATTTTTCCACCTTAAAATTTTAACCATTTATAATTCCACACTTCTGCTGATAACAGCAGGTCCACTTGTCTTGCGTTCCTCTCATTTGCGACTCGGCGGTTTTGTCCGAACCTTAATGAAATACCCACCACGATATGGGGAGAACAAAAAGAACAAGTGATCTAAAGGTGGCTGATTTGGCTGAGTGAAGAACGGGGCTCTAATGGCAACGTTCATGCGGACTCGTTTCCCATGTAAGAACTTTATTAATGTTTCTGAGTCCACGGGTCCTGACATTTTCTGAAACTCTGTGCGTGGAGAAAGTGCCACAGGTATGAATTAGTGCTCAGCTTATTAGTGAGAAACTCCTCTAGAATAATGGTGGGCAGCTGAGTATCTGTGTTCTGAGAGAGGCCGTGCTTAGGGAAATAAGACATTTTATTTTTGTCTTAGATGCTATGATGCCTCACATCTCAATATTATTCATGGCAGTGTGTGAACAGGAGTCTGTGCCTCACTGCAAGATTAAAACCTTCCCTTACTGAGTATTTTTAGTATGCAAAATACAAAGGGTCCTTTCAAATATGTTTGCCGATATTAAATTATCAGCCTTCCCGTTCTCCTTTACTGGTCACCCAGAACGTGCAGGCCACAGGATGCCTGCTTCTGCAAAACATTTGTTTACTTCCTAAAGGAGAAACGTTATTTTAGGTTCATGATGGAAGCCGGGTTTAATTACTGTAATTCACACCAACTAAAACTGTCCTTTCAAGATAATAATCTACACAGACCCAGGCTCTGGTATGTGTTTCTTCATACCCTGCTTCAGAAAGAAAAAAAAAATAAAAAATCATTGATTAAATATTCTCGCTATTTTGATCTTTATCCGGAGCAAGACATAAAAGATTTCCACGTCTTCTCATACATTTTACCTTATTGATTCTGTCAACGATCGATACTTTACCATGTAGCAAATGCGAGGCTTGGACAGAAATGGCCTCTTCTTCATGCGCTTAACCATTTGGTCATTTCTGGGTGTACTTCAACACGGCTGTTGGCCTCTCCCTCCATAGAAATCATACCTCCAAAGGGACTGATTAAGAAACCCCAGGGATCAATTGTCAGTTGATAAAGGTTGTGTGATCCCAGTTTCTCCTTTGGGAAACCGATTTGTATCGCGGGGAAGTTTGTGATACCGTCATCGGCCTCTGTGATCGGTTAGGAGGTTTTCCCATCCATGTTCAGCAACTAGCCTCAGCATTGAAAATAGAATCTTGCTTTATGTGTCGGGGTCAGAGGTGGTGAGCACCGACGTCAAGTCGCGTAGGAATCACTCACAGTGTCCATATTCCCGTGAAGCAGAACAGACAGCATCTCACCCGAGTGAAACTGATTTCTGAGTCCTGAGATAGCACGGTGGTGAGGTATGTCATGCCGCATGACGTCATGCTGGGCTGTTTCTCCTCCTCATGGCTACCTTCCCTATCACTAGATGTGGACTCAGCTTCTCATATCATTTGTAGTCTGTCAGATCAATAAAAATATTATTTGTACCAAAACTGGAAGCCCAAGTGAGGTACATTAGGATCCAAAAGGCATAAATCTTCCTCTTGTTGAACTGAGACAGAGAAGTTTCCAGGCTCTCAGTCAAGTAGACGTGAATTCTCTTATCGTAAGGTGAAATGAGAGATCTTTTGTGCTACGGTGTCCTTTATGCTTTACTATTAAAATTTACCTGACAGTTGACCAGGATCCAACACGTCAGACTCGGATTAGAAAATGGGGCCTTTACCTTAGCTTCTAATTGATGATGTGATACTAATGATGTGATCACGATGTGATACTAAGGATGTGATCACGATGTGACAGATCAGCAAGTATAGTCTTCATCGTGTAGCTCAGGATAGTGGGTATAGATTCAGCTCCAGATCTTTTCCGTGCAGGCTTTGCGTGTCCTCCCAGTGCCCGTGTGCGATTTCCAGTGGGTGATTTGGTGTCCTTTCATCCTCCAAAGACATGACCTGTCTCCATGTTTCATGAATCCAGGTCCTGGTGAAAAACAGGATTCTGACCTCAGTTGACCTTCCTTGATTGAAAAAAAGGTTTAAATTGAAATTACTGTCAAAAGAAGCTGCTGATGAATGCTGGGGTAAAGCCCACCTCTGTACCCATCACTTCTAATATTTTAGTCCTATTTGCCTATTTAGAGCTTCCTTCAACTGTCTCACTTACCTGAAAACACTGGAATATCTTGTTGTGTCTAATCTGATCTTGACTGCATGTATTAGCTAGTTTTAAAATATCAAATTAAACTAAATAATTGACGATTCTCATTTTCGCCCTCTCAGGTCCATTTTGTGCTGCGTTCAGAAGTATATTTTCATCCAGACGTGTGATTCGGTGTTATACAATGATCCTGCAGTGTGGCTTTGACAAACCTCCCAGGCCCTGATCTCCAGCAACCTGGGTGACGTGAGTCCGTCAATCTGATGGAATTGCTGTCCGTTCGGTAATGAATGAGTTCTATGAACTAAGTGAAGAGCAAGTAGGCTTAATCATTCACTCCCAGGAACGACAAGCACCAAAATGAGTCTAGGAATCAGGGTCAAAGCAGAAGGTAAGTTCAGAGAGCAGTACAGAGCAATCTGCACGCCGAGTTGTAGTTCGTGTTCAGCAAACGGTCTGAAAACAGAGGAAAAGTCGATAAGAAACACAGCAAGTCGCCGTTTCGGCGATGAGCAGGTTCAATACCTCACCGAGAGTGTCATTCAGAGAAGGCGCTCGTCTCACTGGGCTTAATCAAGAGTTTTGTTGCAGGTGTGCTCAGTATTGACGTGAGACGAGCACACCTTAGTTGAGTGGTTGGAGGGAGTGTTGACTGGAGGCGATGTCATGAAATATTTTAATTTAGTCCATGTTGAATCGTTTGAGGGGGGCACTCGGACTAATTACTTCACTGCCCCATAGCATTGTGGACTTGCAGCACATCCCAGGGAACCATGCTACACACCTCTGTTACGAAACTGTGAGTGTGCGTGCGTGTGTGTGTGTATGAGTGCTATACTCTACTGTCATTCCCTCAGGAAAGTTCCATCTAGGCTGCATCTGCCGATGGACCAAACCGGCTTGGACTGACGCATTTTGTCTCGAACCTTAGACTTTCATACAGTGCAGTGGTTCAGTTAGCATTGCCATAGTGTGATGGTTAACTGGCTAGCTAGGTTTTAAAATTAAGGTATGAGCTAGACTAGGATGGCTTACTCTATGTTTACAGAGTTATAAACTTGCCATTAGTAGTACAACAAAGAAAAGCTGTTTATTTAACACTTCACATTTTAATTTGCATAGATGAATTTTAATTTGTATAAACTTTCAACCATCTATCCACAAACAGAGGCTTAAAGGGTTATACCTTTCTTGAATGTAAAGATGGAATGTAAACTGTTCCAAAAGTTAAAAATGATTTTTGTTCAGTGGCAGGTGATTGGCAGGTTGTTTATATAGCCTTTGTGTGGAAATGACTCTCTCCTTAGATGCCATTCAGTGCTGAAATGAAACGCGTCTGAGGACGGCTTCATCGTTCTAAGGAGCGGGGTGATCGGTCGTTCTGCTGCGACATTCGAGATGTCTCGCTAGGAGTCCGGTGGAATCATGGCACCGCTCTGTTAAGATGCGAAGAGTGGCCGATTAAAACCTTGGAGATACGGGAAACGTGGATTATCTATTGATTTATATGTAAATGTGTCTGTCGTTTAGCAGACACTCGCATTCAGAGTGACTTGTGAAATCGTCAGAACGCAGAGATGAATTATGCAGGAAATGCAGACAGTGCATATAAATTTAGCACATAACTACTGAAAATGCTCACGGTCAGCAGAACTCCAGACATGCGATGCTGTAAGGGCACAGTAAAAATTAATTTTTAAAAAGTTTCTGAGAAATTTATGTTTGATCACCTCCTTTTATGAAACTAGTCCATCTTACCTGAATTGTGGCTGAAATACAAAGCACTGCCTTAAAGGGGAAATCCACCGGGCATTCCCTGAAAAGTGGAATTAATTTGTCTTAGAATATGTTTCCACTATGTAATGTCTTGGGCAACGTGATATGATATTAACCTTTGCCACACTGTTCTACACAGTTCTGCAGTTAAGGAACCGTGCATTGCTGCAGAATGAATGAGATTTTTTAAAAAAAAATTACATTCATGGAAGGGAAACAGGAATTCCAGAAGTCAGGCACTGTTGAGCCTGGTGAGATACTGGCTAAAAATAGAGTCTCAGAGTGTGACAAGGAAGAGAGCATTTCTGTCCCCGGATGCCGGGCTTTCTGTACCCAGGCTGTCAGGAGGGAGTGCTAATTTGGGATTAGCCTGTGACTGAGCACTCCGCATAGGTCAGGCATCTGTCGTCTGTGACGTGGGAGTTCATCCATGATTGATTAACGCACCTGTCTGATTGTTTTTCATCTAGCAGTGGGGGGTGGCGGGAGGCTCCTATGAAATGCTCGTGCCCCAAATCTTCCTCTCGTCTGTTGTACACGCACCCCCATCGAGATAATCACGGTAGCTTCCTGGTCTTTACACATGTCTCGTAGTGCTCGTTTGATTTTCCTACTGTCCTCAAGGACACGTTACCTGCATCGTAACAGGAGAGAAACCTGATCCTTAAGCCCCGTGTGTCCGCATGAACGTATCGAGGGGAAGGTGTTGCAGGACTCGTTACGGGCAGGACAGGGAGCGGAACCGTGTGACGATGAGACGGGAGCTGGAGAGAGGGTCTTTATTTGGGTGTGGGGACGGGGATGGATGCAGCAAAATGGTGGGGGTGGAAACAGAACCAAAAGTGAGCCGTTTCAGGAAAGAGCACAGAATAAAATGGGTCATCACTGGGCGTGGGCACAGGCATCGGCACTTGGTGTGTTTTCTTAGGACCGAGACAGCGAGCAGACATGCATTTTTCATCTGCAGTAATATTGGCCAGGTTGTTGAAGGGGCTTGTCACCTGACCGTGGTCTCCCGCTAAAACATCCATCCACCCCCCAACATACATTACATGTTACATATGTGTTACACTCTTGAGGTTTGGATTACATTTCATATAAATGGACTCAACAAAACTGTAGATTAAGGGAAAAATCAATGTAAGATACATTTTATGTGGAATGAAGGTAGAAAAACAGGGACACCAATTAAACAGAGAAATCTAAAAGAAGCTTGACCTGGCATTATCTCCCAAGCAGCAGAGGAAAAAATCGATGGGAGCATTCGCTCATCTCGCTGTGTTCCCCAGCCCCCGCATCTACGGGACCGACCCGAATGACATGCGGGTCAAGCTACTCTGTTAATACCGAATATGTTAAAACTCAATGACCTTTTTCCCCATCATAGTCCATGGAAAAATCGATGTGCAGCCAGGTTCCGGCACCTCACGGCTCAGATCCCACTCCTCGGTGCACATGCATGCAGGCACGCCTGCGTGCTGAAACGTGTGTGTAGTCACTTGTTCAAAATTCCAAGCCTCGGGTTGCGGCATGCTGGATAGACGGTATGCAACAGTATATTTAAAAATGTAGCCCATGAGAACCTAAAACTCAAAGGCTAATTTGTAAGGAGATGCTGCAGAATCTGCCATGCTTCTCATATCCACTGCTTTGTTTCCCAGTATCTCTACGGCATCAAGTTGGATATTTTTATAGGCGAGCAGCAAGGCGGAAGGTGAATGCACAGCCTTACATCCTCAAGACTGAGTTATACTTCCAAGATGGAGGAATAAATCTTCTCAAAACCTCCATGAACAAGAATCGAAGACCTTATTTCTCCTCCTTAATGTTATTGCATGTCACGCTGTCAGGAAGGAAACTCTTGAATTTTCTCTTTAATACCTCTTATGTTACAAACACTGTATCAATATTTCAGGGCGGAACATAAATATTTAAAGGCGCTAGAATAGATTTTTCTGAGCCGACCTGCGTAGAAGCATTCTGGGATGGAGATAATCTCATTGTAGCACAAATCCCTCCCAGTAATTAGTTTACCACGCTGTCAGCCCCCCCTCCCATGCACACACATTTCTCGGGCCATGCCTGAACCCTCCCAAAGCCAATCCACAGCTGGGTCTGGGAGGTGCAGAACCCGTGTGTTCCTCAATGTAGTCGGAAAGAGTGCTACGGGTGATTCTCTGGAAGGAGGCTCTCCAAGTATTGGGATGACCAGGCTTCACCTGCCAGTCTCATCAGTGTCCTGCTGTGCCATTTCTGTGAGAACGTAGCCAGCCATCCCACCGCAACACATCACACTAAACCGCCCCCACCCGCGATACCCTCCCCAAACTGTCGTGACAGCCGACAGCGGGATGGACTCGCTCCAGTGTTGTCGTACGGAAAGGGCCTCCCGTGAATCAGCAAACAAACTGAGGCTTAGCAGAAAACCATTTGCATTCGTCAGAAAAATTAACCTCTGCAGCACTTGGTCTCACACTTTGTTGGAGGGAGCCCCCCCCCACACACACACACATATAGCCAACATTTTGCCAATGTCAGAGGACGGTAAACAGAGGACCCAACCCCACAGCATTTATTGTGAGGAATGCGATTGCTAATTAGTTCATTTGAAGTAATTACTAGGACTTTGGAGCGAAGACCATCGCTCTGTGCTGCAGAACATTTGAGACAATAACATGACTTGACACTCAAGGCAACCAATCCGTGTTCACAACAGACATGATTCAGTAACCTCATTTTATTCACTGTTGTACCTGAAATCAGATCTTGATGATGAGGAGGGACATCTTAGATATGGGTTTGGCCAAGTCTGTGTCACCTATCTGTTGACAAATGTGTCAGTCCAGCTCCTTACAGAAGATGTTTTAATTAGAGTTAGGCTATAGCCACACTGCGATGAACATGAGTTTGGGCAGGCTCCGAGAGGCGGTGGAGGACAGGGCGGCCCGGCGTGCTGTGGTCCATGGAGTCGCGAAGAGTCGGACACGACTGCGTGACTAAACAACAACATAGCCACACTAATACTTTTTTGTTTAAAAGCAGCATTTTTAAAGGAAAACGAATGCAGTCCACACTCATTTTCAAATCACTCGTGAATGTATCTCCGCCGACTCTAAAACGCGTACGACGTGGCCGTTCACCCGCACTGGGCATTCGCCCATCAGCGCAAAACTGTAGTGACCGGTAAATTATTTGGCTTCTGTGTGTGTATGCAGCATTCGAACTGTACGAAACAAAACATAGATGCATATTGATAAACGACACAACATGCATCGTGGAAATCAGCTCCTGTATGTCCTCCACGTTGAAATATGGTTCTCTTCCGTGAAGGGTGACCAATCAGGGAATCAGACGTAATCAACGGGATTCAATCAGGGAAGGTCAACGTGATACGCATAAACCAATCAGAGCAGAAGTAGAGTCTGTATTCTCCAAACGTTTGGTTTTCACCTGTCCGCACTATATTGCTGAGCAGGACTTTTCAAACATATATGGCTTTGAAGGATGGTTCAAAAAGTCTCTGTTTTCAGGGATTACAAATGCCAGGGTAGCTTGGATGAAAGCTGAAATCGGAGATTAATGTCTGTGTTTTTAAACAAAAATGTAGTAGTGTGGATTCAATTCAATTCAATTTTATTTATATAGCGCTTTTAACACGAAGCACGGTCACAAAACGCTTTACATCGTCCCGGGCCCACAGTCCCCAGAGAGTAAGCCAAAGGCGACAGTGGCAAGGAAAAACTCCCTCAAG
>JAACJT020000032.1:9137596-9149563 GCA_009936485.2 Gymnarchus niloticus | reverse complement strand
AAAGTAATAGTTTTACAGCAACATAAATGTAACTTAACCATGATTTTCTTTGCCTGCCTAAGACTTTTGCACAGTACCGTACGTGGTTGTTCAGATGCACAGGTCATATGATGGCACAGGGACAGCGTTCTCATTAAACACCCCCAGTCTGAGTGACAGTAGTCCCACCACAACACCGTGTACCTTCCCTGTGCTGTGCCAAATGCCCAGCGAACATTTTCAGTCCTTCTAACCGAGTAATTGTCACTGGTGCAAAACGAGCCTAGTATTCCACAATGAGACTGTATAACACTCATCGGATCCTGCCTGCACTGCATCTCCACTGAACGACAGCAGAACGTCCTTCGAACGCACACCGCAGAGTCGCCAGGGTCCACGTCCTGCCTTGGCTGCCGAGTTCCCCTCATCCCTCGAATCTTGGCGCGTTGGGCTTCTCATATCCGTGAATTAGCCTTTCAAGCGACTCCGCCGTAACTCTCGCCGACTTGCCGTAGGCTTCTCACCTCACACGGCAGCTCATCTGCTACACGTTTCTGTGCTTTTCTTTTATTTTCGCTGCCGATGTTTCGATTATCGGCTCTGTTTATGTATTTGTTTTATAAACGGTTTGCCATGTCTTGCTGTGACGGTGCCTAAACAGGGTTTGTCTGAGTAATGGTACGAACTTCACTGTCCAGGCAGGTCAGGTCTAAGTGTCCCATGCCTCCTTACTGGGCAGATGCGAGATGAGGATCATTTTAAACATGTAGAACTTCTACCGTCTCCAATGCTGTGGTGCCCTCTACTTGACACAGACTACTGTGGACTTGCTAAAACTGAAATTAAATAAAATAAAGGCTTCACCCCCCCCCCCTCCTTTCGATTTTCCTTCTCTTCCTCACTCTTTATCTGCCTCTCTGCCAGTAATATTGCCCTTTCATGTGTTTCTCCTGAGATTATCATATCAATCTGTGTGACCTGATTACCAGTCTGGTGGTGGCCAAATACGGCCTGCTTCAATGGCTGAGATCAAGCCGGCTCTATTAAAACTCCAGTCAAATAAAGCTTGACTAGCAGCCCCTCTCCTCGCCGTCATCATTTCGAACTGATATTGCATTTATTTTTTCACTGGCCATAAAACAAAGCATTCCCTTCTATTTCTGCTTCTGAATATGAAATGGAAATGAAGAAATCGACACCAAGAATAACACAGTGAACTGAAAATGAGAATGTTGCCGTGTGGACTATAATCTTTGAATCTTTATTACCTATTAATTATGCCGTTTAAAAATGAAGGAATTCTCGAGTTCAAAGCTGAGCTCAGCAGACGAACTGAGAATAGTAACGTTTTGCTAGAACACTGGGTGCAGCACCAGGCTCAGAATAACAATGGCCACCCTGTCTAAGCCAATCGACACCTTGCTTTCCAGCCTCGCCTTGCACTCCTTCCCTAACTACCATGTTGTAACTAACTAGCACCGACAGAATAAAACAGGAAGCTATACAAAGTGACTCGGCCACCATCGTGGCCATTATCAATCAATAATATCTTGCAAACAAAGCAAATAATTTTGTGCTTCAAAACTTGACGTTTCAAATCCACTGGGGAGTGAGGATACCCTTTGGGGGCCTAGTGACTCATAACTGAGATTTGGTACTTGGGTTGAGGGTTGCGGGCTTGTCAATGATGGTTTGACAAGGACGTAACAAACAGCAGATTGTTCTGCCCTCGTGTTTGTAAAATATCCTCTTTGTAATCTAAAATTGAAAAGGGGCGATTATAAAAGATGTCAACCCCTGGAGGATGGAAGATTGATGATCATTTATAGTGATAACTTTTAAATGTTTATCGTTCAGAATGCTTATGTATCTTTCCCACTGCTCTTGAGCAGTGATAACTTGTTGTACTGGAACCACAAAGACTATATTTAAGGCAGCCCTGATGAAACACTGTTTATCTTGTTTTTAGTCTCCATATTTAAAGCTCGTCTTCTGTTTTTGTGCTCTTTCTCTCGTTTTGCAAATGACACGGCTCGTGGGCTTTTATATAACAGAGAGAAAGCCCGCTTGACTTCCTGCGCTGCCACGGCCTTAGTGAATTTCCCGTAGCACGCCAGCTGAGTGTTTTTGTACCATAGTACAACGCTCTGTTTGTTAGCAGAGCATGAGACAAGGCCGTTGTTCCCAAAGTGAGAAAGTCCTGCTTAAAAACAGAGGGATTCTTGCTTACTGACACGCTCTAAGTCGTCCTTAGCACAGAGCCCCCGGGTATAAACACCGAATAGCTATCCTACAGGGGATATGTGAATACGAACCGCACACAAAGATGGCACCCAGCCTTAGATGCTGACCCATCTAGAACTTTCATCTTGTAATTCGTGTTTGTCAATGGAACATACTCAACAGACATATCTGCTGTCAGATTCATCTGAAAGGAAAACAGGACGCCTCATTGAAGGTATTTGTTTGATATCCATTAGCTTTTTGGGAAAAACTCAGTAAGCTTGCGCCTGGAAGATATAATGGTAGGTGGGTCTGTGGTTAGTCCTAGGGACTTAACTTTCAGCCTTCTGAGGTACACTGGGGTCTACAGTCCTTTCAATTTTGTATATCTGCTTATGATGAAAGGTTTCCTTTAGCTGAAAGCACGTCATGTTGGCCACAGTGACGGTCCTGAAATGATACAGCGTCGTGTCTCCTGCTCACTGGTCTCCTGGGAATCTGTTCAGGCTTCGTCAGTATGAAGTCAGGAGTCCGCTAGTCCACAAGAACAGCTTCACGGAGCGCACTGGTCACAGAACGTTCGGGAAACGACACTCGGTCGGTCAAACTGGGGATATCTAATTTCCTGGGAAGTAATTCACGGAGCTGGTGAGTTATGGATTGTAGGTATGCATCTGCTGTGACCTGAGTCGCCAAGTCACAGCAGCCTAAATTATGACCTCCCCCATCGAGGGTCACCGCCGGTCCTCATGTGAATAGAGAGAGGCAGGCTTCTCGATGACCTCCCTAGCACCTTTGGCATTTCTCCTGGCTCTTCTTTACCCGTTCTGTGCCCGCTCTCTCTGGGTTTTTCCTCCAGGAACTCACATTGCCGTTTTCTCTCATGTTAACCCTAACCCTAATCCTGCTCCTTAATCCTAGCCCTAATCCTGCTCCTTAATCCTAGCCCTAACCACACTTCTTCTGCTCCTTAATCCTAGCCCTAACCACACTTCTTCTGCTCCTTAAAATGAATGCCCCCCCCATGGCTTGTCACCTTGTCTTATCTGTAGACATGATTTTCAGAATTAGTTCTGATTCACAATAACAACTTTAATCCTGTAATATAATTTTTATCAGCCATCATCCTACGATTAAAGATATGTATCTCTATACCCTTCATGGAATTAGCAGGAGCAATGTATTTTCTTAATTTTTAGATTCTTTTTTTTTTATAAATGTATAATTTAATTGCATAGTGCAACAAGACTTCAAGGGTCTTTCATTTCAAACATTAATACGGTCAGAGGCTTTCAGAAGTTTGTCGCTTTTATGTCCATCAAATTTGAATAACATCTGCCTAGTTAGACAATATGTTTCAGGCAGCTTAAAAAGAGAGTGGTCTTAGTAAAGTACTACACCCAATGCCTACATGGCAAATCGCAATCCAGCCAAAATGAGTCTCCATCTGAGTGCCTAGAAATCAGCTCAAATTTATCTGTGAGTTGTAAGATCATGTGCCTTTTCATGCAGTTAAATAATTGCTTGGCCTTGACTATTTTCCTGTCACCAGTATAGATGGAAATCTAATCACCTTACTGATGCTGTGAAGGGTAGGATGGTAGGATCGTTCTCAGAAGGGAGAGTCATGTGACCATTACAATGTAGTCCTACTGTCCCCACCTATAGTCCAACTACACTATATGGCTAAAAGTATGTGGACACCAAGGGTAAAAATAAGAAGTTTGCCCTCTTGGGCTGCTATAAGAGCCTCTACTCTTCTGGAAAGGCTTTCCATTTAAATGATGGAATACTGTTGGCTGGACAGCCTACGATTCCTCAACAGCAGCATTACTGAGGTCAGCTGTTGATGCTTTGCGGTCAGGTTCCTATTTGTTTTTGTGGCCTACTGTATCACAAGTGAATTCTTGTTGCTTTTAATTGGTGTCCACATACTTTTGGCCATGTAGCATATTAACTAGAGCATTTTTTTTCCTTTTCCCAGGAAAGTCCAGATTGCACCTGGAGACACGTAGACCCTCCTAGAAACCGTGGCCCAATTTGATCTCCTTCAACGTCTGAGAAGGAAAACCCCCGGCCGAATCCTTGAGCCAAGATTCTGCATGATGTGTTGTATAGAGGGACGATTCAGTGATACAGCAAAGCAGGATTACCTTCAGCAGGTTCAGCTGGGTGCTACATTCAGCCTTGTAGAGACTCGGACCTTGACTCAAGACTTGTGAATCGCTTCTGGCCTTAATCACAGGGTTTGATAGCTAGGAATATTCTCCACTTCAACCCTCAAGAAAATGTAATCTACTATGGAAATCTCTATTCTAATGAATGTTTGTGTACAGTAAATAGATATGGATATTTTCTCAGTATGAATACAAATACAGCAAAGCTTTGGCTACATCCTGAGTTTCGTCATGCTCTGTTTACTGCACAATGTTGGGTCATGCACAAAAGATTTCAAAATAACAGAAAAACTTTCAGAAGGTGTTTTGTGAGTACAAGCATTTTTAGAAAGCAACAGCCAAATGAATAAGTATGTGAAAGATCTGGCACTGTGATAACAGGAACAGGGTGGTGTGTAAGGGCCCTCTGTGTGGAGAGTGTGTTATTTTATAACAGGAACAGGGTGGTGTGTAAGGGCCCTCTGTGTGGAGAGTGTGTTATTTTATGATAACAGCAACAGGGTGGTGTGTAAGGGCCTTCTGTGTGGAGAGTGCGTTATTTTATGATAACAGGAACAGGGTGGTGTGTAAGGACCCTCTGTGTGGAGAGTGTGTTATTTTATGATAACAGGAACAGGGTGGTGTGTAAGGACCCTCTGTGTGGAGAGTGCGTTATTTTATGATAACAGGAACAGGATTGTGATAGCTGCTCTGTCAGCCACACTACTATAATTGTATAATTCCCTACATGGTGTCATGATTTCAGTTTGATTTACAGTTTTACTGAGATCCCCACCTTCATTTTGATACTCACTGCTCGGTTCTGAATGAAGCACGCACATTTAGATTCCGTGTCAGTATCATTCGGTTCACAGTGTATGGTTTGTTACTTTTTGTTCGGGAAGGTCTGCTTTGATAGAATGGAGATGGAGGCTGTCAGCAAGGGTTTCAGGATATTAGACTGCTCCACATGTTAGGTCATGGGGGTGGTGGAGTTTTAGTTTTTCTTATTGTTGGATTTGTATTGATTTATATTGACTTTGGTTGTTGATTTTTATATTTTGGTTGTACGTCTTGTTATAATTTCATGTGTTTGGTATTTACTTTATTTGGTTAGTTAATTGTTTTAATGTTTCCCATTTTTGTGTCTTGGTGGGGCCCACCATTGTCTTTCTAACCCCTGTTGTGTCTTGTAGAGAGGAGTTATGGTTCTTTTGAACTCGTGCTGGCCTAGGTGAATGTTTTTTTTTGTTATGAGCACAAGTTAATTTTTTGTACTTTGTAATAAAATTATTTTTCTTTTAAAAAACCTCTGTGTCCTCGAGCCTTGTCTGCTTGGTCCCTCACCAGGATACTGTGTAAGAGTCCTCTGTGTGTAGAGTGTGTCATTTAGTCATAACAGGAACGGATTGTGGCACAAGGGTCCTCAATACGTATAGGGAGTATTTTCTTTTTCTTCATAGCCTGATAATTCTGGGTTTGTATTTTTTTGCCGATTCATTCAGTCCTGCACATTAATGGGAGGCAGCCTCAATTCAGTTACTGATTGTTATAGAAAAATTTTTCCAAGAAGATCAATTTATTCAGCCTGGCCAACTTCAGCAACTCCGTGGATCCTTTCATAAATTTATAAAGCAAATTTAAAGAGAAAAAGTTCACAGTGATTCGGAAAAACACTGACATCTGTGAAATCAAGGGAAAGGACTTGGTTAAGTTAGAATATTCAGTTCAGTTTGATTTAATTTTTATAGCACCATTGACAAAGAGTATTGTCACAAAGTACCTTAAATATAGTCCCGGGCCCAAGATCTCCAAAGAGTAAGGTGAGGATGACAATGGCAATGAGAAACTCCCTCAGGAAGAAGAAACCTTGGGAGGAACCAGACTCAAGGTGAAAGACCATCCTTCTCTGTCCAGCAAAGGGCTGGACAGGTTCATTTTTCCAATATGTTGAACAACAGTAAGTTTGAAGAATCAGACAGATTCCACTCGTCTTCACACCACAATGAGTTTTCATTTAGGTTCTTCATAAGACCTCCTTCTTTCCCAATAATCCTCTGATGTCTTGCAATGCCATCTGTGGATTAATTCTGCTACATTTCTAGCACAGCTGTAAATGACAAACAATATCTGAAAGAGAGCTATCCTGAGAATTAACTGACATTTCAGGCTTGGGTACCTCAGGATCAAAGGAGACGAGCAAGGACACGTTTGGTGTCTTCTCGTAATCGTCCCGTTCAAGTCGCTGGATGATTCTTGAAACTGGAAAAGTCGGACCCATCAAGAATGACTTTAGATTCCCAGCTGTACTCTCAAAAAAGAACAAATTTGACCAGCTAGCCGTATTGTTGTGTACCGCTGCGTTATTTTTACGTAGTAGGAAGAGGATGAAAAACCATCAGGGATTTCACTTCTATCTTTCCGTAACCTCTCAGTGGTCTAACACTCAAAATAGGAGGGTCCCCTTGTCCCAGACAGAATCTTCTCGGTTTGATAACCAAAAACCAAACAAACCTCGTTTTGAGATGAAGTGAAAGTCATGTTGTCTATTCCAGATGTCAAAGTTTCGGCTGAAAGGTGCACAGTCTATAATTAAGCAAGGAAAGAGTAGTATTATGCAATGTTTACGGCGATGCTTTCTGACAGCTGGCTCAGCGTATCGGTGTGTCCTAAAGCTCCTCAGTATTTGCTTTGCTTTCCCATTCGATCCATTATGCACCTGTGGTTAACATAAAGGATGGCGCTGTCTGATCTAAGGCCGTCTGGCTTAACTGGCAGCCTCTCTTCAAGTTCCAGCCAAGGGTCCTCACTGACGTGCAGTGCCCAGATGTGACTTACGGAGGCACCTGCCTGTGTCCCGCTCGAAAATCAGTCTTTGCCAGAAACGAATGCACATTTTTTAAAGAACTACGCTCAGCAGAATGAGACCCAGAGTTTGTCAACTGTGACAAAAAGCTAACCCGTGCTTCTTTCCGGCTATTGATTTTCAAAAATGTGTTTGTAATTTAAACTTCCAAAGGATGTATAATAATATGCCTTTATGTAATAAAGCAGACATGAACTGCTTATCACATATTAGGCCTCCCCCCTTCCCCCAGGCCTCCCAGGGTCTTGCGATGCTCTTTATGTATTCTTAATACTTTTCTCCATTTCTTGCACTGAGTTGCACTCTGCACGTATCTATTTACGTTCTCTTTTGTCTTTAATTGCAGGCATGTGATTAACAGTTGTGTGTATATCGTTTATGTAAGAATTATATATTTAAGAGTCATCAAAACCGCAGCCAAATTCCTTGTATGTGCGTGAGGAATAATGTGATTAATAAATAAATCACATTAATAAATTTCAATCAATAAATCAGAATGTGATTCTGATTCTGATTACTGTAATTTAACAATTGCAGTTAAATTAATAAAGTTTAATTTTGTTTAATTTAACAAAATAATCTTAAGTTTTCATGACTTTTTGGCAGATCCATATTATATGACTTGGTTTTGCAAAACAGCAGCAAATTAGCCTCAGGGTTGATAGTGTTAAATTTCAATTTTTAAATGTTTCTCATTCTACATGTGAATTTACACGTGTGATTATGCTGGTATTTTCATTAGCAAGCCCCGTCTCAGTTTGGGATATCCAAACAGGCCAGTGGATAAAATCAGAGAGGGATGGGAGGAGCGTAGAGCTAACATGGGATTTGTGTATTGATTAGGGTGGAGTTTAACACTCGCCCCTTCGAGCCTCATTGGAGTCATGTGACGCACCCCTCAGTCTAGGACGGAGGTGTGACAGCCAATCCTGGGCCTCTGTTCCTATCACATGGCAGCTCTGCAGGCTGTTCGAGACTGGTGGTAACAGTACCGTGTCAGCATCCCTCAGTGTCCTCTAACATCTCCAGAAAGACAGACCCACGGTAGAGGAGCCTCTCCGTTTAATAGGAAGCAAGCTGTTTGCCATCCATTGACACTACCATTTGTTAACCCCCCCTCCTCCATGGTGTCCCAACCTCCCATGTTATTAGGCTGAGCAGGGAAGCTGGTGGGGAAACTAGGTCACCCTCACTGTGTCAGTTTGTAAACAACTTTATATTCATAAACATTTTAACCTTGGAGCAAGAGGAACAAATGAAAATATAAAGGACAGCTCACAGCGGTGTGGCGTAGGTTACGAATTTAGATAGGGGCCAACGTCTCCTGCCGTCTTGGGCTCGTACGCCGTGTTGTCTTCAAAAACCGAGGGGCGGGCGGGCGAGTTTGGCACCAGAAGTGCCTCGCGAGATGTCGCAAGGGTGACGGCAGCAGACGAAAAACAGAGCTTAGCGACGCAAGATATAAAAATAGCATTGCGATCCTGGAAGCCTGAACGGGGGCTACTGGTGACTTTAACAACATTTTTAAGTTGTGGAGGCTGAAGTCTACGTCTAGCAACACTCCCAGTAGAGTTGGAGTACTAACCTGTTCTGGGAGACCGTACAACTGAGCAGTGGGGTTTGCAGTCTGCTTTCCTGCACATGTCCTTCACGGTGTAACAGCAGCCTGGAGAGGACGTGAGATTGTCCGTGCCTCTGAAGGCAGAGCAGCCGTTTGTTAAGCTGAACGGAGAGTAGCGGGTAAACTTCTCCAGCTGAACCATTGCCCAGTGTTGACACTGGAGGGTGTCAAATCAAAGGAGGACGCATTACTGATTGTTAATGCTAGTACAGATACAGTATATCAGAAAATTAAGCAGCCAGTATGAAATGAAATATGTCTCAAGTGTCTCGATACAAATTCAGACGTTGTTAGAGGCTTTTAAACATGACGTGCAAATGTGGAGCGAGCTGACTGACTACATTGTCAAAATGGAAACTATAAGAAAATTCTTCTTGCAGCTAGTTTACAGAGGAGTTAGTTACCCATTTAAGAAAGACAGCTATATCCTAACCCTGATCGGTCCATTTAAAACAGGGAATGTACAGAAAATGGAAGAAATCATGTTGGAAGAGAGCCGGCTTTTATCAGCTGTCTATCCTCACTAGACCAACCCAGATTTGGTCTGTGATCTAGCTCCTCCAAAGTATCATCCACTGGTTCTTGTGGCAGCTGCCAGCATTTTTACCAGAGCCAAGATATGTGAGCGTGTTTTAATCTGACCTCACTAGGCTCGCCTCCAATAAAATTCAGAGCAGAGTATAAAGTACTCCTTTGTAAATCTAAAGTCTGCGTGTCTTCACCTGTTGGTGCATCTCTGATATATAAAAAGGATCTGCTTCCATCAACCCGAGGAAAACCAAGAGATGCTGGTTATCAGCGTGTACCAAAAATAAAGGGCAGTGAAGAAGACAGGGGCCTTGTCACACAGGACCCCAGTGATTTTCAGTACGTGCTCTGGTCTGCGATTCTCCTTCTCGATCTCACCATATCTCTCTCTCTGACAAACTGATACATGTTTAAGTGATTAAATGGCCTCAGTAATGAAAGGATCCAGAACACAGAGGCGTTTGCAAGCTAAGCACCAGATTCCATCATCCTAGCACAGCATGTATTTAGCCTTTATTAATAGTTCTATGCTTTATTTTATCATTGACTTTCTCAGGTCATGGTTGCATAAATCCTCTAATTATGTGGCCGAAGGTAAAGCGACTGGGCCTAGTCCAACCCAACCTAACTATTAATCACCAGAATAGTTAATGTCTCCTTTGTCTGGTTCCCCCTCTGCCGGCACCACTTGACTCCGAGCTACCAGAACATCAACTGGACTGAGACAGTTGGCCATGAGCGGGTTCTGGAGAATGGGTCCACTGACTGGCACCGTCCAGAGTACCGACCCGGCTGTCTGCATCGGCCCATCTCAGACCCCCGCCTCCAACAGCTGGATCTCCGGACTGGAACCTCTCAGCTCAGCTACCTCCTTCCATCATCAGGGCATTTTCATGTATTGCGTAGACATGTACTTGGTATTTTTACTGTTCTGGACAGTTTTTTGGCTCCCCGCGATTGTCTTCTCGTAAGGTTTGACTGTAACGGTCATTTTTCTCAATTGACTGCTTTCTGCTAAAAAAAAACCTGCTTGTGAAAAGTATGCTATTGTAAATAAAATTTGATTTTGATGTTTTAAATGTTGGAGAAGGAATACACCATTAGGCCTAGCCTGTTAGCGTTTGTGTTAATATGTTTGTATGTGATAGAATTTACTATTCTGACCATTTAATATATTTGTGTATGCATGTTTACTTTGCACCATGTGATAAATCAGCCCTGTGATTAGACCCTAGTTTTCAATACTCTACATTAAGCTGATTGTTAACGGCAAATATAAACATGCTAATTTGTCCTTAGGAGTTTGAAAAGGTCTCAGAAAAATATATTACAAGCTGATACATTTTCAGATTTATACTCTTTTTTGGTTTATTAATGTACAGGAAAATATTTTACTGTGTAAAGCAAATGAAGGATTTCATACCCATATCCCTTTCCAGCAAGTGTGCTTATCACATTTAAGCTGGAAAGTCTTTATTAACATTGATGTTGTTTTCTGTGCCTTTTCTGAGAAATGCCTCTGGAATGACTGACAGATGTTTTAGCGAATCAGTACCCCTACCTGGGCTGAGTCCCGGGACTAGACCAAGCAACCTTTGGGTCATGAGCTGCTGACATTATTCCCCACAGTACCCACCACCCCATTGCTCTCACACGGCTCCTTTTTGGTGAGTCTGACCTTCACGAGGTAAAAAGTCATTGAGATCCCCCCCCCCGGCGGCAAACAGATGCCGTGTCCGTTGGGGGGTAACCTAGAGCTGAGTCCTAATGAGCCTGTTGGCTGAAGGGGCCGCCCCATAACCCTGGCCTGATTCCCACTTCATATCCGATTAGCTCTGAATTTGCCCCCCCAACAGTGGGCAAGCTGGTGTGAAGGAGGTGTGGCTGCGTTGATTTTGGAATGCTAACTAATAAGGTACAGACATCACTGACAAAAGATCTAAACTGTGTGTTGTTCTGTTCACTGACACACTCCCCAGTGCTTTATTTCTACTGAGTAAATATCTGAATTATTTATAGCTAATGGGCAAATAAAAAATGTGCCCCCATTCACCTTTGAGGGTAACTGTGGGACACTGGAGCACGACCAGCTTCCTCCCAATCATCACCTGCTGCACCTTCTCCACCCAGCGCCTCCACCCAGCGCTCTGCTGTTTGTGCACTTTTTATTACCTATGGGTTCCCGTATGACAGGATGGTAATAGCCTTGGTGGTATGTTGGTAAACAGTTTTGACAAATTAAAATCGCCCGGCCCGAATGAGGAACCAACGATCCAGCAGGGGCGGGCTATGAAATGCAGCTTCGATTCACCGCGGCGGTAACAGGGACGCCTGCTCTCCTCGCTTCGTTCGCCGTGCTAAAACCTGGTAATAAAAACCTAATAGCCTGCCATTCATCCTGGCTCTTTTCTTACCAAGACACCACTGGAAGACCTAATGCATCAAGAGGAGCATTTTATCAGATCCTGGGCAAGTTTACTTAAGGATAAATCACCTTGACCCTCGAAAGGAATCGAGCCAACTCTTTAATTTCACTACCACTCACTCCCCCGCCCCCCCCCCCCCCCACCCCCCGCCCCCCCTCCCCCCGTCGC
>JAACJT020000032.1:9096017-9118070 GCA_009936485.2 Gymnarchus niloticus | reverse complement strand
TTAGGGTCCACTGGGAGGTTCTTGGACAGGATTGTGGTACTGAACATTAGGGTCCACTGGGAGGGTCTTGGACAGGATTGCGGTACTGAACATTAGGGTCCACTGGGAGGGTCTTGGACAGGATTGCGGTACTGAACATTAGGGTCCACTGGGAGGTTCTTGGACAGGATTGTGGTACTGAACATTAGGGTCCACTGGGAGGGTCTTGGACAGGATTGCGGTACTGAACATTAGGGTCCACATGCAGATTCTGGGAGCTGAGAGAAAAATCAGTAATGATGCACAGCACCTCGGAACGAGCTACCGCCTTGGGATTCGTTCACACTGTAGTGTCTGTAGTTTACAGAGAATGGAGTGATGAACAAAAGGCTTGCAGTCTGGGGCATTTCTGTGGCTGAAAACACCTAGTTAATGAGAGAGGTCAGAGGAGAATTGCCAGTCTCATTAAACCTAACAGGAAGGCCACGAGTGCAAAAATAACAGCTCAGTACAACACTGGTGTACAGAATGGTCTCTCTGTAACCACAACTCATCAACCCTTAAAGTGGAACTGGAGGGAAAAGTGGGTCGTGCCTGGTTTTAGTTAGGTGGCTGCACAGTGTGTGTGTAATGACTCAAAGGGAAATTTAATATAGTCTGAATATCAAGCAATGTGACATCCAATCAAAATGCTCACGAGCAGGGGCATCACCAAAGCTTTGAGGTTGGGGGGCTGGTCGCAAGCTCAAACAATTGATGACATACATATAATGTACACTTATTGGGGAGGGGGGCATTTGAACAAGCCCAGCGAATCCCCCGGCCTCTGGCGTGAAAGTGTCCCCAAATGGTCAGTGATTTTTCTGACTGTCTGGAGTAGACGCAGCAGGGACTTGTGGGTAAAACCCAAACACACCTTTAATCTTCCTTCTCTCGTGACAGCGTGACGTTGACTGGACTGGAGAGATGACAGATGACTGACACTCGCCTTTGCAGACACACGTCGCTCATGCATCGCTACCGTGTCCTCTTGTGATTCCGGAAGATACCACAGCATTCATGGGATGTGCCTTTCCCACAGACAGTTCCAGGTTTGGAAATACGGTGTAATGAAACATATAATTTAACTCTGAAAGTTATCACTAGCTTTGGGCAAAGGTTACACTGTTCTCCATAAAAGCATGACAACCAGATTCTTTTATCCCCAGGTTACGAACCCATGAAGGGCTCAGAAGCCAGTAATTAGAGAGCATCTTCCCAAAACTGCTCTCGGATCCATTTTATATCAAGTTATACAGGAACACATGAAGACTGTATTAATTCCGCTAGACATTCACTCAGAATTCCTACCTAGGATGTTTCACAAATCCAAATGGAAATCTCTCTCAACGCTCAGATGTTAATTTTGCTCAGATCTCGGAATTAAACTGACTTTTCAACTGTGGTATGTTTTGTTATTCATTCCAAAATAGTACCAAGCATGGCTGTCTAACTGAATTACATTTGTATAGACAAAAACGTCACTCAGAATAAACAAGTCAACTAATAAGAGAAAACACGAGCTTATGAAAATGATCTCAGGCGAAAACTCTAATAAAGTCTGAATGTCTAACCGATGCGTTAAAATCGCTGTTTTCCAGTTTAATATGGATGGATCGCAATGAGCTAGCTACTGGGTACAGAAACAAAGGTCAAGTTCTTCACTATGATAGGAAGTCCGCTCAAAATGTACAACGTAATGTAATGAGACATTCAATGCCTTCAAGAAGTCAAATTCCCACAATGGATCAATCTGAGGAATGAGTGATACTTGCTTTGAGAGTCTAATCTAATCCCTGGTGTCAGTCGCTTTGCAACCCTCTCCCCCACCTGAAAATCCTCACATGATATAATCACTAGTCACGTGTGCCTTGCTGAGTTAAGGAAGTTTACGATGCCTCATTGAATGATGGCTTTGCGAGTTGGGCTCTTTCTCCACAGACAGAAAGGTCCTCCCCTTTAAACACTCGGTCTCGAATGCAAAGATGCGTCTTTCTCTTCCCCTCGCCGCAGTTTGTAGAAGAGAAGCCGAGTGTTGAAATTCGAGACAGTTTGCGAGGGCCATGTCAAACTTGTCAAATGTTCATTGAAGCGAGGCTAATCACGATTACCACAGAAACTCATGGCAGGAATCACAAGAAGAGCTAAAGGCACACATAGTTACCGCAGAGCTGAACATTAAAACATTACGTAAATGTTTACATAGAGTTTCTTGTTAGTTTTTTAATGAGGCTTTGTGTTTCTTTCCATCACTCTTCCTTTAACTTATTGCATCTGATGACAATCCAGCAGTAATATTCTTACATACTTTTTTAACATATTTTGTTGTTTCTGCAAATCAGACAGAAAACCTTAGCTGTACTTTACCTTCCTGGCCCTGCCAAATATCATAAACGCTTGTGTGAAACGTCACTGTCATGCAACGAGCTGTCGTGGCCTCGAAAGCTGATTTGACACGTCGTGCTAACCAGTTTGTGCCATTTATGCTTTTTCTACCATTCTGAATAAGATTATAAACATCCGTCCGCTCAGGGACTGTTTGTGTGTGACGGGTGGGGGATTTCTTTTCCATCGAACAGTAATGCGATGCCTTTAAATATAGCCCAGCGCTGTGAATTTCAATGACACCTGAGGTGAGAGAGGTGCTCAATACTAGACTGACATTAGATTTACCTCCCTGAATTACATATAAGGATCAAAGTACCATCCGCCCATTGCCTTTAACAGCTTATCAAGTACGGTGGTTGCAGTGAGCCTGGAGCCTATTTCTGGAATCCTGGGGTGCAGGACAGCCTGGATGGGATGTTAATCTTTCATGAGGCACACAATCACAGAGTGTGGAATCCCCAGTCCACCTGGACCATGGGGGAAAGCTGGAGAATGTGTACATGAGAATGTAGAAACCTCACACAAAGAGCAGGAATCGAACCCAGAACCCTGGAGCCTTGAGAGAACCTGCTGAGATACCATCGAAATTTAAACAACGATTTTCTAGCTATTATTATGTTTATGTCTTGGACCTAGATAAAATAAAAATGAAAACGAATGAGTTTTGAGTCTTGTAAATGACATCTTGTATTTGTTGTTTTTTAAACCACTCGGCGGGCTGGTGATTTCTGCTTTTTGAAGGCCTGTCAGCATCTGAAATTTTCCGAATTATGATTGAATATCAAAACATGAGGCCAGTGCTGAATGGCTACTGACGGTATCCGGATGCCCTGCCGCTGTCCGTGGTGCTGATCGGATGCTTGCAGGTGGTAGCTGAATATCGACTTGAAAGTTCTCCTGCAACTGACCCCATTGTTGACTTTCTATCTGTAGTCAAGCTTGGTGTCCAGAGTCGAAATATCAAACTGAACGCTGTGATTACATTAGTATGCTAATTACCTTTAAATTAATAAAATGTTACTTGATTTGTATCAAATGCTTTTCAGGTGGAATTGTGATCTCACACCACCAGGGTTAGGGGTTCAAATCTCTCCAAGCACAGGTAGTTACCTGTCTCTAAATTGTCCCTATTGCATGTTTATGTGTATTTGTATGAGCCCTGCCGCTGTGCAATTTTTAACTGCATTAAAATATACGTTATCCCTAATGTGCCTTAGCGACTCATCATAAATGGCAAAATCAGCTGCATTTTTATGGCAATATTCAATAAATCTCAGTGTGTCTCTGGCAATCACTTTTACTCTGATGTGACTTTTACATTTTTTCCTTTTATCTGGCCTGCTCAGGAAACAACTGACCTTTAATCATTCCCAAGCAATTAAGCAACGGTCAAGATGTGCAGGCAATGAATCATCCATCCATCTTTTTTGCACCGATGTCCAAAATGCAGAGGTCCATAAAGCATCACAACCATTTTCTCAGACCGGTCACGGATGCTGAAGACGGGTGCATCAAATAAGCATTCTCATTCAGTCCTGGTGCTTATTAATCTTCATTCATTCTTGGAAGGAGAAAATGGAACAGCTCAAGAAATTATCTTAGTACAAGACTTCAATAAAACGTCTGTAGGACTTATAAGCTTTTTGATGCAGTCAAAGCTTTTGCTGGGATCTTTTAATTGTCGAATTACTGCCAGTTTCCAAGAGCTAAAATAATTACATGCTAGAGAACATTACTGTCGACGATAAAGAGATCCGTTTCAGAAAGTAGTAGCTGCAGAATCGATTGGTACTTTCTGGGTACGGTGAAGGGAGGCTCATCCATCTCCTGCGATAAATTCAAGTCTCGAGGAGACTGGGGTCGGTTCGGTGGGCCGACAGGGCTCCGCAGTAGGTGGCCTTCAGCACGTGGCCCGAACGATAAGGCTGAGTCGGTCATTTCGGTGGCACGCAGGTTAATGACTGAGGACGTCGAGTCTGACGAGGTCACGCGGGGCAGGGCTCTTTCCTGCCTTCATTTTACTGTTGCCATGGAAATCCTTCACGTTTCCTCCTCCCCCGGCACCTTTTCCGGCACCCATCTGAAATAGAGCCGACGCCATCGCACTTTGAAGAGTGGACGTCGATACGGGGAATGAGATTGCATGGGTGTGGAGCACCTGACCCCATGAGGGGTTACGTGGCAGGCCTTCAGGACCGGAGTGTATCTCGATGAGGTCACAGACGCTCACTTGATGAAAGTTAGAGGTGCGGGCATTTCAGTCACCTCACTTTGCCAATTTGTATTAAAATGCAGAAATTCAGATCAGTCACCAGATAACAAATCTTTGCTCACATCTAAATACGTCTACGTAGTCAGTGCTAGGCAGCTAACATTAGCAGCGCTCCCAACTCAATGCCTGCTTTCTGTACTGTCAGCTGAGCTCATGATGATGTTTATGACCAGTTTCCAAACCAGAATGGAAAGACACTTTTAAGCGAAACTGAAAAACCGCTGGCTGGGAAGAATGAGAGGTAGGCAAAGCTCACAGAGTTTGAGAATTTGGAAGGTGCGAGGACCCTGCATCCGGTAGCTAAACGAGAGCTGAGCTCAGCCGCAAGCCCACCGCCCTGCCACGGTGAGCCACCTGCCCGGCCTTAATGCCTATATCGCTGCAGACCAGTCCTGGGCTCCTCTCACCTAATCCCCAGATAAAGAAAAGGCCACAGGGGGGGGGGGGGTGTCTCTCCAGGGATGAAGCACAGTCTTGAGGGATCTGCATCACAGATGCACTAAAGTGGCTATGTCTGAAAATATGGGGGCTTGCGAGAAAGACGTCGACGGAAGAGAGCGTGCCAAAGAAGGAAAAAAAAATGTATGGGTGGTGAATGGAGAGTGATATTCAAAACAGATGTCAAATTACTGGTAAAACAATTATGCCCCCTGTAACTAATGCCTCTGCGAAAACAAAACCCACTGCCGTGAAGTAGCTTGTTAGCATGCGCCAGGTATCCGTGTCCTGCACTGGGTGTGAAAATATCTCAAATTTCAAACAGGATCACAGAGCACACTGCCCCAGTCGGAATAACAAACGGTTTAGAACACTGTGTGTCACTCTGTGCATTAATTGTAAATCCATAACGAGCGTGGAATAAAGATATATTGGCAAGGCAAGGGATGATGAAAAATGATGAATGATAATGAATGATAATGGATTGTTAATATAGGAAAGTTGTCCTATTTTATGTCGGTCCAGACATGGCTGGCAAAAGGAGATCGTGAGCCGAAATACGTAAAGCGTCTCTCAGTCGAGGAATAAGTGGATACAAATCAAAGCACGTGCTGATAAGGAAGGTTTCAGTGCCTTAGTGAGAATCGCTCCGGGCGGGAATGAGAGGATACTTCGGGGACAGACGGGGAGGTGAGGTTTAGGAAACCAGCATGGGGGACGAAATGCAGCGACAGCAGTTCCAGGATCAGCAGGGGAAAATGCACATGCACACAGGAAAACGTACCGGTGCCAGCTTTAGAATGGAGGTAGTGTGGGATATCGGGGTCTGGAAGCATCTACTGGGAAGAAACTAAAGTCCATAAACTGCTTCACCAATAGATTTGAAGGGAGGTTTAGCTTAGTGGGTTAGGGCTCTGTGCTTATGCTCACAAGGTCATGGGGTCAAAGCATATTACCCACCCAGACCCTTAATCCCAACTGCTTCAAGATTGGAGGGTGACCTGGCTCTTTGACCCCAAAGCTTTCCTCCCTTTCATGTGGATCTAGACAAAAGCCTCTGCCAAAAGTTCAATGTAAACCTGAAATAAGAAACAGGTTAACTAAATAAGTTGTCAAGTCCCCCCCCCCGCTAGAGGACATCCAGACCTCCATCTGCATCCTGTATCAATATTCCCCGAGTCATCGTGTTCATGGCATCGCTCAAGTCCTGCTCCTTCCCTGACATTTCCTACTTGACAGGACCAAGTTTAAGAACACTTTTATTCATTTGTATCAAAAAAATGTTTCAGTCCCTCTTCAGGCTTCTTACCCAGTACAATGTCTGTTGTTCTATCAAAATGATTTAAAAATATAATAATTAGCGAGGCAGAGTGGTAGCGTCAAGGCCACCCATCACTATGGGCTTTGTACCAGAGAATGCTCATTATGAGTATGAACCTAACACACTTCCTCCTGGGATAGGCTCTAGGCTGGCCATGACCCTGCCTTGCAAGAGCAAGGGTTAATTATGGACACAATCTCAGGACACCTAAACCAAATGATGTTACATGCTGGTGTGCGTGCTTTGTGTTTTTTTTATGCCATCCATCCATCCATCCATCCATGCATCCATCCATCTTCTAACTCCTTATCCTGATAGGTTGCAAGTCTTCTCTACGCCATGTTGCATAAATCAGAACAGTAGATAAAAGTATAAAATTTAAGTCCATGATATGCTTTTAATTGTGGGCCTCGTCAAATTCTCTCTATGTTGTACTGATCGATTCATAACGTGGGAAAAACTTTATTCAGATAATCAAAAAATGAAATGTCACAACAGAGTATAATCAATATAAGAATGATTTAAATGGGCGTAAATTACAGGACAGGGATGCTGATGTTGATTTTTTTGCTTGTTGAGATTTTTATCAGAATTATACTGTATTATCAGAATAATCGTAACTATAGATATGTCTGTTTATCCATACATCCATTCATTCATCCATCCATCCATTACAGGAGTGCACAACAGCCTGGAGCCAAACCCTGGAAACACAGGCCGCAGGGTAAGGCTCCTCCCTGGATGGGACGGCAGGCATTTCCAGGGGTGATCTTTAGTGTCACATGGTGGACGAGTGACCGGATCTGGTCACACGCCTCTGGATTTAATGCAGCTTAAACCCCGATTGGACGTCCACTTCTCGGGAAACATGGCGTTCTGCTCCTGGGTGGTGTGGACAATTATTACCACCAGGATTGATTGGATAAATAGCACCCTTCTGTTTTCTGGGGAAACGGCGACAGGCTGATGGAGCTGTTGAGGCACCACGCTGTGTTGGACACGAATCAGGGGATTTTCACCCTGTATTCATTGTATTTAGACCCATAAAGGTATCACGTGGCAAATGTTAGCTCTCCACAGGAGCCTGCCAGGGATGAACCCATGGTATGCTGGGCTCCACTGATGTTGCATCAGTGGGCTAGAGGCCGGGTCAGCATTGAGGCCGGTGTAGCTCCTCCTAGTGGAACAACATAGACATGACAGAATGCCAGCATTGCATCCACAATAACATGGGAACCTCAGAACCTTCAAAGATCGGAATCTCTGGAAGGAATCTGACCCACAAGCTTAACCTGCCTAGTCTTCCAGACCCAGCGTCAGAAGTCCAGATCAAAGTCTTAAAGGAGAGAAATTCCACAACAATAATAAAGAAAGAGAAAACTTTTCACAGAATCTCACACATATCTTCTGATTTCATTTCTCCGTCTCTTTTGTACTTGTGGAGCAGAGATGTTCCGTTTACAAGAACAGAGTTTTGATTGCTTCTGTAAAGCTCATAAAAAACAGATTTCAATCTGAGTGCAGTCTCTCATTTATTGTACTCGGATAGCGACGGATTACTAAATTTAACATGTTTGCCATACAATGCCCAAAGGTAATGTGTTTTTTGTTTTTTTTCTCCCAAGGAAACCCAATAAAAGGATAGAATGTTACCACAGAGATGGAGTCTTTCCAGGATTTTTTAGGTAATCTCCTCACAACATGAAGGTGGAACCAATAAGGTACATCTACAAGGCTAAAATACACATCAATGGCAATGATAGGCTTACCCATTAGACATACCTGAGAAGAGAGATATTAAAAAAAAACAAACGAATTAATAAATGCAAAGTATATGAACACCAGAGTAGCCTCTGGGGAAGGAACCCCGACCGAAGATTGTGGTAGCAATAACAGCAGTAACATCAAGTATGAGCGTTTATAATAATTCATCTATCCACTCATATACTGCTGTGTGTGCTGTAGAGTGGAGCATATCACAGGAACTACGACGCGGAAGACAAGCGTCTCCCTGGATGGCATAGAGACACACGTATTATGGGATATTTAGAAATGCCAGTGCAGCTAACTGCATGTTTTTGGACTGTCGCATGTAAGCTCACCACATGGGGAGGCTGACCAAACACAGAGCAGAAGTGCAGTTGAAACTGCGGGCCCCGGAGGAGAAGTTAAATTAATTACCAAGCATTAGCTTACTGACAGCAGTTTATGGATGATAATTTCTCACGTCACTGCAGTAAACACCTTTAAAAATGAGGAAACCTGTTTCTGTTGTGTGTAAAGTGACAGGACGTCTCATGTTGTTATTAGATAGGTTGAAATTAAAGATGATTTTTGATAAGAAACCAGGAGCTACAATTCAACCCTACAATACCACAAAAATTACTTTTAATGGAGTCCATTTTATTTTAGAAAGGAATTTATGTGCCATTAAAATCCTGTAACCTGTAACAGAATAATATTGAAAGTGTTTTGTCAGCGTGTTCCAAACATGATAATTATTGTCTGTCAGGAAATGTTGCATGTTAAAGCTGAGATTAATATTCCCCTGGAGAGGAAAGACAAGACTAGCAATTCGCAGAAAAAAAAAAAAAATGAACATTAGATTTTCATTGAACTTTCAGATTGGCCACCATTTTCTTAATTTGCCTTACTTACCGTTTATGTTCATAACTGACGATTTTGTTAATCTGTAAGACCAATTCTGCTGATTAATTTAATCATGGCCCCACCTTGTCTTCTAAACAGGAAATTAACATCTTTTAATTTCCTTTATCAGATTTCACACATTCAACCTTGAAGTTAATTAGGAATATCAAGACTCAATGTGCATCAATCTGCTTGCGTCTTAAGGGCTTAAGGCTGCAACCCATTTTATGCAAATGATTGTTGGGGGAGGGGGTTTCCAATTACCCCGTCATCTGCCTTTCTGAGTTCCCCAGAATGCCTTCGACAGTAGACTTTGACTTTATCGTTTCCCCCATTCGTCAGACAGGTGAATCTTGTGAAAAGTCTGCTGCTTCCCTCACATTAAGTGCCTTCTGTTTGCATTGTTTTGAAGTAAAACACCTGAATACCTGCACTCTAAAAGGGGCTTTGAGAACGCTGACAGTTGTTTCCCCATGCGACAAGCCCCTTGCCAAGGATGCGAAGGAATTTACCTGCCTGTCTGTGGAAACATGACTATTCTGTTCTCCTGTCTCCACAGGATTTCCTTAACACCTAGTAAAGCCCACGCCCCGCATTCCTGCACACAAACTCCGCAGACCTGCCCCGTGAACATTAATGCTTCATCATCCACAGGTTTCATCTGGAATCATTTCAGTCACAGCAAGTCAGGGGTGGAGGGTTGGCTCTGCTGCTTGGCCTCCCCACACAACCTGAGCTGCTTTTTTAAAAACTGAGGTTCTGCTCTGAACGAGGGAGGTGTTGCCAGTGTAATCTCTCAGTCCTTCGGAAATGCAAATTCTGAACTGCCACCCATGATTTCCATCAATGGAGATGTGGCTGATTTTCCTGGATGGTTCCTTGAAGAAGACCTCCACTGCAATCTTGCATGGCAGGGAGGGAGCTTGTATGGTGGTAGTGGGGGGGGGTTGACATTTATCTCTCTACCTTCTCAATCGATTGGCCATCAGACCCTCGGGGTAATTTCCAGTCAAGATCAGATGAGTCACATGGAGTATGTTTGCTAGAAGGTTCTGCGCTTTGGGATGCACTGCCCCTGAGTCCAGACATCTGCCTTAAATATGACTCTTGGAACGTCCTCGCCTGTCTGGTGCTGTCTTCATGAGGCCCCTTGTTGCTCCATGGGATTCCTTCCTTTTCATCTCTGGAACACAATAAGCACCTGATGAGCACAGTAGGAGAGCACAGTCGACATCACACTGCGTCCTTCGCTAGCGCGGTTGCTGGAGAAAGGAAAAGCACTTTATGGTTTTTTTTTTTTTTTTGCTTTCACTTGCATCAAACTGAAAATGGGCAAAGAGTTGAGAATATTGACTTAAAATGTGTATTGAATACCATGGAGCTTGATTGTAAATTTTCATTTTTTTTCTTAATATCGACTAGAAATGCAGGCCTGCGTGAAATAAAGTAAAGCTCATACTGGTGTAAAAACGGGGACAATCTGAGGTTAAATCACCCTCTTTTTAGCACTGCTTGTCTCAGGAGAGGGATTAACCTGTTTGGAACCGGTTTTAACCGGTTTATAAGAGCAGGTGTCAATACAGAGTGAAACGAAGCAGGAGTTACCACAGCTCAGATGTGCTGGAATGTTTCGTGAGCTGGACCGAGGGAGATGAGTCTGTGCTGAGTCCACGTAAAGAATGAGTTTCTGCAAGAACTGTAGGGATCAACTGTTTCCCAGCCCAGGCTGCTGGAAAGCCGGGACAAAGCCTGGATCGGAGAGGAAACCCTTTGATACGGGGAGCCGGCTAATCCCCGCTTTCATATGTCTGAGGCGTCTTCATCATCCTCCGCGCTCGAGTGCCCTTTGCACGACCTTTGACTCGTAGCGGTATCGTCTTTGAAGAGCTCGGGTATTAGATTAGCTTATCCCTTGCTGCCATTGTTTTCGGAGAGCAGCTCCTGTTCTCGCAGGTCTCTCAGAGACCACGCCGGCATCGAAAGACGAGTTACACAACGGCCCTCCTCTCCTAGTCTGCCTCCAGCCTCTCTGCATCTTCCGCATGCGTTGGGGTCACACTGTAATGCAGTTTACGTACAGCAAAAAGGATGGTTTACAAATTGGCCTCATCGAGAGCCCTGTCACGTAAACCCAAAGATGGAACTGATGCATTTCAATTAAGTTTCATCATGAAGCCACTGTAAAAATAGATGCCACTGCATTCCAAATGCTGACACTAGGTTTCTACTACAAGCAATTCAAGTGTGCACAAAGTATGCCATATGGCTTGAGGTGGACTTACGCTCAGTCCCTATCACTTCAAGATTATCGCACCTTCTCTGGACGCTCTGGGGCAGAAAGAAACATAAGGGATAAGAAGGTGCGTGTGATGTTTGCCCTGCTCTGGATAAGATTGTTGGAGACACCACGCTTGTTTTTTAAGTAGATGGCCCTCAAAAAGTTGGGGCTAAGCCTTTAGAGAGGTCTACCCTCCAGTCAGAATTAATCAAGTCTACATCGATGTTAGTCTCTAGGACGTCTTCCTGCATCAGTAATCTCATTACGAGGTTCAGCTAACAGTAGAAGGACTCCACACCCGGGGGTCGTTAAGTACACATTCATTTAAAAAAAGCTCAGGATGTCCTGCTTGCAGGTGTTTTGTTAACGCTTTAGGTTAACTACCTGCCGGCCCTAAAACTAGAGCAGAATGACAAGTGGAGGAATATCGATATGGTGACAGAAATGAAGAAGGGAGTCAGGGCACGGGACAGCATTTTGGAGATAGAGGTGAGACGGGCGCATAGATTTTAAATACCATCGTGAGCCTTGCCGTTTGCTGTCTTTCAAGAACATTCTCCGTACGTTGACTTATTTTCCAGTGAAAACCAGGCTCATCTGCAGCTGTCATCCCGACACTCTGGAATGTCGGCGTCGTACAACATGGCCAATTCCTGACACTGCGAGGGAAATGTGAGGAAATGGGACGTCCAGAGACAAGACTGGGAGAGTAAATGGAATCCCGAGTACAATGGCAGAGCAATTATAAAGGCATTAATAATTCATAGAGAGGAGATCTTCCATGCATCTGGATGTTGTGGGAGCTCATGATTTGCTGTTTTGTTTTTATTTCCTTTGAGTCATGAAAATGATGTGTGTGGCACGGTGTAGCTTGGGGATGTTTGGTTCCGGTCTCACGCCACACTGATGGCGAAATCATTCGTGTTGAAGCAACAGAAGCAGTTCTTTCCAGCGGAGGCTCATCTTCTCTGAACGTGTGGCATCAAGGTGCTCGATCACGGGAATCATTTTTGGGGAGGAGTCATGTGACATTAGCTTGGGATATGTGTATTTGGATTGGTAATGGTTGAGAGAAAAGATGATCAGTTCTTCCATAAATAATAATACTACTGTATAAATGATATTTCATAACACTACTACTTTTCTTTTGGCTGCTCCCATCAGGGGTCGCCACAGCGGATCAACCTTGGCCATCTCTTCTTGTCCTCCACATCCCGCTCTGTCACACCAGCCACCTGTATGTCCTCTCTCACCACATCCATAAACCTCCTCTTTGACCTTCCTCTTTTCCTCTTGCCTGGCAGCTCCATCCTCAGCATCCTTCTCCCAATATACCCAGCATCTCTCCTCTGCACGTATCCAAACCAACGCAATCTCGCCTCTCTGGCTTTGTCTCCAAACCGTCGAACCAGAGCTGATCCTCTAGTATACTCATTCTTAATCCTGTCCATCTTCGTCACATCCAATGCAAATCTTAACATCTGATATTGTATAACACTAAATAGTAGATTCCACATTTATCAGAGCCTGAATGTCTGTCATAAACCAAGAATCTCGTAAGAACCTAATTTATTATTAATATTATTGTTGTTAAACTTCTGCGTGGAAAGTGACATTAAAAGCAAGACTGTGAAAAAAAAAAAAACTGTTCAAGTCACAACAGTGAACAGAACAGCACAGTTTGTTTATGAGTATTAGGAGTGGGGATTTGAGGGATTTTAAGGAGGACTGAGCAGGAATTGGTCAGCACAAGACACAGGGGTGAAAGATAAATTAAACTCCAGGGCCCAATAAAAAACACATCAATGTGTTCCTTTAGTTACAAAGGGACAGGTGACGGGCTGTGATAAAGGAAACACGCTGATGGGTTCCTTCAGTCGTGAAGGTCTGATTCTTTTTGTTTTTCTTCTGTCTAGCATGTTTGGCTCCTGCTCGTCGATCTGCTGTGAATCTACGTCCATGAAATGTGGACACAGCAGAGAATCTCTATTTGACCGGCTATGGGTGGTCATTTGAATTAGAGCTAAATTAACCACGGTGTTCTGTTAACGGCTTTTCATAAATTCGGGACCACTCCAGAAGCATGAGGAGTTTGTAAGATGCTTCTCTTCCTGATTCGTGATTCAGACATGCGTGGATTTTCTTGTTTCATCATTTATGCCTTCATTGTTCTTGCTGTTATCGTAGCATGTTCGGGATACACAACATATGACATGCTCTTTAATAAAATTAATGGCATAAATTAAGCATTACACGTGTATAATCTGGTTAAGGCAGCAGAAAGACAGTACTACGTCCATTCGGGTCAGATAGCTTTAATCCCAACCCTGGACTCTTTGAAGTGTGCTCTAAAGTCAGCTAGTAAATCCCCCCACGTTCAATTTCAAAGGCTCAAACCACAAACTGTAACTCCATGATGGAATCATGAACAAGCCGAAACATTTCTGTCAAGCCAACATCTTTTCTAATCCATTTATCAACACTTTTTTCAGATGGCTAACTCTCCCGTACCTCCACGCTCCATTAAACTACAGGCTCTCTCTCTAATAGTAAAATATCAGATGTGGTAAATAAGCACACTTGCATCTTCTGGTCAGACTACAGGTGCCTGATATACCCTGCTACAGTTGTTGACATACTATGAACATACATATATAATCTGCTTGTTTTTTAGGATGCTCCCTAAAGCATTCCACCATATCTGTACTTTGTGGGCTTCAGAGGGGTAGGAACATGTTTTATCAAGAAGAGGAGTTTGAAGTCTTTCGGTTTAACTGTGTAACACTCCCGTGGATGGACGTGGGTGGTTGGTGTGGCCTTCTGTTCTCTGAGTCTAGGGTGGCACAGTGGCTCAGTGTGCCCCACCGTCACCTTGTGTCTCTTGGGTCTTGTCCAGGTTTTCCAGGTTCCTCCCACAGTCTGCCCACAGATGGATCGGAATCCCAGTCAAGGGGTTCTCCCACCTTTTGGGATAGACTCCTAGTTCCCTGCAACCATGTGCTTCAAAAGTGTTCAGAAGATGGATGGATGAACTAAAGCGTCAAACCTGGGACTCAGGGTCTCATTTATAAAACTTTGTGTGGATTCCGTCATGAAACATTGTAATGCCAAACGAAAAACAATGAAAGAATGCAAATGAAGAAAATCTGATTTATAAAACCTGGGGCACACACGTTTGTACTCGAGTTTCTCCTCGTAAACCACAATCATCTCGTAAATTTGTGCAAATGGACTCATGCGGATTCCCGCCCACTTGCCACCTCGAATCAACCAATAAATAGACTATGCAAATGAACCTCATACATACTCAATGAGCAGATTATCCCCATGCCGGCAAGCTGGGACAATGAGTCAAAGTGAGAAGAAGGGAAACATGAATTTTATGAGGTAGAATTACTCGTGTCTGAAACGGATGCGTGGAAAGACGTTCAATTCAGTGTCTACAGTGCAGGTATCACAAGCAAGCGTAAAGTTTGCAGAGCGGCAACATGTTACGACTGCTGAGAATTCAAGGAATCGAACAAGGAAGTCGGGGTGTGACTGCAGTGGGTGGGGCAAGGGCACATCCACACTGTCGCATTTTGACGCTTGGATGGTCATTATAATCGGGGATGCTATAAAGCCAGCGATGCAGCTGGAAGTGCAGATCTGATCACTGCAACAGAGTCGAGATAAAATGCTCAACATAAACAATACTCAGAGTTTCTAACAGCAGTCTTAATCATGAACATCTTCAGACCCAGTAACGGCCAATGGTGATGGAGCAGCTTGGGGTTAAGTTGAACCAGAGGCATCTGCGGTGCCTCACCGATGCCGTGTCCATGTGTGGTGAGTGAATTTCGTAGTGGCCGTGTCCCGAGGGATGCGGTGCTGCAGACACATAGGAACGTCAACTAGGAGCTCAAGGAAATCCAGATGGGCTTCACTGAAATATCTGCCTCACTAAAGGATCTTGGTAAAAAAAAATATACTGGAGGATTTCCATGTTCCCTAGCATGTTCAAACTGAATACGGGTCGTGATATTCCCGACTTGTCTGCCCGTTCTGTCTGGAAGTTGCCTGTAGCCTGAAACATGCATGCTATATAGTGGAGAGCATGCCAAATAAAAAAAAAAAATTAAAGATCCAGTCCAGTCGAAAACCAGGTTTACCCCTTTCCACTTTCCCCCAGTTCCCCCGTTTTAAATTAGCAATATCTTGCAGATGTGCATACTGTCCAGTCGCCGCCCACAAATAACCATAAAAGGGCAATGTAAATAAACTTTCTGCTTATATAATATGCAGATCAAGCTGTTCTGGTTCGTCTGACAATGGCTAATGCAAAAAAAAAAAGCAAGAAAAGGAATTTTGAACAGTGTGAAGTAGAGGAAATGCTATTTTTGGGGGTCAGAGCACGTGTCATTAAGAAATGGTATGTTGAATGACACACTTTACCCGAAACCGAAAAAAAAAGCAGGCATGAGAAAATCATGGTTTTGGTAACGTGCAAGCAATAACGGAAGATATCTGAGCCTTTCTCAGCTAGATTTCGTTTTCCTGGGAACTGCTTCTCTTAGATTAGTATTCGGGATTCTAAACAGACGTATCTCATTCAGTTAGGAGACAAAGATGTTTGTCTTCTTCCCAAGATTGTTTCCTTCACAGTTTGTCCAAACAGATGTCCAAATCATTGTTTGCAGAAGTTGTGAAACATCTCCTTATTAATCCATATCTTGTCTGTTAACTTGCCTCCTCATCGATTCTCAATGACAAGCAACTGAGTTGTACTCAGTCCATGATGTTGATCGGCAATCTTCATTTCCTCCTTGCTGCATTGTTTAATTAATGCTAGTTTGTATTTTAATGAACTATTTCAGTTTATTTTCCACAGCAAGCCCTCATCTGTGCTGCCAAACTTTGACGTGGCAGTAGGGGACGTCCTGTTACGCAGTGTTCAAGCGTTCAGGTGACTCTGATGTATGTTTTACATGAGAACACAGGTGGTTTAACCAGGTAAAGGGTTACGGTTAAGAAAATAGCCATGCATTTACAAAAGTTAACGACCAACCAACGTAGTGTTTTGATCATCATAAAATAAATATGACCCTCTTTTCCATTTATGACGGTTGTGAAACTTATAAGAGAAGTATAGTCTTTGGCTTACACAAATAAAGTCAAATTTAATACATCCCACATTTTTCAACTTACTGTTTTCCACGTCAAAGCGTGGCTTGCTCGTATGAATTCCTGGCACGCCTACCGTCATTTAACTAGATTACTTGCTTTACACTGGGTGTCGTCTCGTCCGGATTTATCCAAAATGTTGCATCGGCAAGCTCCATAAATGAACGCGAGTTCTGACGTCACATTTTTGTTTATAAAACCCAAATGTTATGTGCGATGTTGCAGGCACCCGTTTTGGGCTTCTTATAAACAACACCCCCGGTCACCGACGACCAACTGACGGCTAGCATGTTTTGTGGGTGGTGACGAGCTGAGAGGATGAGGATTTCAGATGCCGTTACCCATGTTAATTTCCTCAATGGTTCAACACCGACACATGGCAGCATGCCATGACCGTGTCTCTCTGCCGTGTGGCTTTCCAGGCCCGGACGTCGATGTGGGTGGGAGGTGGGAGGGAGAGACGATGAACTCTTTAAGCAAGGTCACTCATCCATCATCTTAATGATACCCGTGCTGCTTCTTATTTATAAACTGTTCCAAGGCCCCTGTTGTCATCTGAATTGGCATCTCAATCAGGCTGAGGCTAAGCCACAGTCATGCCCATTCTCCGACTCTCCCTCCCTCTTGGAACAGGAGCCCGATTAATCCTCACAATGCAGGTAGCCTTTATGAACTCCTGAGCAATTTAAATATAACTATTTAAAGCTTCCAGAACACAACAGATGCTGTTTCATGTTTTATCATTTCTAGGGAAGGGTCTCAGAGGGAGAGAGAGGTCCACATAGGATACAGAAATGGTATTTCTCTCAAACTTCCATGTGAAAATCACATTTTACCAACAAAGAGATGGAATTGGTTATGTTCAAATGCTTTGCCCTCTTAGTGAGAAGTAATAAATGGTAAAGTAAGATAAATTGAACAAGAAACTCGACTTATTGCGCGTTGCATTGCCTGGAGTTGGCGCTATGACCTGCCTGCTCTCTACAGGAACCTCCTCTGCCTTCCACACTTGGTAGGCCCTGCATGAGCTACACTAGTCCCCTTGGCTCCAGCCATTCCCGAGCTGACACCAGTCCGGCCTCCTCACTGTCCTGCTGTTCCTACTCTCCCTACTCTCATTCCGGAGCTCAGACCTATTCTGCTCTAGGCTGGTGGAACAGAATAGTCTGCAAAAGAAATCATAATCTGGGACGTGCAGAAGTTCGGGAGACATCTTCCATCCACGTGAGACCTCTTACACCTGCCAGGAGTATTTAGCTCTCCAGACCCTGTGCAGACAGGGCCCTGAACGTAATGGCACAGCCAGGTCACAAGCTGTGCTCAAATTACCTTTTATTCATCAAGTATTTTGTTTCTCTCATAAGAATAAGAGGAAAGAATGAAGAACTCTGCTTGACTTGCATTCTGAACGTTGCCTTCTGATTGGCTCTCAGAGTCCCTCCGTGTGATTGGGCCGTAGACTCGGCACAGCTCTGTGATTGGTGCTCATGCCCATCCCTTCATGGAGCTGAGACTTGCTCAAAGTGCTGGCTCAGCGGACGACTCCCAGTTGGACGATCTGGTCTGACCCAGCCCCATGCAGGGCACGTAATGACAAACAGAGGCCATTAAAGTCCTAGCAATGCAAAACGTGGCCAAGACGAAGCTGCACAATTCAGAGTCTCAGGGTGGCTCCTCTAGATCCTTGGTCTTAAGAACGTGGTGATGCCACAGCGCTGCTGAAACTCCTACCATCGCTGCTGCATTTACGACAAGGCAGCGTAACTTTATAGTCTGTTCCTAGACACCTGAATGTATCAAAAGCAGAGTTAGGGGGGCGATACATAGAAATTTAGGCTAACGGGTCGAAATGGAAATCCAGGAATCGTAGGCCAAAAATCAATTCAATTCAATTCAGTTCAGTTCTGTTTATATGGAGCCTTTAACAAAGAGCACTGTCACACAGCGCTTTACATAGTCCTGGGCTCATGGTCCCCAGAGAGTAAACTGAGGGCAACAGTGGCAAGGAAAAACTCCCTCAGGAGGAAGAAACCTCGCCAGGAACCAGACTCAGAGGGGGAAGCCCGTCCTCCTCTGGCCGGCACCGGGCAGGACAGGTTCCCTTATATTATATGCTCAATAACATTCAGAACTATCCAGAAGAAGATGTTTACCAAATCCTAATCACACCTACAAGCGGGGTTAGAGGGCACTCTCAGTTCTAGAGACCAGCTGTAATCTCGACACCTCACAGCGATTCCGCTCCACAGAGGGCCCTTTATCACCCTCAGTCTGATCGGGGAATACACTGCAGGTTTGTGTCATCTCTTGTCAGGTGTGCTGTGGCCTGGTTGGACTTGGATGCAGGGAGTGTAGACAGGAGATGGGTGTGATGCTTTTGAGTGATCATCCATCCATCCATATCGTGTAACCGCGTATCCGGGTCAGAGTTACCAGTCAATTTCAGGCAACACAGGACACAAGACTGGGGTACACCCTGGATGGGATGCCAGTCCATCACAGGGCACAAGGCTGGGGTACAACCTGAATGGGATGCCAGTCCACCGCAGGGCACAAGGCTGGGGTACACCCTGGATGGGATGCCAGTCCACCGCAGGGCACAAGGCTGGGGTACACCCTGGATGGGATGCCAGTTCACCCCAGGGCACATACACTTACAAGACACCAGTTAGCCTAACTGCCTGTTCTTAGACTGTGGGAGGAAACTGGAGTATCCTAAGGAAGCCCACCTGACATGGGGGGAAACACGCAAACTTCACACACCCAGAGTGGGTGCAAGATTCGAACCTCAACACTGGAAGCGTGACACAAAAGTGCTTTCCAGTCATCCTACCACTGTAAATTTATTATTAAAATAATTTTTAAATAGGGTCATATTTATAGATGTTATTTGGAAAATCACTAAGGATCTGTTTTGCTGTTTCAAATCTGATGCTCCGTTTTAAAAGCCATTCAATTTCAAAATCCCGACTGAAAACCCATTTTGAATAAATGCAAATTACCACTGCTGCATGAAACTGGAGTTGTTGTTGCCATAGGTTACAGGAAAGATCACTACTTAACTTTTTTAGGTTATTTTTTTGGGAGGAATCTATTTCCATGAAAGAAAATAAACATAAAAGGGCACAGATCTTTGAATAATTAATCACAGGCTCTGAATCATGGAGAAGGACGTCAAAGCCTTCAGTCTCGATTACGGCAGGCACGGTCTCCTTTGACGTTTGTCAGTACACGCATCAATCTTAGCAACGCTGCTACGAAGCAACAATACAGCCTAAAACAGATTTTCTTCGAAAGCCTTACAAGGCTGGGAAAAGCTTTGTCTATTTCCTCAAAAGATGTTCAAGGAGCACCGGTACAACTATCAAGGGATTAAACACAAACGAGGACAGGCTGTCTTCTTACCCAAGTACCATAGCCAACATGGAACCGCACACGTCGCTGGGGTTGCTGGACGTGTGAGTGCCCTGGTACAACACGCCAACAGATGCTGGGGAAGACAGCTCTTTGTGTTGGGGAGGCGTGGATGCTAAGTCAAACGGAGCGGTGAAGGAACAAGTCAACTTCAGGTTGACTTGGTGAGGGCAGGCTTTGGCAGCGAAAGTCATGGAGTGGATTACCGTCCACTTGGGAAAAGCCGTGCGTGAAAATCTGGCGACAGCAGGACGCTCAAAATGAAACGGTGATGTGCAGACTGGCACTCACGCTGGCGGGTTTCCACTCGGTGGCTTCTGATGTCAGGCTTAGCTTCAGACACAGGTGAGCGTGTTTGTGTTTGCAGGATCTACGGAAGCCTGTTTTTGTGTGGTGAGTCCAGAAGGGAGATATCTAGCCCATCTTCATCTTGTCTGCACTGTGTGGATCATACCAGCGAGCTTGCCATCATCAAAGTAATAAATATTAAATACTGCAGAATGATCCAGTCACTGGGCACAGGCCAGAGCTACACCCTACACAGTGTGCCAGTCCATCAGAGGGTACGAACACGGTGATACTATTTGGGCAATTTATAGAAGCCACTGAACCATATCTGCAAGTCTTTGTGCTGTAGGAGTAAACTGGAGTACCCAGAGTTAAGCTGCCTAACACAGGGAACACACAGAGCAGAGGCCAGATTCAAATGTCCATTGCTAGATATGTGGGGTACAGTGCAAACCACCTGATTTAAACTCATAATTCATTTATGCAGTTCTGCATTCTTGTTACCTATGTGGGCTGCAAAGCTAAAGTCATCCAATATACTTACACAAGATGAGAATATTATAAAGTAAATAAATAGATATGTTATAAGCATTTCAAAACCAGCTGTTTATTTCTTGAGTGAAATACAGAAAACAAATCTGCATAATGCCTACATCAGTACAGAAATCAGTACTTGGCATGCAGAAATCCTAAGAGGGAAAGTAACACATTTAATATAAATACGTCTTGGACCTGTCTAAAAACAGCTACGCAGATTTCCGGCATTTTCCTGTGATTTAACACACCTGTTAGTCCAATCTCCGGAGAGACGAGAGGCTGCTTTCGGCATCAATCAGCTAGGGAAAAATTCCCGACATTAACGCAGGAAAGCAGCCTGGGCAACAGCGAGTGTGTGTTACGTTCAGAGTGCCCTGTAAGCACTGCATCTCAGTGTTGCCGACCGACCTGGAAGAGCTAGCGGTCCTTGGCAAAAATATGCAAGAGTACAGCCTTGATTGTCACTCAATTAGATCTCGCTTAAATACAGTGAACATAATTATTAACGCGTCACGTAGCGTGCTTGTTTTACAGCATTTACACATTTTAATATTTTGCATTTTTTTTATCTGTTGCTATTTTTTTTTTTTTTGGATAAGGTGAAATCGCCTTGTGGGACTTTAGGCATGTTAGGTTCTGCAGAGCTTGAAACTCACAATGTTGACTGTCTGCGTATGCTGAAGATATGCAATATTGATGACAGATTGATGATGGGACAAATGAGGCTTCAAAACCTGTGGTGGGTGGGAGTATTCCAAACTAGCCAATCAATGCTGGTGGTTCATTTGTCCCATCAATAATTAATGATGTCTGCTCTTTCCTTAAATCAGATGTGAAAGCCAAATGCACATTAATCATTGCAGATGGAGGGAAAGTGACAGGCTAAGAAGGGCTTTTATTGCTTGAAACAATTAAGACAATAGGTTAGAAAAAATGCCTAAAGTGCCCTTCAAGGGATCTCCAATACAGCTGGGTATTTCAAGTTCATGGTTATCCCATTTGTACCTTGCACGGCCCGGGATCCGATGGACAGCCTTATGGAAGGAGCGTGCATCTCTGCATCTGGATTCAGTGCCCATGTCCCAAAGGTCCTTAAGTAAGGCCCTTTGGCCCAAACGCTGCTCAATGGTTGCCTAATAACTAGCTGACCCTGTGCTCTGACATGTATGTCTGTGTCTCACGGGGAGTATTGTGGGATACTAAAGAAAACAACTCAACATTAAAAAGACTAAGATTATGGCATCCGGACCCATCACGTCTTGGCAAATAGAGGGGGAAGAAGTGGAA
>JAACJT020000032.1:9068381-9089726 GCA_009936485.2 Gymnarchus niloticus | reverse complement strand
ACCATTACTGACTGGGCGAGATTCCTAACCATTACTAACCGGCCGATATTCCTAACCATTACTGACTGGGCGAGATTACTAACCGGCCGATATTCCTAACCATTACTGACTGGGCGAGATTCCTAACCATTACTAACCGGCCGATATTCCTAACCATTACTGACTGGGCGAGATTACTAACCAGCCGATATTCCTAACCATTCCTAACTGGGTGATATTCCTAACCATCACAGTAGCAGAGTTCCAAGCTCTCATGTTTATTAACACCTGGGATATTGAAACACTGCAATCTGTTTATTCAGTTGTAGTTGGAGATGCATTAAGGGGTTCCTTGGCAAAACCACAGTAGCCAGAGTGTCAAGGTTGCGTGTGTGTGTGTGTGCATGTCTGTTGATGATGCACCCCTGAATTATGCAGGGGGAGGCCAAAAACAAGAAAGCACCCACGATAAGGTGGCATACCCCCACCTTTCTGCTTTTAGAGCGATCCCTGAATTTCCCGGGGAAACCTGACCCTCTGGGAATGTCGTTTACTACACTGCATGGAAGAGAGGAGGGAGAGACCACAGAGGGAATTACGGCCAGGGTGGGGGTGCATTCAACTGAGAAGTCAGACTTCATTAGCTTCTCTCCGCCTCAAGTTGGGGAACTTTACTTAAAACTTATGGGAGGTCCGAGGGGTTAACTCAAGCTTGCCGTGCCTGGTAAATACTCTATGTTGTTTATCCGCCAATGACAGCTTTCACTTCCTTGCCGTAACACCTGCCAATGCCACAGCAGGCCCTGCTTTGTGTCATCTCCTCTCTCTCTCTAATTTAGCGGCTTAGCCGGCGTGCTTCTCTGCGGCATTTTAATGAGGAGGCATAAATTCCCCGAACACGCACACACCCGTGGGTGTTGACAGACTCCAGGCATGCACACACGAGCATGGATTTCCTACCCGGGATGTATGCTGTACATCCCCTTCTCTGTTGGTACTTTCTCAGCAAATCTGATGATGTCAATGGAACCAGTAAATCCCTATGGTTGTGCAATCTGTCTGATTCTGTTAACCAATCACAGCAGTGTCAGGCCACCCTATTCGTATTGCCAACTCCTCTTTCCCTGTCCGGCTACGTCAGCTTTCACACCGGACGTATTCCTTAAAGCCCTTATGGTTTTATTGTGATCAAAGCGTCAAGGGCTGAAAATGGAGGTCATTTATCATGCGTAAGCTGCATTTTGTTCTCTATGCAATGTAGGGATATATTTAGGAAGTGGCTCGGAGAGGCTTCGGAAGCAGAACCGATTGACACTGGGATTTAGCAAGGAAAACCAGCTTTATAGGGGCTCATCTCCAGGGTTTATGGAAATCGGACCGAAATGGATTGACCAATCACAAAAGGGAACCATCCATCCATCCATCCATGGGGCCTGGAGCCAATCCCAAGCAGTCCAGGGTACAAGGCTGGGGTGCAGCCTGGATGAGATGCCAGTCCATAGGACGGCAGATGGTAATCTTCAAATCATAAAGCAGAACAAACCCAGGCATTTCCACAGAAACCATAACAGCTCTCATTTTCCCAGAACCACATATCCGGTGTTCCACAAGGCACTTCTCTGGGCACACACATTTTTGCATTTCAGACCCATATATCCACTCTGTGTGTGGGCAGTTTGCATGTGCTCCCTGTACTCCATAAGTTTTCTCTGTGTACTCCAGTTTCCTCCTGCAGTCCGAAGACATTGGATTAGACTGTACATATGAGTTTTTTCGATGCTATTAGACTATCTCAAGCTATTAATCTTAAGATTACTCCAGCAGTTAATTAAAAAGAGCTCGATAAATATTCATGAGAAGCCAATCATTACATCAGGTTACACATTATGTAAATTTACAACTCGAACAAATCATGCCTTTGTTTTGACATGGGCATTGAAATCTTGACATTAAAATACATCGTCACTGGCAGGGTGTTCGCGTCCCTTGGGTTTTGTCTCATGAAAGCACACAAACTCTAAGGATGTTGCATGTTGCAACATGTTGCACCACATGAACCTGGTTGCCCAACCTACCTCCCCATTCATCATTCTCAGGCCTGATTTGTCTTCAGGAAGTCCTTCAGACCAAGAGCATGGCTTCAATGAGCCCTTAAGGATAATTTAATAATCCTGGGTTCCAGTTTCTATTCATGTTTTAAGGTGACCTCTGAAACATAGAACTCTGCAAATATGTGCTCAATGCACATCATCTGTCATGTGAATTCTGTTATCTTAAATATTTACGTATTTTTGTTAAAGCCTAGAATTCTGAACCATTTTTACATGTCAAATGATGTTTTATTCTATTCTGATTTTTACAAAAATGTCAAACTAGCTACTAGTAGTTTCAAATGTAGAAAATGTATATATAATGGATGGAAGCATGATAGAATCACTTTTATTTTAAATCTTTCTTAGAAAAGTGGGTAAGCAGTTGCCAGTCTCTTTATATTTAAGCTTGAATGCTTGCTGTGAACAAAAACAGGCTTTTATATGCATGAGGACAACTGTGGAGAAGAAATCGGTTTGCCAAACTATGGAAGAAGCACCCTTGTTCCTAACAAGGGGCAAATATGCAAAATTCTTAATTAGTCCACATCTGAAGATGCCCACAATAGATGAAACAATTTACTGTTGTGTCAGACACTGAAATATGCTGAAGCTTTGCAGCTGTCCTTTCCAGCCAACTTATAAATATGCTTTTTCTTTTATGGAAAAAAAAATGGAATTCAGATTAATTATAAACACATCACCGCCTGAATGCAATTCAATTCACTAGCTTTTTATACCTTAATAGCTTTTATAATTAATATTGGTGAAAATCCGCTATTAAATCTGGGGAGTGATCCGTGTGTTTTTGATTAATGCATTCCAAGTATCGATCAGGTCGCCTTTCTGAAACTTAATTCCTCATTCAGGGCTTGCGTGTACCAAAGCCGAGCTTTTCTCAGGTGTCTGTTAGATACTTGTCATGGGGGGACTTAAAAGTTTCATCGACCTCTTATTGGGTGACTGATTTGATTTTCAAACAGGTGAACTAAAGGCTGACCACTAAGACCATGAAACATGGCGACTTGATCATCTTAACGTTCTCCTTTGGCGTCAAGCTGTCAACTGTGTTCAATCATTTCATGTTTAACACAGCTGGGCCACAAAACCTGGGCTTGTCTCCAGTGGTGAACAGAGTCATTAGTTTGAACCTACAGCTGGATGGCAATGCTGAGTTTGGTATTTGGTTTGTAGCTGGCCCTGTGTTGGACATCACGACCTAAGGATCACGATGAAGGATTTCTGTCTCACTATCAGAGTGGTACTCTGTCCGAGCTCAGATACCCGGAGCCCTTAGAACGTCTTTGGTAGCCAGCTTCTCGACCACACTCTCCCCATTCCGTTCCCTCAGCACATATGTCATGTGACACCAGTCAGAGGTTCTGCCAGACAACAGGATGCCTCAGAACATCTCCGAACCATTCTGGGCTACCGTCGATACATCACAGCTGTGAGGGGGGTGAGATGAGACACTCTGAGGGGTGCAGGATGGAGAAGCTTCATGCAATGGAGGAATGCACGTCCATTTGGTTCAGCCTCAACGAGGGGAGTTTTAAAGAATTTGAATGAACCCTCCTTGACTGAAAGGTCTTACAACCAAAAATGTTTATGAAGAGCCTAAGATCAAATCACATCATCTATGGCTCGTTTGAACGAAATACCCTTGAATAAACATGTATGTATATAGCAACTGTCAATGAAGTTAAAAAAAAAATGATTATATTATTTCCATTTTAAATGATTTTCCAAATGACTTAAATGGTCACATGGTCCGCTTAAGCTCCCTTGTGACTCGAAGACTCGTGAACATGAAGACAAAGGGGGTAAGCAGGCAATGACAGGAGGCGGGAAGGAAGAGGGATTACACGGCATAATCAGATCGGGGTGATCGGGCGCTGTGCGACGGTCAAGGCTGACATAAGGTCGCAAATTAAATTTTGGGACTTTGCATTCTAGAGACATTTCGCTGGAAGTTGTCGACACATTCTGCGGGGCATGAATACGGAGTCTGCGAACACAGATCATCGTATTTGCCGAACGGACATCTGCGTTCACAGAGGCTTGCCTCTGACCTACAGCATTTGCTCATCTTCTTCAACGGTAGCCTGTGTGGATCCGCAATACGTAACGCTTAAGGGGTCTGGCACCTCGAACCCAGAACCTTTTACTGAGAAAGGGTCGCTCCACACCTGCTACACCACCGTCTTCTCTGGGCAGGATGCATGGGAGAGCACTCAGCCCACGCCAGTCCAGCCTGATTTCGGTCAATGGCGTGCGGATGCATGTAAGGCAGGTGCTTTCGCTGTCACCGAGGGAGGAAGAAGCTTGTCAACTGCTTGGACAATTTCACACTTAAAAATAGTTTCGCGTTTTAAAACAACTGTGCATTTAAAAACCGAAATGAATCAGAAATGAGTGCTTCATCCACACTCGCGATCATAGGTGTGAGAGATGGAAGCAGCTGAAACTCGTCCCCACGGAGGCCATCTTAATAGGAAGCTTTCCTTCAGAATTAGCCTGACAGAAAACAGCACAAACAACTGTCTTTTGGTTCTTGCTGTGTGGGGGCTGAGAGGTCTGAAACCTGGCTACCTGTTATTGCCAGCCTGGAATGACTGTACATCTCTCTCCCACACGATAACACATGCGCGCGCATACACACACAGAGTTTATTGTGTGTTCAATCAGATTGTTAGTTAATGTTCCACTTCAGCTGTCTTTGTCAGCTTGGCACTCCAAAAATAGCTTCAGACAAGATGTCACAGAGCTGAATTGCACAGCAGGTAGGACTAAATAATCATAAACAACTTTCGTTCTGCGCGGGAGATGCATGCCAGACAAACTAAGCAACAAAAACAGTAGACTGAGTGTAATCAGACGGCATGACTCCGAAGTTTAGGAATAGTTGTTACAGCTGCCCCTTCCAGCGGCTACTTTGCTGAGGGGAGTCATTATCTGATAGACAGACAGACAGACAGACAGCCTAATTAATCAATCCCCAGGATGAAATTGAGGTGCAAACAGCAGCCTTAAAACATCCAGTGGTGTGATTGCAAGACAAAAATGGTCGAACTCATAGAGGTTAACAGGTTCATTGGGTCATCCTTTCACAAGGCGTTCACCACAGTCTTTTTGCAAATTTGCTTCTGCGTCCCGGCTTCCTGGCAAGGTGCGTGATGGAGGCGGACTGACCCATTGTGCTGCGAGGGGGGCGTCACCAACCACCTCCTATGCAGACGATAGTCTTTCCTGTGACGGTCGTTCATTACAGAGAGCGATTAAAATACACTCTGCCACAAAGCAACTGCTCATGGCTCATCTATCACATGGCTTGGCTAATCTGTCACGGCTGCCTGTGATTGGTTGGCCTGCCTTTTCTTATTATGAAGTTAATAAGTCACTATTTAACTTCATGGGTCTTTCTCCGTGTGCACCAGCTCACTACTAGCGTTTCCTGACTGATTTCCCTTTGAAAAGCTTTGGACTGGATTAAAAACTGACTATTAATCGTTGTGCTCCTTCAGCCTGTAAACCCAAACCAGCTTTCATTGCAGGGGCAAGGGGAACCCCGTTTTACGTGAAAGGCAACCTTATTTTTGTAAAACGTTAGACCACGAGCCACCAGGATTACAAATGAATCTGCCTTCTCTTGTCGTTTAACTTTTATCTTTATCTTTTGTGTAAACCAGTTTTCATAATTTGGAAAACCATTTAGAACCATCGTCTTCTTATTTGTTATTGCACCAGTGTCCGCAAAAGATACCAATTATAACAAGAGTCAGCAACCCCCCAAAAAATACAAACCTTACAGAAAAAAGCCCTTTGAGCTTGGAGTTATTAATATCTAATGTGAACTGTTTGCCAGAGTGAACAACCCTTTAAAAGGGGGATTTCGAGAGACACTAGAATTTCTAAATGCAGATACTAGAAGATACTAGAATTTCTAAATGGAGATACTTCTGTCTAGAAGTATTTCTAGTGCTTCTTCTTCTTTCCATTGTATCTTGAAATGTTGGCCTTGTAAGACCTTAGCAAAAGGTTTTTTGCACTCAGGGAATATTGACATTCGAGGCCATCGTTCAGACAAGCCGTCGTTCGAGAAGGCCATAGGATGGATTGTTCTGTTATTAAGGCAGCCTAGTGTCCTGCAAAACTGCGGAACTGTCATGGCTGCCTCAGCTCCCGTCCAGCCCAGACAGAGAGAGAGAGAGATGCACAGGCTATATTAAAAAGTGCCAACGCCGAGACACAGAGGTGAGGCGTTTCAGGATGGCCAACATCCTGGGCTGCAGCCCTCGTTGGAAAGTAATGCCGGCTGAATTGGATATCGATCCGCGGCACTACACCGCAGAGGGGGCAGAACCTGCTCCGTGTCTGCACTGCGAGTGCCGAGAGATGGGCCGGACATGCCCAAACGGCAATCGTATCGGTTTGCGGTCAGCCTTCCCCTCCTGGGCGAGTACTGGGTTCTCCACGTTTGCTTCCTGCTAAGTCACAGCTCTTGTTCCGGTGATGGATGGAGAATGTGCCCTGAAGATTAGCCCGGGCAGATTTTCTGGTTCTTCGTCTCAGCAACCAGCACACAGAATCCTGCCCCTGGAAGCAGAATAACGCTCCGATTTATTACGTCAATCAAAAGTTTTTCTCTGACTTTCATTCCATGGGTGTTCAAAATGTGATGAGATCCATCCGATTAGCAGATGGTCGTCTTTTGAGTTGGACTAAATGTTCACTTTTATTTGCATTTCATCGCATGAAACAAGTTTACCCTTCGTTTGAAGTCCAACACCATGATAATTTCCCAGAATCCACAACAGTTACCCTTTGAAATGCCCCTTCTATGAACGTTGCTGTAATAATTCTATGGGCCATTGAGCGCTAAAGCAGAAATAAATCATTATTATGAAAGGGCCAGAGCAATACAATATGTTTGTCAGTGTCTCATATAGTCAAACGCTTGGGGTGGCATTCGGCATTGCCTGGACGCCATCTGCCAGGCAAATGCTGTGAAATTATCATCTCTTTTATTTTCTAAAGCACCGTCAAGGAAAATCATGTTCAAAGTTTACGCTCAGAGTCTCTGAATGTGGGCTGTCTTAACAAGTACGGCCAAGTACAGAAACCAGCAGGAATCCTCGACGATAATCTGTGGTCCTAGCATACAAAGCAAAGAATGAAGACTCCGACTGAGTATGCAAGCATACTGGAAGAGAAAAGGAAGCGTGAAGCAGCAGGACTGGGAGATCAAGGCTGCCTTAAGACACCCGAAGGAGTGGCAGTGACACAGTGACCGCCAAGCTACACGCAGCCACAGGACCTCAAAACTCCCTAAGTTACGAATCGATTCGTTTCGGCATATATCCGTCAGGAGTTGCGGGCCTTGTCAGTTAATAGACCCGAGTAGAAGTGAGGAAAGTCACCAGTAGTATAAAACATTTGCGTATCTGTGCACCAGGCTGAAACTTGCTCAGATATTAAAACAATCAGTCGTTTTCCCATTTTGAAAAACTTCAGGCTTTCAGCGGAACAGAGACACATAAAAAATGTGTTTTTTCAGCTCTACTTCTGTGGAGCCTGTACAATGGAACTATTTTATCTTCAGTCTTCCCAGTTCAGTTATTACTTTGCTAGACAGTTTAGTTGTTTAGCGGACACTTTAATAATCCATAGAAATTTAAGTTTTAAAGTCGCTCGATTTGCATAACTGGATATTTGTCCTGAAGTAATTCAGTTAAAGTACCTTGCTCAAGGGTAGCAGCGACTGAGAAACATTTTTTTTATTCTCCCGAAGTCCAGATCCTTAATCACTGTGCTGCCTCTTCCACACTGTGCCTCGTTCTGTGCTTTTAAAAATGCTCTTTAATCACATTTCCTTCTCCAAATATCCTCCTTAATGCAGTTACTGTCTGCTTGTCCTCCACAGTACACCTTACAAATTTCATCCATAACATAACCCTCAATCAGTCAACTTTTATTTAATACAGTGCATCTGTTAATCCAAATTTGCCGTAAAATGCTTTTTACTGTGATCGCCTGTCATTTTTTCGGAGGCAATGGAAAAAATAAAAGCATACTAAATCACCAGAGTAGGGAAACTGAAAATTGTTCCCTGAACCCCTAAAAGAAGGAAATTAAGATGAATCAACTCAAAATACCACATGCACATCTACACGATCAATAAGAATGTCCTGATGATAGAAGGAGGTAGCTGAGTTGAGAGGTTCCAGTCCAGAGATCCAGCCTGTGTGTGTGTGGGGGGGGGGATCTGAGATGGGCCGATGCAGACAGCCGTGTCAGTACTCTGGACGGTGCCAGTCAGTGGACCCATTCTCCAGAACCCGCTCATGGCCGGCTGTCTCAGTCCAGTTGATGTTCTGGTAGCTCGGAGTCAAGTGGTGCCGGCAGAGGGGGAACCAGACAAAGGAGACATTAACTATTCTGGTGATTAATAGTTAGGTTATTCTGCAGAAGAGTTATCCAGGCTCAGCAGATAATGCTTCAAGTTAGCTTAACAATGGTGGGAGAATACAACAGAGACCAGCAAGCATGAGACACCGTCAATAACATTCAACAGGGTTGGGTAATCACATGCATTAATAGGCTAGCATGACTGGCTGCTTTGCTCACAAGCAGGTCACAATCCATCTTTCACTATGAACGTAAAGGCCGCATTATTGGTCCAATTTGTACTCTACTTAAATATGATGGGTGTCTTTGAATCCTAGACATGAGCAGGAAGATTATTCTGTATAACAGAAACTCTGAGGAGGCCCTCATTGCATTTCTGCTGTACATTTTCAGTACAATAAAATATCCAACATTTCTCCAAAGCTTTAAAACAAAGAAGTGATATTTTATTTAACTTCTGCCCTAATCTTGATGTCCAAGTAGGGAAGTGAGTACAGTGACTAACAATCACCCGTCTGACTTCAAGTAGCCAGTCTTGCATCTGCATTCGGTACCACTTGAAGACATTTGAGTTAATGAATGCGTGAGCCAGATTTTTCCTATCATTCTTGAGCTGCTTTTTCTCTGACCTGGGTTGTGTTCTGCAGATGAAGAAAGGGTCTTTCAACACAGAAACAGAAGAGTCAACTAATGGTTCTTCATCAGCTGGAATGCCAAGACCTGAACCAAGAAAGTACCTCTCCAGAGGCCAACAAGATTCTCAGTTCTGTCCAAAAGATCACGCTAAACTATCATTTGAAAAGCAGATGTTCAGAAATGTACAGAAAGACAACAACATGGGCTTGACCTCAGTCTGAGAGATGCAAGACATCCTTTACTCTGACATGCCCTTTCAGTGCTGTGGTGTTTATTTGATCCCGGGAAAAAACACCATCGGCATCCTATGATTAAAAGATGAAGAGAGGAAAACGTCTGCTTTCATTCAGGCCAAACATAAAAAACACGGGGGTGCTACCTGAAAGGAAGCCTCACGGGGGGCTTAGCTGTGTTTGTAATGGAGCAAATTATTCTTTGTGGCCATGTGGTACAACTGTTCTTTTATGAAGATCATGTGGGAAAATTTTGGCTAGATTCATCCTAGTGCTCAACACTGGAAGAAACCAGGATTGCTACCCTATTGGGAAGGGTCGGATTTGTTTGTACATAGGCCTAAACTTGATACCGCTGTGGAGGAAGTAGTTTACATTGATCGTACTTAAATTAAGGCACGGAGACCGTGACAACCTGTGGGTGCCACGCCCCCTGATCGCCCAATCCTCAGCGCCAGAGCCCATGGCTCCCCTTAACTGGGGCCTGCATTCCACACAATCTGGGTGTAATATGGGAGGAGCCACAGCTGGCACCCATTGGCAATTTGCTCCTCCAGGGCATAAAGGAGCAGGAGCAAGATGGGGAGGGAAAGACAGGACTTGTGGACCCATTGCAGGACCAGCCACCGAGGCAGCAGAAATGCTGAGGGAGACCACCACCTGCCATGACGAATGACCGTCCCCCAGGACCATGTGACCTCGCTTGGTCACGTCCCACCCTGTATGTGCTGCTGTGTCCTGCTGTACCAGTCAATAAATGGATCTTTGGTGGTCGGTGTCCGTCCCCTGACAGAGACACATAGCTGTCTGGGGTGTGCCATCAGCCATTCTGATTGTCCTTTTAGTTTGAGGGTCTCGTTTGGTTTGTCTGCTTGTAATCTTGTTGGCCATGTAATTGTCTGTGTGGAACGTCTCAACCCGTACGCGAACGCACCGGTGACTATTCAGTACTGCGAGTGGGGGTTTCTGCGATAAAGATAAACACTTAGGCGGGCTCTTTAATAACTTCTGATTGGTTAATTCTCCTGTCATCGAGGTAGGAGGTAGACAGGATGCATGACACGTGGTTGCATGGACACGGCTGTGAAAATGTGACCCTCACGGTTCGCAGGGACACACAGCCAGTCAGTAAGTACGATTGTGTGTGTTTTTTGCGTAACATCAGTCTCCCATCTGTTTCATTCAGTTGAATAACTCTGCGTGAAGACCGTACCTCCGTAGGAGGCTCAGGCTTCTCCCACCCCTCTCAAGTTGGAAGTGGTGCAGTCCTTCCTTTAGGTCAGTAGGTGGTGCTAAGGCCTCCAAGTGCTACTCTATGGCCAGAAGGACCATCTGAATCCCGATTAGGCATCCGGAGTAGTGGCTTGATGACAGATGTTTTAAGGGACTTATCCAGGCAGTAATGACATGTCTTCTCACATATGGTGAAAAAGCCCGGGAAGTTCAGGAAACAGGTTGGATTGACACAGGGAGTTGTTTATAATGTCTCTTTCTTGCTGGGACCGATCGAAGGCAGGGAAGGGTAAGTAAACATATATATAATATAAACTGAGCATATGCAAAATAAAACTGCCATTACAGGCGAAGGAGGAAAACGAGAAGCCCAGGCAGGAAATTCAGCAACTACATGACTACTGTCTCGTCACTCTCCATTGACAGTAATAGAGCTTTGGACTGCATGAGACCCTCAAAATAAACAGTAGAGCCGTATCCCGTATGCCGATGAGGGAGGAAGGAACCACTGCAGTGACTCATCAAAAAGACGGACCATCAGCTCACTCAGGTTCCCCTTAGGGACTATGGTCGCCTGAATAAATATCGAACGTCCGCCTCTCCAGTGATGAACGCAAATCCTTCATTAACCTTTGTAGTCATGAGATCTGGTAAGCAGGTGAATGATGGCGTTCACTCGCCATACCAGAAGTAACACTCACGGCAGCTGTATCTCAGAGCTGCCAGCTGCCAGGAAAATTGCTGGCACCGAAGCCAAGGTTTCATCTCTGATCTTCATTCTGCTGCCAATGAAATTCATTATGTCATGTTTTACGTATTTGCGGTTCTCTTTTTTAGAGGTGTTAGAAGATTAATTCTAGAGCTTAGAGTGACAAAAAAAAATCATTAGTTCCCAAGTTTCAGTTGGCGTTTTCCTTGATGATATTTTTCAAAGGAAAGGGTTTGAAAGAGAAGATGTATTATCTCGAAGCATCATGGCAGCGCAGGAGGTAAACATCAGCCCAAAATATACAATTTTTTTTCCTTATTTTGATAATTTGCAGTCAGTTGCAGTTCCAGCGGGGTTTGGGGTGGCACAGTAATGGAGGAGTTTAGAAGCATTGATTCTGTAAGTTAAGATCTAGACTGTAATTGTGATAATGACTACAGCCTATTAGAACTGTTGGAACATAAAGGAACTGAAGGTTATTATTTACATTTACATATGAATGTTGTCTCTCGTATAATTCTAATGCTCTCAGTGATGAAAAGAGCATGTGATCTGTTAAGCCAGTGCAAATGTCGGGAGTTCCATGAACAGCAGAAGATAGACAGAACTGAGAGACACAGCCATTAACACACTTGTGGATCTTCGCGGCAAACAAATTCATGTCAAGAAACGGAAACGACACTCGGGCGTGTCGGCAATGTCGCACTCATGACCAGTCCAGTGAGAGCTTTGACAGAAGGTGAAAGTCAACTCGATATCAGGCCAAAGTTAGCTTTCCATCATTGTCACGGTTGTCACCAGATGTGGGGTGGAGGGCCAAGAAACCAGGGAGCCGTGAACGCAGGTGCAAGCACAGAATATGGTTTTTAATAACACAAGGAGCAAACGCAACCACTGGGCTTTGGCCTGAGCACAAGGGACAAGTGAGATAATGAACGAAATGAAAAGGCGTGAAAGGCAGGAATCGGGCACAAACAGGCAAGAGCGGGGATCCAGAAGCTAAAAACAATACGGCAGGAACACAAGTTAACTCACGGCAAATACAAGGGGGAAAACACTGATGTTAATCACTAAGAAACAGGTGGAACACATGAGGGCAATCAGGGTAAAGGTATTTAAACTTAACAGGGAATGAGAGACAACATGAGAGGCACACACAACACCCCAGTCAGTACTCCGGGGACCCGGAGCATTGGTGCTGATGTGAAAATAAGTCCCAAAGTATCTAGGTTTTTGATCAGTAATGAGTTCATTCACCATAGCTGTTTCAGCTGTAATCATTATCATTATATGTAATAATCCTTTTTCACTGTATGCTTGCTTCTTACGTCTTCAGAAAAAAAGGTAGGATATTAACTATTTGAGTCCTTGAAGCAGCCTCCATGATATACTGGTTCAAAATGATTCATTTAACATATCATTAAACAATCTGTTTCTGCATAATTAGAAATAGTCAATGTTTTGGTGAGCTTCCAGACTGTGAGCCTGCCTTTCCTGCCTTTGAACTCATGAGATGGAATTACCTAAAATATTCTACAGATTTACAGATAGAGGAGAAAGACCTCAGAGGATGGTGGACATCCAGTCCTCCATTCACATTTCAAACTAGGAAGAAGCAGAAAAAGATATTAGCTGGGCAAATATGTTACATGAGAGGCAAACACATTGTATTAATAACTGGAGAAAGCATAGCCTTCTAAGAAAATGAAGTAAAATAAAAACACACTGTATGAGATTTTGCCTTTGTATGAACAGGGTTTAACGATCTTGAACTAGGGGAAAATCTGTCTGCTGCAACTGGACTTACTGAAAAACACCTAAAACGGGAAATGTGGTCTTGGATTTGGCACCTGAAGGAGCCTCTCCAAGTCAACAATCTACAATCATCCACCTTCACTTCTACCATCCTCATCTGTTCTCCAACCACTCAACCGGTACTGGGTAACCAGGAGCCTGAACTCCATACCAGGTAGCATGGGTATACCTTGGGTAGCTTGCCAGTCCATCAGAGGGCTCACACACAGTCACTATGACAAATTGAAAGGTCTATTCACCGAATTGTCTCTATTTGAACTGTGAGAGGAAACTCGCACAACTTGTAAAGGACGTGCAAACTGCACACAGCCAAAGCCGGGTTATGGGTGGGATCGAGACCGCCAGTTCACCAGGTACCAGACAATGGTGCTGACCATTGAGGCACCATGCTGGTCTTCGTTGTTCTCAGATAAGGTTAACAGCAGTGGTAACATGGCTGACTTGAAAAATAATACATTTCACATTGTGATTGGAGCAAAGCAGTAAGGAAAGTATAGAAAGATGCCCAGCTTCATTTCGTGGGCTGCTAGATATTTAACTGATCGCAATGAAAATCCAAATTATGCCGGTTCATTTTTTTTTTTGATAAAAAGACTGGCTGAAATCGTGTCCATTCTTGACAGTTAAAGTACTGAGCTGAAACCTGACTCAATTTGCTTTTGAAAATTTCCTGCTGCAAGTACAATATTGCTTTGTGTCACCAAAGAAAGCAGAAGAAATTCTGCACCAAACATCAAATGTGTTTGTACAGGAAATGACATCATCGGCACCACAGTCTATTGTACACGCCTATAGCCGCTATTAAACATAGTTTAAAGGAGCACAAGCATGAAATGACTCTTCGTTTAATACACATCTCTGTCTGTCTGGTTTATGAAATGTTACATTGCCTTGCCTAATATACTCCAAATTCTTCATGTACTGTATGTGTTTGGCATTTGCTGTTCTCACGTACAAAAGATGGGACTTCGTCACGCAATCAGAAAATGCTTTCTTTTATCGCAGAGCCCGGCTGCTAATTTTTCCTGCCGGCGTGTATTTCAAGGAGAGTTTCCTTAATGAACCCCAGTGTTTGAGCCGAACGGGGACACCTGCTAGACTCTCCCAAGGGAAAGACCATGCTAATGTGTGGATATCGCAGATGGACAGTTCTTACAACCAGTTTGATTTGTCAGAAGTAATAACAGCAAGACTCTGTCTTGTTCGCATTTCAAGGAAGATTGTATGTGTCCTCCACTGTGTATAAAACATTCTGCCTCCGCACATCCTGCCAATCAAGCATTAATTACCCATGGGGCTTATTGTCATGAAATCTGGGGCACCATTAATCGCCTGAAGAGGGTTGCAGTTGAGAACTTTATTCAAGGGTACAATTGCTGTCCCAGCTACTCTGGGATTTGGACCCGTAGCTGTACAGTGAAGTCGGTTGGCTGTAGTTAACAGCTTTCCATTTCCCCAACACTGCTGCAGAGATATCTAAAAAGTCATTTATCATTAATTTGGACGCTTATTCATCAGCCGCCACTCAGATTCAACTTTTTAACAAGTCGGACGTTTACTCTAGTGATTCTGGTTAAGTACGGTCTCACATCACGTCCCCAAATTACCCAGAGAGCCATACGCTGCAGACAGCCTAATAAATAGGGATAAAAACTATGATTATTTGGCACGGCCGTAAAGCCTTACATGAGCTACCATTCAAGTTAAGGAATGCTTTCAAAATCCTGCTACTTAGCTATATGGCACTCCATGGACAGGCACTAGCTGAACTAGTGAATGTTTACAAGCCAAACCACACTCTGCAAAGCCTCTGGATTCTCTGCTCATTGCACTCAGACTGTCTTGTAATACCAAAAATAAAATGGAAAAAAACCTACTGCTGCCAGCAGAGCTTTCTGCTGTAGGGCACACGCGTTGAGGTGTAGGTGGCCTGCAGACATTCGAGATGCCCGTTACGTTGGCTTAGCGCGCAATAAAGAAATTTGTCGATTCCGTGGCACATATTGCTTCCCGTCTTGATGTTTTCACAACTTGACGTTTTCCAGTTTTTATCCTTTATCTTCTGACTCATTGAGTGTTGTTATTATTGTCTATGTGTGTGTAATGATGGGTCACTATTGCTGCTGTAACGGCCAAATCCCTTTGGGAATTAATCAAGAAAGTATGTATGTAGGTATCTGTCTGGAAAATGGATGGATGGAACTCCCCAACCACTAGAGGGTGCCACACTCAACTTCACTTTCACACATTGAGGAAACAATTAGAAAAACAAACCCGGCAGGAGACAACATGATAAAGTGGAATTAACCACGTGTACAGTTTGGGGGACACAGTGGGTCCGTGAGTAGCAGTACTCCCCCACCCCTCCAGGCTTGAGGATTTGAATGCTGACTTTGCGGTCCCCACTACACATTAGCATCCTGCCCAGGGAGTTGCCCTTCTTTGTGCCCTGTGCTGTCCCTCCCTGCGACCCTCATCGGGCAGGAGCATGGAACAGGTATGGATGAGATGCAATTCAAACTATGTGAAGTGTGACTCGTTGTAAATTCTTGAAGCCTCTCTCAATTTCAAACCCATGCAAGAGAAACTGTGAGAACTGCTAGCTCCTGACCGTTGCTGGCTATGAGTTTTGAGTTTTATTCTTCATGTCTTTCTCACCTGATCTTTGTGTCCAGCTTTCGGAGGTTCCTGTTTACTACACCTGTCCTTAATACTGGACTCTTTATCATTCCCTGCTCCGCTGATTGCTCACACCTCTGTGGGCTTGGTTCTGTTCTCCATAGTGTCATCTCCTGGTTTCTCAGAGCTAAAACCTACTGGTAGGTTGATGAAGGTTCAGACAAACATGACTACCTAAGAGAACAGTCACCGCCTGAAGGTCTGAATTCAATGGAAGTACCAATTTAAACACAAGTCTGGATCCCTACATACAATACCACTTGTTGATTATGTGAAGACCAAAAAATATTACCAGCCATGGAGCATGAGCCAGCGGTGATCTGCTTATGTTGAATGAGACGTATTAATAGATCGAATGCACTGGGAAAAGCGGGGCTATGCGTTCTCTTTTTGACATAATTTTATTTTCATCAAAAAGACTCACACTTGGAAAGCATCTCTTAATGGTGATGGAACTGATTTCACGCTTATCTAATTCACAAGTATCTTAAGGTTAGGCAGACCCTGGAATAGAAAGACTTTTCCAGGCTGAGTTCTGGGATGATTGAGCGTCATCTCACACAGCATTCAGCAGCTCCAATCAGCAGCTTCGCGAGTTCTCATAAAAGTTCAGGAATCAACAAGGAGGAGTACATTAGGTCCACGGGGGGGGGTAAGGAATGTTCAGATGTCCTCCTAGGTACAGGTTCCAGTGTTTATGTCACTCTGAAGACCAGAGACCCTATCAGGTATGACATGGGGTCCCGGTCGGAATAGACGAGTCCTTCTTAAACATTCTTTATTCTTGTTTTGCCTTGTCAGCCACTTTCTCTGTTCACACCAGCACCTCCATCCTCCTGAGTGTTTGCCAAAGCCTGTCTCCCTCACAAGGCGTGTGATAAGTCCCCTTTTTTGGTTACGGACAGGCCCGGGTCATTCTGGTTTGCTGCCTCTCTTTCACTACTCATCATCATTCATACATTACAACCATACCAGCTCTCATTTGCCAGTGAGCTCATGTCAGTTAGCTGCTTGCTTTGTAAGCCCAAAAACATTTCCTGCCTGGAGTCACCCATCCTCATTTCTCTGCCTGGTTGTTATGACGATATTGATGTGAAAAGCCCTGAAGCCACTTCCTGAATTTGCTGCAGAGACTTAATACTTATTTCATACAGTGTACTCCCTTTTTTCATTTTGCAAATTTCAGAGCAGAATGAGTCTGAATTTGTTAGCTTGAATCAATTTTACGGTTTATATATATACAATATATCGAGTTTTATGTGTCCACTGAAGGAGCATTTTTTTACGGGCGAGTTACTTAGGAGGTGCAGACATGTGTGAGATATCACGCAGAGTCAGGCACAGATGGGGAAATAAGATGGGATGAGACCTCGGAGGAAGACAAGACCTATCTTTAACACTTTGAGTTCAGGAATACACCTGCTGGTCCCATCGCCGTGAACGGGTTATCAGGATCTCCTAGAAGGTGACCTTCACTGATGGTGATGAGCATTGGGACGGACGCGTGTCCTTCAAGGACATGTTCGGATGTTCACTCAACATCCTGCTGCTATGCATTGTACTTTTCTGCCTGGTGTATATTTTTGCATGTAACTTTTCCAAATTCATATTCATAAGCATATCCTGACTGAGAAAATTAGCAAGGTCAAATCCTACAGAAAACAGTTTTTTTTTTTTTCAAAGTTATTAAAATAATGTAACTCTGTCATTTTCTTTTTTTTAGCAATTGTGTAAAATTGTGACAGGTTGCAGGGTAGAGGTCTGTAACAAGGGCAAAACTCTTTATTAAAATGAACAGTTCATCCTCCTCTTCCTCCCTAACCTTTGGCCACCGTACTCCATACAGAGCAGACATCAGCCTTCCTAATTCTTCTCCTGGTCCACCCCGATGACTCAGGTCTTCGGTGGTGGACCTGATCGGTGTACCCCAGAGACTTGGCATCACTCTACCTCCAGCCAGCCTACAAAGGGTTGGTTCTGCTTAATTGTCAGTTGACTTTTGTTAGGCATTTTAATTTTTTACAGAACTGCGGTGTTATAACAATGCAATCTAATGTATTCAAGATACCATATATTAAAATGAAGATTAATGTGATTTTTTAGAAGGATAACTATATGTTTTTGCTAAAAAAAAATATCATTTGCATTATATTGAATTATATTAAAGCAACATGCTATATGAAAAGCATATGAGTTCAAACCCTGTTGCATTTCATATTCAACAGTTTCCTGTGTACCTTGCAAGAGTTAAGGTGCTGTGCACGATATATTTAGAGAACGATCCTACCGTAAGATCATCGCAGATTTTGCAGCGATTCTGCGCTACTGCTTTCCATCCCCGAGTCATATTTAGAATTCTAAAAAGGCGGCCGGTACCTTTCTCCGATCTGCGTACACATTCACCACAATGTCCTCCTGCGTGTACAAGCTGGTACTCAAAGGTCAGTGACTGTTGTATGATACACAACACAGAGTAATGAGACATTCCCCCAGGACCGATGCCCCGCTGATTCTCCAAAAAACCGGTGTTAAGGTCAAAACACATATACGATAAGGCCTACAATGCACCAAGCGACAGGGATCTACCCAACCACGTGTGAACCCATATGCACTAGCACTGAGATACACTGACTGTGACCCGTAGAGTGAATATAATACGTGGAAGTGTGACCTAAAGCTTGCCGGTAGAAATCCCGAGATTGGTAATGCTACTCTAACCTTCAGTATAAAATGTATTTGATCCAGATCTCTTCCGTGAATACCCAGTTGTATAAAGGGATTTAAGAGTAAGCTTTACAGGTCATTGTGCTTTAAAAGAATCCGTGAAATGCACAATACAACGTGATGTTTACATGGAGCTTGACCGTGCCCCAGTCGGTGAATTAATCATTTGTCGGTGACAGAAGATGCCAAAGTCCACAGAGGACAGCGAACGTGTTTTAAAGTGTCTCCTGACCTTGCCGGCATCTGAAGAGACTCCCTGATGTGGCCAGCCATCATCTGCAAGGTCGACAGACCACGCGGGGCGGCAGGCATGGAAGTGAGTAGAGAGGGTGAGCGTAAAGAAATGGACACAGGCGGCCGATTTATCGGAACGGCTGAATCTCCGCGTGTAGTCGATGACAGCGTGGTCAGTGAAGTGTTTCTGACTGCGTCACGATTTCCCTGTAAAAAGCCCTCCTGCCATGTGACAGGTTATCAAAAGCCCGCCGAGAATAAATACGTCACCGTTACCGTGCCGTTAATTTCATTATCATGATAATTAAGGTACTTGTCACCTTCATATGCAGGATTTAAAGCCATTTATGGCATACGACATTGATAAGGAACGCTTGGAAGGATATCAGTTAGATAATAAGCAATCGCTGGAAAAGGATACCCTCATTTTCGGGCAATAATTGGCACATAATAAGCTGAAGGTAACAGAACACACTGTGGATTGTATGCCTCGTGTGACCTGGAAAGAGGAACAGGAAGATGACACACAGGACATGAAAGAAAGAGGCTGTTTGGGCGAGCTGTCATCTGATCCATGGGCAGGCATATAAAAACACTGTCAAAGCATAAAGTGCAGTCATCTGCCTTTCTGTTACATGCCAGCAGCATCCAATCCATTTGAAGCGGGTGTATTGTTTGTCTATTGAAGAGCATTTTACCGCCATCCCTGTACATAAATCAGAGAAAATATAACCCATTTGAAAAAACAACAAACGGACTTGGTTTTTTTTAGAAACGACTCCAGAGAACACAAATTTAAATCTCAGTCTGCATGGAAGCGGCATATTTAAAGGAACACTGTCCGTGTTGAAATGTTCGGACACGAAGGACAAAAGTAAAGAGTTTAGTAGAGAAGAGTGCAGCCTTGTGAAACAATGAATTAAATGGAAAAAATGTCAAAATAAATAACCAATTAAATAATAATCCTAAGGTATTAAAGCAAAAGTTTTGTTGTTGCTTTTAAGGTGAACCTGGGCTTCATAGTCTATCATGTAATCAGCCATGGCATCTTAGAGCGCCATGAACCCAAAAAGGTACAGGGCCTCATGTTGACAACTTTCCCTTTGGGCCGCAGTTCACCTCTACGACGGTCAGCAGTTAACGATGATGAACTACCATTATCATGAGAACCACTTCAGTGTGATGTTCTGAGAAAATACTCGAGCTCAAGTCCTCCTGATCCGTTTCAAATGTTGATCTCTACAAAAACGAGCATTGTCCAGGCGTTCCTATTTTTACTGAGAGCACTGCCTCAGCACGCAATTGCAACATGGGTGGTGTGTACCTCCCTAAGCATAATAATTCACAGCAAAAAATGATGAAAACTGAAAGTTTGCAATAAGAATTGCTGACGTGATATTTCTTCATATGACTTTGTCACATTAATACAGTGACATTTGTTTGTGTGTTTATTTGTGCTTTTGGCCAAAGTCACATACGGGTGTCCAGTAACAAGTCCAAGTTGATGCCTGAGCTATGTAATACATTGTAGAACGTTAAAAACCCCTATTTGCATCAAACATCCTGAGAACTACTCCCTGTGTTAATATTAACAGGCTGTGCCGAGTATCAGAGATAAACGCCTCAGCTTACAGCTTTCAGACTGAGTGCCAAACTTTGGCGGGGACTCTCTCACAGCTCCGCCGAGGAGCTCAGCAGCTCCTCTGTGGATTGGCCAGCATACCTGGGTCAGGGGGCTTTGCTCCCCTCGTACGGTATGATTTATCGTTGGTGGAAATTATAGCCTTAATCTAGCTTTCATTAATTACCCCTAGATCTATTAACATTTTATAAATATTTCACAGGTGAGAGTTAGCTGAGTGTTTATTCCATCTTTATCAAATATTAAGCATTTAATTACCTTTTCAGGATGATTAATAGACGAGTAATTAGCCAGCGGTGATTATGCAGGGCTATCTGCAGAACTGCTAATTAAACACAGATGTGTCACGCTGACTGTACTGGGCTATAAAGTAGGAATACATAAGGTCCACGGGGCAGTAAGGGATGTCCAGATGTCCTCCTAGGTACAGGTTCCAGTGTTTATGTCACTCTGAAGACCACAGACCCTATCAGATATGACATGGGGGTCCCGGTCGGAGACAGGTGCGAGCATCCCTTTCGCACTGTCTGCTACAGAATGTGTTAGCAGGTGACCATCCGTTCCTCGTGGTCTATTACCTGAGATTCCTATCTCTCTGACTGTCAGGCATAACCAGCATGCTTGCTTTAATCCCCTGTAATGGGATGTGTTTTCTCAATATTCACCCACACACATTAATCTCCCCTTAATATTTATCATCTACCCCGTTCCCCAGCCCCGTCCTCTGAGCCCCAGGTTACTAGCGCCTACCTAGAGAATTCCTCTCCTGTCCCCGTGTCACGTGTTTGTCACATGGCAGCTGTCGTTTCTAACGGTTACGCCGTTACAGCTAATTTGATGAGACAGTTCCAGGTCACTAAATTGGAGTGACATACTTATTGTCTCATTTGTTGTTTAGTCACGCAGTCGTGTCCGACTCTTCGCGACTCCACGGACCACAGCACGCCAGGCCGCCCTGTCCTC
>JAACJT020000032.1:9047286-9059616 GCA_009936485.2 Gymnarchus niloticus | reverse complement strand
AGCCTCTGAGTTGTAGATCTACCAGACACACGGCACTTTGGTGGTCCCTGAGCTGTATCGGTCAAACACGCTGACAATCCCCACCAGCCTCTGAGTTGGCGGAATTCGTCATACGTGGCGTTAACGTAGTCAAACACGCTGGGCCCCTAAGTTGGCGGAATTCGTCATACGTGACGTTAACGTAGTCAAACATGCGGGCAGTGAGAACCAGCCTCTGAGTTGAACCAGTAAGACAAACTGCAGTAGCCTCTGAGGCATAATAGTTATGCACGCCGAGGCCTGGGTAAACTATTTGGACACGCTACATCGGTCCCTGAACTGGGCGATCTAATAGGGTGTTATACAGACTATGTGGTCAACCAGTTAAACCGAACCTAGCGGTCCCTGAGCTGGACAGACTCAAACACGCTGAGCATGCGTCAAGTTCGTAGTTATCACCCAGTCCCTGAACCGTCTGCCTGGTTCCATATTGCGCTGGGCTTTGCTCAACTGGCCAGGAGCAAAGCCCTGAATGATACCAATGCCTGGAGACAAGAGTAACTGAGAGTAAGGCATGTCTTGATATTATCAGAACCAACCTAAATTTATTAGAGATCAAGGCCACTGAATTATAACTCAATAAGTAAATTATATGGAGTCAGATTCAAATACGGTCGTTTTATATTTGGTTTAACTAAGGTTTTAAGCCCTTTCCAGACGTGCACGGAAGGACCTACACGCATTTATACCTTCGGCCGTCCACTTGGATTCCGACGTTGGGCCAGAGGGCAGCTCACCCTTACAATGTCAAACAACATTTCAGTCAAACCATCCACAGAAATGCATAGAATATTTCCTCTGTGACAAGTGGATGTTCATTTAAAAAAGCTGACCCTACTTTTAAAAATAATGAAATAGGCAGCAGTGAAAGCAACAGGAAACAGTTTATTAAGAGATGAGAGGAAGTTTGTTTTTGGGACCGTGACTGAAAATGCTCGTTATTATGGTGAAAAGCCTGTCAGGTTTGGAAAATGATTAGTCAATACATTATTTTCCAAGCTATTCTCAGACAGTTTAGAAACAAGCCATCAAGTATGTTTTTGATTAAAGACTCCCTGTGTGTTAAAACAGATGTAACTCTCACTGAGCAGACATGGACATCAATGAACTCTAACACCTGCTTTGCCTGAAGTTGGATTCGTCCGGTGTATTCATTACATCGTCGATTATGTGGTTCAAACGTATTTTATTCATAAATACACCCCCCAAAAGAAACAAAGGGGCAAAAAGCTTAAGAAGACAAGAAAAACAACACAAATGCACTCTTTAGGAGAAAATGACTTCAAGCACCATCAAGTTCACTCTCCCACTAGGAAAAGGAATTATGGAGATAAAGTCGTGACGAAAGTCAACTGAGAAGACGTGAAGCTTCGTGGCGCCAGATGAACGCTTGAGACGTAACTGATAGACAACATGCAGGCTGGTTGGGGTCTGGGGCAGATAAACAGGGGGCCAGGCATTGCGGTCTCCACCGGAGGGGCCGGGAGAGTCTGACAGACAAGGCATCGGCTCCTATACCTGAGTCCCGAGGAACAGCCACATGCCGCAGGAGCCGCAGGAAAGAGGTCGGGAGAATGGAGCTGCAGGAAGCTGCGGGAAGCTTTAACGCGTACGCAATGCAGCAATGTGACACCATGACATGATGAGATGGGTGGTCTACCATGCGTGGGTTCAGTTCCTGCCCCACATCTGCGTGGGGTTCTCTACATCCTCTAGTTTCCGCACAAACGTGTGACATAACCAAAGAGTTGTCCCTAAATTGCCCACAGTTTGTGGGTGTGTACCCTGCAATGGACTGGCATCCAGTCCAGGCTGTCCCCTCCCTAGTGCCTTGTGGTCCCCGGGATAGGCTCCAAGGTTACCAAGGAGCTGCACTGGACAAACAGTCATGTGACACAGAAGGACAGACGTTGCTGTTGGAAGTGCTATGAACTTCTAAAGTATACTTAATTAATGGAACGGACCATGCATAATGAAAGATCCAGGAGATCAATATGGTCTTATCTAAAGGACTGCTGTTTAGACAGGAATATGTTAAGGCACTTGATGCCTTTCCCCAAATAGGAGCCATCATTGTAGAGAACACGCTCAAGTGGAACAGGGAACGACATGAGAAATTCTACAGGTAGATCGCCCACGCTCTTCATTGGGCAGACATTTTCTCGGTGTGAAACCTTCAACGCTATGGCCGCATGGATGCTCACGCCAACCGAGATTAACGTCACACGCTCTGATGCATCCGTGCTTCCTGTGTTACAAGCCAAACGCAGCAAACAGCGTTCTCCATAGCAAAAATGTAAGCACAGTGCAACCATTGCACTTCAAGTGAGCCTGATGGGCCAGCGCCGAGGTGTTGATGACGTTGATCAGGTCGATGTCAGCCCATCTCTAACGTCAAGTTCATTTTGAGTCAGAGGATCCATGGGGAAAACTGAAATATATCAAAACGAAATGTGCATTTAATGTCACCCCGATACATTTGAAAAGGAGGGTAACCACAAGCAGGGCCAGTGTTATATAATCGCTGAAGGTTTTCGCACATCTGTCCAGATTTCACACTGTGGTTGGCTATCATATGATCGCATATAAAAAAAAAAAGTAAATAAAATCCAGAGCAAGAGAGATTTAATTTGAGAAGAATGGGCGATGATAAGGTCCAAACTTTTCCATTAGCCCCAGGCCCTTCTGAATATTAAATACCACAAAATAAATTTGTGCAACATTGTGCGTCATTGAGGTTATCGGTTTCCATTTTCTGGCTTGGACCCAGATGGCCCAGCTGGGGATGACGCGAGGCTAGGACGGCGTCTCCTCGCAAGGAATTCATTACGTCGACTCCCTCTGTTGCTGCTGTGGGGCTTGGGGACTGAGCCACTTTCATTAGCAAAATGATTAATCTGGACACCGCTGGAGTTCAATAGGATTATTATGTTGTGGACAATAGATTCCGGCCCGGAAAAATCTTGCAATCGCTGAGGGAATTTCCAGCAGAAGTAGTCTTATTTAACGACGAGCTACCGGCAGCGTGCTCGGTCAGATCAGCAACCGCAGGCTGGGGGGGGTGAGTTCCGCACAGGTGTGGCAAAATCTAATGAGGGGACCTGGGTTTGAGGTGGGGGTGTGGCTCCAAACATCCAGACCACTCATCAAACGTGAAGTCTTACTGCCCCCCAGCTCTGCAGAACATACACTCACACAAGTATACACACCTTCTGTTTAATGTCTGAGGAGCCAGTCTCCCATATCTGACAATTCCTGTCATTTCTGGGTAGGTTTACCTTTCAGGGCCCTCAAGGTCCTTAGGACAGTAGAGGTTCCTTTACCGGGGACACAGAAGATTACAGAACTACACGCTAGTATTGCAGCCGCCAAACTGTTCGTATGTCTGCCGTCGGGTCAGATGAGAACGGCCCGACTCGCGGTTCGCCTTCCCCATGCGTTCCCTCCTTTCCAAGGTCTTTCTTCCTCCATGGTATTATCCCAGTTTCTGCCTCTCAGATCAGGGATCCGTTTCAGAAAGCGGGTTTAAGAAATCCTATAGCCAAAGCTGAATTCTGATCGGAGAAATTCGGGGAGATTTGGTGAATCGACAAATCATGACGTCGGGCTTTCAGGTTTCACGAATGAGAAATCAGGCTTGTCTGTAGGATTTGTTAAGCCCACTATCAGGAATACTCCCCAGGGTGCACCTTAAGGCAGAGACAGACTAAAAAACTTAACAGATGCAATCGTATTTAAAAAAAAAAAAAGAAATGACAGTTCTTCCAAGAATCCCAGCCTGATCCGTGCCCGTGATCCACTTCAGAGGAAAACTCTTACACTTTAGCAGACGGGTGTGGAGCTGCAGTCTCTTGGAATAAATCCTGTCGCCGTGTGGTCCACCACACCACAGCATCATCTACTATGCCACCATTGCTCTCTGCGGTGAGACTCAGACGGTGACGACTTCATTCGGCCTGCTTATTCCGGCTGATTACATCTCCGACATCGGTTCAACACGGATGTAAAATTACACAGCGACGAAAAGCAAGCTGGATGCAAAGTGAGATAATCGAGGCGTGAGATAAAGCACACATCAGGCGCGTCGCATTTTGGAGGTCTGTTTTCATTACTTCTTGATTGCAGCCATTAATCGAGTTAATCACGGCGAACGAGGCACGGCGAATCGCATCCATCAACGTATCGTCACCGCGAGGGGCTGGTGCCTCCCCGCTCAGATAGGGATCACTCACTGTCGCCGGGACAGGGGCCGGCAAACATCTGAATTCGATTCTTCCGGAACAAACAAAGACATGCTTTATCGACGCCGGCTACGAAGAAAAATTTCCCCGATATGCAATGGAGCAGACATGGCAATCTCCTGAAAGCAGGCTGGAGGGGCAGTGCGTTGACACTTTGGTGGAGGAAGTGTATGGTTTTAATGAAAAAGCTGTCATCCGAGAACACAGAATCAGACATCGGAATCTCCACTGCCTTTTATACGACTCATGTCACCATCGCTTTCTTTGTTCCAGAGCACGTCGGCCTTTCTTGAGTTGTTCTGTATGCTAGAGGACAGTTTTAAGGGCTGCCTGAGTGCCGTGGACTTCTTCCCAGATTAGAAGAAGGAAGTATTTCAAATAGCTAAGGCAGAGTGCGGCCGTAAGTGGAGGGGTGAAGTAGGGTTGGGCAGGGGGGCAGGGTAGGCCAGTAACGGGTGGGGTGGTGGGCTAATGGTCATGGTGTGACCTCGTACTTTGCAGGCTTCCCAGCGGTTGGAGAAGCTTCATTACTCTTATACTTACGTGGCCGATTCCGATGACCTCGTTCATATAACGATCTCTATCCATCCTACGGGCTAATTACCCAACAGACACCTTCCCACAGTCTCTGTCATTATCAGTCAGGTAGAGCGTGGCAGGTAGGATCGAGCCACACAGCGCCGCAATCACTCCTCTGCTGGGTTCGAAGGGTTGGAATGTCACACCCTCAGCAGCTCTTTTACGCTTTCCTCTCAAATGCTAATTTAGATGTAACACAGACTTCATTTCACCGTTCTTTCAGGAGCGCAGCTGAATTCCAACCCAGGGAATGCATCCAGTTTGACATAGAAGGCACGTACCGAGTACGTCTTTCAAGGGTTATCGATGAAGCGTAGAGCCCTCCAGTTCCAACCGAATCTCACCATAGAGGTCAAGGGAACCCGACCTGCCTCGAAAACTTCAGCGAAACAGTGCCAGGCTTCATTCAGCCTGGCACTGAAATGTATTCTGAGTTTATGAGGCTCATGTAAAGCACGTACTATGCATATGATTTAAAAAGCTTCCATTATTTAAGTTGTCGTGATGGGAGTCTGTCCTTCACCCGGCTCCCTTCCGCGTGTCTGACCGTTCAATGCCTTCCGAGACGATGTTAGTAGATTTCATTGTCTGACTGCATTTGCTATTGAAGAATTCTATCGTCTTCTTGAATCCTCTTGGTTTTGTCTCCAAATGGATGAGTAATCGTTAAAGATGTGGTATTGTAGTCAGAATCATTATATTTCCCGTGATTTTCTTTTCAACTACGGAAAATCCGTACATCGTCATTTAATCGTCTCAAAACATCCGCTCATAATTTAATTTCATCCGATTTCCATTTCCATATTTAAAACACTCACGAGCGCTCTCTGTGGACGTGCGAGCAGGCAGCTCGGGCGCACATCCTTCACGGCGGGACAAAAGGCTCGACACACAACAGGACGGCGAAGCGAGTCGTGAGGTAGAGATGACTCAGTGACGGAGGGAAGGTCTAAAGCCAGATGGGTGGAGTGGGATAGTTGAGAGGAGAAGATGATGATCTGTTTACTCGGAGCAGTGGATGCTCCACCAAAAGCTGAGCGGACCAGACACGTTGAGAGTAGGGACACTCTTGGTTTGATGTCACCATTTGACTCATCCTTAATTACTGACTACTGTCCAGTCTGATCCTATTCTCAGTCTCTTGAGTTTCTGGTGCTGATATTCACGGATTGTTATGGGTTAGAACTAGGGCCAGAACTGAAGAGGTTTGAGACTTCGAAACATCTGACCAAGCAAGCTTGCTTCAGAAGTGTGTGTGTGTGTGTGTGTGTGTGTGTAGGTCAGTAAATAGGTGGGTGCCATGTGACTGGAATTTCATGAAGGATGTACTATGCCTTATTCTGTGTTTCCTGGGATAGGAAGGTGGATGGATGGATGGATGGATGGATGGATGGATGGATGGATGGATGGATGGATGGAAATGTGTTCAGATAGACACTGTATATTCTGCCCCATAAGCACCAGGATCCTTCTTGTTAGCCTTCGCTCATCCCACAAGTCTTTCCGTTTCGCACTCAGCAGAGGAAACTTAGCGGCTGCCTCGTAACTTTTTTCTTCAGATCGCTGCATCAAATCCAACCCGATTAATGTACGTATTGTGCTTTTTAGCCCAGGACCTTAGTGCCTGGCTCTTTTAATATACGCCTGCTATTCAATAGAGTCGGCAGGCTAATTACCGTTCCAAAGGTTGGTCGGGCTGGAATCTCCCCCTTTTGTGAGAAGCTCCTTAGAAAATGATAAAATTAACAATGAATGTCAGCCAGACTAATCCTGGTACGCATAATTAAAGTTTAAATATTGGTCCTGGCATAGTGTCTTCATATTTATCTGCCTTCAATTAATGCCTGTTTTATTTAAATGTCTGTTATTATTGCATGTCAAACAAGTCTTTTTTTTTTCCTTTTGAAGAGGATTTAATTGATTAGCACCTGTGTCTCCTCATGCAGGAGAGATGGGCAAGGGTCTCTGGAAATCCCATCATTCCTGGTTCTGTCATCAACCCAATGTCGTCACGTAGGTAGTATCATTTGAACATACTCTACATACATACCAGCCATCTGGTCTGTTCAGCCACAGCTTACACTGTAGCCTAATACAGTTATTGTCTGAGCTTGTCGCTCCACAGGAAAGTGTGGGGGTAAACAAATACGTAGGAGTTGCTCCAGAAAGGGTGGGTGATAGGGCTATATCAAACAGCAACGTGAGTGAAGATGAAATGGGGATGCAGCGGAGACGAGTGTAACAGAAGCAGAGGGCAGGAACAAATACAAGGATGGCGCTGAAGGAGATACACAGAAACAGAGGGAGACATCAAGTGGTGACAGAGTTATAACTGGCTTGGGGCTGATGTCAGGGTGCGGTTATGTTTAAGTGCTGGAAAGATATCAAAAAATGAAAGCTTACTCAAACCCATAGAATAGAGGTGCAGGTTTAGGTAGGGATGGTAGGGCACATGCCAACCAACTTTAAGGAAAACTGAAAATATCCCTACCAGCTTTACACATGCATAATTGTAGCAATTTTTTGTAGCTGTGTTGGTCCCTGCCAAGATTCAAGCCAGTTTGAGGCTCCTGTCTTAGAGTGACCTGACTCACCCATCTATGGGCAATGTTGTCCATCTAAAGAAATGATGAGCATGCAGCACTCTTTAAATATTGGAATTTGGTAAAGACTTATTTCATTGGCCAAGTCTTGGGCTAGTGTTTCGAACCCTGAATGGCACATCCAATCACATAACCCAGATGTGAGTCTCGGCACCTGCTCTACCATTTTGTGGGACACTCAGTCCCCAAGCAGGTGTGTTACCTTCCACGTCCCCACTGTGTGCTTGAGCGGGTCTCATTGGGTACGGCCGTGATGCCCTTTCTGGTGATACAATCTCTGTCTGCTCTCCACCCTCAATTAAAGCATTATCCCTCAATTGCACGCCATGTGTTTTCTCCTTATCTGTGAGCGTAACCATAGAGATCATCGGTCGCCATGGTGCCAGCCTGTCAAACTGTCCTGAGAGCCGGACCAGGTGTGGAGCCTCGCTGGTCCTCTCGGCCCATTTCCGAATGGGTTGAGGACAGCGGGAGCTGGAAGTGTGTCCTGCCGAACCTGTGAACAAGATTATACCAGACACTGTCAAGCTCCCCACCTCCGACAATGAAAAGTACAAGCACTGTTGTCCTCCCTCCTCCCATCGAAAGCCTGTAATAAATATTTCATATTTCAGCAGAATCTTTCGTCCCCTCATATTCCAAGATTTCTCCTCATAACACTTTAAATCTGTCATCGGTTGCTAGGCCTCGCTGGAGGACTTTAAAGGTCAAGTGCTGAGCGGATCCAGACTTTTTAATCACTTGCTATTAAGACTATTTAAAATATAAGTATAAAATTATGCACACAGAGCAGTAGTCACAGATTGTTTAGCATAGTTAATTAACTGCTTAGCATACACATTCTCCAAAACCAACTGCTTGTCTTTTAATTTCTATTTATACCAGTAGATATTGTAATTTATATCAGCTAGGCTTTTTCTTTAATCACCATGACACCTTCTGACCTGATAGCTGTACACAGAATAATAAATTGTTTTTATACTACTTATTATATAAAATATGATACTGGTAATATTTAAGCATATTTATTGATATGGACGTGCAGATTTTAATGTAAACTTAATTGTGTTTACAACAATGTCTGACTATATTAAGCGATATTTCTAAAGCATTTCTTCAAACCATTTGTTTAAAAATTGTGCACACGTGTATTTGACCAAAACTGCAGTTTAAAGTTTTCATTTCTCTGTATGAATCTGGCAGACTTCTTAAAATACCATTACATTTGAAACACTGCATGTATCTTATGCACAAAATAAAAATCTTACAGCTTTTCCATGGGCTCTAAATATCTCATCTGCTGGATTTAAAATTCAAAAAGATCAGTTGACACAAGTACGTAAAGAAGTCCCTGCTGGCCTAACGATGGACTCTGATTGACTTCATGCGGTGGCGCTGACTGCCCGGTTCATTCGATCGATTCAGGTCCAGGAATGATGCAACGTCAGTGCGCCTGTGATTCGACTGAGAGGCTGCAAGACGGTTGTCACCATTTTTGATCAATTCAGCCCAGATACTGATGAAATTTCAGGATGTTTGAAAGGAAGTTTATCTTTGCTTCTTATTATTTAGACATTTGCTCAGTTTTACTGACCCAAGCCATTAGTCCGAAAGCAGGTCATTAGACTGTAATGACCAGTGCTTTAACTATAATGCTCTAGAATGTACAATACTGGTCAAGGATTGTGCCAACACTACCACTTGGGAATTTTGCAGAGATACCAATTCCAGACAAACAAGAATGAATCAAAACACACTATATTCTCTGAGTATGAATATTGGATATTAATTTCAATTCAAATATAGCTATGGAGATCAGCCTAAATGGGACACTTAACTACGTAAGACAACTACATTACACATGTAAAACAACTCAAAGTAACACATGAAGTGGAAGATACACATAATTAGTAACTAATTAGACCATACCAGAGAGGAGCTTTGGCTACCTAGCTAACTTGTAGACACTTCCTTAAATCTTAATCCAAGTGTTTGGTATTCAGCGGATCGGGTAATGAGACAATCAGTGACCTGACATTAAAACTGCCGTTTCCAGATGATATGACAATGGATCAATTAACAATCAGATCAGAAGACGGGTCGTCAGCTGGAAGTTTAATGTTCTAAAGTTTCTATGTACATTAAATGGGGGGGGGGGGCCCTTCAATCAAGACCATATCGAGGTATGCCAGAGTGCTTGTGGGCCACTATTCACTTGGTGGCAGTTCAGATGGGTCCAGCTGATATGCTAGAGTGAATTTCAGCCTTGTCAGAGCTAACTTGACAGTTCCTCCCCAGGCAAAGAACCACGGAGACCCAAAGGAGTCATGGATCACAGATTCCTGTGGGGCCAGAAGAGCTACAAGTACGAGGTCTTTAAAAACTGAAACCTGGAGAAGGCCGTGTTTGGCGGAATCACAGAACGAAATATTGACGACTACATCATCAAGTGGAAATGCCACTAGTGTCCACAAATGAACACTGGTACTGGGCTTTTCCCACCCATCAAGAAAGCGGCCTGCAGCAGCGGTCTCAGCGCACCAGACACTGAAGAGATGTGTAGGGTGTCCCAACCTTTTATTATAACTGGCTACTTGGGACATCCTAGAAGAGCAAGCATAATAAGGGCTCACTTCACAATGGTACAGCACTGTCAGCCCATTAAATTTCGCTTGACCTGTGCTACATATCCTAGCCAATCAGAAGACATATTGCTTGAACACCACCCATCAACTCATGTGGGTCAGTCGTAAGACTGTGTGCAATCAAGTGACTTCTGATGCAGTATTTTATTTATTTTTATAGTGCAGGGTCAAGCAGCAGGACCCTTCTTAACACTTGAACTCAATATCGACCTCCTATAAGATGGGGGGAGCATGAGCATGCTGAGATGGGGAAAAGTCAGCTGACAAGCCTCCCACGTTCACTTGTGGCTTTCTGAGACAGATACAGAAGTTTGTGTGTCTCTCAAGCCCCAAAGACTACATGCCTAAGCCCACACCCCCACATATACCAATGGCCAGCCCTGACTCTCGGCCAGGTTCCATCTGGCGAGAGTGGAAACGGCTGTCTTGTGATTAGTATTTGTATTATTTTACGGTACTGGACTTTTGAAAATATTCAGCGATAGCTGGGAGGTGTGAATGTCTGATATTAAATAATGAGAGAGACCATCTGTTAAACGTACGATTCATAGCATTGCATTCAACGTGATGAAATTATATTACCACAGACAAACAGTCAGCAGAAGGTGAAGTTACACTGACGAGAGGTGGGTCTGCGAGATCCGGCTCTTTTATCACAGCGGTGCCCTTAAACGCGGCTGAGCGGGGCTAAGTCCATCGGCCGTCGTCGTTTCTCCACCAACCAAATGGGCTCGTCGCTGTCCATTGGCTGGGAAATTAAAAACATATCTTCCTTTGCCACCAAATGCGTCTTCAAAAAAAAAGAACGACTTCTTGCTCAGTCGAGAGCTTCAAGGAACTGCTTCTGTTAACATCAATCTACATAAATGACTGAAGAAGTGAAACTGTAACTAGTATTGTAAGTCATTTCAGCACTGCATTCCAGAATGAGAGTGAAATATCAAGGAAAGCTGTCATTTCGCAGGCAGAGATTTAGTGGTGTTTTACGACAGTTTAGTGTCACTTTAGGACAGTTTTACGGCTCTTGAACTAGCAGAGGATTATTTTTGGAGTTCTGCTCTGTTCTATAGCTAGAACTCCCTGTATCTGCTGTATCAGAATATGTTGTGAATTAGCTGGAATTTTTACACAAACTAACATACAAACCGTCACTTTTTACCAATGTAGCTAGACAGATATTTTCCAGAGCCGTTACTTTGAACAAAAGTGTTACAGTTTCTGTAAATATGGGACATTGCCTTAAAGGGCTGGCTTTTAGAGACCCCGGTCAGCACTGGATACAGGGGAGAGGAGGGTTGACCATTGGGCAAGTACCATGGCACATCATCAAGGAGTCACACAGCCAAGGAGCTCATTGTTTATCTGGCATTCACCGCTCTAAAACCATGTGACCTCCAGGAAAAACCGCCGACATTAAATAAAACACTCTAAAGGGAGGTCAACAGAGAAGCTCTGGATTTTTATTTTTTCCTGCAAAGCAGGACGAATTTGTATGTGTATTTTTGCATCAATCTAAATCCCCTGGCCTTTGGAAACGGGCCCCTAAGTCTTACATGATGAATATTGCATGGGCCACTGTTTGACTGGTCGGCCAGCCCTGGCAATTTAAAAAAAAAATCGCTAGGAATTGTAAGGGTAAATTATCCAAAACAGCAGCAGCAGCGATTAATAATGTATTAGTAACTTCTTTGGCTTGGACTACATAAATACCTCCCCTGACGAAGGTCCTTTGGCCCAGCTGGTATTAGCATTTTAAAAAGCCCCCACAACACCCACCTCCCCAGGCAGAGAGGAAATAAATGATGGGGCCATTTTGCACGGAAGGGGCCGTCAAAGTGGATCACGACGGCATTCTTCCCTCAGCACTTAGAGCTGCCCATCAGAATGGCACTTAAGGGGAAAGGAAAGGAAAGGAAAGGAAAGGAAAGGAAAGGAAAGGAAAGGAAGCAGTTTAACGGTCCAGGAAGGGGTCAGTCTATCTCCTGGAATGGGTCCTCCATGTCTAGTGTGGGTCCCAACCTCATTCATGTTGGGCAACACCGACCATGATTCAGGTCAACAACACAACCAAGCTCAACCAAACGTGGGTCCTTAGCTTACAGGAGCTGCCTGGTGAGGTTTAATTTTACAGATTCAATTCAATTCAATTCAATTTTATTTATATAGCGCTTTTAACACGGAGCGCGGTCACAAAGCGCTTTACATCGTCCCGGGCCCACAGTC
>JAACJT020000032.1:9008161-9047186 GCA_009936485.2 Gymnarchus niloticus | reverse complement strand
TGGGTTGGGATGTTCTGACCCAGTTGCTTAAATGATACTAACTTCATAATGCTGGGTTGGGATGTTCTGACCCAGTTGCTTAAATGATACTAACTTCATAATGCTGGGTTGGGATGTTCTGATCAGTAACCCGAATGATACTAACTTCATAAGGCTAGTTTGGGACACATGGCTCTGACACGCATGCGGTCAATCACGGTCGCCTCCTCCATGTGGCTTACAGAGACCCCCCGGAACAAAGCCGACTTTTCTTCATTCACTTTTGGATGTAAGATGCTCTGCAGGAGCGGTCACTCCATGTGTACTGTAGTAATTTTATAAATTTATTCGTTATTTTTGTGCAGTGCTTTTTCGCGTTTACCTTTAAAAGAGATCTGCTTGCTTGGCTTGGTCTCAGGTGAGCATTAGACTGCAACCTGTCGACTTTCAATAATGAAATTGCAATAGGGAATGAACGCATTTCTGTAGCTTCCACCAAGCCAGTTGCTCTTAATCAAACAGGTTTTAGAACGCGAGTAAAAATGCGTTTCCAAGTAGTTCGGATGAATGTTTGCGTTTATTGTGCACAGGCGTGGATTTGGTTAGGGAGATATCTCTGGCAATTTTCAGGACCGCTGAAAATATCCCTACCAACTGCTCCACCTTCATAATTGGTGTGACTGTTTTAATTCACCTCCAGCTTTCAAGCCTAATCTTCACCCCTGTCAGTCTGCAAGCCAGCATGTATGTTCAAAAGGCTGCCGTGTTTAATTAAAATATTGGAGCATAATGTCAGTTGCGCAATGCTTAATATTCTGCGTTATTTTTCCCCACACCAACTTTTGCCCAGAGACACGTTTCCAAACGGGTTATAACTTCAGTGTACCAGGAGGGCCTCTGATTCTTCAACTGCTGTGACCTTCTGCTGGTATGAAGGTGTGACTTGTAGTAACACTGGAGCTGTGTGCATCTAAGGTGCGTGTTCACTGCTGGAATACAGTGACCCTAGGGTGCCCCCTAGTCTGAGAAGGGCGTATGGGGGGGCTGCGTGGAGACCCGACTGTGGTGACGTTATAAGCGGCTGCTGCCAAAGTGGGACTGGGCATATCGAATAACCTGGCTGTGTGTGGCGTTGGTGTGGCAGAAATGTTGTGAAATTAAATCTTGCTTGGGAAAATTGTGTAGCTAAAGCACAGTGAATTACACGCAAAGACTGACCGGTGTGCAGTGAGCAGGTCACTTTCTTGGTCGTATCCGGTATTTCCGTAGGCCCGTGGGCTCGTGGCGAGGCCAGCTGTTCGACTGGCCCCTTAAAGCGTCTTCCTTCTTCTTACCTACATCCAGAGCCCAGAGAATTTCTCACTGCCTTTTGACATGTTCCGCGCATGTTGTGTGGTAATTCAGTTGTGTTACAGTAGGCCATCCTTTGTAGGATCTCTGTAGAAGGATGGTCGCCTGGTTTGGTAACCGCCTTCAGCCCTCACTCAGGCTAATGTCATAGCAAGTGCTGTGAAGTCAGGTCCTCATTCGTTGTTGCAAGATCCTTCAAGGTGCTCTGCATTAACAGCGACACTTGGTTAGAAATGGGGGTAGACGGGCTGCTAGGATGCTTGATATTCTATACGGACCCGGGCAGTATCTGTTGCCATAGCAGTTGAGTACTGTAGTTCACACTGTGAGGCTGAGTGCGTGGTTTCATTAGGTATTCGCATGTCTTGTCCTCAGTGTAATCACGGCTTTTTGTGTTGGCCAGATGGGCCATTGATATTCACCTGAATACATGCAAAGTGGTCTATGTCAAAGCTTGAGCTAACCAAGGCTCTTTGAGGGTGATGGGTGACTTCTGATTGATCATTACTTTTATGTTAAACGGGAAGCGCGTCACTTGGTCCTACTGCTTATTTATTGACCATACAGATGAACTGAATCTTAGTGAGGGGGGAAGGGAACGCATCTTTCATCCTCTAATTATCAGGAGTACAGCCTTATTAATGAAACTAATGGCCAGTTTGTGGGCTCGTAATAGATTTAAATGTTGTAATTGCTTTTTGCAGATTAATGTCTATACCTCTGTATTTCTTTGCCCAAAATTGTATAAAGACACTAAGTTAGCTTCAGTTCTTCAGCTGGTCTTTCTTTAGAGTGTTCACTGAGCTGTGACTGCATGTCCTTTTTTTAGGAAGAAACACTAATTACATGCTCAAAAACTGAAGAAACTAATGCTGAAAGGCAAGGGTGGTTTCCCTCCCTGAAAGGTGGCTGTGTTTTTGACCCTAAAGTGGCCTTAATTGCTGCCCTGGACAGCCTTTTACCGCAGTAAAAGTGTGTGAGTCTCTTCTGCTGCGTCTCGCCTTACAGTTTGTTCTTTCAGCCCATGATTATTACCGCCAGGCCCGTGTAGGGTTACATTCCCTTTGCTTTGGGTTTTGCCAGTAAAATTTCCACAGCCTTCAGCAGAAGGCACTAAAGACCAAAAAAAAAAAAACCTGCTTCTCTGTGTGCTGAGATGGGGTGCTGCTCCCACAGTTTTAGTACAATGCAGTTTGAAAAGCGTCCAGCATGTTCGGTGGGAGCGGAACACTCGAACGAGGCCCGTGCTGTACACACGAGACGTGATATTTCTCTGACATTTTCCCTCACTCTGACTGTGTCTGTGAAGGACACAGATTTGCTGCATCAATGCTTTAATTGAGAAGTCAAACCTAAATGGGACTTTGTACTTCATTTACCCCCAGCATGTTCACTATTTTCACCTAACAAAATATCTTTTGTTTTGCTCTTCTAAAACCTCTTGAATTAAGTTTGGGCGAAACGAATTCTGGATGTCAAAATGTTTGCATCATGTTTTCCTACGGTGTAAATACTGATTACAAGTGGGGTTTTGAAGCACTTTGACAATGTGAGAGCAGGTAAATGCTGCAGATAAACTAACAAGAGACTGCCACATTTCGTTGGTCCTCAACAGCCCTAACATCACCCGAGAATAACAAAAATGTCTCTAATTCAAAATACAGGGAACTTAATTTGCTGATGGGCTGCTATAATTCCTCTAATTAATTATTGCTATAATCTGCAAATTAGCCGATGCATTTTATATAGCTTTTGTATGAAGTCGGCTTTCCTGTACATGAATTGCTCAAATACGCCGTTGGTGATCTTGTATCTGCAACCCGGCTAACCTCAGTGTTAATCCCAAGGACAGTGCCTCATGAATGATGACTTTAGAGTCCCTGCTACAATGTCCATCCTTCTGGGCGTCATTTTGCTGCTTGATGCTTCTGTACAGGTGCTGGAATGTGTTTTTTGCACATGAAACAATAACACGCCTTTTGTATGTAGTGTTACACTGAGAGTAAACACGCCGGCAGTGTTGGACAGTGGGTTGTCCTTGATGCTTGACAAGCTTGCCTCTGGTCAGTCTAACCGACTGGTGACACCTTGTTTGTGGGCAGCTGTCCGCTTCTTTACTCTGGCGCATATGAGCTGCAGAGTGAGTTCAGTTGAAGTGCGGCTCCAGACCGAGCGTGACATTGACGTCTGGCACCGACTCAGCAAGGTGTCCTTCTGGCATGCAGTATGTGACTCTCTGCCTTTCGGGGTCAGTATGTGACTACTCCTTGACTTCAGAGGCACGTCATCTTGGCATCTTGGTGGAGCCCTAAGGAGTTGCTCTTTAAAACCACTTCCTCCTGAAGTAGCGTGTGCCACCTGTCTTTTTTTTAATTCTGAAGTGTAATGGCTTTTCTTGTTTTAACCTGTTTGCCGTAATGGGAGGCGGACCGCAGCTGTGCTGACAATGAAAGATACTGTTTTAAGGTTCAGTTTGCGTTCCAACAGCCATTAGGTAATTAGCACCAACGAAACCAGTATTTCCTGCAGGTAGCTGGGGATTTTTGCACGAACTTTGGATATTAACTTGGCTCTGATGTTGACCGTCGCATCTACACTGGAGCCCATGCAGTGCTGGTTATGGTTTAACTCCATAAAGAGATGCCCAGCCTCCACTCGTACCCTCCGTCAGCCTTTCTAATTAAAGTCTCATGGGTGCGTCTGCTGCAGAATGGTAAAGTTCATGTAGGCAGACGAGATCTGCTTCTGGAGATGAGAGACATGTCGCGTGCGTTTGTCCTCTTTTAGTGATCAACAGGCACTAAAAAAAGCTTTGTTTCAGGGATCTGGTGCTTGTCAGTATGGCCTTCCAGATGCCCCTAACCATAATGTTTCATGGGAGGGAATTCAGAGTTCACCACACATCAGACATGTGACTTGGTATTATGTCTTAAGCATCCAAAAAAGATAATAAAATAGTCCTTCAGCCCCTGGGAGATCACCCTCACCCAGTCAGTCCATGTTTTCCATCTATTAACACCTGTGTTTTTGTCAAACTGTACATTTTCAATGCATGCATGTTTGCATTCGGTAGGATTCCTGCATGTTGTTACCCTGGGGTCTCTCTTGGTGAAAATGTCTCTCCCTTGTGGCGTTCACATGGATTATCATGCGTATTTTAACCATAAATGGTTGGTTAAGCTGACAGGATGCACTAACAGACTTTTTACCGCAAATTGTTTTGGCACCATTTGATGTTTAGCCTGTGCTTCTGAGTGTGTATATGGATAGATTGCATCAGGCAGGAATTCCACATTGCTCCATGTCTGGATGCACTAAGTGACTTTCTTCTTTGTGCCAAGTACATCCTGTGTGTTCCTGCGTACAGATGTTGATGAGCACATAAGATCCCAGCTGTTGGCTAGCATGCAAGCCAGTAGTTGCATGCTCCTGGTTTATTTTTTTTTTTTTTCTGTTTGTTCCTTGTCACCCTACAGTGCTAGCCGCCAGCAGATGATCCTGAATTTAAAGTGGTCACAAGCATTTTGACAAGTGGGGGGGTCAGCCTCGGATGAGTTAAGGAACTGTTCAATTGTGTGGTGCTTGCCACCCTGTGGCTAGCAGCAAGCTGATGGCTGCCAGTGTGTGTCTGGATGGGTGCTACTCGAAATCCGGTGACCAGCAAGGTCATTTTATGACCACTGAGCGCAAGGTCTTTAACCCCAGAAAACGTTCTAGGGGTGCCAGATGAATGTTTGCTGGGCTCTCACCTGCAACTGTGTGTTGCATTGAGAGCAAGAGAGGATATGTGATACAAGCATGCATACAAATGGCAACCATGTCGGTGTGACTGTACAGTGAGTGTTCCCCTCTTATCTAGCTTTACCGACGCTAATGCTCCCGTGGAGCTGTCACAGGGCCGTCACCTGTAGCAGGTAGGCTGCGAACCAGTGAGGATGTAATGTGCTGAATTATAACCTGAGTATGAGACCGTCAAGGGTAACAGTCAAGTTTGGTTGGAACACCTGACATTGCAGAGCACCGCTTAAATGTCCTGATCCTTGGCTGTGTGATAGACTCTATTTCATCCTCACTGACACAATTATGTACAGAGTCTGATTTACAGTATTTCACCATCACTGACAATTATGTAAAATCTTCCAAATCTCCCTTTTCAAAGGGCTGTCACTATATTTTGTTTATCCATTAGATTATGCCAAGAATGTCAAACTACTCTATTTGAATAAGAAATATTCCAGTAGCTAGTCAGCTGTTAAATTTTCACACCATGCGGCTCTTTGGACATGATAATTGCGCAAACATTGAACTGATGGCCAAGACACTAGAAATGTTTAGTAAATTAGTTTGTCCGGGTTATTCTGCATTCTTTCTGGTTTTTTTGGTTCCGTTGGAATTGTGGCATCACAATTAAATTTAGGGTAGTGTGCCTGTTTTTCGTGGACCTGGAACTCTTGGCTTATTTAAGGCCCAAGGAAATTCTGTAATTATTACTAATGGTCTCAATAGCCAGGTAATTTGGTGGGTCATTTCGAAACCGTCTTTCTGCTCCCTTTAGATTGTGGGATATTGTACTGTTATGTATGAGTTTCGTGCCTGTCTCTTACTCGGAAATGTCTGCCATTTTTATTAGGGTTCAAGCACGTTCTTCCGTGCAGAACCCTATTGTTTTAGTCTGGATTTTTTTATTCTTATTCTGAAAAACGCAACGCCCAGACCGTAAGTCCTAGCAACCCCAGTTTTGGCCACATGATGCCTATACCTACCCACTACTCAGGCGTCAAAAATGGGCCCATTGCCCCCCAAATGGGGCTCCACAGCTCCCATTTTAGTTTTTCCATAGTAACACGGTTGTGACATAAGCGCTACTGAGTTCCGAACCAATCAAAACACTTATAATATTTGCTAATTTGCATAATTCCATGGCCAGCCAATTTTTTTTTTCCCAAAGTTACCAAATTTGCCCAATTTGCCTTGCATAACTAGTTCAAGGATTTTCGTCCAATCTGCACAAATTTGGTATCCTTGTAATCAGCAGACCCAGCTGGTCAGACATTATCCCAAAAATTCCATGTATGCCATTTGGCATGGCCCCCCCCCCCACAGGCATACAGGGCCATATTTTCCTGGGGGGGGCTGAGCCATTTTGCCCGAGGAAAAACCCAAATTGCCCGATAAATCATGTATACGCCTCAGTATTCCAGAACATTTATTCATACATTGTCCTGTCATTATAATTCAACATTACAAATGTGTACATGTTTCAATGGCTACTAAAACAGTTCAAGTATACAGTCATTCTGTGGTCAGAGTTTATTTAACCTTAAACAATATGATGTTGTGTGTGTTGTTTTGTTTTTTTTTTCCTCCCCCCGCAAGTCTTTTGAGACTGTGTTGCCCGAGTTTTTCCGCAGATTTGCCCTACTGGGGGGCTTGCAACCCTCCCTGGCCCGTACGCCTGTGCCTCCTCCCTCATCGGTCTTTGGCAGTACTCATTGCTTCAATCCATTCTAACCAATCCAGCACTGCTTATGTCAACCCCCTAATCAACACTACTTGAGTTGGAGGCGTAGCTTGTCAAAAGATATCCCAAAAATCCTATGTGTGACATTTTGCATGTCCACAGACCACGGCCCAAGTGCCTATCCAAACAAAAGCCGCTACCAACTGCCTATATCAGGACTACCTCCTACTACAGGACTAACCACGCATTGCTGGAATGGGTATCATGCGTTGAAGCAGGCAAGTGTTGGCATAGGCAGTTGGGAGGGCATAGACAATGAAGCATGCAGTGCTGGCATGCAAGTTGAGGACTGCATAATCGAAAACTCCTTGCTTCAACCCAAAAAAATCAAACAAAGCTTTTAGTGTTTTTTTTTTTTTTTTTATGGTCAAAACTGCTTTTGCTTTCTATTTTACTCAAGGGTGCATGTTGTTGGGGGAGGGGAGTACTTGCCGACTGTCCATCTCATGGCCTGGTTTGTGGGGTTGTGCTTTGCTAATACGTCGATTGGAAGGAGTGGCTTGGGTCAGTCTGTGCTTTACATCCTCTTAAAAAAACAGCAGGATTGCAAAGTCCAAGTGGGGGGTATGTAAATCAAATAGAGGCCACATGTCTGCTCTATGTTTGGACCATGTAACACCTTCTCACTTTTTTCATGGTCAAAGGAATTAGCACTACGAATTTTGTTTGTGTGCTGATGGGAGGAATGTGCAGGAACCCACATTCTGTAGTTGGGTCCCACAGAATCCAGAGCACCTAATTGTCTGTATTTCTGGCTATAGGTCAGCTTATTTTTAATAGAACATGTTTATCACATGGCTGCAGACCCGTTTCATCTTGTGCAAATGCTGACGTGTTTCGTGTGGGTTTCTGATAGTGGAAGGGGTGTGGCTGGGGGGAGTGACGGATGGCAGCAGGCAGCCAGTAACTGTCCATGTGAAGTTGTCTGTTATGGCTGCAGTAGTCGGGTGGCTTCTGAAGGACTAAAGGTAAACCTCCTGCTTGTTGTTGTCATTCACACTGTCAGAGGAGTGCTTGTTCCCTGTAGGCAGTGTGGCTTCTGTTAATCCTCACAAGGCAAGGGTGGACCCAGTTGGATTTTGGCTGGGGAGTTCCTCTGCTTCAAAAAAGGCTGTTCGGCTTCGGCCTGCACAATTCTCAACTCCTCAGTGATTCCGATTGACTGAGGGCATTTCGTGTTGCACGTTATTCCGGCCTCAAAGCTTATTTGGGAACAGCTGTGAGTGGCTCTACTGCTAACAGCAGAAGGTACGTAGTAGTAGTTAAGGACTAGTCATGGCACAGCTAGTAATGCATACAGAAAGGTGATTTCACATTTTTGGGACTTTCTGTGTACAAATGTTTACTGTTGTGTATTGCTGTCATGGCTAACAGTCTGCCTTTCAGATTTGCTCCACGATCTGCACATGCATTTGTCGTGCATGCAGACCACAAAGTACGAACACAAATGCATCTGTATTGCTTGCCATCAACCTTGTGTGGTGAAGTATGTTCTGGCCTTTAAGATTGAAGCAGGCTGCTTTAGTTGATGGGTTACGGTCCACTTTTCCCTTTCTAGAAATGGCTTTTTGCTGCTGGGCTGGTTTGAATGAAGGCTCGTCAAACCCGGTGTCCTTTTCAGGACACGATATGGAAGGACCTGCTCCTACCCCGTCCCTGTTTTAGAGCAGTGGCATGAGAACCTCGGCAGAGTACGCAGTGCCATGCCCTCTCCTACTACCCCTACCCAAACATTCTGCCCAGCCATCTGAGTGTTGCTGTTCGGCTGAGCAAAGGGCTTATTTAAAACCTGCTGCTGTCCTTATTGTTCAGAGCACTCAAAAGCAAGCTGTCAGGTTTAATTATCGCATGATCTTCAGGCAGCAGCCTGGGTCTTCTCTGCAGTTTCAGATGTGTGTCATGGGCACTAAACTTCAGCTCAGTTTTGCTTTTGGGGGTTGGTACCTGATGCTGATTTGTTTCTCCTGATCTTATCAGAATCCGCTCAGTTAACAAATCTTTCAAAGCAGTGAAGGCGCTGATCTTTGCTCTGGTTTCTTCACGCACGTTCTGCCGGGTGTGGACGTGTGCTGGCCTTTCTTCGTCATTCTGTGTACGGCAAATGTGAGTGACAGCCTAGACTATGAACAGAACACCTCTACAGTTGTAAAATTGATTTTTACTAACAAAGACACTCCCCTCCCCCCATACACACACACACACACACACACACACACACACACACACACACACACACACACACGCGCACACACACGCGCGCGCACACACATCTTTTGGACTACGCATTGATTATAATGGGCTTGATCACAGACATGATCTACTGGGAGTGATGTATTAACAGCCCACCATGCTTCTGCAGTGCTATAGTGCCAAGCCCGTCATAGATCTTTATGGGAGCTACATCTCACAGTAGAAGTGTAATCACTGCATTGGCCCTTTAGTACAACTGATATTGGCACTGTCCTGTGGTGATGGTCCTGGTTAGCCTGGATAGCTATGTTGCATAATGCAAACAATCACCTTATATCTCCACTTCTGTCATTGCTCTGTGGCTAAAAGGCAGGTTGTATACTTAAACAGATGTCAGAACCAGAGCCAAAGTCGAAACACCACTGAACATGTTATCGGGGACGATTGCCTGCTTAAAATTACTGTAGTTCACCCTACTAACACAAGGGGCGAACAATGATTTTGGTTCTTTTACCTCGAGTTCTGTGCCAGCGAATTGCTTGTCGGTTGCGTGTCTCACCGAAACCTGCAGTATGGATGTGGATATCCACGAACTGTTTCGGGCAACTTTCTCGTGTTAATTTATTTTGATTGCAAACCACCTCCTACTGACTACGTAACGTTTTTGCCAATTGTGAGAGTAGGTGGTCTCAGCCAAAACAAGTGGTATACACCGAAGTTCTGACAAGACAGGGTTAACACTGATTTTTACTGTAGCGCACTGCATGGCGGGAAAATCTCTTCTGAAGTATACAGCTGACTTAGTAGCGGCTCTGGGTCATTGGGTATGTTGGTAGAAGCCATATCTTTAAGATGCATACAGAGATGTGTGGGCCCCCTTTGCTTGTCACATTTTGGCTAAGAAAGACTCATGACAAACGTTAGCAGCCCTCCTTAGTGCTGGCTTCTTTTGTTAAAATGCACGCATGACAAATGTAAAGCTCAGTTCTCGCATCCTGGGGCAGATTTGGCTGTACACTTTGTTTCTGTGCCCTGCTAAAGGTGGAGATCATACCCGGGTGTGAAAAGATTGATGTCTCGTCCTTGGATTTGGAGTTTGTAATTGCACCTGAAGTTAATGACTGCAGTTAAGTCGCGTAATGACTACAAGACTGTTTTGGAGCTTCTGTATTTCAGTGCATAGTTTTATAAGTCTCTAGGGGTTGTTGACCTCACTGGGATGTTTGGGTGGATGTGGGCTGAAACCTTGTTAGTGAAGGTACTTATGAATGGTAAGGAATAAGCACTGGCAACTGTATGAGGCCAGTACTTCCGTTTAATTGTGGTGGGATGAAAGGAGGCACCTCATCCTGTGTAGCTCGCTTGTCTGCGTCCAGCTCTTGTGATCTAGAGTCTCTGGAGTTCTTTGAGATGAGCCTCTTCATTTCTTTCATGAGTCAGGGGGTTAGTGTCATGTGACTGAACACCCTGGGTTAGATGAAGTATTGTATTCTTGGCACTGCTCACAGGCATGTAGGCCTACCTCAGCTGCTATACACATCTAGTGATGAAGTTCAATATTATGCTGTCAGAGAATTAGCTGTAACGGACCTGTCATGTTGTGAAATCTTTTTCAGTCCGTTTGAAGTATAAATGTGTGTGTGCAGGTTTACAGTTTTAACTTTGCATAATCATTTATAAAATCCTGTGGATCATCTGACTAGAAGACGCAGATTGCCTGTGAAAGGCTATGATGATGTAATCTGGGTGTTTATGCTGCAGTAAAAAGTCAGTTCCTTTTTTAATCCAGCAGTTTGGTTCATTGTCATGCTTCTCTTCTGACTAATCCCTGTTAGTCAGATTAGCTGTTCAGTAATGGCTGAGTGGACTGTGTATGACAACCTCTCCTTGTCTCTTTGACCTTACAAGGTGGTGAGATTTGTCTGAAAGAGAATCAAGCATTGCAGCATGCCGCCAGCCATTGGTGGACCGGTAGGATACACTCCCCCTGAGGGTGGATGGGGCTGGGCAGTTGTGGTGGGAGCCTTCATCTCCATCGGCTTCTCGTATGCCTTCCCCAAATCTATCACGGTCTTCTTCAGTGAGATTGAAGCCATCTTCGGAGTCACCAGCAGCCAAGTCTCCTGGATCTCCTCCATCATGCTGGCTGTTATGTATGCTGGAGGTGAGTACGATCGCCGTGTCTGTCTTGGACTTTCGGTTTAGCACGAAATTGACCAGTTTGAAGAGGAGCCTGTCAAAGTGAGCAGCATCCTTAGGCCCATGTAGCCTGACACCCAGAAAAAAGAGGCTGATATTGAATATAATATGCAGGTGTCAGGGAGCCACCATCAACGTGCAGGAGAATTCTGGACTTTCCGGGAGAGGTGGGATGTCTGATTTTAGGTTGCTTCGAGCCCGAGCAGCTTTTCCGTAGCCCGGATGGCTGAATAGATGTGTGCTGAGAAAGTCGAAGAGTCACTGTTTTGTGTGTGTCCTCTGACCTCTTATCGAGCACCTTGAAAATGGGCCGTGCCCAAAGCAGTACTCTCACTCGTTGAGGAGAATTTCTCAGGACCTTTTGGTGACCGCTTGAAAGGAAATCCTTAACATGAGGAGTGGTTTATCTGTCCTCAGTCTGGACATAAGTCGATATCAAGATGGAGTAAGTCTCTCCTTCTAGATTCTTATCTAATGATGTCTACACTTCCTGGCTTCCATGCAAATCTCAGGGTAACGCAGCGGTTGATGCTCAAGTCCTGCATTTGTGAGGTGCAGACCCATGGTGAGACAATGGTTTATGTTTGAAACCTTGTTAGATTGCAAAACACTAAGATAAAGCCTCTTCACTCCTTGTCTGTTTGTCCAGTGAGCAGACGATACTTATTTGATATCTGGTGTTTGTGTCCAAAGTCAACTTAACTCAGATTGTTCAATACAAAGAAATTCTCCTTGGGAGGTTATTTTGCTTGTGTGTTTTTTTTTTTTTTTTTTTAACCCAAACTTGAATGGTTTCAAATCTCCCAGTTGAAGAAATGCCTGGTTAACTGTTGATTGCCCTATTTAGAGTTAATACAATGTATATGGAGAAGAACCCTTCCTCAAAGCATCTTCTAAAGAAGGTAAAGGTTAATCTCCTAAGGGCTTTGTAAAAATAAATATAACACTCAGTGGGTTATAGTCCTGCTCCAGAGTCAGTTTGGCTTCAGCTTTGAGTTGTTATAGGGACTTGTACGTGATGTCATTGAAGATGAAATATCTTGCAGGCTGAAATTCTAAAAGAATTCGCTTAATAACCAAGCTTGATTTTTACTTTATTTTAGTATTTGCTCTTAATGGCGGTTGTGAATTTGGATGGTAACACTGGTGCTAACTGACAGGCAGGTCCCTTCCTCAGGCCGGTGGAGGTAAAGACATTCTGCTTTTCTACCCGTGTTCATTATTCAGTAGGCTCTAGCGTGTATTAATCTGCCTGCCGTTTTCTCCTCCAGGAGACTCAGGAACATAGTGGCACCTATTTGCCGTGAAATACCGCCTGGTCAATATGAACCTTTGTAGCTGGCTGGTGAATAAAGATCCTGTCTGGGCACATTTATTCTGAAACCTCATCTTTTCCCAAGAGGCAACTCACTTGGCGGGTTTTACCCCCTCCCTTTATGACTGTGTCAAGTGTGCTCTGTAAACTCGGCTGTGGTTTAAATCCCTGCTCACTGAGCACCAATCCTGCAGTGGCACTGGGTGGCGTCAATACCGGGCCAGCCAATGAGTCGGGTTAAGTAGTTCTGGCATGGTGACCTAAGCACGCCCTCGTTCTATGGCCAAATGTGGCACCGTGGTTGCTTGCACGTACACTTCCATACACACAGGCCTTCGTGTGGAGCGCCTTTGGGGCCTGACGTTTGCATCACCTAGCATCGGGTTGAGCTGCTCACACATGTCTGGGGTCCCAGTTTATTCAACTGCCTTGACCGGCCTTACTTGATGGGTCAGACTGGTTTACGAAGAAAGAGTCTCTGGAGTTGTTACTCACAGGAGGTTCAGTACACGTGGTCTGTCGGCACAATTCCTGCCATTTTTATCCGCTTTCCTGGTACACTTTGCACCTTATCATAGTTTAAATATTTGCACATAGACACTCTGTATGCAAATACTACTTTTATGAAGAGCACTACAAACCTGCTGTTGTTCGGTTACATTCACGGGTTCACTGCAAGCTTCCACGCCTTCAGAGATGGTTGCCAATAGCACTCAAACTATTGGATTTCTAGTTCAGTGCACTTAGGTTTACTTAAAAATCTACAACCGTTCATCAAAACGCAGGCATGTAGTCACCCACCTCCCCCCACAGTGTGGTCGTCATCATCATCAGTCCCTCCAGAGATTATCCAGGTGCACCTCCAGCACAAATGGTAGCTTCCACTTCACCTTGATGTCTTTGTTCGGACCATGTAGTAGTTCTGTTCAAGATCTTTGCTGTGATAAAATGGCATTAGGGTTCAAGGCCTGATTTTTCAAAGGGAGCAGGCACTTTGGGTAAGAATATGTTGGATTATTGATCATAAGGGACGTGATGAAATGTATAGTGTCTGAGGTCACAGGCCCCAAGGTCAGTTCATACTTCACACGCTAATGTGTATGTTGCCAAATTTTATAATTGATGTCGCTCATGCTATGATTGTGTTACACAATTGTGCATACATACACCGTGTGACGGGGAGCTAAACGCAGACGTATGGATCCAGCCGGCTTAACCACCAAGTGTCTGCCAGCTGATGGTTTAAACCAAGTGGTCTTCCAGGCCTCAAACATTGAGGTTTAGTTGACAAGCATCACTTGGTTCTTGGCAAATTCCACTCTATTGATTTTTTTTTTTTTTTTTTTTTTTTTTTTCCCTTCGCCTCAGTTTTTCAAAGTATAGGGTCTTCACCTAGCTGAAGTAAAAACAATAAAATGAAGCCATTGCATCCGGAGAATTCTTGCAGCAGTTTTTCTAAAGTAATCTGCCTGTCGAAGCTGACAGTAATCAGTACGCTCTTTAGCGGTAATGGATCGCTCTGTCCCTGCTGCGTGTTTAGGCAGTCTCAGCAGCTGCATGTATTTCAGTGCAGCCACAGTGAGAGTGTTAAGCGTGGTTGGAGAGCCATCTTGTGGCTTGTTTTGATTTGTTTTGGCTTATTCACAAAGCTTTTGAAGTTTTTAGCAGGTTCATTCAATTTTGTCTGTGGTAAAGCCTTTGGTATTTGTCTAGTTGTTTTTTCTTTCTTTTGTGCATGTTTTATTAAACCCAAGTTATAGGTGTGAGGTTTGTGTTTAGGAGTTAACACCTGGCTTCGTTTGATTCTGGCTTGTGTTCTGTTTTCAAGATACACATTTTTACGGCCAGTCGTATCAAAGAAAATCAAACCGCAAATATATAGCTTAAGGTTTTGGTTGCGACTTAAATGGCTGTGGGTTAAGAGTAATGTTTGCTGAATGCCCACCCCTTTTATCTTTAGGTCCAATAAGCAGCATTCTGGTGAACAAGTATGGCAGCCGCCCAGTCATCATAGTTGGGGGCATTCTGGCTGGCTCTGGATTGGTGGGGGCCTCATTCTGCAACAGCGTGCAGGGTCTTTACCTCTGTGTGGGGGTAATTGGAGGTGAGTCATTCCTCAATAGCAGATTCTACTCACTACAGAAAAGTGTAATCATTGCGAAATGCATGAATTTTAACATGAGACTGGCACCCAACATCACTTTTAATTGTAGGTTTGGTCAAGGAGTGTGGAAGCCTAGGAAAGCAACAAGTTATGGTTATGATATTAGTTGCATGTCATTTTTATTATTTTTTTTTTTTTTCCCCCTTTTCATTACATGTAGGCTTAGGGTTGGCTTTCAATCTTAATCCAGCCCTGACTATGATTGGAAAGTATTTCTACAAGCGCAGGCCCATTGCCAATGGCATCGCGATGGCAGGCAGCCCCGTCTTCCTGTCCACTCTCGCCCCGTTCAACACATGGCTCTTTGACACATTTGGCTGGAGAGGAAGTTTCCTTATCCTTGGGGGGCTCCTGTTGAACTGCTGCGTGGCGGGGTCCCTTATGAGACCCATCGGACCCAAACCCACTGCCCAGCCACCCCAGGATGCGGGCGAGCCAGGCGAGGGCGGCACTCCTGTAGCGCAAAGGACCGTGATGCAGAGGCTCAACACTGTCATCGACCTGTCCCTCTTCACACACCGGGGCTTCCTGCTCTACCTGCTTGGCAATGTCATCATGTTCTTTGGCCTGTTTGCTCCATTGGTCTTCCTCAGTAATTATGCCAAAAGCAAAGACATCTCAAGGGACAAGGCCGCCTTTTTACTCTCCATCCTGGCTTTTGTGGACATGATAGCCCGGCCCTCCATGGGAGTAGTGGCCAACACTCGCTGGGTGCGGCCCCGCATCCAGTACTTCTTCGCCACCTCGATGCTGTACAACGGAGTGTGCCACATGCTGGCACCGCTCTCTCAAGACTACACGGGCTTCGTGCTCTACTCCATCTTCTTTGGCTTCGCCTTCGGCTGGCTGAGCTCCGTGCTCTTCGAGACGCTGATGGACCTGGTGGGAGCGCAGAGGTTCTCCAGCGCGGTGGGTTTGGTGACCATCGTGGAGTGTGGACCAGTGCTGTTGGGCCCTCCACTGCTGGGTGAGTGATGTTGCTCTGTCATCCCCTGGCCTTGCTCGTAGCGCCCAGTAACTTCATTTATCCCCTAGTAAATGGCGCTATGATTGGAGATGAGTTGACTTGCCACTCAAAGCACACGTGTCTGATCTTAGCTCCCTGACTGTGATTGTGTCTACCCCATTTAGCTATCATTCGTTGGACATCATTAAGGTGGTGCTCAGTCTGGCTTTCTGGTAGCTCCATCATAACATGTATGGTTGTACTTCCGTAGAGTCTGCGATGGTAACCTATAAACGATCTCTTCCCACAGGCAGGTTTCACGACGTTTACCATGACTACAAGTACACCTACATTGCCTGTGGCATTATCCTGTTGGTGGCCAGCGTTTTCATGTTTGTGGCAATGGGCATCAACTACCGCCTGCTGGATCGGGAGAAGCGAGAGCTGGAGCAGCAAGCAGGGTTGGCGGTGGAGGGTGGGGACGGAACCTCAGGGGAGAAGCAGGAAGACAGCAAAGTGAACAAGCCTCTCGGGGATGGTGACATGGACAAAATGGCAGAAGCTGCAGTCTGATAGAAAGGAAGTTTCATGAAACGCATCGACAGTGTGAACTTAAATAGGTAGTAATTCCACTTGGGTTCAGCAGATGGCAGTATATGTTCAATGAGTTTTTGTAAAAACAAAACTTACTGTGACATGCAATGTCAATATAACATTCCTGCAGTATGGCAAAAATATTAAGCATTAATTAATTTAACCAGATAATTCCCTTTAATGTTGCCACTGCTCCTGAAGCCATCTGAATATGTATTTTAATGTTTATGAATAAATAAATGTTAGAACCCCAAGTTTTCTGGGGGTTCAAACATTTTGACTTGTTGTACTCGTGCTTATCCTGTAACCCAGGTGTGATGATGGACTATCCATGGCTACCTCTCGTTTTTGTCTAGATCTGCCCACTACAGACAGTGGGCCTTTTGCTAACTACTCCTGTTGTACCTGTCCCCCTGTTCCCCATAGCAGCCCAAAGCCTGACCATTACATTGTAAAAACTCAGCTGAGTTTTGTCCCCCCCCCTTGTTGTCCGGTGACATAGTCTAGCTCTGATCATGTTTTAGAGGATAGCCAATCACAGACCACCTTTGACTAGTGGAGCTAGGTCGTGTTAAATGCATCCAGGACAATAAGTCATTCACAGCACAGTGCGAAATCACATTAAAACATAGAGCCTTCATCCTGTAGTGTTTTGGAAGCGTTTTTAGTGTGCAATAAAATGAAATGATTGTTAATGTGGGCCCGCATTGGGGTCTTTTTAAATGCTCCCCCTTGTGTTAATATTTTTGAGTGGTTTTTAGTAGTTCTTTTAACTCTGGTGTACAATTTCATACTTTCCCTTTAGGGATTAATGAAGTATCCATCTGTTTGTCTATCTTCATACACCTTTATATATGTCTGCTGATCCCCTCACCAGGAGGGGAGTTGGCTGTGGAGATTGCAGCTACTGCTTATGGCTACTTCAATGTCCACGGCAACATTGGTGAAGTATCTGGATGTAGGGTATGAGACACTGAGCCTTTGAGACCGTGGTATCCTGAAAATGGGTTGTGTTATCAGAACCATCACTGACGTGTTCCAGTGTGTTTGACATCTTACTTTATGCCTTAAAAAAACATTTGAATGTGGATGTTCTGCTTGCATTGGTGTGGTGCTGTGTACTTTCTGATGCATAGATCAGCACCCCCCCATTGTTGTGACCTTTATGGGGACAGGAAATAGTCATCTTGGAGGTTAGCAAGCAAAATGCTCAGTTTTTAACTTCACATCATGGTGCCTTTTTCTCTTATCTAAAAAGCCAAAGGGTTGTTGGGTTGGTAGGCATGGTTTAAACTTGAGTACAAGCTGTCCTGTAGAAGAAATCACAACTGTGTAGGAACGAAGACAGAATTTAACCTCATCCCCTTATTCAGTTAATACGAAGGATCATTGGCTGGGTCATTTTTGGCTGCTAAATGTTCCTAAACTTTTCAGTATCTTGTTCTTTTTGCACCAGCGTGGCTGCCACCTGATATATTTGCTTGTCTCAGTATATGCCTGTTGGAGTAATTAGCTTACCAGTCTTTATTTGAGAATTTAGATGAGTTACTTTATTGCCTTCTGTCAATGGAATTAAAGTTGCCTAGCATACAGTATTTTAGCCTCAGCGTTGTCCGGTACTGTTGACTAGTACCATTTCAAATCGTGTGTTTGGAGAATGTGTCCAGGTCATCTGCTACTTTTTAAAGGGTCGGTTGGAAAGACTGTGTACATTTAGCTGCCGCTTTGGGTTACGTCTGATTCTGAATAATGGAATCATTTAATATTCCAGATTTCTAGGGAAATCTGGCACCTCTTTGAAAGAGTGTGCTGCATTGCACAGAGGTGAAAATGATTGCAGTTTTGCATGTATGGATGAAATCCAACATGGATAATTAGTTTTTTGTTTTTTTTTTGTTTGTTTTGTTTTTTTTTAGTTTGCAGTAAATAATGCATTTTCTTTGAGTAAAGTAAATACCTATTGGCTATTTGAGAGATGTCTCATCTGAAACCTATCACAGCAGTAGGCTGACAGACAACATTCTTTAGATCTGTAAAACTCAATTCAACTGTAGGTCTTGTGCCTTCAGCTTAAGTTGTACTGGAATTATTTGACTCTGTTGCATCGATTTCAGAAAAACTTGGCCAAAACTTATCCTCCCTTTTATATAGAGGATTCCCTTAATTTTTCCAAAATACTCCTGAAAAATCAATGGAACCTTTTGTAACATCTGTGGGACTATTTTAGCCTCTGTGACTGAAGTAGGTGTCATCATATTCACAAGTTTGAATCAGATGATCTCAAAATGGAATAATTTTCATCACCGCATAATGTATGCATTTCTTTAGGTACTGTTGTGTCCAGACTGGAAATTTAGGAATGGATTTTGTGTGAACAGTCTGCCTCCCATACAAGCTTGCAGCTGTTTTCAGCAGTCTTATGGATTGTATTGAAAACCTGAACGCTATCTTTGGACCATATTTTAAAATATCCTGCCCAATAATGAATTGAGTATTATGGTTTTCTAAAGTTTTAAAACAAGGAATTGAATGACCTATTTTGTAATTCATTTGGAGGTATTTTCTGTGAAGGGTCAAAGTTTAATTCAAGTTGATAAATCATGTGGAATGCCTATTAAATAACTTGACAAAGCGTTGTCATTTGTTTTGCCTGAGACCGTCTGCCAACTAAATTTTAGGTTGTCTAATTGGCTATCTAGGAACTTTTCTTAGGTATCACTGAGTAGTGTAGGAACAAATACAGCATGTGTTACTTCAGTTGTTACGTCAACACAACTGTCTGAACTACACAACAGAACTGAGACTTTTTGAGGGGCAGGTGCTGAATGGTTAAAAAAAACAAAAAAAAAACACAACTGTGTCATTTTGACACGCTTTTCAGTTAATTTCCCCCTCACTTTTGTGTGTGCAAGCAACATTGTGACTCGCATTGCTAATTTGCCACTGGTTTGTAGTATCAGATACTGCATTGTAGATAAGCCACAGCTAGTGGTGTTCAAAATGATTCAAATTCACAACCAGATATGAATATACGTATTTATAAAAGGTACAAAGGCATCACATAGCTCACAGGATAAGTGCTCCTATCTCAGGTACACTCTGGATGCAATGCCAGGGCACATTCTCAGAGGCTGATTAGCCTAACTGCGTGTTTTTGGACTGTGAGAAGAAACCCACACAACCAACACAGGAAGAGACTGCAATCTTCATAGACGGAGCAGAAGCGGAACTTGAACCCAAACTCTGGATGTGTGAGGTGACAGTGGTACCCACTGAGCCACTGTACTCGCAGATAAACAAGCTTTATTCTGGCAAACCCATCACACCCAATCCTCTTTAGCAATCATCAGCCCTGTCCCAAATGGCACATTTGTACCCTTGCAATCCTCGTTTGCACGTTCCCGCCAGATGCACAGGGCTGTAGGGTATGTTGTCCCGTCTCTCGTTTTGACTCTCGGAAGTATTCTCACGTGTGCTCACAATGAACCCTTAATGTCGTCCTCGGCTAAGTCTTCATCGATAATCGACTCCAAGTGGACTATTACCCAAGACTTGCTGCAATCTGGTGGGTGCGGTTTCAAATGAGGACCAAAGCAAACCTGGCATGTAGTGATGGAGCCGAAGCAGGAAAAAGGAGTGTGATTTAGTTATTTTAAATATGGTTTATGCATAGAAACATATACACTAAGACTGCTGATTTGTGTTGTAATTCATTAGTGTACTTGTCCGCTTTGTCCAGATACTCACTATGTGATAACGTTAATTTTTGTGATCACCTGCTTCAGGGCCAGACGAGGCGGCGCTCCAGTTTATTTTAGAAAGCTGCTTGTTGTATTTGTTTTATTTGTATTTTATTCTTAGGTTTTGGATTATTCTATTACACGTAAAGCTCATTTTACCTGTGACTTACAATGTTCATGTCTTTACATATTTATCAAAAAAAAGTTCATGTTTTCTGAAGCTGTCATTAAGTTAAAATGCCATGACTGAACAGCGGCTGCACAGTTACAGCGCATGCATTCATCATTAGAATATTTCCATGGGTTGCAGAAACATACGACTCGCTCGCTACTGCAAGCATTTATGAGCATAAAAATAAAATGTGTAAAAAAATTTCGCCTTTATAATAATTCATGGCCACTAGAGGTCGCGAGCGCCAGAAGTGTACCCCAAATTCTCAAATTCTTTTTTTTTTATGAATAACAAGAACAGACTGACAAACATAATACAAATCGTCAGCAACCAGGGGACACGGAAATAAAATCAAAAATAAAAAAACAAAAGATGGAAGAAAAAAAAAAAATAGTAACCCGCACGCGTCACCAAAGTGTGCGCTTGAAGGGGGGGCCGCATTTAGGACAGGACACGTCATTACCAAAGTCGTACACCCCGGTACTGCGCATGCGCATGCAGCGCCAGGCCATCCAACTTCCGCTCCCTTAGAGCGGAAGTCGTTTTGCGTGTCGCGCTCTCTTACACCCCACAGAAACAGTGCCCTTCGCAACGATCCAACATTTTATACATTATACATTTGGCAACTCTATCATAGCGATATCCACACGAACATTACGAGCACGCTTTTATATGCACTGTAATATATTTGTTTTAAGCATACATGTATTCCAGTTATACTCAGCTGTTTGCCTTCGTTTTGGAAAACTATGAGGGAACACATTTTCTGTAACACCGCATCCAACCGAAGAGAGGAAAGTGAAAAAGCAAAAACTCTCGGCTGAAAGATATTCTGTGGAAATCCAGAGTTAGCCTTTGGAATAAAGGACTGTTGATTTGTAGCTAGCCGAGGCAAACTTTATTTCCCCTCTGACGCTTTGTGAGTAATTGTCATAATGTGGTTTTAGCCGTGCTGCATGCTAACACTGACTTGGTGTCAGTTTGACTCTAACAGTCGGGTAAATCGTGGATTTTCCTTCAGTTAAGTGTCTGTCCTCTCGCCAGTTATCACATCACATTTCATTAGAGGCGTCGTTGGCGTCATAAACGAGCTCTGGCACACACTTCCGGCTGGAAGAGAATGATGGAACCGTGGAAACAGGGGTACATGAAGACGTGCGTGTGGACCCTCGTTTTGATACAGCCTACACCGCACAGTGTGCCTGACACTGCCTTGGTGTTGAATATTACTTCCATCTGGGGCAGGGGTGGCCAGCCAGTTGGGCATGATGAGCCACGACGAGGGGGAGGGTTGGGGCTATGGTGCAGAGAAATAGTTCCATGACTGGGTATAGGGAGTATGATCGCATGTCACTGTTCTCCTTTACAGCAGGGCATCAGATGATCGAAATGCCATATCTGGGCTCAGAGGAGACGGTGAAGGAGCTCAAGAGAGCTCTCTCAAATCCAAACATCCAGTCTGACCGGCTGCGCTACAGGAATGTCATCCTGCGTGTCATCCGGTGAGAGGACGCCCTGAAACTGGCCGCCGTCCTGTTCGATGATTGGACACTGATGTGTGTGAAAAGCGGTCTGCCAACGTCGGGTTGTCACACGAGGCATTACGGGACCGGGACACACCAATTTTGGGTTACAGTGGCTCTAACAAGCAAATGTGCCTTAATTGTGCTGTGGGCATATCAAATGGATGTTTTTCTGTCTTTCTTTCTGTCTTGCACCTTTTTTTTTCCCTCAAATGGACATGTTGCATATTACTTCCAACTATAGTTATCAACATCCACCCATCCACACATTTTCCATACTGTTCATCCAGTGCAGGGTCACAGTAAACCCAGATTCTATTCTAGACTACGAGTCACGAGAACTTTTGGGCAGAACGTCAGTCACCATTGTTAACATCCTTAATTATTTTATTATTATTTTTTTTAAGTATCCGATTGGTGGTTTGTCCCATAATAGCTCAGGGCTGAGGTGCAGATGCATTCTTAGTAATAAATTCTGTACAACATTGCCTTTCTAGATGTTTTCTGTTCATTCTCCCCTTGGGAGTGTACAGCCAGATCACCCCCTGCTTTGTGCAATAGGTTCATGACGCAGGGCCTGGATATGTCCGCTCTCTTCATGGAGATGGTGAAGGCCAGCGCCTCGGTGGACATCGTCCAGAAGAAGCTGGTGTACCTGTACATGTGCACGTATGCCGGCCTCAAGCCTGACCTGGCTCTGCTGGCCATCAACACTCTACGGAAGGACTGTGCCGACCCCAATCCCATGGTGCGCGGCCTGGCCCTGAGGAACATGTGCAACCTTCGGTGTGTTGGCCAGCCCAGGGCCCACTGGGGGCCAAACGTGGGGCAGGCATCAGATGTCCCCTAATGGATGATTACAATTTCTATTCCTTCTCACATACCTTTTTTTTTATTATTTTTAAATAATAGTTGCTTGCAAAGAGATTTTTCTGGAGAATTTCAAAAGCATTGTGTTTGTTTCCCAGCTGATACTGAATACTGAAACATTCTGGCATTAGTTTTTCTTTTTAGGTGGAACAAACTGACAGATTCTATAAATTCATTTTCGTTTACAGATTCTGTAAATCCATTTTCTATTTTTGCCTGTTTTTTATAGTCAGAGACGCATAACATACTTCATAAAGCTTAATTAATTAAAATGAATTTGCTCATAGGTGCTTATCCAGTATACCGAGTCAGATTTTTACAGCTTTTTGTCTCTCGTTTCGGATCAGGATGCCGGGCATCACGGAGTACATTCAGCAGCCAGTTCTGACTGGACTCCGGGACAAGGCATCATACGTGAGGAGGGTGGCGGTGCTTGGCTGTGCCAAGATGCGGAACCTGCAGCCTGAGGCAGAAATAGGTGACTCCCCTTGTGTGTGAGACCTTTATTTACTACTGGACATAGGTGATTTCCTACTTGGTTCTTGTCCTTTAACACTACTGCCATTAATTTTTTTGAATCTATGACAAATGCATAGGGGCAGTGTGAGCTGAGCAGACTAAGGATCTGCACCCACATCTAGAAGGTAGTGGGTTTGAATCCTCTGGTCAGCAGAGTAATCATTCCACCAGTGGGCCCTTAAAAAGTCCCTTAACCCTAACTGCTCCAGGGGAGCTAGATGCTGGCTGACCCTGCATTCTGACCAACAAAAAGTCCATGCCCTGCTCATGGAGAGGATAAGAGGCTATGGTAAAACTGAGGAATTCCTTTGTACCTTGCGCATCATGATGACATCTGTTGATACAGAGGGATTTTGGCATAAGTGACTGAAGTGTTTGAGTTGGAGGGCAGTAGGTAGGATAACCGTTAAGGACTTGAGGCCTGGTAACTGTGGACGGTCACAGTTATTCGAGCACTCCTACATGGTGATGGTAGAAAGAGTGCGCCTGTTAGAGGGAATGAATGTGAGGAGCACGTGATAATCCGAGTCAACTACTGAGTCATCTTCCTGCTAGTTGTGGATGTCATTTGGGAAATGTGACTCAGTCAAGGTGCTGTGTTATGACATTCATTCATTGATCTTCTAGCATAGCTGCTTTTCCCGCTCACGGTCACATGGGGGCCTGGGAGCCGACCCCAGGCAGCACAGGACATAAGGCTCGGGTACAGTCAGAGACAGGGTGCAAGTCCATTCAATTCACTCGGGGCAATTTAGGGATTTTTAGAGATAACAATTAGCTTAATTTGTGCTGGGGGAAATATTATTATTTGTTTTACCATTATTATTCTCAGCAGCAGCACTAGTAGTATATTTAATGCTGTATTCAGTTTAAGTTGCCATCCCGGGGTTTTCCCACTCTGTACTGACTCATCATTTGCTGAACCCACTAGATGGCGCTGTTGTGAATGAGCTGTATGGACTGCTTCGGGACCCAGACCCAGTAGTGATGGTCAACTGCCTTCGTGCCTTGGAGGAGATCTTGAAAGCTGAGGGGGGTGTGGTCATTAACAAGCCCATTGCCCATCATCTACTCAACAGGTACTGGTTTCTCGCTCAGTTGCAGCCAGTGAACTTTCTGTACAGACCTTTGATGCCCTCTACAGGCTTGTGACGTTAAGGACTGAGAAATGATTTAACTTGATCCCCATCTGTAGGCCTATGTTTAGGTTATGTTGATCCCATCCTGGTATTGCAAAGCAACCTCAAAGATATTTGATTATGGTAGAAGTTGTGGTAGATCGTGTGAGGATCACAGCTGGCTGTGGGGTGTCTGCTGTTTTGTTTTAGGTACTGCTGTCAGCACATGGATTTACAGTCTGCTGGAAACTCACAAACCTTCTGGGGTTCTTCATTACTTCCTTTTCAGTGACTGCAGTTGGGACATTTTTATCAATCCTTGTAATGTCTACTGACATTTTTCTCATTTTTCTGTTCAGTGGTTGGTATTTCTTGGGCTGATTTTTGTATCGCTGGTCAGGCCCCTCAAATGGAGAGATGGAGGAGTGAATTTGAGGTCCCATAAACACTTCCCAATGAAATGTAATTCAGGTTTTCTCTGAAGGCTTACTGATCTTCTTCCGGCTGAGCGTACGCTGGCGTGCCTTTCTGCTGCTGCTCTCCGGGTTTGTTTGTTTGTTTGTTTCTTCTGGTGTACCTTTCTCTTTTAATCAACTGACATCACCCCAAGATCATATGGGAGATCCAAGAATCGGGCAGCATGCCTGATTATTGTTTAGAAATTAACTTTTCAAAAACTGGCATTTCTTTCCACCACCGGACTTAAGTTACCAGCCTAAGACAAGCCTTCGCTGCCCTCCTCCACCTGGCTAACATGACTTGAGGAAGTCACCACTTTCTCAAGTTGCTGCTGGTTTCCCAAGTTGTCTGGCTGGTTGTTATCACTGCTTCCTGACACTGGGTTCAAGACGGGTTAGTGGCTTGTTGGCAGACATGGTTTAGTCTGGCTGTGTATACGAATGGAGAAGTCATGCTCTCTCTAATTATATGCCTGGCTGTCTCATTTCTGTTTAGATCTACTTTTGAACTGTGCTATACTCTGTCTAGAGATTTTAACTCCTCAGAACTTCATATAAAAGGCGAAATGCCCAAATATACGAAATTGGAACTTCTACGATTCAATAAGAGGATTCAGCTACCTCATCAAACTTACGCACATCGCGTTGCCACAGGGGTAGCTCGTCATCCACGCTGCATCCACCGGGGATCCCATCACAGTTTGCTTGTGTAGGAAAGGATTGATGTGGTCGAGCGATTTTCGCTGATTTCATCTATTTTATTAGCACCTCGTCATTGCCGAGCGGGCAAAGTAGGAGTGTCAACTTTAGATACCTCCAGCGCTTGGAATATACACCATCTCTTGACCAACCTCGGACCCTGCACCACTTAAAGTAGCACTAGTCAATGCTAGGTCTGTGGTGAATAAGATTTTTATACTCAATGACTTCATTACTTCTTGAGGACTGGACTTTCTCTTTGTAACTGAAACTTGATTACCTATTGATGATTCAGGCCCCCTTGTTGAACAGTCTCCTGCTGCTTGTAAATTTTTTTAATGCACCGAGGGCTACTGGTCGTGGGGGAGGCTTAGTAACCATTTTTAGAGATCGTTTCAAATGGCGAATGCTGACTGGGAGAGAGTATTCATGTTTTGTATTGCAGCTGATTAAAGTGGAGTTGTCGTGCTCTGTGCCTTAGTGTATAGACCCCCGAAAATCAGCAGGGATTTTATTTGGGGAATTTTAAGTTTGATAAACAAACAAACTCAGTGGTTCACGGTAGTATTTTTTTCCAATTTTGGAATATAGCGAAACTCAAACATATTTTGTCTTTTAAGGATTCGGAAAGAGTCATTCACGCATTTACCTCGTCTCATGTTGACTGTTGTAACTCTCTCTACTTGGGAATCTGTCAGTCAAGCTTGTCACACCTGCAGTTGGTCCAATATGCAGCTGCGAGACTCCTAACAGGTACCAAGAAAAGAGAGGGCATTACTCCCGTGCTCGCATCCTTGCACTGGCTGCCGATTAAATCTAGAGTTGAATTTAAAGTCTTACTATTTGTTCTTAAAGCTCTTCACGGCCTGGCTCCCGGCTATATCTCTGACCTTATTGGTCTTCATTCTCATGCTAGAATGGAGACTAAATCTAAAGATTCTAACGATTTTCTGACCAGATGTTCTTAGATGTCCCACATTCTCATCTGAAGTTCAGAGGTGACCGGTCCTTTTTAGTAGCTGCTCCAAGGCTCAGGAACAGTCTCCCTTTATCTATAAAATTATCCCGTACACCTGATATTTTCAAGTCAAGTTTAAAAACCTGTTTATTTTCCCAGGCATTTTAAAGACTGTAATCGGCTGTCTGCTCTGTCCTGGTTTATTCTGTCCTGGTGTCATTTGGTTGTGATTTCTCCTAATTGCCTTTAATCTCTTAGTCTTTCTTTTACCCTTTGTTTTAATTTATTTGTTGTTTTGGCTTTTACTCTTAGTCTTATAATATTTATTTCTCCTTTGAATTGTTTAAATATTTGTCTTGCCTAGTTGATGTTATTGTGCAGCACTTTGGTTGTCTCGTTTTTATTTTAAATATGCCATATAAATAAAGATGACTTGACTCGACTTGACATGCAATCCTGGCTTGATAAGCGGGATCAAAGTGTTGTAGAGCTCTGACATGTCTACGGGCAGGGGATTTATTTTTTTTTAAGATCTGATCATTGCATACTGTCTGCAGTAACAGAAAAGCACAAAGCGGAAGAAGCAGAAATGGTGATCTAACACTAAACTGTGGCAGAAAGCTAATAATATGGGGGGATGTAGAACACCGTAACCTAAGGCCAAGTTAACGATAATGCGGCAAGCTGCCTGTCTTTGTCCGTCAGGCTGAAGGACCTTGACGCGTGGGGGCAGAGCGAGACGCTGGGCTTCCTGTTGCGCTACCGTCCCCGTGATGACGCCGAGCTCTTTGACATCTTAAACCTGCTGGACGGCCACCTGCAGAGCGGACACAGTGCCGTCATGGCCGCCACCCTGCGGCTCTTCCTGCAGCTGGCCGCCGAGCACCCCGCCATTCAGGCGGACGCGCTGCTCCGGGCGCGGGGCCCCCTGCTGGCCACCTGCACTGCCGGCTCACGGGAGCTGCGCTTCGCGGGCCTGTGTCACGTGCAGCGGGTCTTACGCAGCCTGCCGGCACAGTTCGCCACCCACTACAAGAAGTTCTTCTGTAGCTACTCCGAGCCGGGCTACATCAAGTTCCGCAAGATGGAGATCCTGGTTGAGCTGGTGAACGATGACAATGTGGCATTGGTTCTGGAGGAACTTCGGACCTACTGCACTGACGTCTCCCCAGAGCTGGCCCAGGCCGCCATCTTTGCTGTGGGTAAGATCTGGGTCTGATACCGTATTTCACATACACAAAACTACTTGTGTAAAAGTCCCTACGATTCGCCCCCAAAATCGCTTCATTTGCTGGATTTTCAGAACGCCACCGGCCAAAATTCAGATGCTCTGGAACTTTACTTAAATTCAGTGTACTACTGTTTAAGCCATTCAGATAATTTTAGAGACTTCAGGTCTCTCCTACTGAATACACTCTGTTTCAGTGTTAGTTCTGTCAAATGACCACTTAGCTCTGCAAGCCCTTGTGTTGAATGCCTCTGTCTGCTGTCTGTCTCGTGAGGCCGAATCGGACGGACGTACAGCGATCGCAGTCTCGGCATACTCACGGGCTTGCTGGGGCTGAGACAGGAGCACATCACCTCCGGTAGGGTGGGCCACTGGAGCCCAAGGGTCCAACCAGCTTACCGCTGCTTTGCGTTCACTCGCACGTTCATGTTGAAGGCTTTTCCTTGACTGGAAGTCTGTCCACTGCTCTTAGTAAAATGTTTCTGTTTGGTCATTTCTGAGGGTTCAGACCTCACATTGTTGTTCTGGCATAAACTGAATTTAGTAACTGAATGTGTACTTTTTTATTGCATTGGGAACATACAATCGGGTCTGTCCCTGAGTGTCTGTCCGCGGTCTCTTCGTATTTTCAACGGTGGTAACTCATTTTCTTTTCACTCCTTCCAGCTGTGGTGCAGACCTTCCGGGACCTGGTCTGGTTGTGTCCGCAGTGCACGGCGTGTGTGTGCCAGGCCGTAGCTGGCTGTGAAGAGGTCATCCAGGACAGTGATGTAAGTTGGACCTTTAGTCACTTTGAGCTCCACCGTTCCGCAGTCTCTCTCAATCTCAGCAACGTATTTTGTTAGGAGACTGGAGTCCACTGGTTTGCTGTACGTTCCTGGATTTCAGATTTTTATTCAGCGCTGGCAATGCATATTGGAGGAAACAGCATTTAAATAACACCTGTTTTTGGAATGATTTAAAATGGAAAGTGTGTCAGATTGACTTAGCATATTGTGGGAGTATCCTTCAGCCAGTGGTTGCACATGTACAGCCTAGAATGAATTGTGTCTTTTTCTGTCATACCTTCCATCTCCACTTGGTCTGTGTTTCTACTCCTGCTTAATATCTTCCAGGGAAAACAGGCTCTGATTTGGCTGCTAGGCATGCATGGGGACCAGATTTCTGGTGCCCCCTACATCCTGGAGGACTACATCGACGGCCTGAAAATGGAGCTGTCGGCCCTGGTGAAGCTAGAACTCCTGACGGCCACGGCGCGGATCTTCCTGTCTCGTCCCGCTGAGACCCAGGACATGTTGGGACGCCTGCTGCATTACTGCATAGGTCTGGCAATCTGGTAATCCTAGCATGCCAGGAAGTGCCAAAGACAGAGATGTTTTTGGTGTATGACAAAGGGGCAACTGCAACAAAAATACAGAACAGTTCCTGAAAGTGACTGTATCCACGTACAGTATATATATTTTTATACTTAATCAAAAGCACATTCTGATCACTGCAGACCCTCACGGTGCCTGTTCACGTAAAGACAGCCTTGCTGATTCATGCGTCTCATTTTGACCCGGCAGAGGACGAGACAGACATGTGTGTGCGGGACCGTGCTCTGTTCTACTACTGGCTACTCCGCTGCGGCGTGGAGGAGACCCGGCGGGTCCTGGGGGGCCCCAAGTCAGACCCTTCCCTGGGTGTGATCGCCGGCCGGCCGGAAGAGCCCGTCAACAGCTGGGCCGCTTGTTTCAACACCCTGGAGCTGGTGTCCAGCCAGGGGTCCGGCGCGGCTGGGGCTTGGTACAACGGTGCAGCTCTGTCCAGCCTGGGTGGCTCTGACAACACAGATCACGGCTCCACGGACTCCTCCCAAACAGGTGAGTTCTAAGCCCCAGTTGACCAGAGGGACTCCCTAGGTGCCTTTGCTAGGCCAAACGCACGTCTGTGATTTAATCTCCCAGCTTGTGTGATATGGTAGGTCCTGGGCTTCTGTTGTCTACGGCCGTGTTCTCCACATCATCCCGTCTTGGCTTCACAGCTCTTTTCCACTCTTCTTCATTTGTTTCCATAGTGCCGGGAACAGCTGAAGAGCTCCCCTCAGGTTTGGTGGAGGAAACGGCAAACTTCAGCCTCACCCTGGGGCCTCCGTTGTCCCCAGAGGCCTTTGAGAAGCTTTGGTTGGAGCTGGAGGCCTCCAGCTCGGTGTCCCTGCTGTGCTCTGGGCTTAGCTCTCATCCAGACACCCTGCAGGCTGCCCTGCAGCTGGTGCAGATCCAAACCTTGGCCTTCAGTCGGCCAGGCAGCATTCCGTGGAAGGCCTATCTGTATGCACACGGCTCGGGAACCGTGATCCTGGCTGAACTTTTCTGTGGGTCCAGCTCAGGCGAGGGCAGCCTCCTTGTGACCGTCAAACAGAAGCCCAGAGACGAGCGGGTTTTCAAAGGGTTCCTGTCTGTGCTGGAGACTGTCCTGCACACACTGGTCAGTAATGCCACATAATTCAACCGTTGATTCATTTTGAAGATGTATATTGTAAATGGAGACTTTACATATCCATAAGTTAGTGGACTCTGGTCTTAAATCTAGGTGGCCACTTCATTATCGTAATGCCTGCACGTCTCCATGAAATCTGTTAAAACTTTACATTGTTTTGTCTTTTTTATTTTTTTGTTCAAATGAATCACCTGCATCTGAAATGGATTGTAATAGACGTTTTGCATTTGTGTTCTGCTCTAACTCCAGTCTCCTCAGACCCATTGATTGATGCAGTTGTTACCAAGCAGAATTCTGACGGTTTAGTCTTGCGGATGTTGAGGAGTATTGCAGCGTAATATTGGTCTGCAAAAAAAACACCATGTGCGTCAGTGAGACGCAGCACATAAAATTTTTTATATTCCCATGTCGTCATCAAATTGTTTAAATAAGGTCGTTCGTGGAAATAGAGTGCAAACCCTTATTCGGTAATCAGTGGAGCCTGCTGTACGAGCATAAGCTCAACCCCTGCAGTAGTTTGTGGTATCTTGGTCCCTTCCTCTTTCAGTTCATGAACATTTTTTGAACGTCTTGCATAAAATCATGTTATAACATGCCACTGGGATTGAGGTCAAGGAAGGCCCAGTAGTCACTGATCAGACATGAGGCTAGTTTTGTTTTGCATGCAATAGAGAGACAAAATGCAGTGTCCAAACAATGCAAAGTCTCGCTGAGTTCCTGAGCAACTTGATTAAGGTAGGCAGGAGATTAGTAGAGAAGTTGTTTACAATATGCATGTCTTTGCATAGTCACACCCAGGGTGCAGTGACACGTTCACTGCACCCAGATAAGCTCTGTTGTTGTTTGGGTGGGTCCTTCAGCACTGGGAGTAAAACTCTCCAGTATCCCCCTAATGGTGATTAAGGTTCACTGAACCTAAACCCATGGTCACCCTTATCAATTCGAGACAAATTTAGTTGCGATAAACTAATGCAAACCAGCTATGTGGTTAAACGCAGAGCTGTAATCCACAAATGACGGCCTAGCATAACCGTTTTTGTTTTCCAAGTGGGCCAGAGTGGTGTAAAGTACTGAGGATATGGCATCCTCAGTTGATCTGTTGTGACAATAGGCAAACTGCAAGGGGTCTAAGCTCTCTGGTATAATGCTTCTGACATGTCCCATAAGCAGCCTTTCAAAGCACTTCATTGCTAGGGGAGAAAGGGCAACTGGACGGAAGTCATTGAAACAGTTCACTTTGTTTTTCATTGGGACTGGAATTATGGTGGTGTTCTTGAAGCAGGTGGGAACTCTTGAACTGTTTAGAGAGAGATTAAAAATGTCTGTCTTAAATACACCTGCTCATTGGTCACTGCAAGTTTCTAGAACACGGCCACAAATTCCATCGGGTACTGCTGATTGGCGAATATGAATGCTGTTAAATGTTCTCCTAACATCGTCAACAGAGATGGTAAAACCGGTGTTGTCTAGCACCGCAGGAGCTTGTGTTGGAGGGTCTGTATTTCCCGGCGCAATATGAAATGCGTTTAGTTCATTAGGGAGTGATGGACCGGTGGCGACCCCGGTTCATGGTCCGTTATTATTTGGATTCCCTGCCACATCTGATGCACGTCTTTCGTGCAGGTGAAGTTGTGTCCAGCTTAGTGCTGTGTTTGCGTTTTGTGCATTTAATGGCTTTCTGGAGATCGTACTCACATTTCTTACATGCTTGCATGTCTCCAGACTGAAATGCGGTAATGCGAGCCTGCATCAGTTTCTTAGTTTCTGATGTGAACCATGGTTTTCGACTGGTGAATGAACGAATTTAATAGAGACACAGTCATCTGTACATTTTTAAATGAAGTCCATGACCACTGTTGCATATTCATGTATATCAGAGGGAAGACAGTCTGAAAACGTCCCAGTTCACACTTTCAAAGCAGTCCTGAAGTTCTTCCTCTAACTCGTGTGTTTCACTGCGAGGCTCACCGGCACTTCCTGCTTTAATTTCTGTTTGTAAACAGCAGGAGGATGGAGGCATGGTCAAACTGACCCAGGTGAGGTCGCGGTAGCGAGCGGTAAGCACCTTTGTGTGGTGTGTAACAATGGTCCAGCGTGTTAGCGCCCCTGGCAGGGCACGATACGTGCTGGTGATATTTCGGGTAGATATTCCTGAAATTAGCCCAGTTAAAGTCCCTCGGGGTGCTTGTTTTCATATTTCGTGATGACATTGTACAGTTCGTTCAGTGAATTGTCTGTCTTTGCTTGCAGTGGAATATAAGCTGTGGCCATAAACACACTGGTAAACTCACAAGGCAGGTAGAAAGGTCGACATTTGGTTAATAAATACTCCAGATTTGGAGTACAGTTCTGTGAAATTATTTCCACATCTGTGCACCACGCATTGTTTGCCAGAAAGCACACGCCACCTCCTCGTTTCTTACCCAATGACTGAGTCCAATTGGTGCGGAAAATGGAGAAGCCGTTTGGCTCAACAGCGTTTTCCGGGGTGGCGGCAGTAAGTCACGTCTCCGTGAAGTAGAAAACACTGCAGTTCTGTAGCTCTCTTGGGAATTTAAGTCTTCCTCTGAGGTCATGCAATTTTTTTGGCCTGAGACTGAACCTTGGACAGGAAAATGCTGGGCATCGGCAGCCATAGTCCACGGCGTCTCAGCCTCACCTGGATGCCTGCCCCTTCGGCCTCGTTTCCTTGGCTGCATCGTCTGGGTGCCTCCAGGTGAGTTGTGGCCATGTTTGATACGAGCAACCAAAGGTATTAACTGCGGGTCTATTTTGGTAAAAACTGCGTTTTGTGGCACTAAATCGCCGATTTTTAAGAGTGTAAGGCGGTCACGTGATGAGTGAAAAAACTGGGTGAAAACGTAAAGACAAGAATAGAATAACAAACATGAAAGTCTGCAAGGAGCGGCATTCAACACGTCGCCGTACGTCAGCGCCATCTTGTCAAGATGGTCAAGGTCTTGCTTTATAGTAACCAGTCACAGATCGCGCTTTATGGTAACCAATCGTGTTAGAAAAGTCCTCATAGGGGAACCTTGGGAAAACATACAAATGCTATGTTTTCTTTGTTTGGGGGTCCACCCTGTGGGACGGGAACACTCTGTCTGCTTTCGAAGCTTTTGCTATTCAAAGAAAATTTATCTTACACCCTGTGTCAAGACTTGTTTGTTCTTTGAAATTACTGCTTCCAGACAAAGGGAATCTGAGACTAAAGGTATAGAAAGGAAGAGTTTGATTGTTTTATCTTCCACATGATGTTATATAGTGATATGCTGAATAGCAAAGCATCTTTTTCTTACACAGCTCTGACTTTATTCCATATGAGACATTCTGTCTTTGATTTACTTTTGTGTTTTGCATCATAAACATGTTGCACACCAGGTGGACATTAGCAAACGTGAAATGACGGAATGTTATATACTAACCTCAAACAAATATCAGTTTTCTGCAGTGTCTTCATTTTGTTCGTCTCAGATATGTTTTTTTTTTTTTTTTCATATAACTTAGATCAGGTTGCATTTCATGAAATTTCATGCAAAAATACTGATAAAATATTTCTGAACCGTTTGGAATGATCACAATCGCTAGCTCCTTTTCTAAGGGAAGTCTCTCCCATCACCCAAAAGGAGTGTGATCTATTCTTATCTGAGTGAATAGCACAGCCTTGCATTTGGAGATGCTGGTGCGATTCTCGTCCCTCCGGCTTCACAAGTGGCACCGAAGCACTGAAGGGTGTATTGGAGGTCCCATACAGAGGAGGCTACACTGTCCAGTCAAAACATTATGATCACCTGCTTAGTAGGTGGTATGATCTCCTCATACCGCCAATACTGGATCCATGCTGCCACCAGAGCTTCAACTGGAGCATCAAGGGCCCTTGGTGGGGGCTCCAACCTGTCTGTTGACACCTTACAAACGGAGTGGTTCATTTTCATATCCTTCCATTCTTGGAACACCTTAACTACAGCACTACATGACCAGCCCACAGCATCCGCCGTTTCTGTAATACCAGCCTTCAGTCGGTAGCTAATGATTACTCCCCTTCAGACTCTGTAAGGCTCGTGACTTTTCCCCCATCTTGAATCAGAGCTCCTCCATACGCCCGTCCTTTTCTTTCCCATTTTTCATTTTTTTCCTTGATAGGTGCATCATCTGGCTACTGGCAAGAGTCCTAATGTTTTGACTGGACAAAGTACAATAAAAGTATCATCTCCAAATATACGGGAAACTGCCTCTAGCATCCAGGCCCACCAGCCATGACTTTGCCTTGATATGCAGATCTGGAGACAAGACGAAGCCTCATTGGATGCCAGTACATGCTCTATATGACCTTGACTTTATGTTAAATATGTAAACACAACTGTACTAGATTCATACATGGATCAAATAGCACACAGTACTGGCCTTAGTATCCCATATTCCTGTGGCACCTCCAACACGATGTAATTTGATCATACACCTTTATCAAAACTATAAACAACATGTAGACTTAGTAGATTCCTATAAAAACCCTTATATTGCTCTTTATTTCTAGATACAATGAAATTTTTCAAAGTGCTTTCTAGTACGGCCTGCTGTTATTCTAATGAGTGTTGGATACTGCAAATAATAAATTAAGCATGGTACCTGATGGCAGTATGAATTAAAGGTAAAACATGGGTTCCTGCTCTGTGCCATTGCACATGACATACATCGCAGGTGAGTGGAGCCAGGTTGTTTGACACTTGGCAAAGGTGTACACAAAGCTTTACATTTTACCCATCTTTACAGCGGGGTTATATCAGAGTCTGACATGACAGAGAAAGAGTAACAGTGTTTCCCCACAAGATACCATCAGCATGGCTTGGTTGCATTTTGCAAAATCAACTTTAAATCCCATGTCCATGTTCAGCTAGTGGCTAAAGGTGCTCCAAAAGGGCACCGCACAGAGTGGATCAGCAGAATTGTTCGTAATTTTGTCCAATTTTGCCATCGTCCTCTTCTGCACTACTGCCCCCAATGGGTCCAGGGTCAGTCGTACGATGGAAACAGCTTTCCTTGTGAGTTTGTTTAGGCGTTTGGCATAACTTGAACTGATGCCACCTTCCCAGCAGGCCACTGTGTAGAAAAGCACATTGTCCACAATGGACTGATAAAACATCCTCAATAGCTCGCTAGACACGTCAAAGGGCCTCAGCTTCCTCGGAAAGCAGAGTCTGCTCTGCTCTTTCTTACACAGCACCACACGTCATGCTCGCAGTTTGAATGAAGCTTGCCTGCATGAGTTGCCATCTTCTCCCAGTGTTTGGGCGATCTCTCTTCATGAGTTTGCGCACTGGAATACGTTCTTCTGTTCCATGACCGATGAGTGTTAAACGTGCTGGTACCTCTTTTTCAAACAACATACCTTATAATCAAGCAACAAGCAAACAAACAAAAAGATTGTTATGCAGGTACTTCTTGCACTTCCATGTTAAATACTCTCTTCTTCTATTCCTTCTTCATCGACGTCCATTCTTTTAAAGTTGGCATCTACCGGAAATTCCCAGCAGTGCGCTAATCTATTCCTTGCACATGCGCAGACAAAGTGCAAAATGTCCACTAAATCTGGGCTGCACGCAGACAGTCCGTACGCACATTCCTGATGACGAAATTTAGGTTACGCACTCTGTGAATGGACCGTGACAGAAAACACAAGAGTGAAGTATGAACCAGGTTAATGAAATTTGAACCAGGCTTTAGCCTTTGCACTCAGGGATCTCCTTTGTCCCAAAGCCTACAGCCTTTTACCCTCCAAAGCAAAACTCCTCCCAACAAACCAGGTCATGTTAAGATTTAGGACTCACTAAAAATGAGAAAAGGAGGGATCATGTTCAAATGCCTATCAAAATAAAAATCATGTAACCTTAAGGGTTACAGTGTCACTGAAACAATATGCAATTAGTTTAGTGTTACGTTGTGAGATAATCAATACAACCTTAGTGGAAGAAAAAAGTTTTTCTTTGAAAATTTGTGGCTTTACTGGATTTGACACGTTTTATTTCGTTACATGAAATATTTTATGTTACTTAAAGCAACTAAAATGTACTTTACAATTTTACATTTTTTTAAAATATCTGTTATACTGTACATCAATTAAAACTCATACAATAAAACACAATTCAATTCAATTTCTCTGGCTCCTCCCAAGGTTTCTTCCTCCTGAGGGAGTTTTTCCTTGCCACTGTCGCCTTTGGCTTACTCTCTCGGGACTCTGGGCCCTGGACTATGTAAAGCGCTTTGTGACCGTGCTTCTTGTTAAAGGCGCTATATAAATAAAAATTGAATTGAATTGGAAAAAAAAAAAAAAAAAAATTAGAATCAATCAAAAGAAATGTCATACTCAAAACCATTCAACAGAAGCATTAATAAATACCCCCAACACAGCAAAGAAATAGCAATAAGATCAAGCAAAAATCTAATAACTTTCAGTTTCATTTTACGTTTCATAATAGATGTTTTGAAAAACTGTAATGCGTCTTATAATTTCGAAAAGCGCACGCTATTTCTCATGTTTAGGATTTGCATTTGGTGTATGGTATGCATTGCAATATGACTGATGTGTCATGGAGTATAGGAGCTTTCTGGAAGAGTTCAATCGCTCTTCTGGCACGGTGATCTCCAACCGGCTGCCAGAAGAACATCTGGCCGGCTCTCTTCCAGATGTGAGAGGCCAGCTGCTGTCGCTTTCTCCACCAGAGCTTCACCTGGGCGGCTCTTCACCGTGAGCCACGTAAACCCATGAAGAACCGGTTCACCCAGGTGGGTTTGGGTTCGGGTTCGCCTCCTTCAGCCTGTGGTGTCCGACATCAGCCCGCATTGAGGAGTGCGGTAATGATGAGGATTGCGGCTGCCTGCCTGGTGTGGATGGAGGACATGCGGAAACCGGTTTGGTTTCTCAGTTCATTAAACGCGCTCGATGTCATTTCCTTACGAGATAACAACGAAACGTTATTTATCAGTGGAGGCAGCACTTGTGATGGACAAGCCGACGAGTTAGCAGGATTTCCTAAACCTCTTGCTGGAGCTGGTTTCTATTCGGATTTTAATTCGGAATTCATACTGGAGGGCTTACAGTAAAGGTTCTCTCACTTTTCCTTAACGATCCAGCGCCTGAAACTCTGGTAAGTTGTAACAAAAAAAAAAAATAAAATGAAACTTTGAATTCACCTTGCAGTTTTGTTAAGCCTAATCGCACGTTTAAATTCGATCGTAACCTTTTTTAAAGGTGCCTTTTGTGTCAGTTTAAGCAGGTTTCTTCCCACAGTGATCCCATACTGGCTTGTGGGGAAGGTACTTTGTGTAACATCTTGAAATTTTCGACAGTGCTCCAGAGAAGTTATCAACTTTTCTGAAATACAATATACATTTCTTTTCTAATAATCCAAATTCTTGCTGCTTATCATGGTCAGAGTTACACAGAGCAGGGTGTACCCTGGACAAGGATGCTAGTCAGTCACATGTACACACAATCAGTCATATTGTACTGGCAATTTAGACATGCCACTTAGTCTGTGCGTCAGTGGACTGCACTCATCTTTGGTGCAAGACGTGAAGTTCCGTTGAAGTTGGGGTAGAAGCTATGAGAGACTTCCTGCTTCCTGACGGTTGAGATTCTGATTGTGAGTACGGCATTGCAGTAAATGACTCTAGGCTACAGTCTCTAGGCATCGGCTGGGCAGACATATCCGCCATTTTTTTGCCTGTTACCTAACTTAAACAGCTTTCATCTGAAATGAAGTTTAATTTTGGACAATAAGATTTTGCAGACCGTGAGGACATGAAAGGTTGTTTGCAGTTTGTGTTGATTGTCCTGTATGGCACTTCTCCCAAACCATCAGTGACGCGTAAATTGCCTTTCTCAGTTACAATGTTCCATGTCGTTCTAGGTTTTGGTCAAAGGATCGTGTTGCTTTTCGGATGTGGACTGAAAGTCTCTGCTGAATTATATATACCAGTAACCGTAATTACTGAATGGATGGGGACTGACTCATCAATTATGTATGGTAGTGATTAATGAATTATGAAGCGCTTTACTAATTGTTGACTGATGTGCTGAGATCCCATTGTTGCCAAATGTTCTTAGTCATATCAGACCCGAATCCCCACACATTTCAGCTAAATCCTTGGAGCAGAATACTTGCAGTGTTATCTTAATGTGTGCTTAAGATACCTGTGTGCAGCATGTTCCAGTCTTACGTTCCAGTTTCTTGGTTGCTACATTGAAAAATAAGCACATAATGCGAGAGTTTACATAACCTTCAAAAGCATTTTTAAAAACACATCACACGAAGGTCTGGGTAAAATTAATCTGCCTCAAGCCCTGTTTTCTCCCATACCGTTGGTAGTGTTTAAAATCACACACCAGTTAGTTCCTGTTTTATGTATCTTTTAGATCTGCTTATCACTGGCAAGCTTAACTACAGCAAACAGCACTATGGACCTAGTCTAGGTACAATAATGGTTTAGGAATGAAGGAACTTTATGTGTTGTACTTTAAAATATTAGAGGGTCAATCGCTGTTGAACCATTAGATACTTAATTTGCACTGGTTTCGTAAATATCCAGCCCATCTAAGCACTCCTCCAAGTCAGGGTCATGGGAGAAGCCTGGAGCCTATCTCAGGCACAACAGCCTGCAAGGCTGGCTACACCCTGGGTGGGAAGCTACACTTGTGGTCAGAAGTTTACATAGACTCATCATGGGCATGAATGGCATGGAAATTTTGGGCTTTTAGCGATTTCTTTGAACTGTTCTTTTTCCAGGGTGGAATGATTGTACAGCATACACCTTTAATGACTTTAAAAAAAAACAAGAATTTGGTGCACAAGTTTGAATTTATTTTGGATTTTCCCTAATCCACACAGGGTCAAAATTATACTTACAGGCTCAAATGTTTACACACACCTCCAATAATATTTGGTTAAATGTCCCTTAGCAAGTTGCACCTCGACCAGACGCTTTTGGTAGCCATCAACAAGCTTCT
>JAACJT020000032.1:8996559-9008061 GCA_009936485.2 Gymnarchus niloticus | reverse complement strand
CAGGGTGGCCTGGCGTGCTGTGGTCCATGGAGTCGCGAAGAGTCAGACACGACTGCGTGACTAAACAACAACAACAAAAGATCCAAGGTAAAGATCAAAGGTAAAGATCCAGGTAAAGATCCAAGTAAAGATCCAGGTAAAGATCCAAGTCAAAGATCCAAGGTAGAGATCCAAGGAAAAGATCCAGGTAAAGATCAAAGGCAGAGATCCAAGGTAGAGATCCAAGGAAAAGATCCAGGTAAAGATCAAAGGTAAAGATCCAGGTAAGGATCCAAGGTAGAGATCCATGTAAAGATCTAGGTTGAAATCCAGGTAAAGATCCAAAGTAAAGATCCGATTGCTTAATTCCATAAGAGCTACAGCACAAAGCCAACTGTAAGGCTGCTGTGCCCAAATATTGTTCACAACAGCTTAAAAAACAAATGCAGAAAGATGCTAAATAACAATTACTTGATTGATATCAAGTAACAGAATTAGCTTCTTCACTTCTCCATTCTGTAGATACTCGGAATGATATTCAAGAATCCTGGTGTGTTCTGGTTAAGTCTTTGAAAGAAAGTGTTTAATGGATCTGTGGAGAAAATTCGTCTGCATTTTGCTTCAATCTGAAAAACGCCTGTATAATTTGAATGCAAAATAGTTTTTAAATAGTGAATATACAAATTATTTCAAAGATAAATTTGCTGGTAATTTTTTCTATATTCTTGTGTTCATGTGAACAGTCCAAGCCATCAGGTCTTCTGTCACCATTGGCTGATCCTTGATTATTTCCTTTCTGAGAGACGCAAATATTTCTGTTCAATTTCGTTTTTCGGTGGCTGTATTTCTGGAGCCTCCAGGTTCAGACGCTCCATGACTTCTCTCTATATTCTGGGAAATTAGTCAGTCCTTATGGCAACATTTTAAATTGCCAGATACCTGAGAATAGATTAAATACTACTTTAAGACTTTCCTCTTCCTCCAATATTCAATACTGTTCTTTTAAGTCAAGCGTATGACTGCTTTGATCCTGAGAACGAAGAAGACATTGTTTCATTTTGGGATGTTAAGGTGCTGCAGGACTCCTCAGTCCTTTTGAGGTCCACTAGCTCTTCAGGATGATTTTGGAGACCTCTTCATCTAAATCACAAATTACTTTGATGTTAAATAGCTGGCAAAGTTTAAGTTGAAATTTAGTAATCTTTGAAGAATTCTGCACAACCCCTGTATGTCTTGGTTGTTCAGACAAAATCTTCAGCTGTGCTGCTATCCACCTGATGAGCTGCAGGGTAAAGAGGAACACTGAGGCATTATGAAGCATAATTTTGATCAATAGACCTCTAGGAAAAGCGTGATGTTCTGGGTCCGATGACAAGACCTTACTTAGCATGGCCCTCAGCGGGTCACCTCCTTGTCTTCAACGTCAATCACAGGTTAAGCCGAGTTCACGTGCCAGTTTTGGTAAAACCTAGATCACGGACTAACTGGCTAGCTGCACCTTTAAGGTGGTTATATACCTGCTAGTCCCTACTGAACAGGTTCTGCTGGTGAAATATTTCTAACAGGCAGATCACCTGCAACTCTGTTTGTAAGCCAAGCACAGTAAACATTCCTGTCCTGTTGCATGTTGGTCAACACCCTGCGGACATATTAAGCTGCCCAAGATTTCCTACCTTTTCTTGCTTACCTTGAACCATTCAAGTCAATTCAATTCAATTCAATTTTATTTATATAGCGCCTTTAACAAGAAGCACGGTCACAAAACACTTTACATAGTTCCAGGCCCACAGTCCCCAGAGAGTAAGCCAAAGGTGACAGTGGCAAGGAAAAACTCCCTCAGGATGAAGAAACCTTAGAAGGAGCCAGACTCAAGGGGGAAGCCCGTCCTCCTCTGGCCGGCACCGGGCAGGACAAGTCTAAAAAATTTGTTGCTGGCCTTTGTGGTAGTCAGCCTGTGACAGCCCCCAGGGCTCCGGAATGCTTGTCACGTGGCCTATTATTACATGCTGTACCATTGTAGGAATTTCAACATTCTCATCATGCTGCTACCTGCCATGTTAAAAGCAGCTTTTGGACCACGAACAAACACCTTGTATACCCACTGGCAACAGCACCTTCGTTAGTTCTTCTTAGTTTAGTCCTACAGCTCTTTTAGGAGGTTTCCAACCATATTTTGAAAGCTATCTTGTTGAGGTTCATCACTCCTGAGTTTACACATGGGACAATACTGAAGGTGAACTGTTTCCTAAACCTGGCAACAATTAACTGATCCTGAACCAGATCCAATTATCGGTTCTTTATATGCTTTTATTAAACGTTAATTGTTCTCCTTTCAACACAGATAGCTCATGACAGGTCATTAAATCTGAATCCTCATTAGATCAATGGAACTCTTAAATCACACTGCTGCAGCCTGCCAGAGTAAATTGCCCTAACGTGTGCTTTTCAAAGGCAGACCTTACATGCGGTATCAAAAAAATTCACGGCATGACCCTGCTGTAACTGGGTGCATATTTATTTTAATATATAGTTCTCCGGTCACAGTCAGAAGAGTAAAAACCATGAAAGATTTAAGTAGCTAGCTTTGTTCACATACGACAAACAAAATACAGTTTGTGGATAGCTGGATTTTGCAGTTGTTTTGTTGAAATAGTATAAATAATTCTTCTACTTAACTAAATTGTAAACAGAAAGTATACATGATGTTACTTGATTAAAAGAATTGCAGATACAAGACAGTAAGAACTGAAAATCATTCTAACCAGTCAGGCAAGACGCACTGAAAGTTTCCTCATGGGACAAGTTCATGTTTAACTTTAAAACCAAAAAGACTGCATAAGAAAGGCTGATGGTCAATAGCATACAGCTGTACAGTCTATGTATGAGCCTACCCAGCACAGAAATCTCCGGAGCTGAACGGAGAGAGATTTGGTTCATAGACTGACACAGAAAAGTGTGACTGACAGACGGGAGAGACAGGCAGAGAGACAGACGGACGAGACAGGTGGGAGAGACAGGCAGAGAGACAGACGGACGAGACAGGTGGGAGAGACAGACGGATGAGACAGGCAGAGAGACATACGAGAGAGACAGGTCAGTAATGGTGGAACCTAATATTTGGCAAAAACTGTAAAATGCAAGAATCCTGCATTCTGGGATGCATCCACACACATTGCAAAACAAAATCTTTGAGCAGAGGCACTTAACATAAAAATTTAGATATTCTCTTTTGGTTGGCATTATTTTTGGATGAGCATTTCAAATATAGTTTCAATTTAAACATCTAAATAAAAACAGTTTCTTGAGGTGCCAGGAATCAGGCTGTGTCTAGGTTACAGGGACCACAGTTTTCTGCCAGGCATTTTGCTGTAAGATTGCTGTTTTGGTTAATTTTCCTGGACCTGTCCTTACAAGACTGACTCAGTATCAACACTGCCGACATGCAGGAATGGTGGCTTGAGGTCTGAGGGCTACACTGTCTGGTACGAAGTCTGAGGCTAAGCAAACATTGTCCCCCAACAACGTATGATTTTTACCAAGCCAGAAACTTAAAGATGTCCCAGGTAGCAAAAACGAAAAGGAAACTAAATGTGACAGGGGACTGAGCATTTACTATTAAATACTCGATATTACTACTACTGTATTATTACTCGCGTAGGATTGTGTTTCATTTTAGGGATGTGAATGGCAATAGCGCTATAACTCATTAAAGCCATTTCGCACTTTGCTTGCAGCGCTGTACAGGTGTGGCCTTTTCTGTGAGTCGCCTCCCTGCCTCAAAGCTGAAGTTGTATCGTTTCGGGCAGTTTTATCACCCCGCGTATTCTATGAACAATATGTCAGATGTGGGGCTTTCTGTCCAGCCCTTCATGCTAAGATATCTTAGCTGAGCTTTGACTTCTGTGCTGTATACATTTAGGGCTGCCCCTTTACAGGTATGAATCTTTTGTGTGTTCCGAATCCTGCAATACCATTTCAACGAAAAGTGAAAAACTAACACAACTCAGCGCAAGTGTTTAGGAAAGAGGAGATGGCACCCTTAAAGAATACAAATGCAGTACTCAGCATGATCTGTCACTTGCTAGCCAGGCCTGGGCTGGTGAGCGACCTCTGTACCCTTCTGTTTAATGCGAGTGCCTTTACAGTCATCATGGACAAATGGGACAGCTCACATGCGTGACCATGTTGAAGCACACTGAAGATTCGCTTTCTTGCCCAGCATGTACGTCACCAGTCTCCAGATATAAATGCTGGCAGCTTCTCTGTAGACATCCTGGAATTTCATCATGCAACATGGCCGTCTCGAGTTTCAGTCTGGTGCCTGCCAATCACAGGCTTTGCTGTGGAAGGATTGGAGGGCAGGGTGCAAGGGGCAGGACTTTGCAGGGCCTGCCCAGGAGATGAGCATATATATGACCCACTTCTCCTGTGGTGACTCCGCCGCACGCTCCCCTCCTTGGCTCCTCCAACCGCCATTGCCTACTGGGCTCCACTTGGGTGTCAGCATGTCCCAGCAGCAGATCAGGTAAGTGGAGGTGTTTTTCTCAACCTTCCTGGGTCAAAGTGACTCTGGCATACCTTGTCACATCACACAAAATCCCAATAAAGTACACAAACGTGCAATCATAACAAGCAAAAAGCCTGACGGTATTAAAACGTGGAAATGGTATGCAAAACCTCTCCTAACTGTGATGGAATAAAAAAAAACAACATTCTTGTAATAAGGCGTCTGCACTGTGCATTTAAAATGGTTAGGTGTTTGTTTTAGAAGCCCCAGTACTCGTACAATAATTACACAATGCCTAACGAACTGGTAATTAACATGATTCTCCTTTGTGCAGCCTTCCAGCCAAGCTCATCAATGGCGGCACAGCCGGCATTGTGGGTGTAACCTGCGTGTTCCCCATTGACCTGGCCAAGACGAGGCTACAGAACCAGAGGCGTGGCCAGAAGGTCTACCGGAACATGTAAGTGGACCCTCAGGCACTGTGGGTCATTAAGCCACCACACCCTCCTCTGCCGTGAGGCAGTCAGGCGGAGCCTATCTCCAGTGTTTTTCCACACATCGCTGAAGCGTTGAAGATGGTCCAACTCCACCGATGCGAAGCCCGGGGTTTGACTGGAGTGGGAACGCTCCTGACTTCCTCTAGACGCCATAATGCCCGGCGGTTCTGTCAGGTTAACTGCTCCATTCCCCTGAGGGATGGGTGCTGGCACCAAGGTATGGAAGGAGAACCTCAGTGTAGGTTTTTCTTCCTTAAGGTTCCTTTCTGTTCCATTTCTTAGGGTGGACTGCCTCTTGAAAACGATCAGGTCTGAAGGTTACCTTGGGATGTACAGAGGTGAGATGTCTTTAAGAATGTCCTTCTACCCATCACATTAACAAGACTCTTCCAGAACAAACGAGTCTGACACAGTCAATTTGGAGCCTAAGATTCCTGGTCAGAAACATGAGCGATTAGCTTGTCTGCGGGAGCACGTTTAGTGGTAGTCTAGGCATCATCTTCAACAAAATGTGATGAAATAATACTTTCAGTGCTCAGCAATATTTCTTATATGTACAATGGCTGGCGAAAAAAAACAGTCGCACACCTCAGTCTTTCATCTGACCATCTTTAGCTTTGATTAAGGAGCGTTCGTCGTGGCGTCGTTTGGACGAGCTTATGCAACGTCTCAGTATTTTATTCATCCTAGATTTGCATAAATTTTTTCATCGAATCTCGTATTGACAACAGGAGAGTCGATCCACTCCATAAAGTCTCCTCTACCACATCCCAGAGACATTCAGTGGGGTTAGGGTCAGGACTCTGTGGTGGTCAGTTCATGTGTGAAAACGATTCTTCATCCGTAGTGTGGAACTGGATAAAACAGACCGAATTAAGCTCAGCTCATTTATATGTACAAATAACTTTGAGTTCAAACCTTCCTTAATATGTTTCTATTTACCTGTACACCGTTCTAAAAAAAATAAACCCTTTAAATTTTTGCAATAACTTTTGTTGATTCAGAGCTGATTGTGTTCATTTTCGGCAGAAATGCACCTTAAATAAATTGTAATAAAATGTCCACATTATTTATCACCACACATGTTTATGTACTCCTTGTAACCCAGGCAACAAATGTGACTGATGTTCACAATGGTAAACATCAAAATTCGGGTAACAGTCAAGTCAGGAATGCTGACAGAACGAGTAATGTACATGTTTAAAGTGTCGTGCGTTAGCTTTCTCATGGGCTCGCGGCCGTTTAGTTTTTTCCGAAACACGGTTTGTTTCTTTTCTGTTTAAAAGAAAATTCACCCCAACCCATAGCTTTTGGCCCCTGTCCTCCTGCCCTGCTGTCTACTGGCCACATGTGGAGATTCAGCATTAAACCCTAAATCTAGTCTTCTGGTGGACCTGAAGTAAGACTGTTTGTGCAGTGCCGCACTGGCCAAAGCTCTCCAGTTACCAGCTCACTGTCTGTTACCTGGGACGTGAGAACTGCATCGTTGAATGGCTCGATGGCTGAAGGTGCTATTTTGTAAAGACGGACAGTGTGAGGCATTGTCTAGTATTGTGAGTATTAAACTGAGTATTTAACTGTACAGCTGCTTCCAGAGAGTCCAGGTCAGCTCCTAAAACAGGAGCAGCAGTCTGGATGACTATCAAATCTGTCCGCCTCAGCTGTATTAATATCTCAGGCCCAGTAAACTCTGGCATAGATAGTCCCACCAACCAGAGCTGCAGTTACAGGAAACCTGCAGTCTCCTCGGGAAGTGCGGGGGTCTCCGGTCCTTCCTGTCCATAGGGTCTGTGCTAGCGGCTCACTGTAGCTTGTCGTGAAGCCTAACGTCTATATTTACCTGTAAATGTAACCATTGGCAGAGTTCGAGCTGAGGCTGAGTGGAAACTGAGCCCATGCTGGCTGCTTTTACAGAGCTCGCAGGAACTGGTCATTCAGGTCTGCACTCCCACTGCCGTACAGAAATCGGGCACCCGCCTGTCATCCAACGCTCCTCCTCTCGGCTGTGCCTCCATTTCCAAGCCCCCATCAGCCTCTTCCTCATCCCTGTGCTCACTGTCCGCTTTAATTACCCTTTAGTGCCCTTTGTTTATTCCCCTTTAGACCCTCAGACCTGGCATGTGACAGAGTGTTTTCTCTGCTTGACATGTGGATTCTAAACTTTGTTTCCAAACGGCCCTACACCTTTAAAGCAGAAGGCTGTCTTTGATGGAATCACTCTTACTTCCTTTTTCCAGCATCTTCCGTCACTCAGTGATTGCACTTTTCTCCTGATCTGAAGTCCTCATCTGGACTTCAGATCAACTCCAGCTTGTGTGTTCTGACGGCTGTGAATCCCGCTACGCCTTCTGACCCCCTTGTAATCTGACACGTGGTGCCGTCTTTCGCCCGTGTCCCGTTTCGTCCTGGCCTGTGCCCAGCTTGGCGGCGGACGGACGTAGGGTGGTTTTGCAGACGCAGGCCGAGCGTTCGCTGACTCGCTGCCCACCTCTGTCCGTAGGCGCCGCTGTCAATCTCACCCTCGTCACGCCCGAAAAGGCAATCAAGCTCGCTGCGAATGATTTCTTCCGCTACCACCTCGGCAAAGACGGGTATGTTTTGTCTGACGGCAGCTTCAAACCTCCCGTTCGCCCGCTTCAGGATGACAGGTCCTTGAAATGGGATAGCGGTGAGCGTAGCACCCATTCAAGCGGTGAATCTGCCCTGCAGGAGGGGGCTGACAGTTTTTAAGGAGATGCTGGCGGGGTGCGGTGCAGGGACATGCCAGGTCATCATCACCACCCCGATGGAGATGCTCAAAATTCAGCTTCAGGACGCCGGGCGGCTGAGTAAGTGAGCGTCTCTCCCTTCGGCCGGGTGAAATTTCTCTGATGCCTCTGCAAGGTTTACTTAAAACTTCAGTCTCCGTGACAGTGGCACAGCAGCGGAACTTGGCCATAACTCCGTCAATGAAGCTGGGCGTGGCTCCCGCGGCCATACCGAGCAGATTCTACAACGCTGGAGTAGCACCCGCCATACGCAGACCATCGGCCTCCCAGATAGCGTGGGACCTCCTGCATACCCAGGGCATTAGGGGTCTCTACCGAGGCCTGGGTGCCACACTCCTCCGGTAAGCCTCGAGCCGAGACGGCCTGCAGCTCCAGCTGGGGCCATACTGGCAGCCTCTGACTTCCCCTTTGTTGGTCTGCAGGGATATTCCCTTCTCGGTGGTCTACTTCCCCCTGTTTGCTCATCTACACCGGCTGGGCCAGGAGCAGCCCCTGGAGGCCCCCCCTTTCTACTGGTCCTTCGTCTCGGGCTGCACAGCCGGCTGCACGGCGGCTGTGGCCGTCAACCCCTGCGATGGTGTGTACCCCCTTTAGTCCTAGATGGCCTTTCTGGACACATGAGGTCCCAGGGTTGATGTGCCCATCTGTTTGTCTCCCCACAGTCATTAAGACCAGGTTACAGTCGCTCAGCAAAGGAGCCAACGAGGAAAGCTACAACGGCATCGTGGACTGTGCAAGGTAGGCCTGTAATAATAATAAATTCTACAGTTTTATTCCATAGAATTTTTGCCGCCTGTTTTCAGCAGTGAACTGTCCCTCCCCACTGTGTTGTCTCTGTAGAAAGATCCTGCGGAAAGAGGGTCCGTCTGCCTTCCTGAAGGGTGCTGGCTGCAGGGCGCTGGTCATCGCCCCTCTCTTCGGGATCGCCCAGGTCGTGTACGTGCTTGGGGTGGGGGAGTTTGTCCTAGGTTTCACCCCCACTGGGGTCTTCTCTACATAGAGATACGTAACATGTCCCAACAGATGATCAAGATTTTGGCAGCTAATACCAAAGTGTTGCAAAGGATTAAAAAGAAAAATAATGAGGCAACTGTTTCTCCAGGGCAAATATATATGTATATTTTTTTGCCAAATTCTACGCTTGAGATTGGCTGGAATGCACCATGTGATGTATCTAAGCCAATCATAATTCAGTTGTCCCGCCCTCTTATTTGACTAGATTATTGGATGCCCTGGTAAATTGTTCACTTTGGAACCACTGTGGAAAGTCTTCCAGTGATTTTTATTTTTTCCCCCCTCCATGGAGGAGGGAAGCATTAAAAAATTAGAGGAAGAGGCCAAAGAACCCAGATGGCTTCAGGGCCCCTTGGTCCATGCTGCTTAAGCATGACTGCTTGGTGACTGGGTGCCTTCCACCTTTTTTTTCCTCTTTCATTTTTCTTCACACGGAAATTGTAAATAGAACAGTGACCAGCTGTAATGGTTAAATGGTCAGGTGAATTTTTAAAAACAGCGCATGTAACTTGGTGGGACAGATTCAGAAGACGCCGTTTCATTTTAAATGCGGCATCCATCTTTTGGTGTGTGTGACTCGCTGCGTTTTGTGGCATAAAGGAGTCATGAAAGAGTGAGTCTTTGGCATGGACTAATGTGCCATTACCAAGCAGGGGCTGGGTTTGCTTCATAGCATTCAGATTGTGACCAGCAGTCCATGGCTGTAACTATAAAATGAAATAAAACTCTACCAAAAATGCCAACTTTCAAACATCTGAATGATCACATACCAGCCGTCCTCTTGAATTATTATTAACAGGAGCCGCTCCTCACCTAGTATTAAAGTTTTAAATCATGTGACGTGACAAAAAAAAAAAAAAAACACTGTGAGATCCCCCTGTTCTATTGTGCAGATGGATTGTGGGTTTGCAGTGTGTAAAGGAAATGAGGGGTTGGAGGGGATGTAATGGAGGAGGACCCCTCAACTGTTTGCTGAGAGCGTGGAGATGTTGTAGCCAAAAGACTGTGGTGAATGCAAGATTGAACAAAGCGACTGTCAGCTACCTTCTGCAATGTGAAATCATTCCTAGGATCAGGGGGTGAATCAAACTACTGTTTTAGCTAGACTTTGATGGAATTTTATATTTTATAAATGATTGACCATCCCATGAGGCTTAATGTTGATGAGGACCAAGTCGCACTCGTGTCACGTGTGGTGTAGTCTTCGCCGAACTAAAATGGTTTCCCCCAAGTTATTGACATCAGCCACATTTTGGGCACAGTAATGTCTGAGATTTTTGGTGTTGTTTCTGCCCATGTTAAGAGTACTGGAGTTTAAAGAATATGAAAAGTTCTGTAAGTTTATACATACTTAAGGGTCATATTTCTGCAATTTACTATCCAAATGATTTTTGTCAAGTTAAACCTTGGGATGGAAAATTACGAGCTCCACACGTTCTTAATAATGCCTCCAGTGTAATTAACACCCTTGAAAAGGCAGCTTATTCTCATGTGACGTGGGAAAATGTGCCTCTCTCTTTCTTGTTTAACTGCTGAGTTCATGTTGTCGGGCTTTCTTGTGCTCTCTGTAGAGAACATCTTTGAAAAAAGTATGTTCTCGGCAATGTGTAGCTGTCTTTCTTTATCTGTGTATCATATCTGTTTTAATAAATCCAGTGATACCCTTTGCATTGGTTTAATGGCGTGTCTGGAAATACAGACAAGCGACATCTTGTCTGCCCTGTGAAAGACCGGTGCCCCAGTGCCCCCTGGGAAATTGCCCAGACTCACGTGACCCTACAATGGATGAGTGATTATGAGATGTGTGTGACCTCATTTGCTGAGATCAGTGTTGAACATCAAGCCCCTATTGATAAGACCTGAATGATCTTCACTTAAAGCAATGAGTTCAGCTGCATTTAACACGGTAACCTGATCACGTAACATGGGAAAGTGAACTTGCTGCTCATCGGAGTTATTGAGAAACCATCTGGTGGTTTAATCTGGCCCTGGGGTATCACCGTTTCACAGAGAAAAATGTCTCTCACTATTAAAGGCACATTAAATAATTTACTCGTCTTGGGACCAATCCTGAAACCGTACTTTAAAACCTGGAACAGGCTTACGTTCACACTTTGATTTTATTGAACACATCGGTTGAAACTATTTTGAAGATGGGAGAAATGCAACCTGAGCACCTTGTGGAATGTCAGTCTGGAGCTCTATGTGGGCGGGTTACTCAGACCCAAGCTCCACCGCCATTGGCCGCCCCTCCGAGGAGGCTTCCAGGCTTCACTGCTATGGAGCTCCACCCTGAAACACGAGTCCTGGGATTGCTCCTCACATGCCTGCTGCATGCAGCTAACCCTCTCCCCCATTGCACTACACCATGAAGACCCGTTATTCCAGGAATCTGCTCTTCAAACTACATTACAAGCTATTCACACTTATTTGGCACTAAATTGGGTTTTTTTTATATTATAATTTCAAAATGTTTTCAGTAGAGAAACATAGCTAACATCCATGTTCTAACTGCTCATCTTGGCCAGGGGTGGAGCAAAGGGTATAGGGGCCTGGAGCCGATCCCAGACGGCACGTGGCGCGAAGCTGGGGTCGAGCCGATCCCAGACGGCACGTGGCGCGAAGCTGGGGTCGAGCCGATCCCAGACGGCACGTGGCGAGAAGCTGGGGTCGAGCCGATCCCAGACGGCACGTGGCGCGAAGCTGGGGTCGAGCCGATCCCAGACGGCACGTGGCG
>JAACJT020000032.1:8977773-8996459 GCA_009936485.2 Gymnarchus niloticus | reverse complement strand
ATTTGACCCCAAAGACTCTTGGCATTTTTGTCCTGGAATACGTCCGTGCTGTCAGGGAAGAAAAAATCCATTGATGGAATAACTTGGTCATTCAGTAGATTCAGGTACTCGACTGATTTTATTTTATTTAACTGGCTAATACATAACTTTGCTGAGCCTCGACCAGAACGTTGGCCCTTAAGTACCGTATTTGCTTATTTAAATTGAAACGGTGACTTCTTTTTGGCCAGACTGTATTTTTCCCGAGCTCCTATTCCTACTATTATCTGTCATGTGACGTATGCGCCACTTGAGGGCAGTATTGTACTGTGACTGTACTGTAGTGCCATTTTGTAATCGCTGTCTTCGTCCTAACGTGCAACAGAAGTTAAATATAATTCAGTTTGTATTGCGTGCTTTTATTCACTTATTACCCAGTGGTACCTCTGTCTATATATGACAGCATAACTTCTGTTACTTTTATCGTATGCAGCTGTGTGAAATTCTTTAGGTTCTGCTTATTTTCTTTACTTGTCTGCCCTGTCCTCCGGAGATGATGAATCTATGTTCTTTTCTAAGTGGCAGATCCGTTTTGTGCAAAATGACTCCGTCCGCACACTACATGCACTGTTCGTCTTTCCGTTTGACTTTCGGGCTAATTCGCGCTGCCCTTCTGTGACCCGTGCCAAGTGTGGATGAACTGAACCCGCTATCAGCACGCTTGTTGTTCTTCTCTCCATGGGATGTTAACACCTCAAATATGTCTTTGGTGTTTGAATGCACTGCTCTAGCTCAAAAACACTCGGAGAACAATAACATGAATAGAATTTGTTTTTTTTCCAATTTTCCCCACCACTGCTGTACTAGTGGTATCATGCAATATTCCCGTTCGATTTTTGGGCGCTCCACTGCCTTGGGGGTTCAGTACTGGGCCCATAATCAGAACTGCCACAGAATTGTCCCATGGCTGGCAAAAAGTGTCCACATCAGTGTCGGGCCCCTGAGCGGGACCCTGAACCCCAAACTGCTCCTGGGGTGCTGTTTGAATGGCTGACCTTGCACTCTGACCTCAAGATGCTTTCACCTGTGTGTGTGTGTGTGTGTGTGTGTGTGTGTGTGTGTGTGTGTGTCCTTAAAGCGAGCATTATGGGGTACGTGAAAAGGTGCATTTGACTACACTGTGTGAAATGGTGTAAATAAAGATTTCACTAAATAATAATTCCTGTTTTGGGTATTTGTATAAAATCATCAATCCCACACAAAGGTTTTACTGGGAGTGATTATAAAATTCTGTCATTTTAAAGACTTCAATTTTGACCAATTGCACGTTTAAGGTTCATTCACCGCTCTTGTAATGCTTTGTTATACCCAACAAGAGACTGGATAGGATGCCGGTCTGTTGGAACGTATACAAACAAAACCAGGCCACTTGTGCAGCCACATTAGGAAGGTACACACATTTTTACATAGCCCCTCTTGTACTCCAGGGGAGATGCGTAGATGTGAGAACAAAGTGTCAGCCATTTACTCAGAACAGTTTTAGGAATAAGGGCTTTCCTCAAGAGCCCACTGTCTGTGGGATTTGAACCCATAACCTTCCCCTCACAGAACCACACACCTCCACGATCTTTTCTGACTGCAGGTGGGAATCCAAGTGACACGTGGCGCTCTTTGAATTGCTTCATAGAGCAGAGACAGGATTCGAACCTCCCAACCTCGAGGAGTGAAGTAGTTGTATTAGCCAGTAAGTCACCTGCGAGTTTGATCCATTTAGGCAATACAATGCAAAAATACAATTTCTTTAACGTAGCTGATATTTTAATGTTTTATGTATAATTTTTAAATTTTTGTTTCAAAAAATAGCTCAGTGTATGTTTGAATTGCATCATTGGGTTGTATCGCTCAGGTTGTGGGTTTGAATCTGAATTTCAGACATTGAAACATGTAACAGTAATCAGCACAAACAGAAGAGGACGGGCTTCCCCCTTAAGTCTGGTTCCTCCCGAGGTTCCTTCCTCCTGAGGGAGTTTTTCCTTGCCACTGTTGCCCTTGGCTTACTCTCTGGGGACTATGTAAAGCGTTTTGTGACAATTCTCCTTGTTAAAGGGGCAACATAAAAAAAATCAAATTGTGAAGGAACGCTTTGAGTGACTACATGAGATTTATGAAGATATGGGCTTTAATGCTTGACATTTCCAGTGTAATTCTGAAAAGAGGGGCTCAAAGGGAGAGTTCATATTAGCTCCTCTACCTCGGCGATATCTTCAGATTAAAGCTGTATTCTTTAACAGTCAGCAGGGATGGATTTTTCAGCCAGGCACTGAGTAATCACCGTAGGTTTTGGAGTAGATTTCTGTTTTGTTTTCATGTACTTTAGGTACAGAAAGAGGGCTTGATATGACCCACTGTCATTACAGAGTGGATTTGAATTGAATTGAATTGAATTGAATTGAATTGTAGTTTAGGAATTTTAGTGCTGCTTTAAGGTCATTTTAATTGAAATTATAATTCTGCATTAAAAAATGCATTTGACAACGTGTGTGTGCACGTTTTCCTGGACAGGCCAGACTCTCAATTTACAGCGAAGCTTCAACGTGATCAGCGGCTGCGATGTTAACCCAACAACATGCCATCCGTGTCGTCCATGGAGCCCTGCACGCATTGGGCCACACGGGACAGAAATGTTCCGAGCTCCCGAGCTACATTCTTCTGCACAGTCGCACCCCAGAGCTCAACCTTGACTGCACGTGATTCCATAAGCATGTTCAGACCCCCCCCCAAGGATATGCTTTGCCCAGATGCAGGTGTGGAACATCCCATAGAATGGTTGGTTATGTATAAAAAAATGCAAGCCCGGTATGGCGGTTCCATTGGAAGGAGAACATTGGAATTCCTTCGGGACTCTCTCTGAAAGCCTTCTTGATCTGTCCCAGTTTCTAGCGTTGCTTTGGAAAAAAAGGGAAAGAAAAAGGACATTGCAGTCTTCCGTCTCTGTCATATGGCTTGTGGGTTTCCATAGTGAACTCCCCAAAGGTTTGTACTAAACAAGTCATTTTTCAGCCTAATTAAGGGCCGTGTTACCCTTGTTCATCCAATGACAGCTAATGTCAATGGTAACACGATCATTTCCCTGGGATGCAGGCCAGGCCCACAGGAAATCCCAGCACACCTGAAATACACAGACGCCATGCAGAGGACTTGGCTGTGAAGTAGGGCAAACCAGGACTTGGAACATCTTATTTGCTGGAAGAATTCTTGAAGATTGACAGGAATAACATAACAAGGATGATCCAAGAGGTTACGGAGAAAAGAGCCAAAATGGGGATGCATCTTCCCCAGGGTTACAGAGCACTCGGGGGATCTAAACCATGCAATTACCTATGTGTCAAATCTGACACAAGGGGAGCAGTGGTTAAGAGGTCACGTTTGACCAGGACACGCAACTGCTACCTTCCCGATATTATTAGATCCATGAACTACAATGTGTGTTAGCTGTATAACTGGATTAGAATGAAGGGGTCTGCTAAGGTGATTGACGTCTCACTCCAAATTCAAGTTCTCAAGCTCTTTCGGCGCAGCTACACGCCGGCATGTGAAAGGAGTGGTCTGAGAGTACGAGGAAGTCCACGATCGTCTTGCTGTGAAGAAAAGGAATTCTTGCTTTAATCCGCACCATAGCCTTATAACCATACCGTGCAAATATTCTGGATTGAGGGTCCCGCCACGAACGAGAAGTCAGGCTGTGTTCAGAGCAAGCGAGACAGATCTGCCACAACCCCCCAATCTCAGCCTTTGATTCCAGATGTTAGACACGACCGTTTTACCCCGGAGTACAATTGACCTTTGACATCAGCCCTCATGATTCAGTCTGCGAGTGGTGTCTGTTGTGACAGGATCGGGCCAGAGCTTGGTCGGACGATGATCCATCTTGGTCTGTTCTGTGTATTTTTACGAGGGGGACTTTCACTCAGTGGTGTACACGCGAGTCTCCAGCAGTGGGGCCGTCTTCTACTCAGGTCGAAGAGTCCAGTTAAAATTGCGCTTGTGTCCGTTTTCATGCCAGTATCCCAAACAGTTCAAGCATTGGTTCCTTAATATAAAAACAGGAATGGTCTCCCAGAAGGCCCTTTAACATCATCCTTGGTTTAAGGTAAGCGATGGGAGTGAGGTTGTAATTGCCTTTTTGTCCACTGAGCTTCCAGAATGACTTTGGGATAAATAATACGGATTACTAACGAGCTGCTTTAATCAAGCAAGGAAAACAATCATCCAGGAAACGAGAAACAGAAAATATTTTCTTTTCCTGTGGCGTACGGCAGTGATTTTAAATTTTCTTCTGTAGGATCTCAGAAGCCTCTCTGTACTCAATGCGCTAATGTTATTTAATTTCACGTGCAAAAAAGCACTGAAAAAATTGCTGAGTAAACGTTAAAAAAAAACTTGTAATGTTTCAATCATTACCAGAGGTCACAATAAATTTTATATTGCTTGCTTGAAAGGATTATAAGTTTCACTTATTTATATTCTGTTAACCATAAACACTCAAATTAAATGGTCACCATCAAAATATAGAAAAATATTCACACGCTTTCCATTTGGTAAAACAACTGCACATGATTATAAGTTAACGACGTGTTCAAACCACGCTGCTCGAATGAATGATTTTCTTTTGGACACTGTATGCAGCATTAGACCAATGGGATTGTTCTATTATTAAATATTTATATCACAGAACATCTTACTAATGAGAAGTTCCACTGCTGAGCGGCTTCGTCCGTCGTTCTCCTACGTGGTCTTTGTCTTGTGCCAGATTTTTCCTGCTTGATTGACCTCTTATTTATTTCCACAGGTTCCAAGTCTAGGTTGGTCACCTCAAGGTTTCTCACTTTTATTCTGCAGCCGGATATGATAAATCGCTTTGCAGATGCTTCACCAAGCCAGACTGAAGCCAGTCTTTTACATTAATTAGTTTAACAGCTGCAATATGAAGCAAAGTTGAAGTATGTGACAGAAAACGGTCGTGGATGACGTGTCTGGACCTGTTGGTACTGAGGCGGATTCAAAACGAATCGATTTACTTACATTAATAGATAGTTTGTTATTGGCAGTAGATGGAGCCCCCAGAGCAGTTTCCTAAGACACACAGGACCCTGCTTTTAATCCCGGTAGTCTGCCATCAATTCCAGGCTGTCTTGACCAAATTTCAACCCACTAATGAATTATTCTGTACATTTTGTTACAGTCACGCTTCAAACAAGAAGCAGCGAAAAGGCTAGGAGGTGACCAATAAAGAGCAAAACAAAATAAAAAATTTGGTTGACATGACGTGAAGCGACTCAGGTAATGCTTGACGGAATCTTCATCGCTAAAGGTAATGAATCCTTCTGTGGATCTCACAGGGGTCGTGGTGTTCCTGAAGCTAATCCTAGAACCAGAAGCAGCAAAATGGAATGGATCCCTGAAAGGGATATCTGTCCATCGCAGGGCACTATGGGTAATTTAGAGAAACCAATTCACTTTAATGGCATGTTTTTGGGCTGGAAAAGAAAAATGGAAAGCCTGGAAGAAACCGATGCAACACATGTAAACTATACACACACAAACGGGGTCAGGGACGGGATTTAAACCCACGACCCAGGAGAAGAGGTTGCTAACCATTGAGCCACGGTGCCGTCCTTAGAAGGAATTAAAATTGCGTAATAATTATATTTTAAAGTATTCCTGTAAAATTGAAGGACCCAGTGTTCAGTTAAGCTGTTGTCAGTTCAAATACACTGGAGGCTTAAAATCTTGGCGTTCAGACATGCTGTAAGTTAAGCTCGGCGTGCACCCAGCATCACGCGTTCGTCTTAGCGTACAAATACGCACTGAGCGAATTGTAAACAGGAACCCGTGTCAGGCCGCGGCCCCGTTATCAAAGCCAGCTGGCCGTCACCTTCTCATGACACCGGTTATTGATCAGCTGCGTGTCGCTCCCCGGTGGCAGGACGCGGAATAGTCACGCAAGCTGGGCCCCAGAACGTAACAGCACTGTAAAAGTGACTCCTTTGAAGAGCTCGTTCCACATTTAATTGCGGAATAATGGAAATAATATGGCAAGTAATAATAAGCCTGAATAAATTGGAGTTTTTAACTTTGAATTTGCCAGTGTGCTGCACTCTGCATGCGGAAGGCCGTTGTTTTTTCCATGCTCTCACCTCGAATACTGGCAGCACCTCCTTCTTCATCTGGGTTATACTCCATTTTTATGGTTGCTATGTATAGTTCATAGCGGTAAAACACATCTGTTTAATCTCATTTAGCTTTTCTGTCCACCGGAATTCAAAAAAAAAATTAAGTGCCTGCTATTTTTTCTGCTCCAGCATCCAAATTAGGAAGCTGTTAATTCTTTTTTGCTGGATGAAAACGCTTTAGCATATTAATGGCCATGGTGAGTTTTCATTGGTTGGTAGGCTCTCACATTGGCTTCTTTGGGCGGGCTGTAACCGACTCTTGCGACGCCAGACGATTCACGTCAGGATGTTGAGCTCGTCGATCGTTCGGCTCCTGCGAAACAAAACGCGGTCCAGGTTTTTTTGTCACGATATCTTCTGGGTTGCCAAAGTAACGCAGTGACTTTTAAATATTTTGGTGACAGATTCTATAAAGTTCACCAGCTGGATCCTCGCAAATTCCACATTCATTTACCAGAATAGATCAGTTTGTCTGCCAGTGTGCATTTTAAGGCCGGTCACTGCATTTGTCACCGGGCTTCAAATGCATGCTGTGCTGACAAACGGATCTATCGATCTGTCAGCTGGTCTGCAGGGTCCGTTGGGTGCACCAGGCCGGCCGGTGCCTTCTTTGATAAGGACAGTACAACAGGTGGTTTTGTCACTCAATCAAACACAGCAGGCATCTCCAAGGCGTGGACTGAAGTGTTTAATAAATAACAATGTCAAAAACAACACAACAACAAAAGCTTGGTTTTCTTTTCAGTATTTATACATGTACATTATTATATATATATATTTATATATTTGACTGTATAAACTATAAATATGTCATGCAGTCCTCATAACTTAAAACCACCAATAATTTACAGAGTGAGGTAGGGGTAGGTGGGGAATGTGGGAGGGTTTGGGGGTATTTGGGGCAGCTGGTTGGCATTAAGGCTGTTGTGAATGTTTGAAGAATGGTCAGGTTTTTGTTGGAGGAGGCGGAGTTAGGGTGGGGCTTTGGGAGAAGGGGTTGCATGGGCGGGGCTTGTGGCCACGTCCGCTCATCCTCACTGCTTCCAGGACTTACGGCTGAGCACGCACACACAGGCAGTGTTAATACGGATGTACCGCCAGGCCACCTGGCTCTGGAAGGAGGTGAGCGCCCGGACGAAGGTGTGTGTGTTCGAGCAGTGGGAGTTCCACCGACGCCCATCAATGCCCCGGCAACCCGTGGATCCCGAGTGATCGGTGAGGCAAGTTGTCTCGAAGAAGTACTGCTTGATGACCACGTTGTCGATGTTGAAGTTGGGGAGAACCGTCACTTCGTTGCCCGCGAGGTCCGTGGCCCTGGTCTTGTTGATTACCCAGTGGTTAACGCTGTCGCACACGGAATACTCGCCCCGGTGCAGTGGTTTATTGGCTTTCCGTCGCACCCGTGTTCCTGCTCCCAGAGTCTCCTCTCCCTCGGTGCCTGGGGCCACGGCACTGAATAGAACCCGAGGCGAGCGGTAGCGCCGCTTGTTGAAGAGCTTAGGGTCCACCACGGGGATGGGGTGGGAGTCCTGCTGCTGCCCGCCGTCCTCTGAAGTGGCGGAGCCAGCGGATCTTCTCAAAGGCTCTGCCATGCCCTGTCTGGTGGTCCCCTGGGCATCCCCTCCCATGTGTACTACAGCCTGGACGCTGATCAGGAAGAGTAGGGCCAGCGTTGAGGACCTCATGGGCACACGTCCTGTCAAGAGAATCGGCAGCCAATCATACATTCTTACGGTCAATTACTAGTCATGCATCCTGCTTAGACATTCAATAGCCAAATGTATCTTGGGTGAAGGCAGGCAGTGGCATTAACGGTGCCCCATAATACCACGTGTCAGATCTGCACCAGTGCTAACTGGGTTTTGGCCGTGCCTGTGTTTGCTCGTTTAGTTTCTTCCGTCGCCTTTGCCCTGATTACCCTCATGTGTCTCACCAGGTTCCTGAGTTACCTTGCATCCTCACCATCTCTGACTCACAGCCCTGCAACCCAAGACTGCAGCGGCCCAATTTAATTTAAAAACAAATTCTGACTGAAAGCTGGTACACAACCCATACTTATTCCAAAGGTACCATTATAGGTTTACCAAAGAACGTAGAATTAAAATCTTTAGCTTTTTAGCTATTTAACATTCATAGCTTGAGTGTTCTTCAACCAACCAGAGAAAAATGCATTGGGCTAAATCAATGTTGTCGTCATCGGTACTGCTTGGTAAGGCCGCACAGGTGTTATAAAGCACAGTAACTCCTCCACAAACTAACTTCTGAACCTTCGTTGATAGGAAATTGTCAAAAACCTCAGAAACGGCCCTGCCTTGTGTAACTATGTTGGAGTCTGTGGTTCTGCTCACTGCTGCTCATAGAAAATCGCAATATCCCCTCCATCCGCTATGCTGGTTCACATACTTCTCTAGGCCAAAATAGCCCAAGCATGCTGACGCAAAAATGTACCTGCAATGCACCTGTGTTAATGGACAGCGTTTTGATGGTTTAGTCTTAAGCTTTGAATATTAGTGATTGTGAGCCAAATGATCCTCGCATTTTTCACACGCCACTCATACGTGACGAACGGACCGCTCGCAGGAATGTCGCAGCGCCTGTCTGTAGAACTAAGTCGTCACGCAGGGAGTCGTCTGCTCCGAATTTCAGAACGCAGGAATAATTCATTGTTAATTTAAATATTTTCTGACCTGTTCCCTGAAGTAGCATTCTTCACTGTGCTTTTCAAACACAACTTACCTCTCTATCTTGTAGTCAAGGTTTCTGTTATTATATTTCTAATTATTATATTTTCAAGCAAGTATTGTACTTAAAATAGGGCTGTCAAAGTGAACGCATGGTGTTATTGCTATGCTAATAATTTTATCAGTAAAATGACAGCATTCACGCATTAACACATTAAAAATAAGATGGTTTATCAATAATAAATTTTACTTAGTGTACTGCATTTTTATGAAGGGATTTGCTGTGATTTAAGGGAGTTTTTACCGAGGGGATCCAAAAGCAGAAAAACCAGAAATCCAACACTGGCAAAATGTAGCGAAGCAATGCATGATGGGAAGGAAAGTGTGGGGGGGGGGGAGACAACTTGCACTCCATATACAGATTTTCTAATATGACAAAAAAGACAGGGGTTTATGTTTGGGGTTACAGCCAGATAAGAAAAAGAAGATGGGAACATCTGGAATGAGGGGTTTGTGGAGCAAACGGAAGATATAGTGAGATCAGGATTGGGGGAATGAGGGAACAAATGAAGTATGTAGGAACACCAGGAATGAATGCCTGATGGAACGTACTGTATATGACATATAAGGATATCAGGAATGAGGGAGTGATGGAATGAATGGAATTTGAAGGGATACAGCAACAAATTTAGTCTGGTTCTTCCCAAGGTTTCTTCATCCTGATGGAGTTTTTCCTTGCTACTGTTGCTTTTGGCTTACTCTCTGGGGACCTTGGGCCCAGTACTATGTAAAGTGCTTTGTGACCATGTAAAGCGCAATGTAAATAAAATTAAACTAAAGAAATACCAGGAATGAGGTACCAATGGGATAACTGGAATATATACCAGGAATGAGGTACCGACGGGATAACTGGAATATACACCAGGAATGAGGTACCGATGGGATAACTGGAATATACACCAGGAATGAGGTACCAATGGGATAACTGGAATATACACCAGGAATGAGGTACCGATGGGATAACTGGAATATACACCAGGAATGAGGGAGTGACGAAGTGTACTGTAGATAATATACAGGGATACCAGTTACTGTTTGGAAAAAAAATAATAAACTGTTGTAAGTGCCATATGGAGCAGTTTATGAAATAACTCGATTTAGAAAGATAATTTAATTGAATGTTTAAATGAGATTAAATATACAGTAAGGTGTTTTTGAAACCTTTTAAACAAAGTTTCCAAAAAAGTTCTTTTTTCTGCAGAGAAGCAAAAATCAAAACCGAAATCACAATTCAAAGGACATAAACCGAGCTAATTATGCGCGATGATGAAAAAAGCTAAGCCCAACAGCCAATTAGAAGTGTGTTGACCCCGTTTCCATGTGAAACGGCCCTGAGAGCCGGGATTCCAAAAGATTATGTTTTGTCATCTCTGCACGACAAGACATGCCACGGGTTTGACTGTTGTTCCCATGCTGAAAGGCAGCTACATATAATAACATGTTTGTGTTTTCACCCGTGTACATATCATGTATCCAGGAACTTTGAAAGCAACTCTTTTGCAGCTTCCAATACAAAATGTTTGGATTACTCACGTGATAAAATTTCAGCACGAATTTTATAGTATACATGTAGGTTTTTTCATCTAATAAACACGATTAAGTTGTCAGATTTTTTTATCAATTATTTTATGGTTTCAGTGGTAGAAGATCATCACTCAGTTCCTTACAGAGATGGAAATGGTTTCATTGATAATTCCATTGAATCAGTGCTGAGGAGTGTACCGTGAAACAAGATGACTTACGCATCTGGAGTCTGATAATCAAGAACCCAGGCGTGACCAAGATTCATAGTTAAGCTATCAGTACAAAAACAGCGTTATAGTTACGTAATCTGGGCGGGGGCTGCGTGTGCGGGGGAGCCACGTCACACGAGGAGCGTACCTGCCTGTCTGATTCACTGTAGCTGCCCCTCACCCTGGCTTACCTGTCAGTTTCCCCAGGTGAAGTGTGGCCCCTCCGGTAGGCTCCTAGAGCAAGCGTCCCACGTAGGCTGGACCCCAAGCATCTGCCATCCGGGCTAAGCCCCCGCTCACTGCTGCCCCCCTGTGGCACAACAGAAACAGACACTTGTCAAGTGTAGACCACTACACAAGCACCAGCGGTATACAAACTATACATAAAACATATGTTTACTGTAATGGTGTCATAGATAGATAGACAGACAGATAGATAGATAGACAGACAGACACGGCATGGTACAGGTACAACACAGAAACACCCGTAAGGCCATCATGCATCTATAGCCATAAAGAAGCAGGTGAGATTCAGGACAACGAGTAAATGGACTGAGGTCCTACCGCCTGTTTTCTTAACTTGAGTATATCCTGCATACATGCACCTTGTCTGACAGCCTGAGTTACTAGCAAGTGTTCATCGTTGAGGCCAGGTTAACCTTTCAGAAAGCAGAAGCTTAAGGCATTACAAACTCGTCCATCCATCCATCCATCCATCCATCCATCCATCCATCCGTCGGACCAACCAACCAACCATCAGCTTGTCTTGATCTGAGTCACTACGTCTGGTGTTACTAAATATTCCTTAATAACATTAAGTAATAATAGTATTTTTAAATGGGATTCAAATGTATCAGAGATTTTAATGTCAGTACAATTTCTCTGTGCGTTCTTTATTTCAGTCATTCATCTTGTCAGGTCAATTTTCAGTTTACCCCAGAATCAATTTTCTCCACAAGTTCTATCGTCTGCATTCTTGTTTTCCAGATTGTTCTTGGAGAGTCTGTTACATAAAAGTTATGAAACTCAAATTTCCAGCTCTGTCTGTTTTCTGCCTGCAGATATATAAATGTGAAGCAAGGAAGAAATGATCAAGGGTTTATTTATCCACTGAGCTCGGCACCTTCGGTCAAAGTTCTTTTATAAACACCCAAACATATAAATGCATGGTTAATGCCTAAAGCGTGCCTTGTTGAATAAAACGTTTGCCAATGTAGCTACGTGGTGTCTGCCAGTTCCAATAAAACAGTGTAATATGTGCATAGCTTTTGGTGTTTAGTACATGTGAGTTCGCAAAAGCTTTGCATTGTGGGTAGAGTAAATAACTCAAGGTAATTAAAGACACACTTTTGTTTTCTGCAGTGCGGTTTAATTAAAGACAAATTATATACTAAACTAAAAATAGGTGTTTTCTTCACAGCTTCAAAGAAATACCCAAATTCTCTTTTGCGTTTGTTTCTTCAATGGGAAGTGCTGTTGCCCTATACCTCCGAGTTTTAGGTTCAAATCCCACCTCCGCTGAGTGTGTGTTGAGATTGAATCCAACAAAGACCTACAATTAGGTGAACTGGAATCTTGAAATTGTTTATAGCGTCGGATTGTGTCTGCATATTTGCTCGGTGATGGACTGGGATCCAATCTAGGGTTGCCCCAACATTCTCCCCCAACGTTCTGCCCTGTGGTAGGCTCCAGCACCCTTTTGAAGATGGATGAAGCACAAATTATATTCTAATCCATTCAATTCAAATTCAAATGCCTCAAAATATTACTCTCAAGAAAGTGTGGCTGTTTAATTCTTATATAACTAAGCAACATTCCATACGTTGGTAATAACTAGGCGACTGTCTAAATCATGAACCTCTTTCTGTTCTCAGCAAAGTTCATGTTTTTTGCCTTCATTGATCATTGTAACGATGTGACATTCATGACCAGTGTGTCTTAAAACAAATTAATTTTATACATTTATATGACCGGAGTGAGGTTTTAAAACTGAAATGGCCCCGGTGTTTTTATAAATGTACATCACTTTGGCTAAAGGCATCTGTTAAATTAATAGATATAATCACTTACTATAATTATACAATCATATTACCAATATTAGTTTTATTGTGCAGTATAGGTTGTGCATTTTAAGTGACCTTGGACGTTGTCTGTTTTTCTCGTCTGCAACTGGATATCCACGTTGGTTTACCATCCTTCGGGATTCACCCAACTGGTCCCATGACAGCTGGACCCTTGCCATTAACTCACTCCTTAGAAAAACTGTGGATATCCGTGGGCAACATGGAGCCGGAAGTTAGCATTCCCTTGGCAAATAGCAAGAGTGTCTCGGCTGGGTGTGTGTAAACTTACTGTACTTTTATTTCCAATTCCTCGTGTATCATTATGCCCAGGAATTAAACTTATCAGCCCTCAGAAATATACTGTACATGAGATGATAGCAAAGTTCTACCACGAGAGCTTCGGTGCATGGGTAACTGTGTGTGGAGGGCACAAATGACAAGAAAAACTACTTGAGTTATAGAGAAGGACTGGGCCACTAACAGATGTCTACTTCAGGAGGAAGATGACACCTCCATTAGCCCAGGCTCTATATCTACTGCAGGGTGACATGAGATCGTGTCTATGGGGCTGGAAAGAAGGAACAGGGGCTTTCATTGGTGACTGGAATAGAGACTGGTTCAACGGAAGCGGCTGAGCGGATCCATAAGAAAAGGCCGTCCTTCCAGTCTCGGTGGGAGCAAAACACAGACCCACAACAAACGGAGCTGGGTGGGTGTCGGGTGGTGGAGGGCCCACAACAGGTGTGGGCAGCTGTGCTGGGATGCTGGAAAACGAAGCTCAATATTATGGAATGCCTGGGAATACCACAGAGTCGACATGAAAGAATGTCTGCCTCACCTTGCTCCACACTGCCCTGGGATATGCACATCTCGCTTACGTTACGTTTTTTGGTTGGAGCTGACTTGCTTATGTTACCTTCATGCCTCACGAAGAAGAAACAAGTCCTGAAATTGGGGTATTCTCACACGTGACCTTCCAGCAGAAACGTTTTGGGAACAATCATCAAAAGGTGTCGAGATTACGAGCTTCAGACGTTATCCTGCCTCGCTAGTACTTGCTCAAGGAGTGGAAGCACCTCACTACGAGCGGCAGGGGTCAGTCCTCTGCTGCCTGCCGATGGAGTTTTGCGTGGTTTCCTCACCAGACGGTCACACACTGACATCGCACAGAAGATCCTTCTAATCTCACGGCCTTAGTTTTTCTTTCCACTTCAAACGAGACCTGATTATGCTGCAAGTGTTAGCAGGTAGAACAGTCAAAGAGAGTGGACAGCCTGCTGGCTAAAAATGTTGGCATTTCTTCTGAGAAAATGCATCCCTGAGAATCTCTCCTGAACCTTTTCAGTAAATATCCAGCTCAGATATATTCCTAGGATTAATCCTTTCACCGAGAGACTACATTTATTAAATCATTAAGTGTAGGTGTGATTTTCAATGGCAACAGGAGACAGTTTAGCATTGGGGGAAAACAAATACACGTCATTTCTCTTCCGCTATTTGACTGAAGAACAGGGGACTGAAATAAAACGGCCATCAGCAAAGACTTTAAGTGCCTTTAATTAATATAAATATGAAATTTAATACCGTAGATCAATATTTTTAAATTATTAATAGGTAATGTTTGGCGTTAGACTAAAAATTTCAAGGTTATCCGCCATCTATGCGCAGATATGGAAGATAAAATTTATATAATATAAATAACGAGTTTCAGAATGCATGCAGTGTAGTCATCTGAGGCCCTTCTGACGAAGCCTCTCCTCTTAGGGTAACTGATAAGATGACCAGTGGATGAGAAGGATTTCAATTAATTTCTCAGGACCGATTGCTCAATACTCTTTAATGTGTGTATCTTTTTCCTACAAGCCTAAGTCAATATCCGCTGTCTCTTATATCCCAACGCTACATCTGCAGAGTACAGCGGTGAGACACAAAGCAGGTAGGACAGCATTAGAGGTAGGATTGTGAAAACAGTACCGCCACACTGAAGAAAAATATTTTTCGATCGCTATAGTTTTCCAAACATGAAAAACGGTGCAAAGCAAAAAGAATTCAACCCGATACTCAATGATTAGTAAAAAAAAGGTGAGACAAGACCATTCAGTTCCCATGGTACACCTGGAAGGCTAGGGTGGGGTGGGGTGGGGGGGGAGAGGAAATGAAAGCATTCCCTTGTATAGAGTAGCCCTCGTGTCACTTACTTGGAAACTGTGGGAGTCGCTGTGTTTGGCCTCTCGTGGAGTTCGCAATGCCGATGCACGATATTACATAACACGGAGACGGCAGGGGCTTGCAGAGGAGAGAAGCGATCTGCCTTCTGCGTGCCGAATTTTTACACCCCTAACAGGAAACAGAGATGGTGGAGTGAAGTGCAGAGATGGCCTGAGCTTTATAGTCAAGTCCAAAACATTAAAGTCATTAGTGCAGTCCAGATCTGTCAGAGTGCTGCAGTGCTTCTAGGGGAAGACATATGCCAAAACCAGGCTGCCAGGCTGTAGCCGCCAGAATTTATACACAAAGTCACTATAAAACGAGGTTGAAAGCTGATGGCCACTGGTGAACACTAGTCACTGAAAGAACAGTGCCATGTTTTGCTGTGGGCAAAACATTCTGTGCTGCCGGTGACTGCTGGTCAAGCTCTGACTTCTGGGTGGGACATCGATGCACTGTCTGTCTTCGTAAACACTCATTAAAAACAGCTGGGTGTTAACGACTGCAAGTCATGTACGAAACCTTCAGTAATGCCCCAACCTGTAATGCTTGTCTTTTTTTAATTCATATTCATGCTGTAGATGTAGCCGAGCTTTAGGATGTACGGATGCCTTTCCCATGCCCTCGTGCGTTTATAGAAGTACCTTCAAAGTAAAATTCCACCCAAAATGATGCAATGATTAAGAGGGTACATGTTACACACGCTACATAAATTGTATATAATTATTTATAATGATATAAAGACAGGCCCCGAGACCCCCTGAAGTATCCTGGGTGTTTTTCTGTCAGTCAACATTCGTATCTTGTGATATATACTCCAGTAAAGAAGATCACCATTATCAAACTCAGGTTTCTCCTCAGTGTGCCATCAGTCCTTGGTGCCATGAAAACATAGAGAGTTCCTCATACCATTTGATTTTCTGCCCCTAGCCAATGGTTACGTTTGTTCCATTCAAACTCCAGGAAAACGTGGCTGAACTAATCGATCGATTAGCCTGAGGATATTCAGGGATAGGTTTGGAAAAAGATTTTCTCAAAGATGGCTTCACAGGAGACTGTAGATCAGTCCAGCCAGGATCTCTATGTCAGTTAAAGAGTGGCAGGAATGTTTGGCTAATTGCACAAAAAAGGTTTAATACGTGATACAAGGTTTAGATAATTTCTTAAAGAAGTAAAGTCAATACAGATCAAGTGGAGGATGGTTTCCTCATTAATGAGTGGCATGTCTCCAGGTCAGAGTATATTATCTCGATAAAGGCATCATGTTAAGTGCTTCACATTGCTCTACTTTGTACAGTCCCCCACAGGGATGTCTCAGCACGGCGTACGTGTCCTTGGCTGATGTGTGAGTCTGGGGGTTGGGGGGGGGGTAGCAGCTGCCACTGCTCATCTCTGCCTCATGCCTGGGTGAAACGACCCAGTTTATTAGTCACTGTGTGAAGTTCAGGTCAGGTAAAATATTACACAGGTGGATTTGATATGCACTGCACCTTTAAGGACATAAACGTGGAATTTATAAACGGTGGCACAATAAAGAATAAACATCAGCGAAGCATTCCTTAATGCACTTACTGTGAGTCAAGTTTCGCTGTGTGAATCAACGTCAGAATGGTGCAGATGACTATATTAATGGACATATGGGAAACTTCAGCATCCGCATGGGTTATCCTCATTATCCCCTCCACAGTGGGGATCATGTCGTTAATCAGATAATGCCTTTCATAGTCCTAATGCTTCAGTGGTAGGTATAAGATCACACTAGTCAAAAGCCAGGGTATAAAAAATGTGTACATTTATTATTATCAAAAAGAATATGAAAAGCAAAACATATTTTGTGGAGCCTCTTAGTGGAGGTTGGCTTGTGATTTTACACGTTTACCTGGGTTCTTTTTTCTGGTCCCGCAGATCCAGTGTGCACGACAGCATGACCACCCTCAACCGGCGACCTTGACCTCATTAGGTCTAATGGAGTCAATCTTTTGAATGCGTTCTGCGGCGAAGGACAGCCAAAGGCGGCCTCACAAAGGCGCCCAGTCTGCGGCTCCCGGTGGCCCGCTGAAGCAGAACCTGCATTCATATGGTAAAACTTGCACCATCAGATCTCCCCCGGAAACCTGAGCCCCGCCGGCCGTAGCCCAGGCTTTTTATTTACCGGGGCGGGTGCTTATCAGTGGGCCACTGCTGGGTTTAGAATGTCACGGTGCTGGCCGCTCACTTTGCCGCCAGGCCATTCATGTGGCTCCAGCCCCCGGGGGATGAACGATGGCTTTGTCTGCCAGTCAGGCACGGCGACACACTGGAGCTGCTTGAACTTCGCGTCGGAGAGCTCACTCAGCGATCGTCCGTCACAGCCCAAAGCGAGAGCTATAGACTAGACACCCCGTCCACAGCATGACCACCTCGTAATCCCCTCTGCTGATCCTAAACCCAAGTCTAGACTGTGAGTGGTGGCATAGTGTTTATGCTACAGTTATTTGTGCGGTTTTTGGAGAAGAAAGCGTGGGATATAACCACGATAAATGGCCTGGTTTACTGTGTTAAGCATAACAGCACACCTGTTGCATGTCTGTCTTCATTCATTCATGCTAAGGCCCCCATGATATATACAGTTTCGTTAAGAAGAACATTCATTAGTCTTCATGGCCACCGGTGTATTCTGTCATTCACGGTGACTCTGCTGAATATATCTGTTTGACGTGACATTTGTTTATTTTCTTTTTTAAAACGAATTTTTTCCCAGACACACATCTTAAACATGTCGATTATATTGCAGGATCACAGCTTTACAGCCTGCCCTGGTTTCCAGCTGCTTGAAGCGCCTTGAAGCTGTAACTGCTTGGGTTAGAACCACAAACGTACGTTTCTCGAGTGTTTCTCATCTGCACGGAGGTCCCCGGGAGAGGCGGATTAAATGTCTGGCAGAAATTTTATAGCTAAGTCTTCTACATCAGTGGAGTTCGCTCGGCCGTCATCTTTGGCTTGAGTGCTTATATATTTTTAAAAATTTGCAAGGGCCAAAGTGGCTACAGGTCAGAGTTGATAGCATTCACTTCTCTCTTATGATAGTGCCTATTGTTTTTTGAAATCCATCAGTAAAAACAATTGCGTTAGCAAACACAAAGCATTTTCATAAACCATATAATAAGATGTATGACTTAATTACACTCACTGACTGTCTTTGGACCTTTCGCACACGCACTGTCTGCCGTTGTCACTCAGCTTTAAGATATATCATGGCCCCAACGAGCGTTTTGTGGAAAAAAAAAATCTTGGCAAAGTTAACTATATATCCTTGAGAAATGCTATAAGCACAGGACTACATTTTTACTCAAGAAACCACTAACAAGAAACAGAAATGGCACATTGTGGCTGAAAATCAAATTTTACAACACTACTATTACGACATGCGTCAAGACTTCTGAACTCAAATAAAACTGTATATGTTCAGAGGTGTATGTCTGTTTATAAAGGTGGGAATGTTACCCTCACTTAGAATTTTGCAGTTTAAACACAAGAAAATCCCCACTGTAAACAGGTCACTTCGCATCCGCTCTTAAGTCGCTTGTACAGAACGAAGAATGGAAGTCATCCCACTAGAGGGCAGTATTACATAAACATTATGTTTTTTATGAATTAGAGCGCGATTTCTTAAATGCTCTAGAGAGGAGAGGAATGAAGGTCAGCAGGACTAAAACAGAATACATGTGCATGAATGAGAGGGAGGACAGT
>JAACJT020000032.1:8951308-8965894 GCA_009936485.2 Gymnarchus niloticus | reverse complement strand
AACTCCAATAGGTGGAGTAAGGAGGGGAGGACATTGTGACACACTCCTCCACTTCTCAACTCCAATAGGTGGAGTAACGAGGGGAGGAGATTGTGACACACTCCTCCACTTCTCAACTCCAATAGGTAGAGTAACGAGGGGAGGAGATTGTGACACACTCCTCCACTTCTCAACTCCAATAGGTGGAGTAAGGAGGGGAGGAGATTGTGACACACTCCTCCAATGCCTGGCCTGATTTTGCCCAAGATGTTTCCTTGACTTATCTCAGTTTGACAGAACAGACTGAGAACCAGTGTGCCAGCACTTATGAGAATAGCAGTGATGAAAACCCAGGTGCCTGTCCATAAATCATAAGCACCATGGATTAGCAGCAGAGGCGACTAGTCTAAGACTACAAGGGAAGCTCCGCCTCCTCTAAAATGTCATGAATTAATTCAGTGATGATGCTTAAGCGGTCTGAGCAGGGAGACAATCCATATTTGACCTTAGGGGGATCTGGCAGCCTTTGTTGCTGTGTTGCCGTGGAACTACGGTGTGTTCCCCTCGAAACCTGTAAATTTAACTCCCATGAGGCCGCTGTAAACCTGTTTCATTTCAATCAAAAGAAGGATGAAGGAAGACAAGCCTGGTTCTTGGTCATTGTGCTCTGACCCTGGGAGTTCCACTGGAGGTTCTTCTGATCCTCTGGCCTCCATTATGGTGAGTCTGGGTGGGTCACTGCAGAGGAATGGCAATATTACACTTGGGTTGGGAAATACTTCATGCTGCTGATCCTCATCCTGAAATGGCAGAGGAAACCCAGTATGAAGGAACCAGCCTGACTGCAGAACTTATTTTCCTCCCACTAACGTCAGCTTCTAACATAGGATGTTTTAAATAAGCAGCCTCATCATCCCAGCCTCTGACGGATGATCAAAACTGCATTTTCAACATACAGCGTGTGTGTGTGTGTGTGGGGGGGGTCCATTCAAGGGTGAGTGAGTACTTCAACTGGATAGCCCCACTTTCCCGGTGACTAACGAGGCCATCCAGTGACACCCAGTGACACACTGACATTAAAAGCACTCTGAAACCTGGTTTAACAAATCGGCACTTAAACTAAGACAGCTAAAAACGGATTTTACCAATCAATGGCTGCCTGACACATTAATAAAAATGCCAGCTTTATGAGAACTCTTGTGGTGTCTGATTTAATGAGCAGAGCATGAACCATGTGACTGCACAGTCATCGCATCCCAACACACGCCGAGAGAGGCGCAGCCTGACACAAGTTATAGGACAGGTTGCAGCATCCTCATTCTGCCGTGTCACTCAGCTTTCAAGCTCATGGTTGACATGCCAGAATTCCCTGGGGGATGGTGATGGCATCTGTGCAGTCAGCGCTCCCTCATTTCGGTGATGTCACTGCCAGCAGACATTCTGCCGCAGCCCATGGCAAATAAAGTGACAGGTTCCCAGAATTGGCTACGGCGTGTGATCCTCAGGCGCTAGCTGGACACGCTTCATTTGGTTTCCTTTATTCTTTGGTGGGTGGTGACAGACGGGCCAGTGAGTCTCTGTCTGTCTCTGAGGGGAGAGATTCAGCGAAATCATCCAAAGAGTCCCACAGAAGACATATATAATCAAAGCTCTCCATGCATCTTACAAAAGAACGTTCTGAGGTTGGTTACCAAATATCAAACATACAAGCAATAGGAGTACTTTGGTCTCAAACTACGAGTGCTGCAGGTTCAACTCCTAGCCACAGCTATGTAGATGTGGGGTTGGCATGTTCTCCCATGTTTATGGTAGTTATCTCTAGGTACTCCAGCTCCATCCCATAATCCAATGACATGTTGTTTAGGTAGACTGGCCTCTCTGTGCCGGTGTGCCCTGCGATGGACTGGCATCCCGGGTAGGGTGTCTTATGTTTATTGTGACCCTGGACTGGATAAAATGGAGGAAGAGTGAGAACGAAATGACATGGAATATTTTTGTTATTATATAACAAACATATTTGTAATGGGACAAATGAGGCTTCAAAACCCATAGTGAGTAAGAGTATCCTGAACGCACCAATCAAAGCTAGCACTAAATGAGGCTTCAAAACCCATAGTGAGTAGGAGTATCCTGAACTTACCAGTCAAAGCTAGCACTAAATGAGGCTTCAAAACCCATAGTGAGTAGGAGTATCCTGAACTTACCAGTCAAAGCTAACACTAAATGAGGCTTCAAACCCCATGGTGGGTGATAGTATCCCGAACTAACCCGTCAAAAGTTTTGAAGCTTCATTTGTCCCATCACTACAATAAACAGTATATTGCGTTCCTCTGGGTGCAAGAACGAAAAACATTTACCTTCTACTGTACCTACTATGCTATTTCTAACAGATGAAACGTCTCAGTCTCAGTATCTGATAACGTCCTTCTCCCCACACTGTTCTGCTGAAGATCTGGCAGCAGTTCTCTGGTCAACTGCTCCAAACAGCCTCCAATAATTCTTCATGGAAGCCCAGCCCAACTTGGGATAGACTCAGAGGACCTGGCAAGAGCTGGTGGTCCGTACAGCTATCTCACAACAACGTCTCTTCAAGGTGCAAACAAAACAAACACAAACACAGACAAAAACACAATCATTATAAAAAAAAAATATCAAGTTTGTTTGGAATTCTTATAGCCTATTGAACGTATTTTGAAAAGTAATGAGTGCAGCGGAATGCCACAAGAACATCAATGCACTCCGAGGGCTTCTTCTGTAGTCAAAAGTGGGCTAAATGTCATTTTGAAATTTCATGCATCATTTCAAAACCACACAATGTGTGCAATGGCAGGCACACATGGAGGACTGTCTCACAGCATTCTGGGTCTCTGTCCAGTCGCAGGGACCACCTAACACAAATAGCCTGAGTCAGGGCCACCTCCCTAGAGTCTGGGGACTCTGTGGTCTGTGTCCCTGAAGGAGGGTGGACTCACTGCAGATGTTTCAGGACTCTCTCCCTAAAATAGCCCTGCGCAGAGATATCAATCCTCCCTGTCTGCATGCTACTCTATCCGTTACCCAGAATTCCACAGCTTCCATTCTATCCTCCTTCATTCAGTGCATTACCCATCATTGCTGTAGTTCCCCATTTGTCTTCATGTTTCTTCCATCCATCCATCCATCCCGGTCAGGGTCATCGGGGGAACTTGGAGCCTATCCAATGCAGGGAATAAAGACTGGGGTACACCCTGTACATGATGCCAGTTTGTCACAGTCTGGTCTCAGCCCATTACCCACAATTCCAGTTGCTCTGTTCACCCCGAACCACTGGCTTTCCCCAGCTCCACTCCAGTGTCTTGCCTGCTCCTATCCACAACACCACTCAGTTCTCCCACACGCCACGCTGCTGATCCCTGCGGTCTAATTACTGACTCTTGGCCAGGTCCGCAGTGGAAAATCACGTCCTCTTAACAGCAGTCACATGACTGAACCAGGAGCATGGAAGCAGACAGTGAGAGCAAAGCGTACATCTCCAGGGACGAGCTACAGTAACCTCTGACCTCGGGAAAACAAATGTTTTCATGCAGAATCAAACAAGTGACCATACAAGCACGCCATCTGTAGATAAAAACACGATTCCTGTTTATGTTTCCTGCCAAGTCCCCTGAGTGATTTTAAAAAAGCCATACCTGTTTACCTCCCGAATAGGATTGAAACCTTGGATAGATTTTTCCAAGCTCAGAAGTGCAAAGCCTGCCAGAAATTGATGAAATCGGCTGGAGCACTCGAAATAAAAGAAAGGGCCAAGGCACGGCTCTAAATACTCATCTCATGTGGAAATCTGCCCCCACTGTACCCTGCAGGACTGCCCTCTTCCCCACTCCCCCATCTGAGATAGGGCATCCCGCTACCTGGATCTATCGTGGATGCAACTCCCCCATCTGAGACAGATGCAACAGAGCCCAGCACTGCAGTCGTCAGCTGTAACAAGCAGTCATGTCCTGATTGGCCAAATGATCCATCTGTTCCATTCAGTGACCAATGAGCTGAAAGAACAAAGCCCCTGAAAAAAATAAAGGCGCACTGGGAAGACCAAAGTCAGAAGGTGGTAAATTTTGATAGTGGGGTTCAGAATGACCACCACAAGATTTTTCCCTCAGCAACACATTTACACTAAGAGCTACCAACTCAAACCCATGCACCACCCACCCTCACCTCCATACAGCACCCATCCTTACCTCCACACTGCACCCATCCTTACCCATCACCCACCCTCACCTCCACCCACCAACTACTCTTATCTCCACTCACCACCCATCCTCACCTCTCTACTCCATCCATCCCCACACACATGCACCGTCCGGCTTCACCCACCCTCACCTCCACACTGCACCCATCCTCACCCACTACCCACCCTCACCTCCATAGAGCACCCATCCTCACTCACCACCAACCCTCACCTCTCTACTCCATCCATCCCCACACACACGCACCATCCGGCTTCACCCACCCTCACCTCCATCCACCCTAACTTCCACACTGCATCCATCCTCTCCTACACACACCACACATCCTCATCCACACAAATGAACATTAGCACGATGGTCTTAAACCTAAATGCATAATGGTTGCTTCATTTTCTTTTTCGATTATTTATTCCTACTACAGCAGTGGAGCGGCATCCTGTCCACGACTATACCCCAGCCTCGCCCCCTGTGCTGCCTGGGATCGGCTCCAGGCCCCCCTGTGGCCCTGGATCAGGAAATAAATGGACTCCTATAAAAAATATCTCAGGAAATCTATAATTGCTGCAGATCGGTGAACGGATGCCAAACAGGTCAAATGTAATTTGTGAAAATGCATGGGATTAGGTGCCAGAACGTCCGTCACGTGGTGAACACCTTTCATTGGTGTTTATTTATACCTCTCAATGACAGCGTGAGAAGCAGCACCACTTATGCGTACCTACTGTTCTCGTACCCATCCCATCCCATCCCCCCAGGCTGTGGCACAGGCCCTTTTGACATCAGTGCATTTCATTTGACATGAGAAGCCGTCTCTCTGGCGAAGGAAGCAGCTGACAGCTGCCCTGTGTGATTGACAGTCAGTTCAGAGAAGCCTGTGCTTCAGCAACATCGTTTTTGTGCAGAACCTTGCATAATGGAGCACCTCCTATATGAATAATAGGTGTGGCGTCTAGGGGAAGCACAAAACGTCCATTAGAGGAGGTTTTTATGCTGGGTAGGGCTGTGTGTGTGTGTGTGTGTGTGTGTGTGTGTGTGTGTGTGTGTGTGTGTGTGTGTGTGTGTGTGTGAGATAGAGGGAGTGAGTGAGTGAAGGTGATGGTAAATGCCACCCCAACTGTCGTGGCATCACTGAAGCACAGCTTTGGGGCTCTGCTGAAAAATCGATTTTTTGCTCTCTAAGCTTTCTGGCCTGGAATTGAGTCAGATCTCGAGCATGAAAGGACGCAGCCCCTGACACAGAGCAGAAAAGCAGCCAGTGCTCAGAAAAGCTCATTACGTCCAGATCCAGAGTGAGGAAGTTTAAATCTCCCTGTGCTCAATTATAGGCAGTTTAAGAAAGCTTGTGGCTCAGATAGACACATAAACTTTATGATTTTAACACTGAAACAATACGAGTTTTCTCACCTCTAATCTCCATTTATTACCTCTGTAAATAACTTCAAAAGAGTTTCAATCAATTTCCCTTCCTGTCCCATTTCAAATATCAGTGGATAATCATTATTATGTGGCATGTACATTTTTGGATATCGGTGTACCCACTTCCTGCTTAGCACACGCACCAATCAGGTGTGAGATTTATCAAAAAAAACAAAGAAAACTGTTATTGTGAAGAAAGTAATACTTCCTTCATATCTACTTAATTATCAGTGAATTCTTAAAATATTCAGGTGTATTTGGCTAAATGTGTTTTTAAAGCATCATCTTTGCAAATGCATTGCTGATTAGTTTTATAATCGTAATACTGGGCTGGTTATGAAGCTGAGCACATTAAGGAGCTGTGGTTTTGGGCACATGGAGTGTTTACATCACTGTCGGGCCCTTGAGCAAGGCCCTTTGCCACAACTGCCTGTGGGATTCTGCACACTGATTGGCTCCAGAAAACTGCCACTCATAGAGACCAAGCTGGGGAATTCGAATGTGTCTCAGTGCGCAGATGCTTCCGGGTTTTGCCTTACAGACTTGTTTGATTGTAGACTTACGGAACACATATGTAACTGTCATGTCAGGTTGGGCTTTCAGAATGATGTGAGGTTTCCTATGAGCGAACCGGGTGAGTGCTTTTGATTAACCAGTTTGCTCAGAGCTGGTATACCAGTGTATCAGTGAATCCTTAAGCTCCTTTGTCAGCAGCATGAGGAAGAGTGGTAAGGTTCACTTGGGACTTCTCTTGAGCCAAATTCTGCTGCTGTTTGTCCATTCACTCTTTTCAGAGTAAGGTCTGCTTTATGCACTGGTACCAACCAGTAAAGGAGTTCCATGCTTTCATCTTTTTTATTGTATTAGTTATTGCCAGAAGTTGTCGTGAACATAAATGAAACTCGATGTTATTAATAACAGCTTCTCAGCAAATGATGAAAAATTCCATCCATTCAGCTTACACATCTTACACCCACCAATCCCGATCAACATCGAGGAAATGAACAAAGTCGTACTCATTTACTTACCATTTAAATAAAGAAAAGAAAAAAGTTATTTTTTTTTTCAAAAACTGCATGGAAAAACAGTTTTCGATCCTTTGACAAACCGACACGTCAGTATACAGTGATAGACTGTACCCAGCCACCGGCCACTGAAAATAAGCTGTATAATATATGAAATATTTACAGATTACAAATAACGCTGTCCTTGTCAGTCAAAGGGCTTTATTCATGCAGTCCTCTTCTGCAGTCACACATGTTACATCCAGTTTTCTTTCTTTTTTTTTGAGAAAACAAATAAATTAGGTTTACATCACTCACAACCAGTTGCAATGCGCCCCACCCAGTGTAGAATGGTACCTGTACATCTTCTCCAAAGCTGTCAGATTTTAAAAATGAATTCCACAGCCAGTAAGGGTTTGATATTTGTTAGGCACGGAGTAAAACACGGCTGATTTTAACACTGAGTGTTAAACGGGGGGGGGGTTAGACTAGCGTGCAGCATCCCTCCTCCAGGATGAGACTTGCTGCAGTGCATCCAGGACGTTCCCTTTAAATTGCCTACACAGAAGGAGTGGTACCCTGCGGATGGGAGATCGCCGGCTCGCTGGGCTTCTTGCTGCCTCTTTGCATGCAAAGCAATGCCCAGCTGCAGACCTGGCTGCTTTTACTACAGGTCTCACCATAGTTTATGGGAAAGAGGAGAAAAAGTCAGGGTGCCGACTCAAATTCCTCACATACGCGGCACTGTCGATTTAAATACCCAAGGAGGATCAAGTAAGGCTGTGGGCAACCTGCATCCGACAGATGGTATATATTTACGGGGACATCGAGGATGAGGATCTGCATCCTGCGTACTGCTTACGGCGTGCTTTTAATGCATGACTGCTCCTGATGGCTGGATGCTTGAGCTGGCAGCAGTAGGGTGCATGGGTACGGGGCACTGTGAGTCCAGCCAGGAACAGAGCATATAGACAGCTATATGAATGAAGCATGCCACTGTATACGCTGACACCTTTGGGTAGCCACGTCTAGGTCCCATTTAAGAAAATAAAAGTCATCTGTAAAGAAAAAAGGTGATGGGGAAGAGTCTTCCTTTGCTGACAGTGCATGGATCTGCGGCAATTTGTCATTCTGCCTTGAAACGTGTGATGTATGTATATACCCCCTGGTTGTGACACGTATGCCTTGCCTATGGTTGACTGAAATAACTTCAAGAATAATGATAATCAATAAAAATATGAACGATGACCGGGAGCGTTGATGCTGAGGGGTGCCGCCTCCTTCTGAGGCTTAAGAACATGAAAAGGCAGCCTTATATCTTTGTTACTTTTCAAGGCAGCTGATGCACGGAGACAACCGAAGGTCTCTCTGCAATCCCCCATCCTCCTGTCTTTGCAGATGCCAGGGTTCACTCCAGAGCACATCTGCCGCATCGCGTATTGAAGCCGACGTCACGTCTCCTAAGGGCACCGGGGACGTCACGTTTTGCTGATCTTAGCATCTCTGGATCATTTTAGGCTGCGATTGATGAGAAAAGAGGACGCGCCCGGGTGCACATTTTAAAAGCCTGTCAAAGTTGTTGTGGGGGACCAGGACTCGCCCGCATCACCCCTCCCCTCCCCAGCGCCTCCATCTCCTGGATAACGTTGCAGGCAATAGATGGGGATGCTGCATAGCGGCACCTGCAATGAATGGCTGGGAGCAGAGGCACTTGTGGTCCAGATCTGAGGCATGCTAGTCTTACCACTGGCACGGATGTTTTTCTGAGAAGGCAGCATCCCTAGGGACCCTGGAAGCAGCACCCGGATTAGGTGAAGGTGAATCACTGCTGTAGCAAGTAAGATGCATCCCCTTTCGTTTTACCTTCCTGGAATTAGCAAGTTGATGTAATTTAGATGGTAGCCCAATTTAAGGCAGAAAATAATTTCTGATCGTTCGTCTTAATTCTGTGAAGGAGCCTGCACGGGGTATGTAAGGTGCTGTAAATGATATTTCCTATGTACAGTAAATGAGTGATTTGCAGCTGGATTCATATGTACATTACAGGCTGTGAAATGTCTGTAGGTATCCATGTAAAGAATATCAGCTCGAAAAGTTTTAAATTAAGTTCAAAATTAAGCAAACCATCGTAACTCAGACAGAATAATGAACTTGCTTGTCTGAAGATCGAATTAGAGAGTTAAGAAGCAATGTGTTCTGTGGCAAACCGAATGATGAATTACAGGGAATCTGACAGGGGAGGCAGCATATCTGGCAATAGATTTGTCACCGTACTGCAATAAATAGCTGTGCTTCTTATCATTTCAGCGTGGATTTGAACGTATCCATTCACTAGCTCCTTGTGAATGTAGTGATCAGTCCAGCAGCAGGCAGGTATTACTCCGAACGTGCACCGAGCTATTTTTAGTGAGCTTTTTTGTCATTTGACTAACTTATATGTCAGTGTTAGTTTGAAATTCTTTTCCTAATGTGCTACATTACATATATATGACTGAACTTAAAAGTCCAATGTATAACGTTTGCATGATTTGTCTATATTGTTGTCCTTAACTTTGCGTCTGAATTTGGGCCATCGATTAATATTCCTTTCTGGAAAGCAGGAGCTTCCTCTTTGAGTTAAAACTGCATTGCAGACTTCACCAGGCACAGTAAAGACACGACATGATGCTGACCTTTTGTGTGTGATGATGGAAAGCACAGTGAACATCTCTTGTGTTCTATTGCTGTTCCCTTAGGCTGTCCCTGGTCTCTTTTCCATCTGGAGTCGGTTCTTCAGTTGTCTGACGTCCCTGTGTTAGGCTCGAGCCTTGCACCCCCTCTCCGAGATGACAGTGGCTACTGGGGACCCAGCAGATGAGGTGGCAGCTCACCCTGGTCAACCCCAGGATGTGTACCACCCAGAGGCCGACCACGAGTGCTGTGAGAGGGTGGTCATCAATGTCTCGGGCCTGCGCTTCGAGACGCAGCTGAAGACCCTCTCTCAGTTCCCCGAGACCTTGCTGGGAGATCCAAAAAAGAGGATGCGCTACTTTGACCCACTGAGGAATGAGTATTTTTTTGACCGCAATCGCCCGAGTTTTGATGCCATTCTCTACTACTATCAATCGGGTGGCAGGCTACGACGGCCTGTTAACGTTACTTTGGACATCTTCTCGGAGGAGATCCGCTTCTACGAGCTGGGTGAGGAGGCCATTGAGATTTTTCGAGAAGATGAGGGCTTTATCAAGGAGGAGGAGAAGATGTTGCCTGACAATGAGTTTCAGAGACAGGTGTGGTTACTGTTTGAGTATCCCGAGAGCTCGGGCCCAGCGAGGATCATTGCGATCATATCTGTGATGGTCATCCTCATCTCTATTGTCAGTTTCTGTCTGGAGACACTACCCGTTTTCCGCAATGAGGAGGAGGAGATGCACAAGGTCTACCGGCCTTTCTCCAACACCACCTCCAGCTATCACACAACCTACTTCACCGACCCCTTCTTCATTTTAGAGACTCTTTGTATCATCTGGTTCTCCTTCGAGTTCCTGGTCCGCTTCTTTGCCTGCCCCAGCAAGGCAGGCTTCTTCGTCAACATCATGAACATAATCGACATTGTGGCGATCATCCCGTATTTCATCACCCTGGGCACGGAGCTGGCGGAAAAGCCGGGGGATGCTCAGCAGGGGCAGCAGGCGATGTCCCTGGCTATTCTGAGAGTCATCAGGTTGGTCAGGGTTTTCCGGATTTTCAAGCTTTCCCGGCATTCTAAGGGGCTGCAGATCCTCGGTCAGACCCTGAAGGCCAGCATGCGGGAGCTGGGACTGCTCATCTTCTTCCTCTTCATCGGAGTCATCCTCTTCTCCAGTGCCGTCTACTTTGCTGAGGCAGATGAGGCGGACTCTCAGTTCATTAGCATCCCTGATGCTTTTTGGTGGGCGGTGGTCTCCATGACCACCGTCGGCTATGGCGATATGGTTCCCACCACCATCGGGGGCAAGATCGTGGGGTCCCTCTGTGCAATTGCTGGCGTGCTGACCATCGCCCTGCCGGTGCCCGTCATCGTCTCCAACTTCAATTATTTCTACCATCGTGAGACAGAAGGTGAGGAGCAGGCGCAGTACCTGCAGGTCACAAGCGTCCCAAAGATGGATTCCAACGAGGATCTGAAGAAGAGCCGGAGTGGCTCCACAATGAGCAAGTCAGACTACATGGAGATCCAAGAAGCAGTCCGCAACAGTAGTGAGGATTTCCGGGAGGAGAACCTCAAGACGGCTAACTGCACTCTGGCCAACACCAATTATGTAAACATAACAAAAATGCTCACGGATGTATAACCGCTCAGTTCAATCAAAGCCAGGGACTGGGACTGGAGGAAACAGCAGGCCTTCCTGCATTGTGCAGTGCGGGACCCAGGTGGACATCAGAAGCTGGGAGCAGAAGATCAGTAGAGCGGACCCTACTGTACACCCCTGGACAACCTCACCCCTAGTCCCGATTCTTCATCCTGTCCAAACTGCTGGAATATTCCGTATCCTCCTTATGGTGTCTGCATGGAGTTAGGTCTTTCTGTGTGACTGTTACTCCTACTCATAAACTACTTAGTTCACTTCATGCTTGCGATGGTAGCTAATCAAGTAGCTAAATAGGGAATTAGACTTTCCATATAGGGATTTTGCCCTCTGCTCCCCCTTAAATTCCACGCTCTCTGTATTGTACTCCACCGTACTTCCTTCCTCTCAGAGGCTACTGGTGACTTAGTTCACCTCCAAGGATTACCGATACTTTCCTCTGTTTATTGAGTCTTCACATTTCTTGCGGAAAAGACTGACTCAAGTAAAACGACTGAAAGGAACTATTCATCACTCTGAAGAATGTACACGCACAGTTAGCTTCCGTTGTATTGACAAGCAGCCCACTGAATGCCTGAAGAATGTGTGTTGCCCACGTTACAGGACAGGCATCCATCGGCACCCACAGGTTACTTGTCCAACAGGGATGACTCATGGCAAACCTCAGAACGACGTGAACCTAGTGGAAAACCTCAGCCTTCTTATTAGTTCATTTTTTTTACTGCAGTGTGTCTTTCCATTTAGGAAGCCATGGATGTACATCGCTCCTCTTCTTTGCAGAGTGAGGACTTCCCAACTAGAGTCGATGTCTCGCTAATTTATATCAATCTGCTGATGAATTTCCTGTTGCTGGACGTGTACTCCATCCTCTCATGTTCTCTAAGTAAGGCGAGTTGCCATGCTCTGCCCCCCCACCCCCAACAATATCTGAGAACCAAACCTAAGGGACCATAAATGCTACAGATAAAGGCCGGCTTGCACAGACCAGTTCAGAAGTCACCTTCATGGCTTAGCATGTCCTTCCATGCCCCAGCTCACTCATTCCTTCTCCATTAACATTGTCTTCCAGTCTTCCATACCTCATTTCATATGCAACAAAGGTATTGTTTGAGGCTGGTATCCTTCTAATGTAGCAGACTTGTAACGTATGTGTGTGTGGGGGGGGGTGTTTAAGTAAGCTAATATCTGACTGACTTTTAGGTCACCAAAGATTGGTTGGCTGCCGCTTGACGCGTGTCTGAAGTATCTCAGAAGCCTTCACTGTTTTGGTAGCCATGTATCGATCCATCTTCGAGGTGTCTGACTCCACCTGAGGCACGGGTGGAATATACGTTACGAATCCTTTAAACTGAAGAAGAAATGAATGAAGAATCCACGAAGAAACAATATCCACATGAATATGAATGACATGAATGCATGCACTGGCTTCCCTTGTAGCATGCATTTTCATATAAATAACACATAAACCACACATAGATATTCATGTCAACATTAACTTTTTTTGGCTGTACTAAAATTACATGCAATATACATTCATGAGTCATTTAATGCTAGATTTTTGCAATCTTTTTTTTACCGTACTTCATTTTGAGCACCTGAAACAAAAGATACCTTCTGGATCTTTCTCTGCAAAGGTTGTTTGTTTCCATATTGCACATTGTGGGAGAGGCGTGGTTTAATGTGGGTGGATGCACTAATGCAGTTGAGCATCAGGATTGGGGGTGTCACCTACAGACCCCTGAAGTATCACGTGATATGGACTTGGTGTCCCAGTTCTCCCTGCCTTTCTCATGGCCTCAATGTTCTGAAACGGTCGGCATGCTTGATTCCTGGTTGTTTTTTTTTTCTGAATTTCTGATGTATAACAATCTGCTGATGTGATATCAATTCGTGCTTCTACACATCTCATCCCGTGCCAGATTTCTGCTTTAATGACCATGCTTTTTCTGTGCATTGAAAAAAAAGGTCAGCAATCCCAACATGCAATGCGGCCTCTTAAAACTACAGGTGCCCTTAAGGAACAATCAACACATTAAACTTAAGACACACAGAGGCATTTTGTGGTTATTTTTGGGGTGCATGGTAGATTATCTCAATGGTGCTCATTTTTTTTCCTAATTGAGTTTTTCCACCGCACCTCTGCTCGGTTCTTGTCACAGAAGGACCACCGGACTGAGAGTCCATGCACCCTCAACTTCCTTAGAAGACAGCGAACAGGGAAATAATTTCCGTTTTTAAAAATTTTAAAAAATAAGCTTTGTGGGTGAGACATACAGCCATCACTTAGTGCTGCTGTGGACTGTCTGAATTTCTGCAATTGCTCAGCTGCAGTCTGGATGCGTATTTAAGAATATTTACCCACAGATAGACAGAAAAGTTTGCGTGAGCCTGTGTGCATAGGTGCACTGACTGGCTAAGCGCTTTGGCTAATAGATATTAAACGGTATTGTTCCTGTTGTCAGTACAGGAGGTGCTAAAATGTAGCTTTGTATACCTTCTACTACATATAATTATTTCCAATTGGTAATGCATTCTTAGGTAGCCTCATATCCTAGTAAACCAGTATAAATAACAAAGACTATAGCACTAGATTTAGGTTGGCATAGTCGATGAACCAAACGACAGAAGCTGTTGCATGTGAGGTTACCAAGGAAGCTGCTGTTATTTACATTTCTGTCGTGAGAGCCGGAGACTTCAGACTTACCTGTTGTCCCATTTGTTTGTTCTTTAGCTATGGGGAATGTTCTCTGTGTGGAGGAGTAGGACTCTCCACTGTTTTAGAACATTCTGGAGCAAGCGATGGGCAGGGTCTTACTTAAATGGACTGGCACCTCCTCGCATGCATCACAGCAGATGGAGTATGGTTCCTAGTTATATGTACAAGCAAGCTCTTGTTTGAGGGAGGGAGGGAGGGAGGTAAGGATATGCATATTAAAAACTCATATTGGTGTATTGGATAGCTTGCTGCTGTTGTGACCCCCCCAGCCCCTTGGTTCTGACTACTTAGCATTACTGGTATGAAGATGTGTGGTTTTCCTGCTGTCACCAGGCAAGCCCTGCTTCACGGGGACGATATCGGCTCAGTAATGCCAGAATCAGTTGGGCCGGTCAACCAGACCTGCAGCTGAGGTCATTCACAGGTCATCTCATTCCAGAGCCAGTTGATGTTGGGACATCATTGAGTCCAAGTGTGACCTCTGGATTGACCCACCCTACACCATTTTGGCCCACCCCCATGATCAAGGTGGCCTTCCTCCCAACAGTATCTGTACAAAGCAGAGTTTTTTGTTTTTTTTTTTCTAAAATAAAGAAAAATAATAATAAAACAGAAGAACTGAACAAGTCTACAGCACGTGTCTGTGGACTTGACTCTGGATGTGACTGATGATGATCCATTTTACAGGGATTACAGGAAGACACAAAAGACAATCCACGAAGAGCAAACAAGGCTGCAGTTGATGTATAATCTTTCAAAGTTATAACCATCATATGAATAATATTCTGATAACAATAACATGATGATGATTATAACCAAAACACCTTTGCCTTCTCTTTCTTTCTCAGTTGTGGGGATCTGTCCTTAGTACAACGGGTGATGGATTGGGGGATTACTGAGAGTACTGAGTATTTATG
>JAACJT020000032.1:8929718-8941733 GCA_009936485.2 Gymnarchus niloticus | reverse complement strand
TAGGGTGAAACGAGACGATGTGGCTCCAGGTTTTACAAAAAGGCACACAGAATACACGTATATAAATTAACATGAATAGGGTGAAACGAGACGATGTGGCTCCAGGTTTTACAAAAAGGTACACAGAATACACGTATATAAATTAACTATGAATATGAACTCTCAACTAGAAGTAGAAATGTGCAATTTAGTACGAGGTATTTTTATCCTGGAATGTAATGATGTGTGCATTATACCGTATGTGGATATAATCACCAGCACTTTGACTGTATTTTTATATTAATCTATAATAATATAGTAACTCTGAGATGGTACGCAAGTACAAATGTGACACGGACGTGTTTTGTGCGTGTAGCTGCTTGCATGTCATAAAAGACTAGTGTGTAAAGTTCAACGGTGTACAGTAGAGTCAGTTCACAGTTCAGGTGTGTGGGGGGATAGGCAGTGTGTTGAGGAGTCTGATGGCTTGTGGGAAAAAGCTCTCACAGCTTGGCCGATCGGGCTTGAATGCCGCAGTAGCGTCTGCCAGATGGGAGCAGGGTGAAGAGTCCGGGTGAGGAGTCGAGCACAGTGCCGGAGGCCTTTCTGATGCAGCGCTTACGGAAGATGTCCTGTAGTGGGCGGGAGACGTCCCCGTGATGTTGCCAGCTGTTTTAACAATTCGCTGCAGGCTCTTTTGGTCTGTGGCACTGGCCTTGTCGTGCCAAACAGAGATGCAGCCGGTCAGGACACTCTCTCTATGGTGCCCCTGTAGAACACTCTCAGGATGGGGGAGGGAGGTTCGCCCGCTTCAGTAGTCCGTAGAAGTGAAGATGTTGCTGTACCTTTTTGGTGAGTGAGGAGATGTTGGTGGTCCAGGTGAGGTCATCCGAGATGTGCACTCCCAGAAACCTGATGTTCTTTACTGTCTCTACCATGGAGCCATGCTAGAAACGTTGTTACAGGACGGACTGAGGCCTCTCTGACAGAAAGTCCATCATCCAGTTACACAGAGAGGTGCTCAGTGCAGCTTGCTCAGTTTCACAGTTAGGTAATGTAAGGCAATGTTTAGGGTAATTTAAGGAAAGGGCTGGAATAGATTGAAAATGCTATTGTTATTATTGTAGCTGTTGTTAAAGAAATCATTAATAAATTGATCATATGTAGGCTGTATATCGATGGGAGATGGGGGGGTGGAAGACAAAGTCAGACACAGCCACCTCACAAACCCTGGGGGGTTGGGTCCAGGGGTGTATGTCCACCTCCTCTGCAAATGGGGACACAGTGAGGGTCCGACAAGGGTCCACAGTGGAAGCCCCCTAACAGGCAGTTTGCATAGGGAGGTCAGGTCCTGGGCAAGGTGGTCCTGAGCATTTACAATATTGTAAAATAATATATCTTTGCTAATGTAGATGAAAGTCAATTTTTTTTTCTGGCCTTGGGGGGCGAGGCTTTTTTGTAACATTTATTCATCTTTTGACGCTACAAGATAAAATTTCGCTTAGCAGTAAAGCCACTTCCTGAAGACTACGACAACAGTAAGCTGCATCAGGCTGTTTGTCTCTTTTCTGCTGCTCACGTTACTCTTTGTCTATGTACGGTATGCATATAGAAAGACATCTCAGCATAAGGCGTGAGATAAGAGTTTCCAATGGCCTTATAAACTTTGATCATGTGCTGTTTACCTGTTTATTGTTAACCGGTGTTAACAGCACAGTGTTTCACTGAGAAAATTCAAGTCAGAATACATGGTTCTTCATCGATGCACAAGTTCTGGCTGCTGAATACTCAGAACCAATGAAAACAGAAGCAGAACTAAACTCATCAATCACCATGTGGTCAGTGCTGCTGCCTGCTGGTTCACTAAAGTCAAAACAACTACGGGGTCGCAAAGAACCCGAGTAGACCCTAAACTAATCTGATGAGATTGTGGCTATTACACTGCCCTGAATATTTGCAATTTGGGAAAATGTAACACTGAAGAGCTAGAAAGAAGGTTTTGTACTCACTACACCCTTGTAACTAGGAGGTTTGAGGCTACAGTACACCGGATGTGGGTTAGGGTTAAGACGCCTAGGAGGCTGCATTACAGGGCAGACCACTGAAGGGGTGGTGTTTACACAACAAAAATGGTGAGTGACAACTAGAAGAAACCACCAACATGGAGACCCGGGCCAGTAGAGGCTAACAGCGTACTTCTTTCCACAACTCCTGGGTCACCAGACGTGGGATGCAGTTGTTGTCCTGGCTTGTTTGGTTTGGAAAACAGGTGCGTAACAAGCAGGATCGTGGCTTGTGGGCGGCTAGCAGACACTTTTGCGCTCGTAGCATCACAAGGAACAAAGCGACAGGGCCTCACTCTGCAAAGAGAGGCGCGCCGGACCTGCAGTTGCCTTTGCACTGAGATGCTTGGAGTCACCATGCTTGGAGTCACCATGCTTGGAGTCACCATGCTTGGAGTCATTTGGTCACCATGAGTCTAAAACTTTGCAGCTGAAAATCACCATTCCTTCCTCTCTCAGAGAAATGAGTACATTACGGTCGCACGCGTAATTACGGATTAAGCTTTATTGATCTTGACCTCGTAGTCATTAGTAATCAACATTTTTTAACATCAAAATCTGATAAGTACTGATGCGCAGTGCTGTTTTCCCACACTCTCCTTTGATTCCTTTAACATGACTGCTAATGACTTGCAGCGACTGTACAGCTACACAACCCAAAGGGAGAAAACGAAGTCCAACGGTAGTGATGACGTACGGTGGTATTTCCTTAGTTGTACTTCACCTGAGATTTTGGGGGTTCAGCTAGATTCCCGAGAGCCTTCGGTGGATCTCAAGAGCCATCAGGCACCATGGCTGTCATCTCTTACAAAATGTACACGTTTTAAGTCACATGGAACTGACAAAATGAAAGTTTTCCAAAATGTTCTACTGTTGATATTGAGAAAGATCACGCCCTGGTACTCCTGCAGCTTTCTCGCTGACTCCCCGCCGGTTCCGGAGTAATCTTTTGACACATTTCCACAATAATGCAAGAAGTCAATAACACCCCTTGTATTTAGTACCAGCTGTGCCTTCAAGCGACTGAGTTTGACTTGATCCTTGCTATGACAGCGACCCTAGAGGCCTCATGTAACACCCTGAACCTCCCTCATTAAGGGTACTCAGTATGGAATACCCACCTCCCTTGGCAGAGTTGTCAGACTTGTGCCTGATGTCACAAAAGGACGTAGAAGGCAGTATGTCACTGACCATGCTTGCCAAACTGTGGGCTGCCAAGACAACGTTCCTATCCTGTCTATACATATGACTGTCTGAGATTCAATCCCCAGTCGCCTACACCAAGTCAAGGGTGGACTCTACCTACAATACCAGCATTAGTCTTTTCCCATCATAGTTCCAGGCTACCTCCACTAGGGGGCTCCCTTGTACTGGATACAAGAGACTATATATGGAGACGATTCCCTTATGATTGTGCTTTGTCATTGTTTCTGTCTGAGTCCTCCATAGACCTTCACCTGTCCTGCAGAATATACTCCCTGTTCTGGCTCCTCTTGTTCCTCCCAGGATTTTATTCTCTGCCTTCAGATCCTCTGCACCGCAACAGAATGACCGAGCCCGCTTCGGATCCAGCAGAGACTTACAGACCTGGTTCTGAAACCAACAGGCTACCATCAAGACACAGTCCCAAATGGTCCTGACTCAGACACGGGAGATACGGTCGCTCTGAAACACCTTGGTCGAGAGTGACAAGGCTGATCTTTGACTTCCTGCACCTAGCATGCCAACGGCACGCCTCCCAGACCCCCAACGTTATGACGGGGACCATTCCTGGTGTTCCAACTTCCTTACGCAGTGCTCACTATGCTTCGAGACCCATCAAGCATGTATCGCCTACATCATCTCACTGCTGTCCGGCCGTGCTCTCACCTGGACGATGACTGTCTGGACTCACAATCTCAAACTCTAATCCACTATCAAGACCATTGCGCCTGAGTTCAAGCACGTCTTTGATCATCCTGTTCAGGGCCGGAAAACCAATTCAAGGTTGCTGCATCTGCAGGAGGGTACTTGTACGGTCGTGGAATACTCAGTAGAGGGTTCCGGCCTTGCATCGACTACCGGGGCCTCAGTCGAATCACAGTAAACAATCGCTGCCATTGGTGAACACAGCAATCGAAACGCTATGGGGCAACACTGTATTTACTAAGCTCGACTTGCATAGCACATACAGTCTAGTGTGCCCACAAGAGGAGGACGAATGGAAGATGGCATTCATCATTCCCAGCGGACTATACAAATATCTGGTGATGCCTTTTGGACTTGCTAACAGTCTGCCTGCGTTCAAATCCCCGAAGAACATGACGACATCAACATCTTGGTCTTCATGTATCTCAATGACATTCTAATATGTTCGCATTTGTTCACTGATCATATCCTTCACGTCAGAACCACCCTGCAATGCTTGTTCAAAAATGGCCGACTCTGCAAACTAGAGAAACGTCTGTTCAACATCTTCACTATCTCATTTTTGGGTCACGTCATTTTCTAGCAAATGCGGCACCAAGATGCCCATAGTACAACTGCAAATTAATGCACCTGCTCTCCCCTTTGAAGGATATGCATTGTACTCAAAAGGCTAGTTAACCCCCTATCACAGCCTAATTAAAATGCATGCTGCAATATTGGGGTTTTGGATGATGGACTGAGACCCTCAAGCATCAACTGAATAGGTTAATAAATGAGGAGCTCAGTAAGTATGCTGAGTGAATGGTTCTCACCAGATTGTATGGGCCTTCTGCAATACAGATGGAGCTCACCTTTAAGATTTTCAACTCAATTTTATTTATACAGCCTCTAACAAAAAGCATTGTCACAACACACTTTGCATAGTCCCAGGTCTCCCAGAGAGTAAGGCAAAGGCAACGGTGGCAAGGAAAAACTCCCTCAGGAGGAATATAAAACAGCAGACTTAAAATCAGTCATATGACGCTGAACTATGGGAGTGTATGCACTTGAAATACCTCTCAAATGACAGACAGAACTGCCCAAGCAGTTTAAAACCCAAATAGACAAGAATGTGAATAATCCAGAAAAGGGTTAGTGTAAATGTCACTTAACACCTTAAAAATAGCATGATTTGATTTGAATTGTTTTCCAAATAATAATATTTAAACATGTTCAGGAAGTGTGCCAATAGACTATCTTTCTTTTGCTCTATAAAAAGAAACGTACTGCAATTTCACAACAATAAAATCTGAGGAACTAGCAAGAACATCACCCGCGAGAAATTCAGGAGACCTGAGAAAGAATCCATCAGTGGAAGGTCGAGTATGAGGGGCTCTCGACTGTCTCAACCTCAACAGGCATCTATCATTTCAATAGTAGTAATATAGATCTGCGGACACTAGAGGGCGTATGCGGCCAAGTGGTTGAGGAACACTGAGGTACACCTTGACTTGGCTGCCTGCCCTTCACTGGGTGTAGATAGTGTCTTCAGGCCACAGTTAATCTGCGGTGTTTTCTTCCCACAATCTTTGGACTGTGGGAACACAACACACAAGTACACAAGTGAACTCCACACACATGAAGCTACGAGCGGGAAACAAGAGCACGATTGTTAGAAATTAATTCAATAACAAGCATCAGTCTACTTCCATAGCAGATAAAAATAGGGCAGCAAATACAGGCAAACATTACATTGCGTAATTTATAAAGAGTTCATATATTTATAAAGAATATATGAACCTATGTGAGAGATATGATGATTTTTAGGCTGTAAGTATATTTGCATGCTTCCAAAACAAATTAGAGTATCACATGGTCAAAACAGGAAGTCGGCTTTCTGCCCAAAGTGTATGGAATACAATTATGTTTGAAGATCTATTCTTCTTTAATACTCTAATCCTAACTCGCATGACAGAGAAGACCTGTGCAACACGGTGAGAAAATGCAAACACCCTATTTGAAAATACACAATAGGATTCATTTTTGGATTAAAGTACACCATCAAAATGTGTGTAGATTTTCAGGGTTGCTGCAGCTCATTTGCATGAAACGGACAGAAACAGCATTGGCTCAAATGGTGATTTATAACAGGAATGTAGGAATCTTTGCACATGAAATATAAAAATCCACTTAGCTGAACTGCTGAGGAAATGGTGGAAATTTTCATTCCTTAATTTAAAAAATTAGATAAGGCAAAGGTCGCAATTAACAGCTGAACTTTTGGAGGATGACTCATGTTCTTACGCAGCAAAGTAAACATCTAGGACATGATCCATCCCTGAAGATATCAGTTTGTCTGCCTGTCCATCTGTCATTCCACCTGGCTGTCCATCTGTCTGTCTCCTATCCACTCTTCCTGGTCAGGGTCACAGGGGGCCAAGAGCCTCTCTCAGACAGCACAGGGCTGGGATGCACTCTGAATAGGAGTGGACAGTCCATCTCTGGGCATTATGATATTTTAAAGTTAATTTGATAGATTTTCCTGGACCAGTGGGGATGAGGAGGCATGTTTTGGTGACAGATAGATAATGATAGGATAGGACAGGTGGAAGATGAAAAACACTTCAATTGGGGGTTTGGGGGTGGAAAGAGAGGAAGTCAAGAAACAAGGGCATGTGTGACCATTGACTAAAATTACTGGAATAAACCCAAACTGATTGTGGTTCAGAGAGTGGTCTACAGAAGTCCAAACTGGAATTAACCCAAACTGACTGTGGTTCAGAGAGTGGTCTACAGAAGTCCAAACTGGAATTAAACCAAACTGATTGTGGTTCAGAGAGTGGTCTACAGAAGTCCACACCAGGTAGCCCTACAAATAATTACCTTCTAAAGGTTAATGAAATAATGAATTTTCCATGTAAAAATTACTTATTTTGATGCAAAAAGTGTGATTAACTCTAGAATTGATTAATGTTCACTTTTAATAAAGATCTGCTTAAAACACATTTTTCAGCAACAGATAAAATACAGATTTTCCAGCTCCACATTAAAATCCACTTTAGTTTCCAGAGAGGTTTCAGAATATTTCATGGCAAATGTAATGCGAGAATGAAAGCCTGTCACAAAAAAAAAAACACATGATTTACAGCTTTCATTGTAATTTCACTGATTGGCAAAACTGAGTTAAAAAGTGCAAGAAATGTTGTAGCAATGTACCATTTGGGCTGGGATTATAATCTGCATAATCTGCATGTAGCATCATACAGTACATCAGCCTTTGTGAGAAATTGCTTAGCATGTTTAAACATGCAGCATCCATCCATCCATACATACATCATCCTAGTTAGGGTCGCAGATAGCAGCCTGGAGCCTTAAAAACACACCACACATCTTAAAAGAGGTTTTCAAAAAACATGCTGCTCCTATAAAATGTTCACTGAACAGGATTTTTGTTCATGGTGCTTCTATCAAGCCTAACAATTCAAGGCAGGATTGCATCTTTCCTGTTAGCTCAGCTCAAGCGGCACAGTCCTACTACTCTTGGATAAAGAGGAACGCGGCCTTGAAATGAAACACATTTCCCTTTCACTTCCTTCTCATTTGTGTAAAGTTGTTAGCACTTCCCCGCTCTGTGACGACCATCAATCGGATATTGTGATGCTTTGCTCACTGATCAGCATGGCCAGAAGGTGCTTAAGCATGGATAAAGAGATTCACTGCTCGAATGTTGGCCCTTACAGCTTGACAGGAATTCCCCAGCAGCTCTGATAACAGTGACGAGCATTGTATGCAAGAAACCACAAGAAGGAACTGCAAACACATGTTATTAAAAGCACAAGTTCCCAAGCTAGATACCATTATATAATGGTGGTAAAGATTCTATCTTTCCAGATGATCATATTCTTTAATAGTGTTAGATAAAGGACTGTACAATTGATGACTTTCCTTCTAATCGACTTGTTTTTATTGATACGCATCTTTTTTATTGCTATCAAGAATTCCGGAAACAAAACATAGTGGACAAACATGTAGACACTTACAGGAGACAATAAAAATCACTCATCATCAAAGTACACATACAAAGCAAACCCCACAAATAGAGCAATCTGAAAATTTTCATTGTATATTTTGTTTTATTTATGTATTAATTTATGCGTGACATCAAGTTTGGTACAGGGATTTCAGATTTGGAGTTCCAGAAGAGGAAGTAGAGCAAGACCGTAAATCAAAAATCGAGAGGAAATGTGCATTTTATTTCACGCCGTTTAAGTCCTATCAAGCTTTCAACATTCTTAAAAGGCATATTCTCTAAAATCAAAATCATTTTTCTCATAATTTCCTAGCTTGTCGTTGAATTGTTGCACGTTAGCAGGTGACCCACTGATAAAAAACAGACGGAGTATTTACAAGTTACAGGTAAATGAAACGAAATCTAGAACTGCCTATAAATTATTCTTAACCTGACGTTCTGACACATCGGCCTTAGGAGTACACTTTAATGCTGCAAATTTTAGTGTCCTGGGAAATCACAGAAAAATATCCATAGGTTGCGTTCATGTTAGTCTCGTACGAGTTTACCATTGCGTGACAGCGGCGTGTATTTACATGCGACGTTTGTACACAAGTCCGCTCGCAATTGCAACGAGCATTGCGACAGCATGTGGTACAGAGATGGAACCAGCAGGTCTAATAAGCCCTTGCACTTAGATTAGAAAAACACCAAGTTTCATAGAAACACGGGACTGCTTTAGAGCAGCAAGGCTTGCCGAAGCTCATATAGTCTCCACCAAAATTATTTTTGTAAGTATTGGCTGTCCCTGTGCTAATCAGCAGCTGTGTTCCACATTCACGACGTTTGGTGCATTTGGCCTATTAATATCACTCCCCAATAAAACCACTTTCTATTGGTCAGGCTTTGCTCATAAGATTTCCCCCTTTGGGGGCATCTTTTTTATACCAGACCCTGAGGGACTGCTCTGTATTGCTCTGATGGTGGGGTCAGGGTGGAGAGGGTGGAGTATTAGGGGAGGGTGGTAAGGACTCAGGGTCAGGAGATACCTCCAGACCCTCCTCCCTGAAGTCAGGTGATGAACGTTGTTCGGGAGACTCTGCCTGCTCCAGTCGATCCCCCCTGTTCTGCAGGATTTCTTCAGGCGTCTTGAGAAACCTGTCGCAGAGGGAGGGAGAAAGTGGACAGTAGTAGATGTGTTGGACTATATATGATGTCTTTTCTAAAGAATAGAGTCTACCATGGAATCTGGCCTTGGCTAAATCCCCTGGTATTCAGATGGTGAGCTTGTCTTCTACATCTTCTCACCTGAAGAGCAGTTTCTGCCCCGGCTCCTTCTTGATGATGTTTAACTTGTAGTAGTGCCTGAGTGCTCGGGACATCTTCTCGTACGTCATGTTGGCTCTGTTCTGTAACAGGAGGCAAATTCCTTTTGGAAATTTGTGGTTTCCAGTCCTTGGGAATGATCCTCCCAGGGGAAGAAAATGGTAGGGTGGAGAGCGTTGGGGAGAAGGTCACTGACCTTGTGGTTACCCCACAGCCGGGCCAACCCGTTAGGATCCACCACTCGAAACACCCTATTCTCCAGGTTCTCCCAGCGAATGTAGGGTTCGTACCGCTTGTCTGAAAGCAGCTGGTACACGTAGTCCCATAGCAGGCGGCAGTCTGGAGAAGGAGAGGACAGCATGGTCCTCAATCCTGGGATCTCGCTAACTTCTGTCTGGACCTGTTCTCCTTCACTAATAAGCCATTAGTGAGCAACAATATGTACTTTTTGCCTCAGCGGGCCATCAGTCAGTTTTCATGCATTAAATACGCTTTCTTTAAATATGTTTATGTAGAAAAATTTTCATGGTTAGGACACTACAAGTTGCAGGGCCTATATTTAGAATCAAAACTGTGACCTTAAGAAGGCAATTTTATTTTTATGGCACAATTCATATAAATTTGTAGGAGCTGCTGTCATCAGCACATTCATACCACATTACAATAGAATTAACCAACTGCCCAAGTCCAACTATTCAAGTGGATATAAAAGAACCTGTTAAACGATTAGCACTTTCCACCTGCCGACTTCTTGCCAGGTACGGTAGTTTCCACCCACATTCCTAAAGTACACAGGTGGCCCCAAGAGCTCATTCCCTGCCACTAACGGCCATCTCATACCGGGTTTTCCGTGGCAGGCGGTTCAGGGTGGAGTCAAGGCAGGTGACAAACAGTCATTCACTTCACCTTTGTCTTCTTTTCCGTTGTTACATAAGATTGAGTTTAGGATTAATTTTCTCCAAAATACGCCCTGACCTCTGACCCCTGACCAGCCCTCTGTAACCCCGCACTGATTTGGGTTTTCCCTACTGAACTGCTGCTACGTAAAATGGCCATCTTTCCCTTCTACTTCTGTTAGACGCCCCCCCCCCGCCCCCAAGTAAACTGCTGTGTTACTTCCTCCCGTAACAGTGTCACATGACTGTCTGCCATCCGACCTATCTTACAGTCATTTTTAGACACTTAAAAATGAAATAGATACCTAAAAATGAAAGTGAAAAACACTTTACCACTGAGAAAATACAGAGTGCACCATAGGATCATATCTGGGCTTTCAGTGAAAATAAATAGCATAACTGATTTCCTGTACTAATGTACAGAAAGTATTTAAATTATATTTAGGCTGCTTTACATCAGTCATCTGGGCACAACACACTTTTCCATATACATTTTACCAGCATGACGTACAGCGCTTATGAAATGGATGATGCCAGACGTGACGTGTGATTGCCACCGATGAACTCCACTGAAGGCAGCTGGACAACGCTGGAAGCTCAGCTATCACTGCAATATTGTGCTCTTCCTCAAGCTGACCGCTTCGCATGAATTTTTATGCAAGGTCACCCATGCAAGTCAAATGTATACATTCAATTAAAACTATGATTTTTGTACGGTAAGATGCATGTTAAATGAGAGTGGTTTTCGTATCTTCAAGGATACAATGGCTGACCTCTGACTGTCTGTAATCTTATCACAAATGCAGTTTCTTAAGCACTGTGAAAACGTGACTTCCTTTAAAGATGTATAACAGTAACCAAGGTTAATATTAACCAGGACCTCAGTCAGGTGAGCCATACCTGTTTGAAACAAACACGTCCATTCCTGTATTCCATTATTTCTTAAGCAATACAGGCGACTCTCAGACCAATACTTTAATGAGCAGAAAATGCCAAGACTTGCTCCCCTCCAAAAGTGGTCACCAGCCAGAAAGTTACCTGCGATCTTTCCATTGGCCACCCCAGGGTGGGCGGCGCCATGCGAGCTGGCTCTCTCCAGCCTGTTGGACAGGTTCAGTGGCTCTTCCCTGCAGGGCCGGTCCATGGGCGGGTCTTGGCCAGGCTGGCTGACGGTGAGCTGTAGCATGGCCGTTGGGGTTGGGTATGGCTGCGTCTCTGGCCCAGGCTGCTGCCGACCTCGGGCGTAGATGTCTGCAGCCATCAGACCACGTTAGGAAAATTCACGCAACATGAGTTCAAGTGAGCATGCAAAAGACCTTAGTGGTTTCATCACTGGTCTGGGCCAGCCAATGTAGTTTGCATAAAGGGGTGGATACCGACTACGGTTTCTGATTGGCTTGTGAAATAAATACGATGTGAGGCATAGGTAAGACTGTGGTCGATATCAACGATATTGGAACTGACCAGAGGGCAACTGCTGCACAGGTTTGGCGCAGTGAGGTGGGCACAACATGGTCACAGCCAAGCCGGAGAGGTGAGAGTTGCCCTGGTACCCGGAGAGCACGCCGCAGGAAAAGCTGGAGTGCACTGGAGGCACGAGACATAATAGTGAACATGCAACGGTGGAAAACAAACCTGGGCTTCCTGTCGCCATGTCACGTGTGATCGTGGTGACATTTGTACAGCGCTTGGATTACTTTGTAAATTATAAACACATTTTTCAACGTAACTTTGGCATGAAAACCAGGAAGTTATCTTGGCAACATTCGTGCATTTTAGAACAAGGAAGTAGCCAAATTCCAGCATGCAGACAGAACCTTAAAACTAGACATCGGACAAAGGAGACTCGTGGTGG
>JAACJT020000032.1:8911653-8929618 GCA_009936485.2 Gymnarchus niloticus | reverse complement strand
GTGGGAGTATCCCGAACTAACCAATCAATGCTAGCTCTGAATGAGGCTTCAAAACCTGTGGTGGGTGGGAGTATCCCGAACTAACCAATCAATGCTAGCTCTGAATGAGGCTTCAAAACCTGTGGTGGGTGGGAGTATCCCAAATTAACCAATCAGTCCTGGCACTAGGTTTTGAAGCCTCACTTGTCCTATGACTACTTTAAACAGCATGGCACCCATCACATCTACATACTTCCCCACCTTAGATGTTCCTGTACCACAGTGCAACGCCATACTCATTCATTTGCCCTAAAAAGAAGGTGTATGCAAGGTAGCAGAAACTGTCAGAGGCTCGACGTGGACTCAGCATGAAAGAGGTGGAAGCTTTCACTGCATACTCCCTCTGTCAGGAATGGGCAAACTGGCTCTAACCAGCCACACCTGTCTGTGCTGGCTCCTTTGCCAAACCTGGCCACGAAATGCAGATATGCTCGCGGGCACACGACAGAGCATGCTCCAACCTGCACGGTCCCTCATCTGCGCATGTCTGCGCTCTGTGCACCGTTGCTATCCTTCTGCCTTAACATGTTGCCCGCTGGTACAACTTATACATTTACGTTACGGAACGACACCTCCTCGCCTGTAAGGTCCTGTTGGCACCACCCTCGTTTCTGTCCTGGCAGTCAACACTTCAGGAAGCCCAAAGCATTAATGACGGCCTTTAAACCAGCCGCATGCCTGGAAATTACTGACTTCCTGTTCCTAACACACAGAGCCGCAGTCACTACGAACAAGTGAACAAACAGGTGAAACAATAAACACACCGATATTGACTCGGATTCTCTGCTTCACAAATTTCCTGCTTCATTTTTGCATGACCAGTAAATAATCTGTTCTTTAAGAACACACATTAGTTGTCGAAGCATGACAAATCCAGGCCATGTTATGCTTTTTTGTAAGTACCCTATAGTAAAACTGAATATTACACATCGATCGTTTCTTTTAGCGGGTCCAGAAATTGCAGACTGAAGTTCTACTGACAAAGTTGAACTCTATACACGTCTGACAGCCAAAACAAGAATACTGAACCTTCTAACATTTTTCCAAGTCTTTTTCCCAAGCTTCACCAAACAACGTTTCCAGATTGACCACCACATTGACACTGGTTCCAAACTGACTCTTTTTCCTGTCTCTCAATGGCCACCACTGCTGAAGGTACAATGGAATCAGTTGATCCCGGGATGGTGGATCTCCAAACTAACTGTTCAGGAGGAGAGTGGACACTCACTAGTCTCCCCATTAGGCTCACGTTGTTGGAGCTGTGAGGCTCTGTGGCTGCTGAGTCCTTTTGGCAGAGAACCGCAAACCATCATCCGCCTCTGCTGCTTGACGTGCTGGAGGAGCTCGTAAAGTACGTCACCTGAGGACAGGAACGAAACACATGGAGGTGGTCAACAGACGTGTGTTACACTGGTCTGCAACCGCCTTCTGCGGCGAGGGAGCTGGTCTGCCACAAAAGATGACGGAGGTAGGAGGGCAGTGTGGTCTAGCCATCAAAATCAGACGGAGCTACGTGGAGAGCATGAAGAGTAGCCTTATGAGCACATCCCTCAGAAGAGAATATGTGACCGTTTCAAATAATTACTATTAAGATGCTTAATTAAGCACTTGGCCTTTCTGTCCAACCAATCTCAAAGATTAAGAACTACAGGAAAACTCACAGACAATGCAGCCCTCCAAGTTTATAGATATAATTGAAGAACCAGTGATATAGTAGTTGTAAATGACTGTCTTGCAGGTTTACTGCCTACCTGAGCTTGGACAACGGAGGCGGAAATCCTCCTTGGTCAGAAGGCAGAGGGCCTTTCCATTCATCTCAAACTTGGAGTGATCTGTCTTGCGCAGGGAGTATTCCTTCTGAGCCCAGCGCAACCAGTGGCTGACATCATCCTTACCCCACAGGGATGGGTTGATACCTGGGGTGACGGGAGTTAAGAGATGCCTTGCTGAGCATGATCATATGATATGTCATGCATTGTTCCTAATATTTGATAAAAACAAAAAAAAAAAATAACTTTTATGTATTGTAATATTCTCAAATGAGATTCTTTCATTGACAAGGAATTGGCCATTTGGTGGCTGAGGTTATCGCAGAGCCTGATTGTTTCAAGTCATGGAAGCATCATGGGAGCTCTACATCCTTCAGCAAGAGGACTCTGAAGATCTAGACATCATTCCAGAAGCAGAAACCCAGCACTCTGGGGAGAACTGTGACGGGCGAAACCCAAGGGCACGCACGTAGTCTTCCTGGGAGCTTGCATAGCTCATCTTGAACACCCAAGTAGACTGAGGTTGCTTGGCTGGGAGGAACCATGACTACTGGAGGACCTGAACAGGGGTTACTGGGTTCCCTGTGCTCCTTCTGTGTCCAAAAAGAGGGGGAGAAAAAAAAAACAACTTAAACTTACAAATAAGTTTTCAGAAGCCCAGGAAAAGCCATTAATTGACTTTACCTGGATGACCAGGTAACTTGTTTCTTCTAAATGACGAGACAGATCCATCTGAAATGGCTTCTTTTCACGGTGTTGAATGCGACACCGGTGTTTAATATACTCGCAAGCCCTCACACACTGAGCGGCGAAATGCGCCGTCTGACGTTTTGGATGACGTCATCGGCGAGGGGCGTCCCCCGCCTATGGATGACGTCATCTTCTCGCCAGTTTTCCTCATCATCCTCACTATTCACGTATAGGCTGACTTTCAGCTCGTTCACAGCCGTGACAATTTAACCATGAAGCTCGGACTTTTCCAACGTCGTGGAGTCAGTCGCCTCCTAACAGTCCTAAGCGTGGAGGTTGGACTCCTCTCTCCTGATTTCGTGAGTTTAGTTGTCTTTGGGCTGAAGTGCCTCGCCAAAACGTGCCGTATCTCCCGAGAGGTGCAGCGGCGCTGTAATAAGCCCCCCCTGTGTGAGTATGGTGACAGGATTAAAAGTGAAAGTACGTTTCAGGCTGTCCTTTCGGGCTCAAAGCGAATAAGACCCCGGTCCCTTTTCAGACTGGAAGCCGAAGCCGAGGTTGCCTGCTGGCCCCTGAGAGAAGGTGCTGCCTGCCGCCTCCCTGAGGCGCACTTACCTTGATGACAGGCGCCCCTGAGGAGCCCTCATTCATGTCTTCACCTGAGCCGACAGCCGACCCCTCGGTGTCCCGACTTCTTCACGGTGACCTTGGCGCCACAGACGTCGCTCCTTCTTTTAGACCGCATGAAGCGTTTGAAGGGATCCTTCCGGGAAACGAAAACGAAAGAGCCCGGATCTGCTGGCCGTGTCTCCGTGGGGGTGTGTAGAAGGGGTGTCAACTGATCAAGGAAGGGAGAAGCAGAGGTGACAGGCGACGTGTGTCATCTCAGGCCAGGCTCTCGGGCTTGACACTGTGCCCTGGGAGACCTTCTTCAGTGCTCTGGGCGGGCTTGAACACCTTTGACAAAATTAGACTGTTGAAAAGCAAAACAAACAAACAAACAAACAAACAAACAAACGCCCGGAATCCATCAAGAATATTCATTAGGAATGTTCACTTTATATGTAGTTTTTTTCTTCTTCTTGTCCTTATAGCACAAATGATTCCCTAACCGCTCTTGTGAATACAAGTCTTGTATTTTCAAGTACTGAGGGACATGTTGCCATTTAAATAATTATTCATATATATGAATTATATTACTGTGTTAGTGGACGCGCACCCAAACCCTCCACCCCCTCCAAAAAAAAAAAGAAAAAAAGAAAAATGGACTTCCCTCCTGTAATATTATTCATTATTAGGCGGTTAGATGGCATTATACTGTGTAATAAAACACAATTCTGTACGTGTAAAGCCGTTAGAAAAGAAGAAGAGGAAAAAAAAAAACATCGTGAAGATGTCATTTCTAGTACATATTTATTAAAATCTGTTCTCGTTTCGGCCGGATTTCGAAAAAAACACCTGAATTTCCGCCCTTCTTTAGAAGTTATTCGTTATTAACGATTCTGGACGGTTGGGAAGGCTGAAAGGTCCCTCTAGTGGCGAAGCGTGGAAGCGCGAAGAGACACGGCCACCGAGGCCTTGGACTGAGACCGTACACACTTCTCATCTAAACGTCCCCCTAATCAGTCAGAAAACTATGAGACAAATATAGAAGTGTACATGGCGATCTTACGCAATCTGGGAATACTGTCCTTTGATGAAATGGCAAATTTATAGGTGGTTCATGAGATTTTAGCTTGGTTAAGTGTGTTACAGTCTACATAAGCCCACATTAGCTCTGAGAGTTCAGAACTGCTCTTGGAGCCTTTCCTAGGCAGAATAGCACACAAGGCAGGGTAGACTCTGGACAGGGTGCTTGTCCATCACAGGGCGTCACTTGCACACAAGAAGGTGCGTTAGTTACCGAGTCACGTAACTGCAGCGGGGAGCATGCAGATTTCACGTAGAGCAGGGATGTGATTCAGATCCCGAACCCCGAAGATATGAGGCCACAGTGCTACTCACTGCTTCAGGCATAGGAGGGAAAAAATCAGATGTGACATAAGAAAATGCTTCACAAGCATTTTGGAACGATGCCTATAAATATCGATGTCTCGGCAAATTAAATGAGTTCACTGCTCTGTTTATACACAGCACTTATACAAACACCATTTTGTTATTTCCATAGCAGATCGTTTACTATTGCTGTAACTGACCTCCAGTACAGCAGGTGGCAGTTTAGGCCATTCTATTACTTTAAACCCGCCAGAGAACTAACAGCTGAGCAAGACACGTAACGTCAAGTAACCTGGCCTGATCAGTGAGTTGTCTGTTTTTTCTTGGGTTTTGACGTTTTGTTGTAATCTGTAGCTCATATGCAGAGTAGCTGATATTTATGATCCTGAAACAATGTGTATCTCTTATACCTAAAAGTGTTTTTAGTCAAAATACATTACTTGAAGTCTATTTGTAAGACAACTATTATTATGTCCATATTATCAGTAGGTTGTTGTTGATCTAGAATGTAATAGAAATAACCACACTATTATCTTAAATTTAAAACAGGTGATGTTAAGAAAAAAGAGTATTTAGGTTTAGGATAAGGTTTAGATTGTGTTTGGCCTGGATTTAGACTGGGTTTAGATTGGGTCTGGCGCGTCTGGTGTGTGGTTTCCATTGTGGAAATCACTGTTAAGCCACACGTGGGAAGGTGGGAAATCAAATACCATTGAAGGAGCGAATCACACCTTTGTGCTACAATCCACCAAATGTTTTGAACATTGGGATCAGGAAAATTAGGTTTTTTGTACTGCTCTTAAGGGAATTCCTTCTACTGAACTGACATTTCCACTTCACTCCATTTCTGGTATGTCCGGTCTGGAATGTCTTCTAATCTGGACCCAGATTACGGAGCTGCTGAACAGACTCTGACGGCCGCACAGCTTACAAGTGCGGCTGAAATTAGCAATTTAATCACACGTGCAAATCATTTCCCAGTTCATAGTGCAGATCACACACACAGACTCCACCCTGATGCCGTGAATGATTCAGTGAGAAAGCCAGAGTGGGATTAATCTAGGGTCTATATACATGTCAGTTTAACATGCAGTGAAAATGGCATGATGTGTGATGGAAGGCTGATGTTTTTTGGTGAAAACAGCAGGACATGGTCATTAAACATCTTGCCTTTCCCTTGTCCTCTGCTTGCTGATCTTTATTAACCATTTATGAGAGCAGTGTATCGCTGGGTTCAAATCCTACTGTTCAGGATAGCAGCAGAGGATTTGGAAAGTTCTAGGATGGCTAACTGCAGGCTCTCATTTATCTTCCACCCACAAAAAAATGCAAGGAAGCTAAGGGGGCACCGTAGCTAGGTCGGTCGGTCCGTCCGTCCGTCCGTCCGTCTTCTAAACCACTTAATCCTGTTCAGGGTGGTGTCTGGAGCCTATCTGAGGCAGCCCTATGGCACAAGGTGGGGGACACCCTGGATGGGGTGCCAGCTGGCGCTTATTGATGAATCTTATTACATCTACTTGTTACACTCTGCAGCACATTGTCAAATTTTTAACAAAGTAAAATTTTTCTTTTGGTTTGAGTGAATGACGACCAATAAAACTTACGTCTCATGGCGGTGGGACAGCAGCAGGTGCTAAAACCCCTGAGTTTCGTAGGTAATACGAGAGACTTGACACCTGTGGGTCTACGCAACATGAACAGAAACGAATCGAGGACGTTCGTCCAACATTACGAGGCTCCGTCCAGGCCTTTAAAAAAACAACAGCAGATTGAACGCTGTCTGCTCAGTCACATGGTTAACAAATAGTGACACTCTGGATGGGAGGCCAGTGTATCAGAATAAACACAAGCATTGTGGGAAGTTTAAAGAGACCAATTCACCTAACTGTTTTCAGGTTGCAGTCGACATTCTGCAGAACATGGGGACATGCAAAATCCACACACACAGAGCAGGGTCAGGATTCAGTCCCTGACCCTGGAGGTGTGAGGTACACAGAATTACCAACTCTGCTGTCGTATAACAGCATGTTTAGTAACTGTTATTGTTCCTCTGGTGGCTTAAATAAAAGATTTTCAGCCATTAAAATGGGACCGTATGTTTTTACATGAGAAAACATCTGGGAAACGATGCCATTGGTTTTGAGTGCATTGGATTTAGCTGTGGTTAATGAATTTTTTTGTTTCAAGTTTTGCTGTTGTTTCATGCATTCTGAGAATTGGGGGGGGGGTTCTGTGGTATTTTTAAATTGTAGTTTTTCAAACTAGTAAAATTCATGATTATAATAAACCACTGTCTGTTTCCTATGTGATAATGTTCATTTTCCTTAGTCTTCTTGTGTCACTGACTTATGTCTTTACAAGATTTACTCAACAAATAATTACTTAGCTTTCCCTACCTGCTACTGTTTATAACCACTGAGTTATGTACGTATTATCATTTAGTTATGCTGACTGTGGTGGACTAGCATCCCGTCCGTGGTGTACTGGTCCCAATCTAGTACCCTATGCTGCCTGGGAAAGGCTTCAGCTTATCCTGGGCTGACCAGGATAAGTGCTTAGAAGATTTTTAAATTTGACCTTAATTGCTCATTATGAAACTGATTATACCAGTGTGAGAGTACTTTGCAAAGATTTTATAACATTTTTGTTGTTTTTCTAGCAATGCCAATCAACATGCTAGGTAAACAGCTGGGCCATCCAACAAAGTCTCTAGCTGGCTGGATAGTAACCAAGTTACTGGAATGGCGCAATCAAGTCCTGGAAGTGAATGCAGTGAGGCTCTGTGGGATCCATCCTAACGATACGGTCCTGGAGTTGGGGTACGGACCGGGCCTGGGGGTCATGGCAGCGGCCCCCCTCCTCTCTGGACCCAAGGGGAAACTAATCGGGGTTGACCACTCAGAGTACATGCACCAGGTCGCCACCAACAGGGCAAGGAAACTCATTGCTTGCGGCAAGGTGACCCTCCACCATGGTAGTGTGGCAGCCATGCCTATCCCAGACAACAGTGTTGACAAGGTGTACCACAGCAACTGTTACTACTACTGGCCAGACCTGAAAGAGGGGACCCGGGAGATGCACAGGGTGATGAAACCTGGTGAGTGGATGCTTGTCACATGACAGAGGTGGATTGTGGCTCTGCATGCCCGTGTCATCACGCAGTGCGCTGGTTTTAATCCCATGCCCGGCAAAGAGACCTTGTCACCATTGGGCCCTTCATCTTCAGCAAGCCCTCGAAGCCCAAATGCTGGATGCTGGTTGACTCTGAACTTTGACTGGTATATGGAGGTCACACTCTCACCTGTATCTGGAGAGCAAAATGGAATGTGAAAAATAAGCCAGTTTCCCCTCGGGAATCAATAAATTATGACTATTGCATTTCATGGAGGCATTTGATGATACTATCATATTTACCTCATATTTACCAAAATTATGGTACTCTTCGTTAATACTGTTACGTCATGATTCATGGTTTGGTTGCATCATTTTCTGTCTCTCTCAGGAGGCTTTATGGTAACAACCCTGAGAGTACAGCGGATAGCACACCTGGTGTCCAAGGGAACGATATCCAGCCCGAACTGGCACCCCGAGACCTACATGGAGGCCCTGCGAGCGACCGGGTTTACTGACGTCCGGATGGAAGACAAGACCGACGGGGCCCTAACTTTTCAGGCTATTTTCGCTACGGCTTCCAAGTGATAGACGACCAATGTGACTGACATGAGATATTGTGATCAATGCAGTTTAACATGACATGATGATGGTTCACTTGAGCAGATGAGGCAGTGAAAAAAGTCTGGGAAATTTTGAGAAATTATCAAAGGGCCTAAAAACCTACAGAATGTTAATTCTCTGATTAGATACTTTTAATTTTCTATTTTATCTAATGTTTTTTGTTGTATAAATGTATAGTTAACAGATTTCATGGTTGTATGTATTCATGAGCCACATCCATGTTCTGAAATTAATGGATATTTCAATAGCAGTAATAGAAGCCAGCCATCTTTGACGTCTTCCGAAAAATGCGATAATGCTCGTTAAGTAAGTCGAACATTGTACCTAATCCTTACAAAATCTATTATATGATTATGATAAATCGACTAAAATACGGGAACGCGCTTTAAAATAACGCACAATACGGCCGAAATGCATCTTGGACAATTGTAGTTTTGAGCTGCGTCCGTGAAAGAATGACTACACTGTCTAGAATGCACTTCGGTGGAAATGCGCGGTACGGCCCAAGTGCATTATGGGTAATTGTAGTTTTGAGCCGCGGTACAGGAACTATAAATCAGTGGGAGGATGACTGTAATACCCAGAATGCGCTTCGGTGGAAACGTTCGGTCACGTGATCGGCAAGCTCTGAAAGACGAGGGAAAATTAAACCGTCTTCGCTGTCCCGCGTTCACTACGGTGTGTGTCTCCTTTTCTCCCCCCCACACACTAGTGACATTACACTAACATCAGGTGAGTGTTTGTTCGCTTTGTCACAGCGTGGACATACTAAATAAACGCGCACGAGAGCCGCCCTTTGGGCGTCTGTCCGTCTGCCTCCGGCCGGCAGAGCGCCACCATGCAGCGGGGCAGCCGCCTCAGAAGGGAGCTGGAGCTGCTGAGCACCCAGCCGCCCCCGGGGGTGTCCTGCTGGGCAGAGGAGCACGACGTGGGCCAGCTGAGGGCCGGTGAGTGGGGGGGCACGGCTCCGATCGGGGGTGACGCAGAAGCATCAGTAAAATGTCTAAATGATATAAATGGTGTATTAATAAATGACTGGTAAGCATTACTATGTGTAGTTACTAGAACGTGTAGTGTGTAAACGCTCCCTGTTTACAGTTTTCCACTCGTTGCTCCCCTCGAAGTGTTTGTTGTTTAAATTGATTCGTAATCAGATGGCAAACAGCGCCATCCAGTGGTGGAAAGTGGTACATGTGGCCGTGAACGTGGGGTGGGGCAAATGTGCCTGCTTTTTAATCTAATTATGAGCATTTGAGATGAATTTACACTTGCCACCAATAGTAAGTATACTAAGATGACTGCATTGTGGAAATGGTGATTAAAATCATGTGTAAGGAGGGTTATTGACTGTTGCTTGAAGTGCATTGACATGTTGTACTGACCACGAAGCTGGGACAGACATTCTTTCCATGGTGAGCCTGCTAACATGCTCCCAAGCCCATTATTCAGTGTCCTTTCATCTTTATTGCTTTAGCTTAAAGTCGTGCTGTCTTTCGTTATTAAAGAAGGAAACAGGATGTTGTAGTGTGGCGATGATGTCTGAATGCTTGGCCGCAACTGCAGAAAGCCAACTTTAGGATGTTATTCAATGACCTTGTTATTACAGAATTGGTGGGAGGTCTGAACACACCTTATGAAGGGGGTGTGTTTTCCCTTGAGATAAAGGTCCCTGAACGGTAAGAAGTTTTAGTTTAATAATTCATTACATGCATATCGTGTGGTTCTTCTGAATCTCTCCTGTGTTTTCTGAATGCGTGTCATGGTTTGTTCTCATAGTTATCCTTTTGAGCCTCCAAAAATTCGATTTCTGACGCCAATCTACCACCCTAATATTGACAACGGTGGGCGCATCTGCCTGGACGCTCTTAAGCTGCCTCCAAAGGTATTAAAATTCATCTCTGCTGATTATTAACACAAAGTATGTCCAGATCCCTTGTATGGCATCCAAAATGCCTACTTCCTCTCAACAGCACTCGAGTAGACATGTGCCTTGTTTAACATCAGTCTTTCAATAGACTACATTCACTGTTTCCCTGAGCTTTTCAAAGCCCAGCCCTGTGGTGTTAGGAATTTCATATTGATGATGGGCCTGAAGTCTTGGTCAAGCCATTTGACATCTCTTAATATGCCTTGACGCTGGGTGACCTGCCGGCCCTCTCGTTTACTGATTCCTTGATTAGCCCACAGAGGAAGAGGGGAAGTGAGCCAAAACTTCGAGGCTCCTGTCCCTCTTGCTTAAGTGATGTCATGCCCTTTGGTTTGAGAGGTCATAAGTTCACCAAGCTGAGGATTGGATCGATGCGTCATGTTTTTAGTGGCTAATTAAGTAAGCCACTAGATCTCTAGGCTTGATATGGAATTCTTCTTTTTATTATCGGTGAATGATTTGGCTAGGTGATTAAATGGCGCAGTACAGACAATAATGAACTTTTATGGCAGGGAGCATGGAGACCATCCCTGAACATCTCCACTCTGCTCACCTCCATTCATCTGCTCATGGCTGAGCCCAACCCAGATGACCCCCTCATGGCTGACATTGTGAGTGGCGGCGAACGTCCTGCTTCACACATCAGCCTGCTGCTCGTGCAGCCAATGGCACTCGTGTGTGTCGTGGTGTTTGGAAACATCACCCAGTATGCCGAGTCAGACTTCTCAGTGTGTTGGCTGCTTCCTTGCATGAGTTAGTAAGGGTTTATTATTTTTATTTTTTTTTTTTTTAACATTTGAAATCTTAAGCTTTCCCGTTTTGTGTGTAAGTCGTTCATAAATTCACCTGGCGGGTGGGGGTTGGGGGGGTTAAAAAGGCGCGGCAGGTGCCTGATCCTGTGGTGTCGCTTCACGTCACAGTTGAAGCTCTCACCCGTTTCCTTAGTCTTCAGAATACAAGTACAACAGGCAGGTCTTCCTGGAGAAGGCCAGGAAGTGGACAGAGAGACATGCCATGCAGCAGAAGCAGGTAGGCCTCTGCGTTCTTAGGAAGAGGGTTTACCCCTCCTTGCTTAGTTTCACATCTGGAAGGTTTCCTTCTGGTTTACTAAGTTAGCGGACATCTTTGGTGTGTGGTGTCATTCTTGAATATGACTCTTTGGTGCTGCATTCGTTCGGGTCACATGCTGAATGCCACTTTCATGTTTTCAGGGCCTAGATTCATGGCAAACCCAGGGATTGTGTAGAATTACACCTTCATCATCTTGGCTTATTTCTAAATATTTACTTGGCCGTGGTCTGGGCCTAGCAGTATTAATTTTGGCCATCCTGCCTGACTTTGATGAATTCCTACTGGATGAGTGACCATACTTGTACAAATGGTTCAGATGGACTAGAGCATAATCTTGTTCACGAAGGGTTTCAAGGAGCTGGTTCAGCCAGATGTCCAGGGGAGGGTGTCTCACAAGAGAGAAGAGCCTGGTCTAGAAGAGCCTGGTCCAGAAGGTCCTCAGAAGAAACTGAAGACGGGCCTGTAGGTTTACTTCCTGCAGATCTTCCTTTTGTCTTTTCCTGTGTATATACTGCTTTAATAAAACATTTTAATTTTGCCACCAGACCTCTGGCTTATTTCTTGGCCTAGAGCTCACATGTCAGAGCGCCTGATTCCTTCAGCCGTGTTTTGAGGCTGCCTTCACATGTCAGACACCTACTTGCTGCTCACTTTAGCAGCCACCGAGAGTCCCTGTGGGTTTGGTTAACTGAATTCAAAGATTTCCGACATGATTGCTAACTCGAAAGCAATTACTGAGTTGCTTTCTTACAGGGGGCTTCTGTTCTTTAAACCAGGGGTTTCTATGCACTCCCAAATGAAATGAGTTAGAGAGCCTCTTACCACCAGTGTATGGTTTTACCAATAACTAATAGCTCTGGAGAATGTTAATGTTTCACTTTGGGGATGGTGCCAGTGGCTAAGCACAAGACTATCACCAATGTATTTTTCAGAATGTTTCTGTGGACCCCAAGGTGAAAAGTCTTATTGTGGCCTGACTTGGAGCTCATTGCTCCTAGTTTGAAGATGTACTGTGGCTAAAGCAGCATATCGATTTAACGTAAGGGAAATGAATCAGTTTTTCACACCTTCAGGAAGTCTGACACGGGATCCCTTCCTGTCTAGGGGAAAGGGGGTCCTCAGTGGACCGATTGGGGTGATAGGGAAACTGGAGGGGGTTGTGTGAGATGGTGAGTCCAGATTTCATGTTTGCTGTGACTAGCTGCTCAAAGCACTTCATTATGACAAGTATCATAGTCTCTGAGGCAGTAGGCTGGTGAAATCTTCAGCTCAAGTATAATGGTGGTGACCCTGAAGCACTTGGGCATGACTGCCTGGGTCAGGGAAAAGTTGAAGATGAGATCTGAGGACTTCTGTTAGCCAGTTTACACATCCCTCTTGACAGAGGTCTGCTAATTTCCGCTGTGGACAGACACTGCTACTTTCCCTTGGTCTGGTGGATAGATCCTGCCGATCTGTGGGAGGAGTGAACCTAAAGGCCTTCGCAGGAAGAAGAGCATTGTGGTGTTCCTGTTTTTAGAAAAATGGCACACGAGTGACTCAGGAAAGCACTGCAGAAAGCTCGTTTTAATAAAATTAAACTAATAATTTTATTTGATCATACATTTCATTGTTTACAGAAGTTTGAAAATATATACATCCAAAATAGTAAATCTGTTTTTTTTTTTTACATCTGAAAGTCTTATTTTTCAATATAAAATTATATATTTGTAAATAATAAAAACATAGTGGGGAAGAATGAGATATTACCATGCTAGTTCAGAGGTAGTTACTCTGTAGGTATGACAGCTAGCCTACTTTACAAACTCGGGGCGTGGTGCCTGATATCGGCGATGAAGGCTCGGAGTAAGTTCGTAAATTCATGACGCCCAAATTTTTCTTAAAGATTTTTTTCTTATAATTCTATGATTAAATACAATTTAGAAAGTGATGTAATGTTTCGCTAACATTTTCTGAAATTTACTGCATGAAGTGGGTTGATGTTCTGTAGCGCATACCATTACAGTCTCATGGCTCCAGCATTGGCCATTCGAATCCTGCCTCTGCTCTGTGGGCGGAGTTTGCCTGTTCTCCCTGTGTTGCACAGGTTTCCTCCCACACTCCAAGGATATGTAGTTAGACTAATTTGTGTTTCTGAAATGAACGTCGTTTGTGGCTATGTATGTGCCCTGTGGTGGACTTTCATCCCGTGGAGCCCAGTCTTGTGCCCCGTGTTGCCTGGGATAGGCTTGGGGCCCTACGATGCTCGCTGGAAAAAGTGGCTGGAAGACGCCTGCATGAATCCCACTCCAGAGACTTTGAAGTGGAATCACTGTTAAAACGTATGGCACTCTATGGGACTAAAAATGTACGAGCATTTTCATAGAAAACGTATTTGCAGCTGTGGATCGCGTCAGGTTTAACGTCCAGATCGGTACAAGCTAATATCGCTACTGAACTGAATATTCTTCTATAGCTGTCATAAAAATAAGACCTCGATCAGTTCTTATTTACCATAAGAAAGTGAAAATCTAGTTATAAATGATCTGAAATACTTTGATATGTCTTAGGTCTTTAGAGACAGGGAGTGATGCAGGAAGCGAAGGCATGTTGTTACGGGTCAAATGGATCACAGCACATCGTTCAGGCTGACGAAGCAGGCCTAACAGTCATCTGCGAAAGCCTCTCGTAAAGAATGGCCCACTCTCATACTACGCCAGGGGGCCATCGGCTCTGGTCCTGGAATTTAAAATTGGCTGGCAACGGAAAATCATATGCAAATCCAAATATTTCTCTTGAGTGACAGTAGCCTTTTGAAGAGTGCAATCCTGCTTGGAGTTACTCCCATCCAGATTTAAGAAATGGCCGTTGTGAATATGAGTTTTGAGAGGTAATACGAACGATTACTGTGTTATCATCCTTTCAGCCCCTTTCTTTAATAACGTCCCTGTTTTTTTTTTGCTGTCCAAGTAAGTTTATAAATGTAGTTTAATTAGCTTTACAAAGTGTATGATGATGAGGTCTCCATATTTATGTATATTTATGTACAACCACAAAAAGAAACTGTCGGCAAACACTATGAAGAGGTTCTCAACTCGACACTTGTCATTTGAATGGCCAGCGAAAGGATCATCGCCACCTTTGGGATGTCGTTCTGCTGTCGGAACATCGATCGGTCCCTTAATGTGACGTCGCGAGCCCTGTTTTGTCGGCTCCCCTGTTCATCATTGCTGTTTTTCATCGTTCTGTGTCGTGCGAACGGTCAGTCATTCAGCAGTGTGATGATAAGGGGGACGGATGGTGGACTTTGGATGAGAAGAGGCCAGCGGTACTGTTGCACTCAGGGCCGTCATCCTTGAAACGCTGGCTGTGGCTAGACACCGTCCCATTGTCCTTCCTGGGGGGTACTTGTTGCTGGCAAGGGATGAGTGGGATTGGTGATGAGGTGGCCGGGTAGTGTATGGGTTCGAGCGTGGGACGAACCGTCCTTTCATACAGCACGTCCACTTCAGAGAAAGACACCAGGGCCTGCGTGGAGTCGTACGAGCTCTTCTCCGTCTCCTCGGAGACAAAGAAGTCCAAAGTCTCTTCCTGGCCAGGCCGAGAACGTCTCCACAGCAGGCGGAGGTCTTCCTTAAAATGCGGGTTGAAGAGAAGGTAAATGAGGGGGTTGAGGCTGGCGGGCAGGGGCAGCAAGACGAGGAGGACTGACTTGATGGCCTCCGCGCCGATGTGGAAGAGGCCCAACAGGGAGGAGAAGGTGAGGAAAGCCACGGGGCAGTAGAGCAGGCAGTTTGTGAAGATGAGCCAGGCCACGTGCTTGATCATGGCACAGTCCCAGATGCTGTCGAACTCGCCCTTCATCAGGTCCCAGTAGAGCTTGATGTAGGTGCCAGTGATGACCAAAAAGCAGAGAGTGTTCATCATGATCATGGCTACCATGTAACCCAAAGTGGAGGGTGGACCCTCGGGCAGGGGGGATGGAAGGCAGAGCGGAATGGAGCCATACTCTCCGACCCAGAAGAGGGGCAGAGACGCCACCATGAGGGAAAGGGCCACACAGCAGAGGGCGGCCGCCTTGACTGTGCCGAAGGAAGGCGACTTCCCATAGGCACGCACGCAGGACACCGACACGCTGCACTGCACGGCCGCCAAGGTGAGGAAGAGGATGGAAGCCTCAGAGGCGAAGACCGAGAGGAAGCCGGTCGCCTGGCACCCGGGGCCACTCTCCCAGCGGGCTCCATATTTAGCAAAGTGACCAAAGGTGAGGGCATCGACCAGGGCCAGGGTGCCTGTACACAGGCCCATCAGCAGGTTGGCTCCCCCAATGGCTCCGATGACAAACTTGACCGGAGAAAGGTAGCTGGGAGAGGTGAAGACGGTGAGGATCAGCAAGCTGTTGCCCACCAGAGAAACCACAGCGATGGCCCACACTCCCAGCCTGACCACCCAGCTGTCGATCATGTCTTCACAGGGCTTGAAAGGACCTGGAATTGGAATTGAACAGGATCAGACATCAGTGCAAAGTCTGCTGTAAAGTAATCACCCCTTCTAGATGAGGACGAGGAAGCGTCCAGCTCTCAGCATGATTTACCTGGCGTCGGTGAACACTGAACACTCGTTTGCAGTCTGGAGTCTTCAGCATCCAGCTGGAAGTCCTCCATATCTAGATCATCTGGAAAGGAAGGCCATAACCATGGCTGTAAGATCATAAAATCTATGACAATTAAACAAAAATAATAATAAACTGAATCTGCTTCTTGTAATAAGCCTGTCAGTATCATTTGTGGGGTTTGGCATGGAAGCAGATTGACATCCACCATACTGCCTCAGCCTGGACCTAAAATGCCTTAAAAACATGCCAAAGATATGATATTCTGAGTGTTTTTTAAGTCCGTCTTCTAACCACTTATCCTGGTCAGGGTTTTAGGAATGACAGATCACACGTAACGTATAAGGCAATAGTTGGGGCAGATGGTTTATTCTTGCTAGGTTCGTCAGTCAGGCTCCTTCATTTTCCCATGTTTTCCTGTGCTGGGAGACTTATGACGTCCTGTTGAATCAATAATATAGAGTCTCAAGACATTATGGAGCGTACAGAATCGGTCAAGTCTAGATGGTCCTTTCAGAAGAATAAAAAATAACAGAATTGCATGGATTTTTTTCAGAAATGCTGGTGTGAAAAGTATTTAGTTACTGGTTTTGATGTTTGTAGATGCACCTCCTTCTGGCTAGATGGATATTCTGCTATATATCTGGAGGTTTTAGTGTTTAAACCCTGGAACTGAACAAATATATGATCATTAAAAAAGTATTGCAGAACTTGCAGTTTCATACATGATGGTTACATAAATCACTTAGGTGATTAATGTCTGACAAAATTACATCACTCTTTCAGCATGTTCTTAATTTATCTTAATTTGTTTGCAGTCTTTAGTTTGTTCAAGTACTGCCTTTAGACGGGCATAATCGTCTAATTACTGCGGGCTCTTTTCAAGTGCACAGTTAAAAGGATTTTTGGGAGTGACATTTTAAGAGAAATGTTGCTGCATATTTAATCTGCCAATAGTCTGAAAGAAGCAACGTGTTTTAACAGCACTGAAGACAGACAGAGAACAGCTATGTCCCGGCTTCCAAGTCATGTTAAGTCTGACCAAGCCCCTTTTTCCAACAAGTTGTCCTGCCTGGACATAGGTCTGTGTTTTCCTAATGGCTGGCTCATCCTACAGGCACACGATAATGAATTTAGCAAAGCAACAAGCAATACAAGGAATATTCAAAATAAACGTGGGATCCTGAGGGCATGTAAGACGTGAAAAAAGCTGTGAAGTGGAGTAAAGGCCATAGCCAGTGAGAAGTCACGAAAGACTTCCTGCTGAGACGCAAATCTGCATGGCCAGATCTCAAAGGTCAATCTTTTGGATCACTACTTTGTTTGCATTTTTATGCGATAATCTCCGGTAATATGGGCCAGTGCCCTCCTCCCTGGCTGCACAGAAAAGCAGTAGTCCTCTCAGCCGGTCTTACAGTTGCTGTCGCCGTGGACAGGGAAGAGGGCTATGTTCCTCTTCTGGAGTTCCTCCTCCTGGTTTTCCGGCCTCTCACTTTCCCATTGGCTCCCCGTCTTGTAGTTGCCGTTGCAAATGCCATATACGCAGCACTGGTAGGCGTATGGCATCTCGATGACCCTGTCGTAACATCAGGAGTGTAAAGAGTACTGAAAAATCCTACTCAAGTACAAGTACTGTTACTTCCAAAAGAATGTACTCAAAGTACAGTCAAGGTGCCTCTCCCAAAAACGACTTAAGTACGAGTAAAAGAGTAGTTTGTTTTAAAGTACTCAGAGTAGTGAATATTTTTGAATTAAATGTTTTTTTTTTTTTTTTAATGGTCAACCACAAAGTACATTGGCTCAGAAATTGAAATTTAATGCTCATTTTATTTATCGCTTTTCAGAAAGAATTTAACGTGGTGTTCAGTTACATTTTTTTTTAATGTTTGCTGATAATTATAAGGCTCTTCCGATAAAATATTTTCTGTACTTTTATACATAAAATAAGCAGCAGTCATTAATCAACTTAACACCCATTTGTATGAATTCTGGGGAAAAAAAAAAACTCAAAGTAAGGAAAAACTGATGCGCACCAAACACAGAAATCAAGAGAACATGGAGTTAACATGGAGTTAACATGGGGTTAACATGGGGTTAACCTGCAACAGGTTCGCAAACACCTTAATTCCCCCGCACAACCTCCACTGT
>JAACJT020000032.1:8848269-8902467 GCA_009936485.2 Gymnarchus niloticus | reverse complement strand
GGTCTTTTTTAGAGTGAAAGGGTGAAGGATGCCTCTCTGAGAGGGTAGCGGCCTTTTTTAGAGTGAAAGGGTGAAGGATGCCTCTCTGAGAGGGTAGCAGTCTTTTTTATTTTAAAATCTCTTCTATGGGTCCACCCTGCTGACCGTTGAGGAGAGGGAGATTACTCTCTTAGTGTCACTAAAGCCTGGACCCAAAGGGTTAAATGCCTGTTACTTTACCACACAGCCTTAACTGTTATCAATGGTTTTATTTCCAGGTCAGTCTGGTTGCCCTGTATTTTCCCACCATCAAAAAAGTCTTCAAAATTGTCCCCAGCCAGACCACATTTGGCCACACGGAGAACCTCGTCTCATTCACAGCTCGTAAATAATGTGAGAAGCTGGGCGTGTGATCCTGCTGAGGTGAAGCAGCTCGTTAAATTGGGGGGGACGTCATTTTTTACACTTCAGTAGGTCATTAAAAAGCAGGTGTCAAACACTCACTTTCCAGCAGACCACCAAGTTCCTGGCTTGAGTGCAGCCCTATAACTGATCTGACATCAGTCTTCAGCTCTCTAGCTGTTTTACGGGAACTTTCTCTGGTCATTCTCAGCATTTTGACGGCCTGATGATTGGCATTTGAAGTCCAGAATTTCAGAGGTGATTATGAAGGACCTCAAAGTCCACCTCACTGAACCCCCACCCCCACTTACACGCTGGAAATAACAATTTCATCAACTTCATGGTGAGTGCTTTGGAATGTTTTATGTTACGAAATTCCCTTTATTTCAAACAACTTTGCATTTTCACACATATGGAAATCATGTGAAACAAATTCAGGCAAATTCAGGAAGAGCAAAGCCTTCCTGGTACCTGAACCAGCAACATTTAAAGCCCTTCATCAACAAGCTACACGCTTCAACACGCTGGCCCACTACAAATGAGATTTACCTTTTTAATTCTGAAAAACATGAAACAGCAACTAAATTGGCGTGTCGTACTGAAACAATGATTTTTAACTGTGCAAGCGAAAACAGAAACTTCTGCTGTTAAACTGAATTTATACAGGTATCCAGAGTTGGGAAATTCAGGTCCAGAAAGTACAAATCCAGACCAGGATTTTGTTTCAACCAACCAGTTGAGTACTCTGTGACTGTGGCTCTTAGTGACTCTTTATATGGAACAGGTTGGTTGAAACAAAATCCTGGTCTGGATTTGTGCTTTCTGGACCTGAATTTCCCAACTCTGCAGGTATCACGTTTTGTACATTTTTTAATGGATGTACTACTGTACAAACTAGTGCTATATATATATGAATTATTTAAAGTGCAATTGACCCAGAAAGACCTTTCATCACCAGTGCCTCCCTTCTTAAAGTTTATCTGGAAAACCTCGGGATCTGACACCTATTTTAAACTATTTTCAGTTTTAGTCAGCATTTTGTATGCATGAAATCCTAAGAGAGACCATTGACAGTACATTGATAAAACTGAATGCATGACTAGTAGGGGCGCTGGGTCCCAGCCCCTGTGTGTATATATACAGTACATGTGGCTGGGGCCAGAGTCTCGATGATTCATTTGCCCGATTTCCTCCCCATTACTCACATCCCTCATGGAAGCTATGGCATCATGGCAAGGATGGGTCTGAGTAAAAGGACAGCGGAGCCAGAGAAGTTCCTGGAAGACCGTCCTGATGCAGCTTTGTGATGCTTAAAACAGTGTTTCTTCTCACTCCCCTGGCATTCCGGCACAGGGCCTCCCATGGTCATTCGCGTTTCCCTGAACTGACCACTTCGTATTGCAGAGCTTCATTATTTTACTGCCAGACAAAGATACAGTTACTCACAGTGTTTCTAGATTGTCCAGTCCTTCAAAGCATGTCTGTCCAAGACTTTGGATCACGTTGTTATGAAGATGTCTGCAGGAAAACACCAGAACACACACATTTATGATTTTATACTTATTTGACATTTGAAGGATGAACGAGAACATGAAAAAATGTGATTTTTACAATCTAAAGATACTATCATCTAAAGTACTATTATTAAATTATATATAGAAAATCATTATGAAATAAAATTATGTAATGCACCCTGAAAATAAAGTCATGGATAAATTTAATATATAACATTTATATTGTGCGTGTTCCTTAGAGTGTGAATGTGTATATAGATAGCGTTTTGATTGGTTACGATAATTAGGATACTTTACTGGTGTTCGGTGAATGAAAATATCGCATTTTAACAGCTCACTTCAGCCCCACACTGCGATACTGACAATCACTTGGATGACAGCGAGGCCTGCAGCATTAAATTCCCCAGCACTGCCGGGACGAGGATCGTCATGGAGGGTGTCCGTGGAACACCAAGCAGCAAGTGTCACGGTGCTTAACACCTCAGCTGTCCTCTTGATTTATTTGGGTGAATTAGGCTCCATTGGAAATTCTCCAGTAAAAAGATCAGGCTGTATTAGCTAAAATTGGACTTTTTAAAGCCTTTAGCATTAGCTAAGTATCAACATTTGTAAAAGCAGCAAAAAAAAAGCAGTACGTATTGATTATTTTTACCCAGATGTCGTCTTCTGTGTCAGTCGCTTTCATGCTCTTTATAAAACCAACAATCATGCACCAGATGCTAAAGTGTCTTCTATTACATCCGATCTGTATAATGAATATGAGACATTTTGCTAACTACTTTTATGCTGTGAGCGGTTTTGTTCTTACTGAAGCAAAACGGGATGAGTCATTTTACAAAATGCAGAACAACACCTGTCATGTAATGGATTCAACTTCAGCTCTAAGATGTAGGGTGGGCCACTAGATTCTCTCAGGGTGCCACTTGGGGGTGCTTTAGTGCAAGAGATCATGGAATCCATCCATCCATCCATCCATCTCCCCTTCCATCCATCCATCCATCCATCCATCCATTCATCCATCCATCCATCCATCTTCTAACTGGTTATCCTTGTTGTGGGGAAATCCAAAAAGTTTGTCTTAAACATAAATATTTGTCTTGCTACCTTTCTATTTATCATAAAGAAAGAATCTGTGATTGGTTGGCATTTTGGGACTTGGGGTGGGGTTAGTTCATGACTGTGGGGGGCCCGGCCCTCTCAGCACCCCGTCGAGCTGAGCTTCTCAGGGAACGTGGGCTGGTCTTAAGTCTGGGCCCTTAACCACTAGGGTAGCTGCTGCCCTTCGGAGCAACATTTTTGAGACGTCAAAGATGGAAGAAGTGAACGTACAGCACCACCAAACTGGAGAGGTTTCGGAAGGCGCCGTCGGGGATGTGGGTGATACGGTTGAGTGCCAGCGTCATGGCCTGTAGGGAGCGCAGCTTGCCGAGGGCGATCACGGGGATTTCCGTCAGCGCGTTGTCATCCAGCCACAGATGCCGGAGGGACCGCAGGCCCGACAAGGTCTGCTCAGGAACCTCGGAGATAAGGTTGGCATCCAGGCGCCTGTGTGCAGAGAGGGAGGGCATCAATAGTCAGAACTTTCTCCAGATGTTCTGCGGTCAGCTCCGAGTGGTCAACAGCCAAGTGGCCTCCAGGGTGTTAAAGAAAAGCAACAAACTGCCATGCAGCCCGAGCCCTGTAAACAAAAGAGTTTTTTTTTTTGCAGCACTCGAAATATAAGCCCAAAGTTGCTACGGCGAATAAACTTGCAAAAATAAACCAATAAGCACATGGAAGATCGTCTTTTTCCTGCATCTCCTCTGCCTCATGCGAAACGTCCCCGGTGGACGGACCACGGAGTTTGAGACCCCCAGTCCTCTGGCCTCCCTGAGATATATTATTGTTTTCTATTTCCCCATTTTTTTGGAAAAATAATAATTCCAAGCATGGAATTCTTGTTAGGGAAAAAGAAGACAGGAAGAATGGATGGCAGTGGCTGCTGAGAGATGTCCTCTTACAGAGAAGCTGTGATGTGATGCAACATGACACGTTATCTCTTGGTATTCACACTACAGTAATCACATCAATTATGCGACCCCCCCCCCCCCAAGTGACAATTGTTTTCCAGTTTCCCACCTCTTTCCGTAACTTACATGGGCTCCAGAGGGAGGCGCTCTGTGATTTATTTTTACCTGGCCTAGTTCCTCTATCTTTACGCCATCAGAGCGAGTATATCCATGGCGGGTGGAGGCGTGCACGTGGCGGGCGGAGGTGAGGCGAGCTTGTGGTGAGCACCTCCCCATCTTGCCACCTAACTACCGACAGCAGCTTGGCAAGAAAGGGCGGCATAATTAGAGATGATTTGAGGGAAGACAGCCTTAAGAATGTCACGAAAAAAAGAGGCCCCAAGCCCTCCAGAAGCCCACTTTGCGGAAACGACAGAATTGTCCAGACCACATTAAGGCCCTGTGAAAAACCAGCAACTGTGTTTTATCTTTCTGTCCATGGCTTGCCGGCTGTGAAGCCCCAAGTCCCCTGTGACTTTGTATAATCCTGCACTGATTTCAACAATTTCATAGTTTATGGGGCTCCTGGTTTAACCCACAGAAGAAGCAGCTCCTGTCTTTGAGGCTCCGTGGAACTCGGCAAATATTCCACATTTATCAAGCAAGGGGGCCTGGAGCGAGCGAGAAAGCCGAGACGGGGAGCTAATAACTGAAGGAGCAGGTGAGGGCACCGCTGTCACAAATCTCTGTGAGATGCCCCTCCCACTTCTTGGTGTAGCTGTTCCCCTGCAAAGACAAACGATTCCCCCCGGCTTGGCATGTGCGGTATTCGATCTGGCCGGGTCCATGTGCCTTGAGAGACCACCGGCTCCCCCCAGTTGTGATGTATGGCGCACCCCTCTCTGGCCCTCTCTCGCGACCCTTCTCAGATCCCAGAGTCCCTCTGCTCTCCGCATAATGGATGAGCATGTCACGCCGAACAAGATCATAAAAATGTTAGATTTCGCTGGATTTCTGACTTTGACCCCGTGAGCGATTTGTTTGTCTCTTGGCGTCCTGGGGGGTTGGAAGGTGGTTCTCAAAGGGAGCTCACGGAGAAACTTTATTCAACTGTGACGATCATGGGCGTTAAATAGCTTTAAAAGAATGTCATCTCTGCTCCACGTCATTTTCATTGGTCTCTAGAATCTGTCAGCGTTGAATTCCTCTTTAAATCTTTCAGCTTTGCCAGCGCACGCCCCACTGAACATTTGGACCGTCCATACCTGCCCCCTGTTTGGTTGCGTGCACCCCTGTGATAAGGATGGTAAACATGATGACAGCCGCGTGCGTTCATCCCCGTTACGCGTCACTCCAGGGTCCAAGGTTGACAGGCCCACACGCAAACGTACACGCGGCTCGAACCTGGGGTCACTGCAGAATGCGGGCGGCTTGCTTCCCCTTCTTTTGAGGGGGCACATATTTCCCCTTGTGCTTCTGGACTCGCGACAGCAGGGAAAGAGCGCACATCTGTCCAGATTCGCATTAGCCCTGCAACACCGACGTTGCGGCACCTTTAAACAGTCGAAAACACAACGCTGGTGGGCGTCCAGTAAAAATGTTCTTTGTTTAAGAAAACAAACAAGGGCCAGCAACATTCAGACACAGCATTCAGCACGCTGCTTTTCTTAGCCTGTCTCTCATATCAGCCCCATATATCATAATTTCAGCTGAGTGGAGATGAATGAGAAACTGTAGCTTTGAGATCTGTCTCTCTCTCCCAGGTGTCTGCCAGGTATTCAGAGGACCTGAACTCAGCCCCTCGTAGAATTTTTTATTTTGTTTATTTTTTTTTTTTTTTTGGTGAGAGTCTTTCCAAGCTGATGAAACAGATGAGATTTATATGTGTGTATCTTTCAAAACACTAAAGAATTTACAGACGTTATCTTAAAAGACTTCGATGGACTATCAGTCCGTACTGTTATTCTCAGTCTTAAGGAGCTGTCTGTCAGATGAAAACTCTGAGCCACCTCAGACAAACAGTTTTAGGTCTTCAAAATGTTTTGTGCTCAAACTGAACGGCAATCTTAATCTTTTCTGAATTACCCTGGTAGCATTCTGCTGAAGTAGACCTAGATAGAGTAGCCTTGATGTAATCTGCAGCTATACTTTAAATCTGCATTAAAGCCTGGAATTTCTTTTGAGACGCGGTGGCTTTAATGAGAGCGAGGAAATGGCTTTTTTTATTGGAGTTTTTGGAACGCTTCAGTGCTTGCAAGAAGCTCTGTGGATCAGCCCCAGGGAGAAGATCCTCCTTGTACCCAAGAGGAGGAGCACATCAACAGAGCAGAGCCCTTTGATTATGAACCAGGAGGGTCAGGGTAGTTCTGAAGCCTGGGGAGAAAGAGTCAACACCATGGAACTTGGTGAAGACAGACACACCAGCTCCAGCTTCTCGGCCCACCGATGGCCATACGATCCATATAGTTGCCCAACACCCCCTTAGTTTATCTTTTTATATATGTTTAGAATTACCCGAGTCTGATCAAGTCTCCATAATGGAAAAGGTTCCATGAGGACGTCATGCCCTGTGTACAAAGTCTAAAAATTTACCTTGAGTACACGGCACTGGCCATGTTTTCGAAATCCAGCCATTCTTCCTTACATTTAATAATTGGCCTCCTGCAATAGTTTGTTTCACGTCCAGACCTGCTGAATGTGCTTCGTTCCAGCAAATTAAGTATCACAGCTTCACAGGAAGCTGTTGTAATTCTTCCGCCATGCCTGAATTTCACGAGGTTCGCCCGTACTGCTTATTTCAGACGTGCTTTTATGAATGCGGGTCCGACGTCAACCGTGTTGTGTCACACTTTCTGGCAGAATTAATTTCGCTTTTGCCAGACCAAGTTACTGAAGGTGCTGGAATTACTTACTTACTGGAAGTTTACTGGAGTTACTGGGAGAGTAGCTGGCAAATCTAAAGTAAATCACTGAACGAACAAGAAGTCATTGAGATTTCTGGGAAGAAATCTGCTTGCAGTCTATATCTTGATTCTAATAATATGACAGGCCGCACGTTTCTACGTAGCGGTAATGACCCCAGCCAATGGTGCAGATGTTTGGCTGCTCTCATCCATATTAAACTCTGACTAATGACTGAACTACGTCGCTCATCATTTAGGGATGAGTCTTCTCATAAAAATCCAATTGATATAAACAGAAATGACTCCTTTCAAAATGAGACTGAATAAACACTCGCGAGGCCATTTTAATAATTATCTGAAACGGTAAATATTTTGTTAAGTGCAGGAATATTTAGGCTTGAGATAAACGGTATGTCCCATTAGCTTCTGGATTGTTGATCACCCACGTGTCCGCAAGCCACAATCCACGATTCTGACCTTCTTCACTAAAGACTTCAAATTGATGGCTTCAACGTGCTAATCAGCACGATATCTACCGTGTACCATTGACACTGGGGTGTGTTGGAACGAGTCGTCTCTTCACACCTCCCACGATGTTTCTACACAGTGTCTTCCATTACACAGCTGCCATTTCATCAGGAGACAGAAGACTTTTTTAATTATATAAGTGCTTCCAGGATTTACAGCTTATCATTACCTAAAATGACACATCTTGCGAGGGGAGAAGGCCTTTAATTTCTTCTTTGTACCTCCATTAAATGCGAATTACCATTCCTGCTTTGTTGGTTTGAAAGCGAGGTGAGCTTGCCTGGATCGTGGCCAGCTAAGCACAGCTTCAGGGAAGGTCTGGCTGTAGTCAGTGGTTAAGTCTCCGGAGGAGCAGGTTTTTTGTTCCATGTGGAAAACTACGTTGGTGGCAAGCAAATTGAATTTGCTCTGCCTCGGATGTCACGAAAACATCCTCGGAAAGGTAAACAAACCCATCGAATGGCTTTAGAGTGAGTTCATTCATAGGAAACATATAAAAGCAACAGAAAACTGGACCCTACTGTCTATGGTGTGTTAACAAGACAACTTTGGATAATCCCTGGAATGCGGGACAACACATAAAAGAATTTGGCTGAGGCCAGGTCCACCGGCCTGACCTTTCACAGGGAAGTGGTTAAGGAGTGGGGCCAGAGGACAGACTGTGAAATGACAGCCATTAGGGTGGGAAGTAGCTGGAGTGCCAGGGGAAGGAAGAGAAGCCGTCGGAAAATTGCTCCTTTCACAGCTCATTGATGATGTCTGCTCGCAGGGGAAGTCGCCACGCTACGTCTGCTGTCTGCCTCGCTGCTTCCAGATGCGAATTTCCCGGTCCCTCCCTCGGCGCCCGGCAGCACGAGGCGGCATCGGGCTCGGCGAAGGCCATCCTAGACGACCTCTTCACGTATTCCGGCGGCAACAGAAGGAACCCTCAGCCCGGAAGCGGTGCTACAAAGGGGCGGGGAGATCAGCCGGCCCACTTTGGGCAAGGCGGCAGTGGAGACGGTCACAACCGAGTGGAGACGTGGAATGAGGTGAGGCCATGCAATTCTCCTCAACAATCTCCCAACATCTGGGTGTCTTAAGTTATTGGTGAAGGAAGAGACCCTGGGACTCTACAGCCATGCAACACCTGTTTTACCATCACCCCGCTTACCATAAATTTTCAACCTGATCCTCCCCCGTCATAGGAGTTTAATAAAGGTCTTAGTGGTCTTAATAGACGTATAAATAACTCAGCTTTCCGGTCCCGGCTTTGTTGGAGATTCCTGCCAAGAGTTACCTCACTGCTGGATTACAGTAATAGGCAATCTTATCCATCCTCTGCATTATTAGATCTGATATCAGAGTACCAGACTATTATTGTGTTACACAAATGGCTGAGAGCTCGCTTTCATGTTTGTGGAGTGTTATTTGATTTTTCTTTTGTCGTATTCGTTTTTCTTCCTCCCATCCAGTAAGAGGTAAACTTAGCAGTTATGTTATCTATCTGCCAGGTCACCTCTCGTGAGCGGGAGGTTTGTGACACGGTACCCGATGAGCCCCAAGCTTGTGACTCAGGCTCTTCTCTTTCCGAAGATCCTTCTTTTGGTGGGTCTCTTCCTGCCATAATTCATGGATCCACTGCTTTGATTGCCGCACGGTTCCACCGAGTTCACGGCGTGTGATGCCTACAGATCGACGTGCCATACGCATCGAGGGAATGGGAGGCCCTGTCCGATGGACCGGTCCGGTACTGGAGGCGCATCTCCTGTTCAAACCATATTTCCAACTCTTTGCATCTACCACAATCCTGTAACTGTGTCACTAAAATTTCAGCAGAACATCTGTACGTTGTTCTGTGCCACAGCTGGATGCTGCCTGAAAATAATTAATTTTAGACAGAGATGTCACATGCTTCCTTGTAATGGTGACAGATTTTGTTCGTGCTCAATGTCTTTGCATTCTTTGCAAGTAGCAGTCGAGCCCAGCCTTCCCTCCTAGGATGAACATAAACCTCCCGGCTCTCAAACACACGCCAAAGCTGGATACCGTTAGCAAAGGTGAAGCCTTCGCCTGAAGACGCTGAATGTGGGCGTCGGACCACGGCTTCTACTCACAGTGAGAGCAGGTTGGGCAGGTCCCACGGAGCCTCGCTTTGCAGATGCTCCAGATGGTTGTTCTGCAGCATCCTGGATTCGAGAGAAGCACCAGAGGGGATTAAATGCAGCTCCTTAAATAGTAATGGACTGGAACATGCCAATAAGCACATTAAAGGATTTTTGGCTACAATGTTATTGAGATATGCCAAGTGCCAATGCCTCGTTTCAGTCGATCCCTTGCTGCTCTGGACTTACATGTATGAGCTTATCGATATCACTGTAGTCGTTTAATTTCAGAAATCAGTGGTATAAAGTTGCAAAAGCACTTGAAAAAGATTGTGGGGGGCTGGTGAAGTCATTGTTTTATGGGATGCGACTCATCCACGACTTTGCATACCGTGCGGTGTCACGCTCGGCATTAGAACTGAGCTGCCCTACTTTAATTAAACCGTCTAAAGGCCGTTGTTATACACATGAGACGGCTCAAACTCTGTTCCAGACTCCAATCAGAGGCGCGGTATCATTTCATCCAGTGGCCTGGTGTTGGTTTCCGACGGAACGAGAGACTCGGAAGAAGAGAAAAACGAGGCGAGAGAGAGGACGGGCGTGAGAGCGATAGAGAGACGGTGGGTAGAGACTCTCTGGGTGGGCCGTCGATGACATACACACAGAAAAAAGGTGGAGAAAGCAAAGCAGACAGAGGAGGCGTACACAATGAGGGCCAGCTCTTTGAACAATACAAACGATCACGCCAGAGGACATGGCGGATGACTCCACTGGCCAGAGGTGAGACTCTTTGTCCAGCAAGAGGAAAAAGAAAAAAAAAGAAAAAAAAAACGGAGAAAGGAGAGAATTGTGTTGTCACGATACGGCGAAGACAGATCAGGGTAATTGGATCGGGCAGCTGTTTGTCCAGCCTTCTGGCAGCTGGATATTAATTCATTTTCCAGTGGTCCGGTCATAGGCTGGGGTCCTGCCTCTGTCGCCAAAGTCAGCAAGAAAGTTATTTGTTGAACACGTAATTGATGTCGAGCCCAAGAGGAAGGACCCTCTGAGAGGACACGGCAAGCCCATGGCCCCGTGCTAAAGAGCCCTGAAAGCGGATTCCATTTTCAACGGCTCCAAAACAGTTAACCGCTCTCCAGCGATGTATGTTTACGTTGTGTCCATCTGGTGCTTCTGCCATTCTTAATCGGGTCTCTCATGACAAAACAGTCCTCGCCTCCCCTTTCCCACACAAATAAAAGCCATTAAAGTCACAGATGATATTCCCGTCGTGTTTCGCCTCAGCCTGGTCTGGGAACATCCACTCCTGCTGTTGTCTGGCGTGTGGTTTAATAAAAAAAAGACGTGATTTCCCCGACTGGGTCACGGTTGAGGAACACAGGGGCAGGTAATGGAGTTTCACTCCCACCCCACCCTCCGTGCGCGTGTTGGCGTATAGAGGCGGCGATTGTGTGTGACGGACGTGGCCGACAGTGAACGACGCGCAGATTTTCACAGCTGCAGATTAACGGGCCTGTCCATATAAGGTTAGGCATCTCTGCCCGCCAGGGCTACCCCCGGCTGAAAGTACACCTGTACGGCTTCTATAGCGCACATCTGGCAGCCCTGTGAAGATGATGCCCCACTTTAATTCATGAATATAAAAGAATTTTAAAGAGAAGCAGCCTTGGATTTACACTGTAGTTTACTGTTACATAGCTGGAAAACATAACCAATGATACATTTTTTTAAGAGACCGCAACATTGTCCCATATGCCAGAGGCGGTGTCTTTGCCAGTGCCGTGCTCTGCTTACTCAGATCTGTCGTCCAAACCACCAAAACGTAAATTACTATTACATCAACAATTCAATTAGCAGAAATTGTTTTTCGAACGGCTGGGAGAGGGTGTGGGTGCACGAGTTTCACGAGGTAAGGAAATTTGGTATTTGTGCTTTTTGAGCATCTGCATCCATTCTGCTTACGATCTGCATTATCCATCATGCATGCACTTAGCAACAGGTAACGGTGAGAGTGCTCAAGAGGGACGTTTACTGGTCAGTTCTAAATGACCTCAGGCAGCACTGAACTGATGAACAGACCTCTAAGAAAAGAATGCAGGAATTGTCATAGTCAGTGATGTGACAAAGAGGTTACCATTTCAGGATCTCTGGAAGGAACTTGTCTTGTGATCTGATGCTGGGGTCAGTCGTGCAAGTGCAAGGCTGAGATGACATGTCACGTCACGCATTTGTAAGATGATAAAATGACCCAGCAATATCGACGATGTAATCGGAAGGTACTTACAGGACTTTCAAGTTATAGAGACCCGAGAAGACCTGGCCAGGAATCCGTCTCAGGTGGTTTCCAGACAGTCGCCTGCATGTGGAGAGACAACGGAGTGGTCAGCTTCAATGGTTTGCGGTCAACTGTGATGGTTTTAGCAGAAGTTCCTCTGGCTTTGAAAGCGGGGATAGGGTCGTCTGGTGCTGTTATATGTGTCATGACTCTGCCAGTTCAGCGTCATGCCAGCCCTCCTGCTCCATCTCCCTCTGCTGCCAGCTCACTTTGACCCAACTGAAGGAGGAGCTGTCTAAGTAACTTTCTACAACACGTCCCCTTGAAAGTGAAGGGACATTGACATATTTGACCATTGAAGGGACATTGACATATTCAGCCATTGAAGGGACATTGACATATTTGACCATTGAAGGGACATTGACATATTCAGCCATTGAAGGGACATTGACATATTCAGCCATTGAAGGGACATTGACATATTCAACTAGGTGATGCATTTTTATGTTTGGTAAGCTCTCACAGATACATGGTATGCGACTACTAAAATTCTTCATTTTTCAGTTTTGAGTCTACCGTGAAGCATCACCCAAATGGTTCAGCCAGATGTTTTTTGTTTTCATGTATTAATTTTTCATTTTTAATATAGGTAGGCAAATGTAGGGCTCACTGGTTATCAGCAGTATAACGGTTAAACATCTGTAGTTCATGTCTAAAGATTCCTGGTCCTAGATTGCTCACTGTTGTACCTTTCGGCCAGAAACGTGACCCGAAATGCCAAAGTAAAACACACGTGGAGATGATAAAGGCTAAGTTACGTGAATTGTTTTTATGGAAACATCAGCAGAGCACCGAAAAAGATTATGAAGGACGTCTCTGACTGGGACGTCAGAGAACATCCTAACATCCAGGAGGACATGCAGGACTAGAGGATGGGGTCTGAGGCCCTTTCGCTATGCCAGACCGCAGGTGGTCAGCTTGGCTTCCCAGGGAGACCCTTGGCAGATGTCCGTGATTGCTAACACAGCCTTTCTCCGAGGCGTCAGGTCCAGAAGCCCTAGTATTTAATGATTCACCTTGTGGAAAGAAAAGCGATGCTTTGAAATGAGTGCCGAGCAAATCTCTCAGAGATTAGGCCACTCGATCGCTGCCAATTTGCGGGTGTTGACTCCTGATGTCATCGGTCCGTTTTTCTTGAGGTTGACATTCTCACTGTGACTCACTAATGAGTCACGTTAAATGCGAGGAGGGAAAAGTAACTACCTTCTCAAGGAACGGAGTCATTGGTGTCAAGTACCTTACTCTGGGGGGGCTGAGACTCCAGCTCAATCATATGATTACAACATTACTACTTCCAGGTGCATGTTCCCATCAGGATGGTTTATTTATTTGCTAAATGAATTGCATCTCACTGTGAGTGTAATGAAAATAAACGTGGGCTGTGTTAAGTGCACAGTCGTATTCTTAATGCCGATAGGGAGACAATTAATCAGTGAAGAAAGCTCTAGTGTGCCATGCATGGTTTCCAAAGCCTAGAGCCGTGATTTTAATCATATCGTTCTTTGACTTTGTTCTGCAATTAATTTTAGTTTAGACTGTTCGCCTCTATGCAAGCTTTTTTTATCAATGAGTTTTAAATATACTACTAACTCGATGCTATCTTGATTATAGCGGTAACATAAGCAAAGAAAAAAGCTAAATAAAACATGGCATTACTCATAAATCTTAAATATTTTTTCCACTCTAAATATCTGAAAACAAATTTAAGACACAGGGAAATTCAAACGTCCTCACACAAATGGAAAACAGTGCACATGGATGCAAAACTCATACGGAAATGTCGTTAATTTTCTTTTCATTAAGCTTCTCTTTTTTCCAAGTTTTTAAATTGTTGAATTCTGAATTGGGGGGGGGGATCTGCAGCTTTACTATGACTGTAAAAAAAAAACAGAACACCTTTAGTCTATTTTTTTTAAAGTAATGGATTTGATTTTTGAAAAGAACTTATCAAGAGCACCAAATATAGAGGGGTGTTTCAGGTAAACGTTTGTGTGTTTGGCTTTTGCAACTTCTTAAACCTAACAATCATCGTTCTGTTTCAAAGGGGTATTAAAGTAAGATAAATATATGCCAGGAATGAACATTTTGTAACAATGGTAAGAAAGAAAAAAAATTACTTTTCAATGTGTTTATTAGAACCACATTTGCTCCAGATGTGGCTTAAAGCATAGAAATTCAAAGAATTTATTCTCAGTAAAATCCTTGAGAGAAACAGTCGGAAATGATAATGTACGATTTGACAGTGTGTAATATGTTTTATGTGTGTAAATCAGCTTCAAGGACTCTCCAAATGACAGCCATCGTATTATCACACCACACATTACAGGCTGATTGTCCCACCTAGACTTAGCTTCCTGCCCAAGGATTCAGTGTAGCTTGTTTGGTACTTTAGTTTCCGAAGTTTACCTTTTATCCATTTGTGCTTTTGTGTTGACCCCAGCTTCAGTGTGAGTGAACCTTGTGATGGCATCCTTGCTAAGACAGTCACTCTCTATGGTGGGGCAGGGGATCTCGGCCATGCTCAGACACACAGGAGAGATGCAGCGTAAGATCAACCATTGAACCTTCATTTTCTTCGGGCTGGACATTTTGGGCCAATTCAGCCAGAGGCACAGAGGAATGTTTAACATTAAGGCCTCTAGTACCAGCCATCTTTCTTTCATTAATTGCATCATTGGTAGCCAAAGTAGCGTAAAGTTTAATCATACGTTCTTTTAATTTAAGTTTGTTTGCAGAGCAATAATTTTAGTCCTAACAAAAGGGTATGATGTGGGGGGGGTGGTGGGCCATCTTCTTAAGCTCCTCAGTGGGAATTCAACCCTGCATCCCTTATCTCCAAAAGCCGTTATCGTTACGTGATATAAGCGTATCTCTGCTAACGGAGCATCTCTTTAAGGGTTGGGTTTTTGGTTTTTCTAATGATTGCCTCTGCAGCAATGAAATCTGCTGCTGGCTTGTAGCTTTCACTTTCCACGCAGTGATCCTTACGTGTGTACGGAGACGAGAACGACTGCAAATCGTCTTTAGAAGATGGAAGGAGAGCAACCTTCAATTCATGAGGTGCAGCTCGTGCCCTAAAGTCCCATCTGGTTGAAAGCTAATCAACTCATTAAACATTTTTAAATGGAACCATCGAGTGTGGAGAGACGTGCTGGAATTCAGTGGGGAAAATATGAAGTCTAAGAATAATGTATGGAAGCAAAAAGGAACCAAAAAGATCGGAATCACCCTTTGAAAACGGACCCTTGAAGTGTTGGAGAAGTGGCAGATAATACATCTATTGTTCAGCAAACTGAGAACCAATAAATGGTAACGTGTAGCTTATAGGATATGCTTTGGTGGAAGTCGTGTTGTAGATTCATGAGGATGACGGCTGTGTTCAAACGAAGTGCGACACGACACCAGAGTCCTTTCCCCTGGCTTGCACGTGTTGCTCAGGAATTAGCAAAAAGTATTTCAGCACATTTTTCTGCTTCATGGAAGCAGACATTTGCGTTGTGCTTTCTGTAAGTTGAATGAAATGTTCACTTAGTCTTTGTAGAGTTCACAGTGACAGCCCAAAAAAGTGTACATATCTAATATCCATTTTTCTAGCTACCTCATATCTACAGTAAGTTTGCCAGAAGTGAAGCTCATTTGGTTAGGGCTCATTTCCCACGGCAGGAAAATCATGGGTTTGAATCCCATGGCCAACAGAGTAATCATATCACCACTGGACCCTTGAGCAAGACCCTTAACCCCAGCCGCTCCTGGGTGCTATGTGCTGTCTTCACTTGTCGCCTTGGACTGACCTGTCTGCTAAGTACATAAAGACAGACCTAAGACTGAAACGTATAAAACCATAAATAAATATTTAGATATATTCCATCTTACTGATTGAAGGCTGTCTCCTGTCATGAGCATATTTTACAGTTAAATTTCAACTCCGGGGGAGACGTGAAAGCGATTGAATTTGTAATAGGCCGCCTCAGTGACGCTGTTGGACCCGAGGGCAGTGGAATCGTAGCCTGTAAGACGGCCAGGGCTTGACCCGCACGGCGGGTGAAACCCGGACAACTGAGCTAATGGAAAATGAGAAAGGAACGCGGCAGGAGGGCGGCACGAAAACGGCGGCTGATTGCAACACGTGTTTTCTCTTAGTAAAAAAAGGAAGAAAAAGAAAGAGATAATCGGTGAGGCAGATAGAAGGAGACAGAGACTGGTGGCTGCAGACACACCATACTTTTCCTCTTGAGCGTTGGGTTTACTGCAGATGAAGGAATGATGAAATATCTCACCGAATGAAGAGGCTTTATCTGGGACACAAAGTGGGGGGTGTGAACCTCATGTTGGTACTTATCCAGTGTGACTGCGTGGAGGGACCGTATCGTAACTGCGCGCGCATGTGTGTGTGTGTGTGTGTGTGTGTGTGTGTGTGTGTGTGTGTGTGTGTGTGTGTGTGTGTGTTGGGGGGCACGTGACAGCTGCTTGTTCAAAATAACACTGCGGCATGTAGTCATCGCCTGTAACTGACCCACACTAGCCCCACAAAGAGAAAAGATCGCAAAGGCTTACGTCCCATCGAAGTTCACAGTGGGCAGACCTTCCATCTGCTCACAAGCTTGCTTCTAAACTGCAGTTTAACCCGCTCTCAGCTGAACCTTCTGATCAGTCGCTGCGACTCTCGCCGAAAGCCGGTTAGCAAAAGCAACATGGCGCTCATCCTGGTGACTCTTTCCTAGGCGTCTCTCGAATCAACCAGAGGCTCCACTGGAGCATTTTGATTCAAAGATCGTTTCGCATTGAGGGGGCAGGTTTTTATTAACGGGTGGTGTATGGAAGTTGTTACTGCCTGGTTTTTCCAAAAGCAGCCCAAGGTGGAATTTACCATCTGGTAGAGATATGTGAGAGACAAGATAGCATTTTTTATGATTCCCTGACTTCTTAGGTACACTTTCTTGCACTGTTACTGTTTCCTTATTTGATGATATTGTGCAGTAAACTTTCCTGCAGTTCATTAGAGACAGATTAAAACATGCTTGGACGTTCACGGGTAGAACTAACATGAAACAACGACTAAAAATGTTCATCACCCTCCCTACTTCTTTTTTGAAGTCTTCCTTGTTCCAGCTGACTTGTACGCCAAACCTTAGTTATTATTGAAGACAGATTTATAAGGAAGCTCCTTCTTTTGTTAGGGGGAGTCAAATTGTCATTGTGCAAAGCATTTATATAGACCACCGGCTCTCTGTCTAAACATCGTGTTAAAAATAACCGTGTGCTGGCACCAGCGGAGCGACCCTTCAGTTCGACATGAAGGTGCGCGTTGTCCCAGGGAACGCTGAAACAAGTGACATCTTTGACATGTGGTGTGTCTGCTCACTCGGACGGCCGTGCAAACTGTACTGGTGGGGTCGCACAGAGGGCCACCGTGCCCTTTCGTCAAGAATACTCCCACGTTCCAGCAGGTACCCCCCCAACACTCACACAGTAGCTTCCGGTACATTAATAAGTTAAAAGCAAAGTTTTCTCAACACCGTAACTCTTTAATTAAAGATCACTTCAAGCAGTGCTCATAATGTCTGCCTGAAGGTCAGATTGTAATGGCTTGATATACAGAATTGGTCTTGCCTTTGTGATCTAAAGTATTAAATGAAGTATTAATAACAGGGAACTCGGTCAGAGACCACACATACTGTAACCCCTGAGCAAGGTAACACAGTATATACAGACACCAGCCCATGTGTTTTATCTAAACATTTCTCGGGTGTACACCAAGACCAGATGCCATTGGAACTTGGCTGCTACTTACAAGTCTTTCCATTGGCCCATACCTCTGAGACTCTACACCAATCAGGCAGAGGTGCAGGTAGGTCATAGAAAAAATGTGTTTAGCTGAAACTCTCACTACACTTGTAACCTTGGAGCATGTTATCGCAGGGCTGAATTGTCTTTTACTTCAAGTAGCAGTGGATACTTCAACTCGCAGTTTAACCAGCAGAAAATTTTACTATTAGTATGACACTTAATAAGTTACCATGTATATTTCACAGTAAAGATGAAGGACTTACGTGGCATTTTTAGGTTAGATATTATTTGTGTAAAATTGCATTAATTATTTGTGCGTGTTGTGTTGATGCTTGAACTGTTGAATATTTAATTTCCATTGACAGATTGACTTCAGTCAGATATCGGCAGTTATTCATGTTTAACTTACATATTGTCATTCACATTTTTCTGTCGTGTTACTTAGACCTGGCTACTTAACGTTGGAAGGCAAAGATTGCTGGTCAATGAGGGTGCTAGAGTGAACATCAAGTTACAGGTTTAAAACAAAGCAGGGTATTTCTGTTGAACCATTGTACATAGAAAATGTGAACGAGTATTATCCACTGTCTTAGAATGAAGGAATCAAAGTCAGACTTTATGTATGGGTATGGATGGCAGTATATTGAGATTTCTGGAGAATGTTGGCCTAGAGTTCTCTGATCCCAGTCTGGTAAGCCTGAGTCCTTTTGGGAGGCCTCCAGAAGCCTGGGAATCTGACAGGTTCTTATCACCTCAAACCCACAGCGACTGCTCACGCAAAAGGAGGGAGGGTTGATAACGAAATGCTGGAGGGGGGAGGCAGACTATTTGCGACCCAGAATTCGCCCCACAGATTGAAATCGGGAATCTCAAAGAAAAAAAAAATGGAACGTCCAGATAGAACCAGAGTGTTAGCGTAGCCTCATTAGTGTCTACTGGGAGGAGTCAATCCCTTGTCTGCCTTTTCAGTACTTCCACAGACACTCGGCTTTGCTTCAGAGTTGAGAGGAGATTATCATAATCCCACATTGCTGATGTTTCCCTAATGCTCTCTTATGGTCTTGAGCAAGCTTACATCCGCTAGCCTATGCAGTGTCACTGTCACTGCGGCTTCATGTTTATATGGGTCCAGACCGTGGTCTTGTTCCATTTCTCCATCTCATTTGATCACCCCTGCCCCTTCGGGTGCTTCCTCTCCGCAGGTCAAACCGAGGCTGTTGTAACATCCGCACACGGTCCTCGTTGGCCGATCTGCCGCCGGTCGTGGTGGTCGATCACCGTGTGAATGCTGTGTGACTCCGTGGCAGCAGATGGAGGGCCAGCTCAGTGGATATGACGTGTTTGAAATCGCAAAGCGGGGCTGGATGGCCATTGCTCTGAGCAGCAGGCTAATCTGCTTCATACGGGAGGCTGGGATGACCACCGCGCCCCTGGCTGAACTCCCGTGGGAACATTCCTGCTCAGAGTCTTTCTCCAGGTCGTTCTCAGTGAACAGGTACAGCGAAACTTCAAAGGGTCTCCTCTCGTTCCGTCACGTTGACTCAAGCAGCGAACCCCTCGGCCGCGTCCTTCACTGTGCTCGTCGGCAAGAAGGACCCGCATCACCGGGACAGTAGCCCTTGAGAGGGAAACTGTTGGAGTAGTGGGGGGAACGTACCGCAGGATTTCTGCACTTTGGAAAAAGCAAGTTTACAAAGTGTGTGAAAACCCAACATAACTGCTCACTCCAACGACCCCGACGTCACCCTGGCATTCCGAGAAACTGTCCGAAATGCTTCTGCGAGACGTGTTGATGTTTTGCTCCAGCATGGGGGCTACTGTCTCTCAGACGTGGCCCAGTGCCAAAAGCACCTCCGTTTTAAGACCAACCCGTTTATAGCCTTCCGTAGCCAAATAAACACTGTGCTAAATAATCAGAGCATAACGAAATAAAAATAAAGTAGGAGTCTACAGACTCTAAAGACGAAACAGGAAAGGGACATGACTACGCTACCATGACACCTGACACGCCAGTGACAGGGAACACATTTAAATGTCGACATGGAAATGTCAACATGCTTAAATGTAACAAATTTAACTGAAAGCCATACATTGCCCTTCACTGACATACACGCACACACATTCTCAGGTATACATAAACACGCATTTGGCAGAATTCTGAAAATGTCATTTACACGTTCCTAACTGCGTCTTGGTGCTGATGAGTTCAGCTAACTGAAAATCTAAACACGTTTTTTTTTTTCTTTTCCCCTTAAAACACACAAAAATGATTTATGCCCATTCTCTAAAACAGACCCAAATCCCAGCCATCATCTTCGCAGCCTAAGGGTTTACGTACCGTGCTGTAGTTTGTTTTTGCAATTCTTCTCAAGCTTAAAAGAATTTATTTCTTACCTTACCTTTGAGTAACTACGTCATATTTATATCGCATCAGTAGTGAAGCTGGCAAACTGTGTCTCTACTCCAATGTTACCAGACATATAGACCAGTCAGGAGGCTGACTTCACAGAAAGTTCAGTCAGGTGTGAACTCTGTCGCGAAGGCATTATAAATCATGGCAAGCTATAAATCCTAATACCCTAATGCTACAATACAGCACCGATATTAAATACATCTATAAAAATAGTCATAGAAGAGTCCATACATGAGGCAATATTTATGAGTCTAACATCAAAAGAGAAATACAAAAAAAGTAAATCGGGAAAAAAAAGACATATCTACAGTGTAACTAATATTTTGTTACTGAAGATTAAAGAAGGTAGATTCAAAGGAATTTCGAAATCTTTGAAACGGCCTGACGGTTTATCAAGCCGCAAAACCGTCTTTATTAGTGTCGTTTTGAAGATGATACAAAGGAGCAGATTTGGCAGGTATAACTTCACACATCAAAGCATGCTGGGGGAGATACTTTAAAACGTAGGGCTTTCTTCATCCACGACACTTCTCTTTCTTTAAGTCAAACGTAAAATGCCCAGGGCCATCATTTCTACAAAACTGGGGCCTTTTCCATATCTGATTTGTAGGCAGATCGTGTACCCTCCAGAACCTCAAACTCAGGCACCTTCTTCAGTGCAAAGGGAAATGGGATTAAGTTGTGTATGGGTTGGGGCACTGGCTTGGGGTTCCGTCAAAAACTGTAGGGGGCTACCCTCCAGAGTCACTTCGAACTGCTGGCCGATAAATGGAGAAGTTTGTCAGCATTACCATTTTTTTTTGCCATGGACTGTAAGCAGGAAGCGTGCCTCTCTGTGCAACGCATGTTCTTTCTGAGAGATGCTCCAATAGCAGTTTGAGATCTCTTCCAGGGTCTTCTTGAGTTCATGGCAAAGTGACTGGTCAGCTGAGTCCAGATGAAGATGTAAACAGCCAAATGCACCGTCTGGGGTACGAGTGAAATCCTTGTTCTTTACAAGACTTAAGTCTGTTTGGGTGAAAATACATCAGATTTTCCCATACAAGAAAATCGCTATCAGTTAAACAAACTGGCCTGGTGATTTATCTGAAATCACAAAACTGGACAGAGGGTCAGCTCACAGCTGTCATTACTGCTGATTAATGACCTTCAAATATGGAGGCAACGATTCTAAAATGGGCCAATTACCCATTATCGAGTATCTATAGCTCCTAACAGGCAAACATCAGTCTGGACAAGCAAATCAGCAATGAGATCTCCGCTGCTTTTCCTTATCTCATCGTGGAAGGACCCGTGTATTATGATTGTTCAAGAAAGCCATTAGCCGCGTCGTGATTGTGGGACCGCCGTCTTAGAAGGCCCTGTTTGTTCGGAAGGCCCTGGCCATCAGGAGACAACAGTCATCCATCAGTGAACACAGAAGACTGTAGATGAGTATAGAAAAACACTTTGAGATCTGTTCCTCATAACAGTTAAACCTGTTGATATTTAGAGGTGATGTTGGTGATCTTGATCAAAATGAAGCCTCGGTATTCATTAGAATCAGTGAATTTACCTTGATGACTGTACAAAGCTGGACACATCACAGGGTTAAGAGATCCCAGGTGATCATATGGTATCCAGATTATACTTGGTTCAGGTTGATTTCCTCCATAAGCTACACTTCTGTGCATGAATAACACATTACCTTGTGACGTTGGGAAAACCACACTGTGAAGTCGAGGCAGCTAGATGTCACCCAGGATGCTCGTCAGGAAGGACCAGGGAAGATGGGGGTCTACCAGGGAATGAGATTCAATTTCCACAAGATTTCCTCATGAGAACTCTCTTGAATAAATCGACTCAGTTCTCAGCACCCGTTTCATAGCACGCACAGTCCTGTTCTTTGTTTGCAAGGACAAGAGTGTTGTGGCCAGCACAGAAGTTTTGGTAACTTTCAAACAAATACTAACAGTGTGATTGTACCTCAGTGGGTTTGGAATTTTTGCCACATCCAGAAGGTCATGGGTTCCAATCCTGTGGTTAAGCAAGTAGTCTTATGACTGTTTGTCCTTGAGCGAGGCCCTTAACCCAAACTGCTCCAGGGGTTCTGCCTGACCCAGGAATTTTTTCACTTGTACATTCCTTCAAATGAAAGCATCTGCTAAGTAAATGTAATGCTAATATTTAGTGGCGATGCCTAGTGTTATGCAAGCCTCCTAACACTGAGCGAAACCACATGTCCGTCTGTCATCTGCAGGTGTGCTCGTTCCATTTCGCATCTAGCTTGCTCTCCACGAACGGATGCGACCATGTCCCAGAGTGCCATCTGGCAGCATCTTTTCTGCTTTCAAGGTCAAAGCATACCACTTGGAAGGGTAAATAAATCACCCTCCCATTAAGTATTTTTTAATATACATCATGTTTCGACAGATTCGCCATTCTCCATAAATCATAGCTCTAGATTTCGGTTTAATTAATTGAATCACAGAATATAAATATTGTTTCCAGACATTTGCAGCAAAAACAGGAATACGGTTACATGAAAAAAAAAAAGATTTCTCTTGTAGTCATAAAGAACTGCCAATTGTTCAAGACAGGAATAACCATGCTAAATATTCCGAAATCCATTAACTTCCATGGCACAGACTAGTCAAAGGCGTTGATGAATGTCCAATGAAACGCTCACATTCTGTCAAGGAGCTGAGTAAACAATCAACGCTGTGGTTTACCTGTGTTTGCATTTGGGTTGTCATGGCTACTGCAAGAACCCACAATCTGAAAATATAAGAAGAAACATGGCCATACCACAGCACTGAGGAATCAATGAAGCATTCAGTGAAAACCAATGTTTATCCTGCACTGTTGTACCTTCCTTGGCTACCTTCTCCTCTGTGATTCATTTACTCAGCTGTTCCTCCTCCAGGGGACCTTGCGATTTTTCATCTGTGTTTCACAAAAGCGTATGTTTTTTTCCCTGCTCCTCATACGGACCATATTAAATGCGATTGGACCTGTTTTTTTGTTGTTTTTTTTTCACGTTGCGACCTGTTTCGCCATATTCTTTTGATGTACGGTCGAGGTGCAGTTCCTTGTTAGCAGTCGTAATCATTTGGGAAGGAGAAAATAAAAGAGAACACGAATCTTCACAAATGATCCACAACATCCATTCCATCAAACTCAGGAGACAGATCTTCTGTCAGAAATCACCCTGGCAGTCCACCAAATGGAGTCCATCTACCATAAAACACTTTGATTGATGTTAGGATTGCAATTTGTGAAGGATTGTCCAGGTTCAAAAGCCATTAATAATAACTGTCCGTATAACTGATGCGTTGCGTTACAGGCCTGGATGTTTGAGAGGGATCCGCAGGTTTGTTTTGGTAGCCAGGTCCTCACGGCAGGACACTGCAGGAAATAGATGTTTTGCACAATGCAGGAGCTGCTCTGGGGTGTTAGCCATCCAAGATGAAAGGCTTACAGCTAAGCTCCCAGGCTCCATCATGTTTGGGGAGCTTTCTGAATGAGCTACCCAGTTAGTGCAAATGTGGCTCACACACCCAAAGCTGCGTCGTGCCTTGTTGCATTTCTGTTTGGTGTCTGTCTTCTCAAGTCTGGTTTTGGGACATCCATCCATCCATCATTGAGAAGTCATTAGTCTTCTGTCACACTGCCCCTCCCGCCATTTCTTGTATTATTCCGTCATTGATGCCCTCTACCGTCCCACCAAAATAGCTAGTCTTGTTTTTCTTTACATCACTCTGCCAGTTTGGACTTCCTGTCTGTGTGTGTCTGCTTTTGGAAACATTTGCTAATGCTTCATTCTAATTTTCACATGACTCGAAGGCCGATATTGTTTCGATACTTGGATACGATGCAATATGTTTCTTACCAGAATATTTACTAGTACTTGCTAGCCATGTTATTTGCCACTGTATTTGACAGTCTGTGGGCCCTAGTGGAGCTTCAGCAAAGTCTCTGAAGTTCCTGTCTGGTTACTGTTTTTGCAAACATCAATAAACGTAAAAAGAATAAGACTGAATAACAATGACTGCATACTGTTTTTGTTACAATCAAATCAAGCAATTCGTTCTTTATGGCCAATTTGCTATAAAGACCCAATTCCTGGTATCAGATCAATTCAAACATCCGTGTATACTTTACATTGTGAATTATTTAATTAGGTTTTCAAAGTAAATATTTTCACAGTCCTATGCCCCACAAGCACACATAGTGTGTGATTCGACGTGGTTTATCCAAAGGTCTTCTAAAGCTACTTCTAACCATGGTTTTGGGGCATTGATCCACCTGGTGACCCAGAACACCAAATTCATCTGGATAAATGTTATATGCTGTTACTTAAACAATCTGAGCCATTAGTCAAGGACCAGCTGGACCTCCTGCATGGTACCAGGAACATTTGAAGTTAGATGATGTTCTGATCCACGTGTCCCACAGAGCGTACTTGCACTTAGAACACGTGAACCATAAAGTCATGGTCTGCAGTGCTTTCAGCACCACCCAGGGTCTCCGACCATGGAACAAGCTCAATGAGATGGAGGCTGGTTCTCCTGCCGTAACCCACATCACGGATGACCTAACAACCATGCTATCAGCCCGCTTTTCAGAGATGGAGTTTGCAACACGGGAGCATTCCAGAGGACCAATCAGATTCACTTTTAACACGACAGACCTCCAGTCAGCATTGAGCTCTGCCATCTACAAGAATTCTCTGACGAGTCTTCCATTGTCAGGTGCGCGGACGATGGAGATGAAAAGAACTAGAAGAGGCTCATACAAAGCTTGGTCATGTGGTGAAGTGTTAATCATCTGCACCTTCATGTCAGTACGACCAATGATGCGAGCCCGGCCACCATACGGGATGGTGCAGTCATCACAGTGCATGGGTGTCCACTTAAATAGCAGTTTGAACTGGAAGGATAACCACAGACTTTCTGTTCAAAAAGGGACAAAGAGGCTGTTTTTTTTTTTTTTGAGAAGGTTTTGTAATACTAAACTGCTGGCTCTATAATGGGCTGCCCATCTGCACGTTAAACCACTGGCTCATCCTGCCACAATGTGCCAGGAGTCATCCCCTTATCCAGCCACCATTAGACCATATTTCACCTCATCCTCCATGCTGATTCCTGCCAATGGTTACTGGACGATATTCTTAGGGCCTACAAAATCATTGGCCAGGATAGATAACCATTCATACAATAATCAGCAGCTATACTCATCATCCATCCATCCATCCATGTATTTATTTATGTGTTTATTTACTCTGTGTAGTTTTGCCTGATTTGATTTGTTTGTGGCTTGTTTATAAGTGTTTGCTTTCTTGTACTGTCTCTTTTCCTCATGTTCTGTCTGTCTGTCTGTCTGTCTGTGTGCATGCTAACCCGTCTGTCTGCATGACGATCTGTTTCCTCTCTGTCTGTTAAAGTATCAGGCTTCAAAATTCCTACATGCAACTGTAATGGGGCAATGAAGGTTTGGTGAGAACTTCTGAAGACCTTAATTTATCCAGCAGTTCAGGGTTTATTTTTCTGTAATTATCTTCTTTTTTTATATTTTCGCAATGTGGAACATCACAGGCCTCAGCTTAAACATCTATTTGAGACGTGCTAATGTTATCGTGGGAATTCTGCTTTCAGCTGTTTATTTGTCTGTGGTTGCTGAAATGACACCTGCAAACCCAGCAAAATATACAGTAGTTAAGCACAGTTTCGAGAGGCTAGGACACCAGACAGGGAGTGGATGGGAGTGTCATGGACGAGCAGAAGAAAGACGAGTTACCCTAAATACGCAATTTCTGGGAATGATTGTGTTTCCCCAGAAACACACTTCCCAAATCCTACACATGTACAGACTTCACAACCCCTGTTGATACCAGTGAGGCTTTTCAATCTGTAAGCCTTTGAAGATAATCTCTGCATCGACAACACCTCCATTTTTGCCGTAGTATACCTGTCACTGGCCAGGCGTTGTGTTCACAGTAAATCTGGCCCTTACTTGGGTCGTGTGTGGCTCTGCAGACTAGGAGTCTGCACCTGTGTCCAGAATGTGGCCTGTTTAAATCCCACGGATCTCTGTGTAACCATATCGTTGTTGGGCCCTTGTGTGTAAAGTCATAAACTTGGAGGCTGTGACCCCAAGCTTCAGTCTCACCTGTGTGTTTGTCTGTGTGTGTGTGTCTCATGGAGAGTAAGAGTGGATATGTGAAAACCAAAGAATTCCTATGTACTTGTACAAATGAAGTACCATGTCATTTCAAATTGCCCCTCTTGGGACATTTGGATTACACAAAACAAGGGCCATATATGATTAAGCCCCTCCCCATCCCAGCAAAAGGCCAGTCACCACATTTTGTGGGCTGTGCAACTCAAGCTGGCTGACATTTCACACCCTAGTTTAGGTGGTAGGTTAAAGCTGTCCAGTATCATGATTGTAAACATCATTCTATCTTTTAAGTAAATCCAGGCTCTCCCCGTTTGTCCAGAATCTTGGTTTGTCCCTTCCAGTGTCTGGAACATAATTATCATTCAGTCAAGTGCGTGTATTTCAAATACCAAGTCTAGGATGATAACAGCACTATATAAGCCAGCCATATGGTTTTGAATATGGTTTCAGCACAAAAGCAGTTTTGATGTTTATGTCTACGTCATTGACAGCACTGTGAGGCCCTGGAAAGCTTGACACACGTGACAACGTGTGACAAGCCAGGGGAAGTGTTTTATGGTGTGTGAAAAACCTCTATTATCAGTACAGAAAAAACCCCATCCCCCCCCCCCCCGCTTTCATTTTTCCATCCTGGTAACAAGGGGCTGCTCATGCTCCGCCATCAGCCAGCCTCCCAGACACAGGCCTCTCGGGATTTGCTTCACAACAGATGGCCATTGAAGGCCTGGGCACTTCTATAAATAGCCATTATTGCGAGGACCTGGAGATGAGGCCTCAGGGGATGCTGTGCAGACCGAATCTCTGGAATGCCAACTCTCACTTCTCAGGCCAAAATTTCCATATTGCGGCAAGTGGCTTCCATGTGGGTTTCGAGGTGAGGCTGGCAGCAACCGACGAGCCCAACAACATGATGATGGCGGTGGCAAAAAAAACGATGTGTGCGTGGGCCACTTCAGAGAGCGAGAGTACAGGAGGGTGAAGTACTCACAGCTCTCCCAGGAAGTGAAGGTTGTGGAAGGCGTCCGGCTTCAGCTCGCTGATGTTGTTCATGCTGAGGTCCCTGTAGAACGAGGGAAAGAGAAGCAGAGCAACGCGTCAGTCTGTGCTTCTCAAAGATGCATCCGCATTGCCGCCTTGAGTGAAATCTCCTTCACAGGCCAGCCTTTCATTTACCCATGTATGAGCGGCTAGCTTCTGAGAACCCACAGGAGCCTTTTCAGGTTAGCCTGTCCATTACTGGGACATGGGGCGGCCCAGTGGCTAAAGAACACCTAGACATGACTTCAAGAACTGCATGGTCACCTCCAAAGTAGACTGTTGATAATGAATGCATAATTAGAACTTGGAGAGAATGGTGTTCTCTACAAAAGAGGGAGAAGACCCAAGATAGGTGAGAACCCTCACTCAAGGATTGCGTCTGGGGTCCCACTAGGTGCAAAAGCCCTCCAAAACCCACATCCACGGCATTCATTGAGGTTCTAAGACCTGAAAGACCTCCTGGGGTGTTACCTTCCACCTTTTTTGTTCGCAGAAAAATGGCCGAGTGAATCATATTTACAACAATCGCAAGTAATCTTAAAGTTCTCCCATTTCCAAAAGTAATGTGTCATGGAGGGGGTCCAGGCCTTACCTATAACACCTCGGATATTACAAATTTGTCCAAAATGGCTGTCGTTATTCTAAGTAACTGCCCCACCGATCTTCTCTGGTTCCCACTATACTGCGTTACTTCAAGGAGATGGACGTGACCTGGCATGGTGTATTGTGGGAAAAGAAGGAAGCCAAGAGGATTGGGTGCTCATTGCCAGAGAGAAGCTTACCTAGCCGAGTGCCGGCCTGGCAACCTCCCCCCCATTCTGACCCCCCGTCCGGCGGCTGCGGTTCCCCATCACCTCCCTGCGCCCTCCATGCTTACATAAAACAGGTCTCCAGGGGTGACGGTCCAGGACCTCTTAAATGAAACATGTGGTTTCTGATATCAAAGACACCCGACACCTGTGCTTTTTACCGTCCATCTGAGAGAGACAAAAAGGAGGAAACTCCGTGCACTGAATCATTGTGTGGCAGCTGTTATTTCCTTCTGCTCTGGCGTTTTCTCATTTTGGGGGCCTTCAGTCCAGATGGTTTTCTGCTGCTGCTTTCATTAGGCCCTCTCCGTCTCCAAGCCGCCGCATTTCTGCCATACCGTCGAGTGAGAATCGACTGGCACGCCGTGATTTATGGGATGTAGCCATGGCAAAAGTAGAGGTCGAAAAGCGCTGTGTGTGCGGCACAGTTTGTGACTCGTGGCTACATTTTCCGTTCAGGCTATCTGAAAACAGTGTGTACATTTACAACCTTCTTTATAGATGATCGATATCTCAGACTCTACCAGGTCCACCAGCAAACCACATCTGCAGCCATAGATAATACATCTACCAACCATAATTTCTGCTTTCGATTAATTTGAGGGTGATCATCATAATATTTTTCTCTGAATGAATTTAAGTTTTTGTTCCGCATTGATTTGACTTGGCGTTGCATCTTAAACGATGGCTGTGTCGTTCGACAGCTTGCATGGCTCATTGCAAAAGACCAATTGGCATTCAAGAAATAATATGTTTTGCTATTAGTGTGCTATTAACAGAATGATTAGAAAAAAATATTGCACATAATTACAGCATGGAAACGAAACGGATCAAACATTTTTATCGTTTCCAGGTTCCCAGCATTTGGTGATGCAGGAGCTACAAAAACATCGAAACATATGTGAGAGGAAAAAGCTACAATCATTCTTCAGTCAGTCGGAAAGAAAACGTGGAAAATACTGTTTTCGTTTAAAAATCAAGGACATTTTCGCTTTCAAGGTCACTGTCCCTCATAACGAAATAGCTATGCAAAATGGCTTCATTTGTCTTCCTGCCGTTTCAACAGAACCATGTTCCAGACAAGTGGTTAATTGCTCATAAAATGAGACCACCAGGCAAGAAAAAGTAAACGAAAATTTGGGAGTACATTGGCCATGGGCATGGTGACTTTGACGCTCTGCTGTTTATTTGTTTTATCAGCCTGTCGGATGTGACGGCCCAAATGCTAATTTGCTGTGGTCAGGCCCTGGAAAACTTTGCGTTGAAAAGAAACAGGAATGGATCGACCTGGGACGGCAGGCAGAGGTTATTTTAGGAATGGCCTGGACAAATCCGAATAAAACAGGTATATGTGCCCCATGAGCTTGACGTATAAAGACCCAGATTATTTTTGGCTTCACCCAAAATGGACCAAGCAGACGTGAACAGACGTGTGATTTCCTGGTACTCTCAATTTTTTACCAGGGGGAAAGGAATGTCAAATTTGTAATGAACACCACAGAACCTTTGAAAAGTTCTTCCCGGCCGTACTATGAGGTGCAGTATCCCAGGCTGTACTGAGCTGTTCACAGCGATCAGTCAAAAACACCTCAAAGTTCCTAGCATGTGACAGCTGCACGCGCTTCATTCTTCAGGCGAACGTCCAGGCTAGAGTACACGCCACTACTGGAGGTTGGTGGGCTCAGGCCGCCGTTACCAATAATAGAACCGGTAATATTACGGAGATGGCCTTGGTTTTCAAGGCACAGACTGCTGTTTGGAGCAGGAAGGGTTTAGCAGTCCAAACCGTGGTACTGAGAACATACAGAATAACACAGAGCAAGAGAAAATTAGAGAAAATGCTAAAAAAAGAATGGGCCAAATCCAATTATGAGTATTACACACAGGCATTTTCAGCACAGACATGATCATAAGCCTATTTTACGCAATTTTAAAATAACGATATCGGAGAGGAGCTCAGTTACAAATACGAAAGTGCGAAGGAGTCCGGCCTCAAAGACAGCTGTCTCTCCTCCTCGTCCCGAGTTCAGGCATCATACTCAAACCATTAGGTTTGGTCGCACTTGTTTGGTAATGGCCACTGACTCCAGGATTTCAGAGGACCAACATGACGTCTGCTTCAGCTCAGATCCATCATTTCTTTCTCTGTTGCTTTGTGAGTCATTACAGCAACATCAGAGAATTTCCAAAATGCAAAAAGTAGCCAAATTAAAACTGTAATTCATGCATGCATTGTCTGTGGTGTAGAATTACATAACAGCCCCTGTTCCCAACCTCAGATGAAGTCATTCAGATCTGAAGCCTCAAGCAGGATGAGGACCCTCAAAGGTTCATATGTGCTGGCCGGCCCCCGCTGGTGTTTCTGAGTCTTCAAAAATGGGCACACAGCATTCCTCTGAAAATGTTCAGCTTTATGGATGCTGAGGAAGTACCCTGAGAACCCTGGGCTTATGAATGCATAAGATACCTACTCTGAAAACAGGACTAACTGCCTGGGAATCTCCGCTGTAATCTGAATCCAAAGGCGTTGTCACTGGACGTGGCTTGATTCCGTTTCTTATAATGTTTGGTAAGGTTTTGTTTAGCTCCTCCTCCGGTGCCGACTCGCCCTTACTTATTATTGGATGCTCAGCCCTGCTGCACTTACACCTGAGCCGGGTCCTTAACTATCGTATGCTTGCATTCCTTCTGGCTCGCTGCATGCCGCTCCAGACAAAAGCATCTGCTAAACGAATGCACGCCGGCGGAACTGGCCACCACGCCGTACCTCTAGCACTTGACTGGAAGATGTTACTTTTGCTAAAGCATGAAAAGATATTTAATTATGCATCTTCGTGCAGCAGAGTCATACTCCCACTAAGGCTGGCAGTCCAGAAAAACACAATCAATAAATAAATGTATGGGGGAGGATGAAGGTGGGAGCTCGAACACTTCCAGGTAATGCTATAATGAGAAACGGCCTGCCACCCTGGCCCAACCAGGATTTGTAGAAAAGGTACGCTGTTATCCTCTGGTGTCATTATCGATTCTGAGGGTCGTCTTCTGCCTACACCCACTCACAGTCAGACCTCAGAGTCTCCGGCAGACCTACACATGCGTCCAGGTCTTGTGCCGGATCATTAGGGAGGCAAGTGCCACTCAGAACTGAGGGGAACGCGGAGTTTTGGGATGAAGGCTCAGCTACACTACTTTGGCCGTAGGACTACTTGCCTGCAGGACCTTTCTTTCAACTGGACACGGTTGCTGTCCATGCCAGATTTAACGTCACACCACTTTACATCTTAGTTTACTGTTTCACACTTTAGCTACCAATTTCAGCTTTATGCACAGGTGTTTAAATACTATAGTATTTTTAGGAAAGAGGAGGTCTGAAGTAGGGGATAGACTCATTTACTGTATAAAGTAAAGTCTCATTTACTGTATATAACAAATAGGCCTACGTGTATAAACTAGAGCACACGGTATCATCTCTACGGTTAAAATTCAATTTCATGCAGGAGTTTAAAGCCAGAGTATGAAAATGGCGTTTCCCATATCCCCTTCTGTTTCCCAGATTTTAAGAAGTGATAAAGAAATGGTTTAAACACAAGCAGATTGTTACAAGCCGCAGACTGCATGCTGTCATTTAAATTAGTACACGGCAGAGGATATACAGGTACCCTTGGGCTGAACTCGGCAGAGAGCGTTAAGGAATACAGCTGGGGAGCAACGTGATAACAGAAAGGAAATGACAGCCCCCACCCCACCCCACCCCACCCCCAGAATCCTCTCCAGACCTGTAGCTGCACTTGTTCCCTGCTTACAAAGCTGCAGATTGAGGGTTTCCACACAGTGTTAATGGAGTGCTGACCGCTCCTCTGAGCACGTCAAAGGTGTCAGGCAGCACTATAAGCTGTGGCTTCAGGAGAGACCCTGTTGTTGCACTCTTAACCCCGGGAACTAACTGCTACACTAAATATCCGTAGAGACTGCTGTTTTACCGTTAACCCCAGAAGTAAACTGCTACAGGAAATATCTGGAGAGACTCTGCTGTTTTATCATAAACCCCTAAACTAAACTGCTAACAGTAAATACTCAAAGAGACTCTGCTGTTTTACCCTTAAACCCTGAACTAAACTGGTACAGGTAATATCCGGAGAGACATCTGTTTTACCCTTAACCCCAGAACTGAACTGCTACGGTAAATATCCAGAGAGACTCTGCTGTTTTACCCTTAAACCCTGAGCTAAACTACTACAGGAAATATCCGGAGAGGCTTCTGTTTTGCTCTTAACCCCAGAATTAAACTGCTACAGGAAATATCAAGGTGTATAAGTATGTCGAGAGAAATGTGACACACCATCCACTCTCTTATTTGCTATAAAATGCTAGAGGGTGGATTAAATACATAAATGAAGAAGCCAACATATCTCTTCCCAGTCTTTCAGTGCTGATGCATCTAAGAACAAAACATCGGTATGACAGAGTAGCAGGAGGTTTTACCAGCTTACCTGTCATAATATTTACCGTAATATAATACTCATCACTTATGAGTTTAATTTGTGATGGTATTTGACAATTTTCCGATGAGCAGGCGTCACCTTTCACGTGAAGAAGCCGGAGGACCCTGATCGGCATGCAGATGCCCGCGAGGCTGGATTCCACCTCGTTTTACCCTTGCTATTTCTTTCTGCATGCTTGTAATGATGTGCAGGGCAAGCGGAATGTTCTGCTTCCTGTTAGAAAAGCTTTAATTCTAACCCTCACCTTTGTTTTCTCTGTACTTTCAATCAAAGTGAGTATAATGGGACACTATATGGACAAAGGTATTGGGACACCAGTTAATGGGGGGGTTCACATATTTTTGGACTTGGGTAATTAAGCCCCACTCATTGCTGAGACAGGTGTATAATTAAACACACAGCCAGCAAATCTCTAGCAACAACCACTGGTGGCAGAACAGATCATACTGAAGAGATTAGTGACTTTCAACATGACACCATCACAAGATGTCACCTTCCCAACAAGTCGGTATCAAATGTCTGCCCTGGTGAACTGCAGGTGAAGTGATTGTGATGTGGAAACTTCTATAAACAACAAGAGTTCAGTTGTGATGTTATAGGCCGCACAAACAGAAAGGGACCCGATGACCCAACATCAATACCCAACCTCATTGATGCTGTTATGGCTGAATGGCAGCAAATCCCACCAACGACATTCAAACATCTAGAGTAAAGCCTTTACCAAAGAGTGGAGGCAAAGGAGGACCAACTTCTTATTTACAGCCTTGGTTTTGGAATGAGATATTGCTCAGGCAGGGGTCCCGATACTTTTGTCCATACAGCGTATATCTGTTGTGAGGAATGTCAGTTGGACCCTTAAATGGAACATCAAGGTGAAGGCTCAGAATGACTCGCCATGAACCAGCAATTGCCCCCTTGACAGTCTTTTGGCCCTTAACGTTCCCTGGGATCAGTCACAACACAGCTTTCACAGGGCAAAACGGCTCTCTTGAAGTAGATGGGACTGTCTGGGATTCAGCAAAATGACTGATTTTCTGACAAACATTGATAAAAGAGCAAGCACAGACTTAAAAAATACACGTGCGTCTAAATGTCTAGGCTAATTCTGCACGTGTCCTAATTAATGCCTGTGAACACATAAGGTTAATGTGGGTAGGCAGAAGTAGTACTTAAAAGATATAGTATTTGATTCAAATGAAAGCACGTCAACATTTAGGGACAATGTGCTGTAAGGCATCTGTTTGATGTGCAAATAAGTGGACATGCTTCTTTTTATAGGGCTCCTGCTTGTCCGTACGCATGCTGTTTGAATCAAACGGCCAAGGCGGGACGTTGGGAAGGTTAGGGGTCTCGGAGCCTTCGGGACAAATGACAGAACCTGGCTCATCAAAGGAGCCATCTGCCCAATTCTGAGGGGCCGCACCAGCACCTGCCTCGCCCCCACAGCCCGAGCTACCGGACCTGCACGACGCAGCCGGGACCCGGAGCCCGAGGCACCGTAAACACCGACACCGTGGATTCCAGTCTACCGCTAAGAAAACACAAGATAAATAGATTGTCCTCGGGTGCTGCTGCATTCTTCAAAGAGCAGAATGCTTTTCAAGTGTCCGAAGATTACGACCGCAGTCGCGTCCTCGCGATCATGTGATCAAAAAAAAAATCACCCCCCCGGTCACCTTCCTTCCCTCACTCTCTATGCCTCTCAACTTTTCATTGCGACAAAAAACAAAATCATCCTTATTCTTCATAGATCCTGGGAAAGGAGTCAAGGAGAAATCTAACTATAAAATATTTTAATGCTCTGTTTTTTTTGGTTTTTTTTTATTCTGCATTTTATTGGACTTTTGTGATTTCACGTCAAGGAATGCTTTCTGGAAAGTAATAGGCCAAACCTAATGTCTCTATTCTAGTGCTGGATCCTTTCCATACGCATACAGTTGGGTAGATTCAAAAGACAGACATCTGAACGCCAGGAAGCGACGGGACTTTGGACAGGAAAGAAGCTGATTGACTGTCAAATGGGACTGATAAATTCCTAAAGTAAAGTGAGGGAGAGAAAGAGAGACAGAATGAGAGAGAGGTGAGAGAGAGGGAGGGAGAGGAGAGAGACAGAAAGTGAGGGGGGAGGCAGAGGAGAGACTCGTCATAGTGTAGCATTGAAGCACTTATGACGAACAGGTCAAAATGTGTTTCCATGTTCCATTCCATGTACAGAGCTCATGAAGTCGGCAGTGGGGGGGTGTACAAAATGCATATTTAGGAAAGTTATTTTCAAATGACTACCATCGTTTTAAGAATTCATTTTTTGCCTGCAGAGGGTGTCATCCAATGCAACGCTCAGCGTAGTCCTGAAACATCCCGGTGGTGAAAGCTGAAAACATCTGGGTGAGGCCCAGCTTATAAACGTCCGCTCAAAGACAAAGAGAGTGAAATATTTGCACTTCTGTCCCTGATGAAAAGGCTGCCTGGATTAGCATTCTGTGCACACGGGCACACAATGACACAGGAAGGAGGTAACAATGTGCCTCTTTTCTCGTCTCCTCTCTGAGACATGTTTATCTTTGACGTACCGTCGGACTTCCTGGGCCTGATATCCCTCCTTTGTAGCCTGATGCCGGCCCCTTTATGTGGCTGTACAAAGAGGAAGGGACCCCCTTTCACCTGGGGAAAACCTCCTTAGCAAAACATAGGACAGCAGCAAAACACAACTTACTTTGCCTTAGGACCGGGATCGTTTTCTTAATTAATGAAGCCTACAGTCATGATAAAGCTCTGTGTCTTTGAGAGTTTACGTTCCACATTAATGCTTTCCTTTGACCTCCCAGGCTGTCTAATTCTAGCCCCTCACTCTTTTACCTACCTGCCCTCCCAGAGCTTCAGAATGAGACAGAATCTTCTGCCAGACTTTCACAGCCTTTCCCTCTTTAAATTTAAATCACTGGCCGAAACAGGCCGAGCTCAGGCTTGCACCTCAGCTCCGGCCAAATGTCCGGCACTTATGTTATTGGTCCAAGGTCGGCTGAGGGCCAGGGATGTGTTAGTGGATCTGACACCGCTGGCTGCCGGGACAGGAAGCGTTCCGGTGTGGGATGTGAGAGGAAATGGAGCTCCGGGCATTCCCACTTGGGGAAACGTACATTTTGCAAGAAACAGCTGTGTTTAGGGACCCCTTGCCCCCCCCACCTCCTCACACCCCTGCCATACAGACCTCGTGTTGACCGAGTTACCTCATGGCTTAGTTTAGGTCTGCTTTTCTTGCTCCTCCACAATATCAGAACCCTTCAAACTGCCACTGTTACTCCACTAGGCCGTGAAAAGCGGCACCGTGGTAGGCCCGGGAGAAGGCGTCGGCGGTCGGTCCGACTCACGGGAAGTAGATGGGGAGCTCGGGTGCACGCCATGTGTCCCTGGACCGGGGCAAGTGAAAAGCCGAACGGACACCTCGTACACTCTGAGGATACGCCACTTAACCTGAGGGTGTCTGTCCCTCGTGGATGTTCAAGAAACATTATTGCAAAGTCGACCTTCACAATTCACCCACCGATCACGTCCGCTTCCCTCCTAGAGAGGTTCCCCGACAAGTACTATAAGAGACGTTCGTTACTTCGGCTGTGTTACAAATGTTTAGACAACGAGGAAATGCCTTCAGACACCATGTCTGTGGGCAATTTTATATATATATACGTGACTGTAAACTTAGGACATCTGATAATTACAATTTTAGTCAACAGATTATTATTATAGAAATTTGTCTGATTATTTTAGAAAGCATATTTTATTATAGTACAGTTGGTGAGTCGACCACGGAGAAAATTTACAAGGCGTGTTAAAACGGATTTCAAGAAAATAAATTGGGCTGTTCGGTTTAGTGGAAAATGTGAATTCAAGATTTTTGCAGCAATGCTGTTGGAGTCTTAAAATGAACAGACTCCAGCTAGCAGAGTTTTAATGACTCTGAAGCTCTACTGAGGTAAAACTTGGTCCTGCTACCATATATGAGTGGGGTTCAGAAGCATATTTTTGGCGAGTTATTGAATTAAAAACCACGATTGCAGTTACATATAAGTAACCATATATAGTTCTAACTGACAAAGTGGAAGGTGATAATTGATGTGATTGTGATATCTAAAAGGGCAACTTTATCCTCATGGGATCGTAGTCATTCAGTGCTAATGCCACGTGGAGCAGAAGGGAGAGGTTGCGTTACATCGAATGGAACCGGTACATGCTCACATCGAGGGTCAGCAGGTTACCTGAAGAGCCCGTCTCTGTGACGGCCAAGAGAACAGGGAGAAGAACCAACACAACCTGTGGCAGGCATGCAAACTCTACATGAGCAGATTGAGCATTGAACCCTCGCGCTCATCTGGCTCGTCTACTTAGATATGAATGACAATCGGCAGTCAGTGACGTACATTAAATCTCATGTCATGCTTTTATTTGCCGAGTGTTTAGACTACATTACACCTCATCCCAGATAAACAGAAGTGCCGGTCTGCAGCTCCAGAGTCTCAGTAGGGTAACTTTAAATCCAGTGCATTCTTTACCCAGCGATGCACGAGTTACTACTCTAGCCTATCGATATCCGCTGTGCATATGCCCCGAACAGCAGGATGGGGAGCTGTATAATGACTGACGGAGAGGTACATTACGGAAGTGGCCGACTCTAAACACGAGACAGCCGAAATCTAAACCAGCACCCCGTGGACTGTTTTTCCATCGTGAGGATTTTGTTTTTCGGTTGACGGACCGAGCAAATCACCGCAGGAGGGCTGTCAGTGCCTCTTGTCATCTGGATTTATATTTGAGAATGATATACAAAACACATTTCCTGCCATTCCAATCTCGAGTTTAAACTTCAATTACTGATCTACAAGGAGCGCTTCCTGGCGGACTGCCGTCCTTGTAAACCGCCTAGATTGTTTCCACCGAAGCTCGATATTCATCTGGCACACATGGCTAAGTAAAACTTGGACTCCCATCAGGTCGACGATGACATTATCGGCTTCTGGCAGCACTGTGTATGGCAGCTGAACTCTTGGCCTCGGGTTCTAGGGAGGACCTACTCACGTACAGGCCATTGCTGCTGGATCGGGACCCAATCCAGCTCCACGAGGGGCCTCTTTTACGACATTGCGCCAATGCTGGGAAACGTCACAGTTAATGAAGCCATTCCTAAGCCGGCTGTGCTTGGCGCTGGGTGGTTATTTCACGTCCCGCCCTTGTCTTAGCGCTTTGAGCCGCTGCACGGTAATCCCACCCTGCATTATCGCAGGGGCCCCGCCGCGTCTTTGATCCTGCTAGCAGAATCTAGCAAGGCATTAAGTGTCATTAATGCCCTTGTTTATCACCTGCCTGCCCGAGGCATTGGGCTGTGGCAAGTGGAGCATTGGTGGGCTCTGCTCACCACTCTTGGCTGGAGACCCAGGGAGGGTCGCGCTGGGGGGACGGGGGCGACCTGAGATCAGTTGGAGGAAGATAGTCGGGCAGAGGGGCTGTCAACACCCGGCAACCCAACCCACATTCCTGATGATATGTGTTTTGAGAGACACACACTGAGCAAAAAAAAAAGATGAACACGTGTATCAGGTTAAATGATATTGTCCCTGCCAGAGATAATTACAGAAGTGATGGGTAATTTTCCTATAAATTCTTATGACATGCTTTCATTAGCTCAGAATCTATACACTCGTGGTGTTTCACAGAGGAGACACTTTGAATGTAGTCTGCATTATAGATAATATAGAACCCCTTTGAGGTTCCAAACAGCAGTTCTAATGCAACCTGAGGCCTGAGTAAATGCTTTACACTATCGGCGTGCTTCTTCTCGCTACCTTCATTCTGCAGGGAAGCCTTTTGTGGAGAATGCAATAGAAAGACTTGAGGTCAGACAAACAAAATGGATGGGTTTGCTCTCTCTCTCTCTCTCTCTCTCAACATGTCCTGATGTGATCTTGTTGACTCATACCCTTTGATGGTTCAGCGCTAAGAAAGGGATAAGCCATCCCTGAGATCCTAAACACAGCAGTGGGACAGTGCTAAGCAGTTTGAGTGAGAGAGGGAGAGAGAGCTGTTAACCTGCAAAAGAACATAGCGTGACACCCTCAGAAAGCTTTACCTCCTCCAGCTCTTCTTGAAACAGCACTGGGGCCAAGGTCTTGGTTTGCAAGCGTCTCCCTCCAGCTGAAGTCTAAGCTCTGTATGGGCATGAGCACAAGTTTGCAGGGTCTTTTCCTTCAGTTTTTCTCAGGACACGAGCCTACAGATAGCTGTCTCAGCCCATCGTTCCCCATCCCAATTATTCTGTCTTCAACCCGGACTAAGAAAAGAAAGCGACAGTCCTCATCAACGTGCCAACAGTAGGCTACTCTAATGGAACCCAGCTTGGCAGATGCAGGACGTCTGAAGACCATTCAAGATGACTGGACTCATACAACAATGCTTCCATTTATAGGAGCCAAGACGACAGCCTGGGGGGCACCGGTTCCCACGGATGTGGTTAGATGTCTGTCAGTCAGGCACACCTCCATCAGTATGGCTGTGTCACGCATGCATCCCCCTCAGATTCTACCCCCAATCACACAAGCCTACCTTGTGCACAGGTTATCAACAACATAATACATTTACAACACACCAGAAACAAAGGTTTAGTACTAGTCAAAGCAACGCATTTTATTATGTAACATTTTCAAGAGGCTCGACGATAGTCTCGGCATTCGTTCCAGTAAATTCCACAAAGAGGGTTCTGTGAAACCACACACCCAGGCGATAGCCGTGATGATGCTGGTGGTTAAGCGTGACGGTGGGGGTGGCACCGTTGGAAGTCTGCTCACGGCACATGACACACAGCCATGTGGTGACATTCAGACACGGCTCACTCCCTTCCTGGCGTCAGCCCCTAGTGTCACACGATGCACAGGGGATGGGAGAATTGGGAGTGGCCACAGGAGCATGGAAGCCACAGCCTCCCCCCCCCCCCCATTGACAGAAAGTGGAAGTCTTCCTTCCAGCACAAAGTACACTATTACCTTTGTTCATATCTCCTGGGATACTGTTCTCATTACACTCCCCAGCACTCCTAAGGGTCTGTCCCATAGCGTTGCCCTTAGGTGGGATGAGTGTCTGCAAAGAACCCCCGCCCAGGATAAATATGCCATTGTTTATAACAGGAAACGACTTCTGTTAACCTATCTTGCATGGGTGGTATGCTAACATGTAAAGAAAGAAAGCATCTCCATCCGCGGTCCCTCCCGCAACTCTGAAGCAGCTTCCATTCAGCACTCGCCACAATAGAACTGGATTGGCTTTCAGAGTCAGGCTCCTCGTAGGAAGTGCCCAAAAGAATCGAACGGAACAAAAACAAAAGCGGGGGGGGGGGTGCAGTGCAGGTGAAGGGAACTCTGTTTTAAATTTCCCATTGCAGTTTTGATCCTGAAACAAGTGCCCAAAATGGACCCATCAATCACAAGAAAATGGTGTCTTCCTCATCCTTCAACGTCACTGAAACTGCAGTTCCAACTCTATTCTAAATCTGTCTGTTCTGAGCTTTTACAGGACATCCGTGAGTTGATGACAACAATTCAAAATCCTCCAGATTAGTAATTTTTCAAATCACAGTACATTCTTATCTAAAGGTAAGCCGTGACCAGTGAAGAGAAGCTCTGGTCTTCTTTGAGGAACGTGTCAGACACTACATAGACCCGATGCTGTGTATCTCTCTGTTGTAGACGTGCATCATCCAAAGCTACGGCTTCAATCCTGTGGGGTTGTTTATCAGTAGGACCCAGATTACCCAGGTGGGCCAGCTCACAAGAAGCTGTATCGGTAAATGAAATACCCAAGGTCACCAGTCTTGCTTGTGGTTGCCCATGCTGTGTCAGGCAAGAACTTACTGGGTTGTACACTTGGCTCCACCAAGTCGGTCTGAATTTCAGGGGGACAAGATGGCCTTCAGACACTTCAAAGCCACCCAAATGCTGGTGGGCCAGTGCTGTATAGACGGGACAGAACTGCAAAACACTCAGAAAGGCAACGTGGGTAGCATTTCGCAGAGGTCTAATAAATGTTGATGGTGCGTGTCAAAGTAAGAGCCGGCTTCCAAGTCCCTCTGACATGCATCAGATTTCCCTGAGTCAAACAACTGTAGGCTCTGTAAGGAAGAGTGAAACTGAATGAGAGCTTACCAGTAATGTTACATTGTGCTTGGCGGATACCTTAGGGACCGTTGTGTAAATAACACGTTCCCTGTATGTCAGTCTTACAAAATAGTTTCAGGTGATTTACTCTGCATTCGGCCATCTGAGCCCATGTCGGAACACAACAAACTCAGTTCTACTAAATTTAAAAAGAGAATTTCATGTTTTACTGAGGCTGAAGTCAGGATTTATCTCTGCAAATACTGGATTTCGAACTTTATTTTTTACTACAATTTCTCTAAATTTCTCAATCGCATTAATTTCCTGCCAAATTTGAAAAGGGTTTCTTTCAAAAATACATCCTGTTAAATTTATTTGCTAACATATTTGCAATGAAACCTGAATTTTGTACTCTTTTAACAGAATATCAGCAATTTGAAAAAACCAAACAAAGCGAAGCGTGGGAAATACCATTTGAGCACTCTGGAAGTTTTCTTCGATTTTTCCTTTCTGGTCCATTACAAACATTTCCGGACTTCTGTCAATCTATTTGTCAAACATAATAAGTGTGTTAAATGCCATTCTGTATGAAACGTGTTCACCATCTCTGCTTTCCTGATTGTTTTTACTGATTCCCTCAGTATCATCTGTTTTCCATGAAAATTAGAAGCAAACCGAAAAAAAAAAAAGAAAAACACCTTAAGAAAAAAAAGTAATAATTTTTCTGGTGTAGATGTGCACCGCAGTTTGTATGAAGAGAAGCAGTCGATGTTTTAGTGGACTTTCCCTTTAAATGAATTTCACGGCGATACGGATTTGATTTAAACAGATAGAGTGGATTAGCTTAAAAGGCATGCAGCACATATCGAAGAAACTTGATCATGGGGGAAGAAAAAATATTCTTCTTTGATTGCATGCCATGGGATGGCACCCAACTCTGGGAGCAGGCCATGACTATCGAACCCGCAGCAAGCAGAGTATTTCTGCGCGAGCCTGGCGTGGAGCCAGCCTGATTCTGCTCCAGAAAGCCTTGTTAACAGCTCCGGCTGGCTCACTGGTAATTACAGGTATCCATCTCTCCTCGATTTTCGTCCCCACCAACACATTCCTGGCTATGCTCCAAAGCACCCGATGAGCAGGGGTGGGGCTCGAGTAAACAACTACGTCTGAGGCGTGGGGTGGCGGCAGACGGAGTGATCACATGATCCACGAATGCTACTCAACAGCTGTTGCTCCGCCTGTTCTGCTGGAGTAGACGTCGCGAGTTGGTGGGCGAGCGAAGGTGCTCGGGCCCGATACAACTTTATGACTTTGGGAATGTGCTTTCGGTTTGCCAGCCGCTCCCACTCTGGGTGGAGTGGGTCCGTTAGCAGGAAAACTCCCATCGGAAGGAAAATCTGAAGCTAAGACTCTGATGGCAAGAGTGATAGGGGCCTAGTCCGGCAGCTCTGAGTGAGTGAGAAAGGCACGGTCGCACCCTTTCTGTGCGGTGCGAGGGACGTCTGTCAGACAGACATGCAGTGGGCCATAAGGAAGCAATAAGGAAGACAGGGCATTGGGGGGATTTCCTGTTGTGGGGGGAAAATACACTTGGGGGTCATTCAGGAAATATCTGGCGAAATACACACATGAGCTATACTACGGTGTGAGCCTTTTGTGTAAAAGAGGCAGCTAATATACAATGGCTTCAATACCTAAGCCAAATCTAGCAGGTTACCAGAGGTTCAAGGCTCAATGTAAGCTACCCTGTGGGGTACTCAGCTTCAGCCTCGATTCCCCCACTTAAATAACCTTCAGTAATAAGCAAGGACTAAAGAGCTTTGGCCCGAGTGTTTATTGAATGATATAATAACTTTTCTATGTTGTTACATCTGCTGAAAGCAGAACATTCGAGAAACTCAGAAAAGTCTACGAAAGTCAATCATAAGCAAGTGTTTTACATCATTGAAAGTTGCCAGAGGTACCAGAGGTACGACGTGTGGCATCAAGACCTGTCAAAAGTGTTTATTTTCACTGCCTTTTACAGTAGCCTAAGACACTGGTTGATGTGGGGTGCATAGAAAGGACAAATCGAGCAAGACCGTCACTGGCATGGTGTGCCACAAGCCCTCCGCATAGAGACCGGTCCCTCATGAGCAGAGGCACATGGGGAGGCAAGCCGGTACTCCCCCCCACCCTCCACAATCGGTGGGTGGTCTGCTTGCCAGTCAGGGCCTCATTTTCCTATGCTTAATTCTCCTGTCGTGGTTTTTTTCCCCCGGCTCGTCCTCTTGTTAGCCATCACTGCTCTGGTGCGTCACGTAATGACTGCGAGGTTTTAGTTTCCAGACGCCTGACAACGGGACAGAGAAGAATTTATAGGAGGTCTGTGCCTGGAACCATTAACGAATGTGTGAAGGTGGAACCTTATGAAATGTAGGCACAGCATGGTTAGTTCGAACCTGCTGGCAGGTGCAGGTATATCTGCGAAAACAATTAGCTGTGTTATATTTTTATTCCAGTTCAATCTATTAAGATTAATGATCAATCTCTAAGGAGAATATGTATGTTTGCAAATCATACATTTCCAGAAGTTCCATTAAATTGCTGATTGAAATGCTTACAAAACACCAGCATCATGTCTTTCACTGGGAGGACAGAGCATGCAGTGGAACTGGACAGATAGGAGGTCACATGGCTTGCTCCAGCCAATGAAGACCAAAGCTTCCTGAAGTATTCCATTATGCGGCATAGCTAACAACAACTGTGTGTCCTCTGACTATGGCGACGTCCCCCCGAGAGTACCAGCTTTCTCATTGGCTCCCATAACAGAGGATGTTTGATTGATCTAGACCACGACCATTTACAGAGAGTCTGGTCTAAATGAGCAACCTCCGGTCTGCAGGAAAGTGGGTCGAAACACCATGAAGAGGCAATTATCTCTACCCCAAAGTACAAAGGGACAGAACAGTGGGGGTCCTATTATATGGTTAGGCGAATGCTAAAATTTACCACACAATGCAATAATTAGATAAATAAAACTAGAGATCCAAAATATTTGAGGCACATCTTAGATTCCATTCCACAAACCGCAAGCTTCAGACATAACTGAACCAGGCATGGGTTGAGCGCAGGAAGTCAACAACAGGAAACTGCATGGCAGGTTGTGTGGTGGCCGTCACAGCTGACATTCAAGTAAACAGTTGTGCTCTTCGTGCTACGGAGAGAAGAGCGTTTCATTCCTGGATCTCAGTTAACTCGATTGAATTGAAGACAACTGGGTGAAAGGGAGGGGTGGTCAGACTGTCTTCTTCTCAAAGTATTGTACATGATCTTCTTCTGGGATTCTGTGAATCAAGTGCTTCGTGTTCCTGGAAACCGCTGAAAAATGACCAAGTTATCTGCTGCATGTGGAGACACCTCTGGATTTAATCTGGCTTTCTGCTTTTGTATGGGCACCTATCTGTTAGCATTTGAAGCAGTGACCAAATCAGTGAGCACCGTACCGTCTTTGAAGTAATGAGGGTGCTTAGTTTTGTATTTCCAATTTCAGTTACCTTGATCATTATATCGTAAACTTCAGATCGCAGTCTTCTTGCCCAGGAATGAACACTTTCAACCAAAAACCCGTCTCATTTTCAGTAATGCCTTATAGATTTTCAATTAGATACTATTAGTCTATTAGTCTTACATTAACTGACATTGTTTTTTTTCTTTGTGGGACACAGTGGCTCCTTGGGTTGGGGGCTCCTTGGGTTGGGGTCCCATGTTTCACCAGTTTTCTCCGTTTTCCTCCTCCAGTCCAAAAGCATGCATGGTTGTTAAATGGCATGCGCGTGTGTGTATGACTGTATGCTGTGATGGGTTGGCACCCCATCCAGGGTGTCCCCCACCTTGTGTCCTAACGCTGCCTGAGATAGGCTTCAGGCACCCCCCCACAAACCTGAATTGGATTAAGTAGTTTAGAAAATGGATGGGAGTTTTTTTTTTAATTATTGCTTTCTCAAAACCATGCATGGAAGGCCGCTCTTCTGCCTGTGAAAAACCTCTTGGAGATTCCAATGAACAGAACTATGTGTAGGTACTTCCAATTCAAGGACATCCCTCTGCTCTTCAGCTTTCACCCAGAAGTGAGATATTTTTTTGGCAGGGATGGCTGACCGATTGGACGAGAAATGCCACCGAAAGATACGACTGTAGGGAAGCAGGGAGGGTAGGCTCCTGTTCTTAGTTTTCATGGTGGTATAGATGACCCGCAAATGCTCGCAAGCCTCTTGTTGGCCAGCCCTGTCTTATGGAATCGGTATTGTGCAGCAATTCTCCGCTGCCTCGTCACTGCCTCTTTGAGCCAGGACTTGAGGGCTAATGACTCTGTTGGGTACCATTCCAGTCAACCTCTTCACTGACATTTTGATTGAAAGAACCACATAATGTAATCTGTGTTGCTCAAATTTGTCAGTCAAGAATCACTATAATGTTTTAATCCAGTTGATAATCATAAGTCTTTAATGAAATGTATTTTTAATCATTGAATTCTATGGTCAGTGTTCACTACTTTGATTTACTGGTGATTAGCTGCTTTCATGGCAGTAGATGATTGATTATTTAAGCTTTAGAGAGAAATGAGGAGAGCAGAAAACTTCGCTTCAAGCAGTTTTCCAACAGCAATCAACAAATGATGCTTAACGTGACTAGAAAACGATAATGCCCGCGCGGTTAATGCTTCAAGATTGAAATCGCATGAGCAATTGCTCACTCAAAGCAAAAATGTTAATTAATGAAGAGCCCAGCTGGCATGCAAACGGACACAATCTCCAGACTACTTTAAGAACTTGTATAAACACAAAAACCTTCTTCTGGGAACTGGGGGTCTGTTGTGGATTTGAGAGGCGGGTGGGCGAAGGGCAGTGAATGACAGAGCTGTTCGATTCTGGCTTACACATGAAGTCACGAACAGAGTCGGGTGCACTGTTGCACCATCGATTTTCCTGGAGGATGAAAAATCACAGGCACACTGGATTCTGAGTTCCCCCAAAAGGCATCACGGCAGAGACTGTGACGAAAAATCTTAATAATTCACACTTCACAAGGTCTGTTGTCTATATGTCTTTTCAAAGAACCATATTATATACTTAAGTTTATCACTGAGCCACAAATATTGTAGCTTCATTAATCTGACAGCAACTTTTGTATATTGCTGACCGATCTGTGACATCTGCCTTTTTCATCGTCAGAAAATCTCAGAAATTCTCAGGTGAGCCACGCAGGTCTGGAAGCATGCAAAACATAAACACATATTGCAGCCTTTGACACGGTGTTCACAATATGTGTTGTGCATTTTTTTAGCGTCAGTGTTTCCAAAACTCGGAGCTGAGCTGTCTCTGCATTCAATCAAACTTTTTGGTCCTGGAACCAGGGCAGTACTCAGAGACAGACACACAAACACACACGGGTATGCTGTTTAGCTCTGCCGTTTTGTATAGGTGTCTTTACAGACTCCCTGTAAACAAACAGAGGTTGCATAAACACATTTGCTTTCTGCAACTGGGAGTCAATAGCTAGCGGGTGGTTTTTAATACATGCGTAAACAGGCAGAAATCGCAAGCTCCCCGCATGTGGAACCTTGACTCTTGGCCTACGTTTGCCAGGGGAGCAATTATTGAGCAGGGACCGGATTGGCAAAATGGAGTCGGAGAGCAGCCAGACTAACAAAACCGTGTCTTTTAGCCCGTTAGCTTTCCCATCAGCTGAGCAAGGTCTCCTGTCACAAACATTATTACATGCATGTCGTCCTGTAAAATAGTTTGGTCGGTAATTCTGTACACACCAAGCAACGGAATTCAAGTTTGATACTGAACGACAGATTAATAATATTCACACATATTGTCTGTCTACCTTGTACACGTAAGGTTAAAAGTGGGTTTCGAATGTTTGTCTTCTCTGAAATGAAGGATTATTTACGCTGGAACGTGTCTTTGTTTTGTGACAGCATGTCCCGCTCAAAATATTTTTCATCGACGCGCATGCCGCGAGGTGAACATTCCTGCGTCCTCCATTTTCATCTCTCTAATCAGTTATCAAAGGAAGCCCTCTTCAGAGCTTTTCAAAGGACCCAAGCCATTTTATGTTTTGCCCTCAAGTGATGAACGTCACAGTAAATTTCCGATATGTCACCGGCGGCAAATAGCAAAAAAGAAAAACTAGTTAAAAAGAAAAGGTAGAGAAAATCTGGCTATAGCAGATTTGCCAGATTCCTCCAGAGCATTCATATATACGTTATCCTGGTTCAGTAACACAATAAACCAATCATGGCACATTCCCTTGTCACATGGCAAAGAGGAGGGTCTTAGCTGGGTGATAGAAGTTTGATAGCTTTACAAATTAAACTCCCGTGCATCAATTCTTTATCTTTTCTCATTCGGCAGGCCCACAGGTGTGGGGATGTGGCTAAATCCTGGAAACTGATGTGAGATTTTCCAGAATGCTAATACTCGGTGTGTTTTGGGGCATGTAAAATGTGCCTCTCTTTTCCATACCTCAGGACCTGTGACTCTTCTGTCAGCCGAGGTGTCTTGTTGCGCCTTGTGGCACTTCCCTAAGCACGTGCCCATCTCAACACATCTGAGGAAGATGGGAAGCATTTGCCTGCTAACGACTCTTCGGGCACCAACCACAAATCATCCCAAACAGCTGCTGGGGTCTCAGGTATTCGGACGAGTAATGACTCTCAAGTGTTCTGTTTACCAGTCACGTGGGGAGAAGCTGACTTATGGGGTTAAAACCTCTGCAGGTTCCAGGAGGAAAGTCACTGTTTTGTCATTATTATTTGTCTATTACCATGTGTACATAAGCTGCCTACCAGCCAGAGTGCTTCGTCAAAACCTGGCCTTGGTTATAAGTGTGTTTTTTTTACTACTTGGAGAAGGTGATGAATCATGATGCAGGTCAGAGGCACGTTGGTGTAATCAGCCTTACGTGGATTCGTATCGTGGCTGTACAGTACTTATTTGCAAATTTGTACTCCTCTGTTTTTCCAGAGATTTTAGGAACACCATAAAGTAAAAGGATTAATTTTGTTCATAAAGTTACCCTGTGAATTTTGTCTCTTAAAATTCAGCCGTGGAAGACAGGATCGTACATGTCGCTCCCCCACATTCATAAAGATAATCTAAACTTTCATCCTTTACAAAAAGAACATCAAACGCGACAGCCATTTCTTACATTTTTGAGGAGGATTATCCAATAATAATGCCATGCAAACCTCGACTGAATTGTTTAAGAAACAGTTCATAAACTCGCTACCTCGATTCAGAACAAGCCAGGCACTGACACTTAACTGTTCTGAGAACAGATCAGAACTTGGATTGGTTGTAGGGAGCGGTGTTTTATTAAGATCACACCATGCAGAGTGAGTGGTACACATCAGTGAAGTAAATACAACGAAATAGAAGCTTGTTGCCCATTTAAAACCTGTCTGGTGTTATGTGGTTTTTAAAGTACAGCCAGAAAAGCCAAAACAGCTCTTTTTAAAAATTATTGCTGTTTCTTTTTAGAATCTACGACACATTCGTCTAGCATTTGTCTCCTCCAAGTCCCCTCGGCCTGCCGGTCAGGGGTGTTGCCCCCATAAATTAGTGTACATCGTGCATACATCATCAGTTGAGCTTGCGACCAGCCCCCCCATAGCGAAGTCATGCAAATGAGTAACTGTCAACTGTCTTATAATTTTGTCTGCGGGATATATAAATCTCTATATAAATCTTGCGTGTATAAATCTCTACTGATGGCTCATGCTGCTGGTTAAAATCAAGGTCTTCTGAACTCCCCAGATTGTTTGCAGGTTACACGAAAAGCCGTTTCTCGTAACAGATTTCCAGCAAGCTCGGCGATGTGGGTAGGACCGTACCTACAACATGCAACCTGGCGTTCTCCGAGAGGGATGCATATTAAGGGACTTGGATGTGAAATGAGCGACGAGCCCCTCCCTCAGTGGCCCAGTATTACTCGATCTCCACGCGACAGCATAAGACAGCTGACAGTCACTCATGCTTTTGACATTATGGAGTAAATTCTGTGTTTCCAGACTGGTGGATGTCTTTTGAGAAGCATTAAATGTTAAAAGAAGTTTGCGTGGTCTCCGAGACACACACAGAACATGGCAGTGATCTCCAAACCATCTAGTTTCCACAGAAGCCCAGGAAATGCTGTTTAGAGGTGGTTCTGAATCACTTCCCTCAGCGTGCTGTCTGTGTAGGTCCCATTTACAGAGGCCTGGCCATTGCTGTCAATTATCTTCAAAACTGATTTTTGCTGTATTTATGTGGAAAAATTAAGAAATCATCGGGAAAAAAATCAAAAGCACACCTTGGCTTCCCAGTGAAGAATTGCATGAAGGACTGCTGAGAGTGAGTATGTTCCTTGGTACGCTCCAGGTGAAAGTGGAGACCAGAGCAGATGGATGACAGGGCCTGAGTCGGAGATGCCAGGAGCAGGGTGAGCCATTCACTGAAATGTGCCAGAAGGTCCTGTAAACTCTACGAAACTCCTAGATAAGTTTTCATTATATTCGTAAAGAGCCATAGCAGACAAGATTGACAGTTACCTCACCCCAAACAGATGTTTTATGTGTTTCAAGACATGCTAATTTATTTATGGCTCACCGGAGCAAAGATTCTAGAGTAACGAGATCCAGGAGCTATTGAAAGACGTCTACTGTAGTTCTGTATCTAAATAAATCCTTTTTATGGTTATCAAGATAAAAGTTCTCAGTGTAAATCAACCAGAACTTCAAAGAAATTAAATGTGCCTGGTCTACTGACTCTTCTCACGAACAAATGCTAAACTACGGCTTAAATTTTGAGATGATGGAGACCATTAGCGGTAGGCAAGAAAAAAATTAGCGGCTGATAGAAAACGATGGCCTTCTATGTTCTGCAGAAACAAATTCCAGCTTGAACAAACGTAAGTGAATCTCGCTTCTGCGGCCTTGAAGGACCACATGATGGAAAGAGGTGGAGAATGGCTCTGCCTTCTGCCTGATCAGGGCCCTGTCACAAGGCCTCGGAGAGATTTACGCAGGCAGAGCCTTAATCACAAGTAAGCCAGCCCCGTAGGCAAACACACTGTGTTGTCAACATGCCCCAAGATGAGTGGCAGGCTAGATTCTGGCCCAGTGAAGCTCTTTGCCTCATTCGCAGCATGCAATCCAGGTGACCAAAAGCTGTTGTATGAAGACTGTAACATTCCCACGGTCCTCATATACAAGGGGAACACGCCTGGATGGGTGGAGAGATCCTCCTGCTCCTGCTACGTGGTGGGCGAAGGCCGGTAGGGCAGCCTGGGTCGCCAAAGTCTCTTTAAAGACCTCCTGATGAGGCACACTGTGTGGGAGGTCTGGGAGTTTATTTATGCTACAGTAACTGAAACTATTTTAAATCTGCCTTCTCAGGGTCCTAATTGGTGCCGTTTTACTGTTAGGTAACCGGAGGAAATGAGTAATTACTGCTATATTTGTTTGCCACTGAGGTTTCACATGCGGCATATGAGTGTGTGTGTTGTTGTGTGTGTGATTGCACCTGTGTATGTCTCTGTGTGAGAGAATCCCCTTTCCAGCTTAATGCTTTATGTGGGACAATTAAAATGCAGTGCTCTTCTCAAAAATTTAGCATTCAGTGTGTTACTTCAGCTTTAAAATTGCACAGAAACAAATAAACAAATAAAATTCAAAGTTTAAAGTGCATCGCCTGTGGACTCATGCGGTACAAACTGGATTAGCTGCTCAGCTGAAAGATGTCTTTGGGGGAATTTTCCAAAGGGGGGCTCTGCTAGTATGGAGGTGCCCTGCCACCTTAGGGTCTCTGGTAGTACGGCTGTGCCCAGACACCTCAGGTGATGGGCTGTAATTAGGATGTCACAGTTTTGGCCCACTTCCATGGGCGAACATGTTTGTGCATGCATGGGTCTGGTGGTATGGGCGTGAGCAAGCCCTTTCTTTGTGGTTCCTGGCCCGGCGTTGTGTGTACGTGTGCCGAATTCCCGCTTCTCCTCCGGAATGTGGAGCCTTCAGGTCAACTTCAGAAAAAAAAAAAAAAACGATCCTCTCTGATCTCTACTTCCTTCAAGATGCGTAAAACCGGCTCTGAGGGGAAATAAAACCAGCAGGTCTGCAGGCCGGGCCAAGGACCGATCCGTAATGCTAAACTCAAGCTGCCAACTGCTAGCGTTAGCAATCCATTTGCGTTTATTTGATTTTTCCTATCTTCTGAGACTAGTTACTTGCTAAACCATGCAGAAAAAGGATGAACCACGGTTACAGTTAATCATAGTGTCAAGGCCAGTAAGACCTTCCAGACGATTTCATTCACCATGTTAGCCTTCACCTTTTTGGATGACCTAAACTTGAGAGCAGGCCCACAAAGCGGCCTTATATCTGTAAAATGTCAAGAACTTCAGCTAATTTTTAAAAATGAAAAGTACTGTGCTGGATACTTGGCAACCTTCTGCGTTTCTGGGGGGCTCATCCAGTAGTGGCCAGGAATCGATTTCCTGACACATACATTCACGAGTTTCATATTTATTAACATCCACCGAGGTTCCCTGCTGATTTCTGGTTTTTGTAACGGACAGCTGACTAGGTAACCAGAAGCCGATGATAAATTGCGTGAAGAATGTCAGCGGTGAAACCATTGGCGTTTGGTTAAGCAGCTCCCTACGAGTGTTCCTCAGTGCCACCATAAATCACTGTCCCTGAAGCACTCCTAGAAACTCACACACTGTACATTCGGAAGCTTCCAAAGAGAATCCCAAAGGCAAAGTACCTCAGCCACTTTCTCAGGTCCCGTGGCAAACTGAGGGCATGATGTCAAAATGCTTCTCATTTATCTTTCCTTTGGTCGCATTCTTCCAAAATCCCTTGGTTTGTCTCATCAAGTCTTCATGATTGAAGGTTAGCCTTGTTTGTTTAGCGGTTATACGGAGCAGAATGAGCGTACAGGGACTGAATGAGCTAAAACTATCTAGAAACCACAAAAACCTTACGTTCTATTCCTTCTTGCTCTGTGGTCTCCTCTTCGATTTCATTTGCCTTTTGGGTAGCCTTTGTATAATTTTATTTTTCTGCAAGGCTTGCCGATGAAAAGAAAGGGGAAGTATGTTGCACGGATGACTGAATTTTTGTTTGCAAATTATTTAGATGATAAAAGAACGTCGCATAGCCATGAGGCGTGAAAGCTGGATAATAAATCAGCTGAAAGGGAACTGGAGAAGACTTGAGAGAAGCCTGTGATGGGCGGGACAAAACGGAGGCCCTACTGTTGAAGATGGCTGATGGCTACAGTCCACAGACTCACTCGGCATCTGTACTTGTTATGGAAACAGCCAGCCATCCTCGAGGATGATAGTGCCATAGACAGGTGCCAATGGGGAGGCAGATTCCCTCAGAGATCCAAGAGTAGACGTCTGTGGAGGTTGGGGGACCTTACCTTCAGATTGTGCTGGTGATTGTGTGGTCCTTGACACATACCCTTTAATGGAGACTGGTAACAAAATCAGGATCTGGCTAAATGCTGCACTGATGCAGGTCCTAGCGGCGGCAGCTACTCGACAATAGCCACAAACGCCTGGAGAACAACACCAGCATCGTCCAGGGAACCAAACCGGCAGCAATCATGAGAGTAACCGAACCCATGGCATGAAGGCCCTGTCTCTACCTAACTTCGCTCCCAGTTATTCCCTGAGAATTCATTACAGTCTTCGAGGTTGCCTGCACTCCGAATGTTTTCATCAAATAAACGTTGCAGCTTCGGATGCCTGCAGCGGAAAACCTGGAAAAGGCAGCAATCCGAGAAAGATGTGCAGGAGGCAGTGGGGGTGAAAAAAGCACAAAGGAGGGCAGAGAAGGAGGGAGAGAGAGAGAGAGAGAGAGAGAGAGAGAGAGAGAGAGAGAGAGAGAGAGTCCCCTTAGATCTCCCAGTCCACTGTTTAATCTGGCCACCCTGGAGATCCAGAGTGAGGCATCCAGGGAGAGTTTTAACTTTCAGGTGTTTTCTTGTAACATGATGTAATCTTTTTTCTAATCCCGCGGTTTGAACTGTGCTTGACTTTCACATCAGCTCAGTCATATGCCAAAAATGCATAATAAATGTGTCTCACGCCTGCTGCAAGCCCCTGATTAAGGCCATCTCCTGGTGCTAAGTTTCTGGTTGCTGTCATCGAAGCATTACCGGTGTCATGTTCTTCATTTCCATGCTAAATATCTTCATATCGTATGCATTTATTCTTTCAGGATACAAGGTCAAAATGCTCCAAAACGGAACGATTTGTATTATTGTAGAACTAAAACAAGACATCACTGGAAACTGCTAGTGTTGAAATTTGATTTTTACGGAACAAAAAAAGACATTTGACCTCAATCTTTTGAAACAAGCTGCACATTCTATTGGGGAGGATTACATTGTGCTTGCCTCTCTGCTCATAACACTGAACTATTGCTTTGAAGATTTTCCAAACAAGTTAAGTTCTAGATAAGCAAACAGACAAATGCTGAATATGTCTATTTAAATATACATACACAAAAATGATTCCCAGAAAGACAGTTCTAAGGACTGGCAATCAATCCCTGTTCCTTTCAGACCGCTAACCTTTCATCAAAAACAGCGAGTGACACTGTCAGTGCAGATTTCTAATATATACATCTTTCGGACAGGTAGCTAAAGGTCTCTACAGACCACAGATGACAGATGCAGAGGCTAAATGGCGGAACGTTTCTTTTTTGTTGCGTTGGTAAGAGAGATAGACTCCTTGTGTCCCATCCTCTGGAATGAAACCTACAGCGTTGCCCTGATGTGGCCTTCCGTCACACTCAAAAGCGAACACTCGCTCGACGACGCATCACGGCTAACAATGCAGTCCTGTTGCTTGTTTTATTTCATTCCGCGGTTCTTCCAGTCGGCCGGTTTAGCTTGGACCGCAGTCGCATAATCAAGCTACAGCCTTCGCACAAGGCAAAATATTGTTCTTTCATCTCCGAGCAGAGCTAGCGGATCTGGATTCGCTGAGTCGACGTAGCCGTGCGGCTTTCCTCAGCTACAAAGCGGTCGATCCCTGACCTGATACCTGATCCTAAGCCCACTTACTTTGAACTCAAGTGTGGACTGTTTACACATGTGATTGTTCCCCGTGCCGGAGCCTTGCAAACACAGATGTTATTCGGAATCGTGTGACGACCCAAACGTCAGCCTCTCGGCGATCCCACCGTATAACGTGAAACGCCAGTCACACGTCCTACGTGAGATCCATCCGGCATAACTAGCAGACTATCAAAGAAGTTTTATCCGCTGAAAATATTGTGCAAACAGAAAGAGGAATTATACCCACACCAAAACACTCAGGCAACTCCTGTGGTTTTTATTTTTATTTATTAATGTAGCCTATATGCATTTATTTATTTTTCATAGCTGTTCCGCAGTACCAGCCCCGGGTGTTCCAAGAATTGTGGAAAGTAAACGGATCTCACAGTAACCTGTTTCAGAACTGACTTCTAAAAAATACTTTGAAAAATCTACTTTCAATTTTATTTATATAGTGCTTTTAACACGGAGCGCGGTCACAAAGCGCTTTACATAGTCCCGGGCCCACAGTCC